>JAREIS010000299.1:35000-718886 GCA_030060385.1 Muscicapa striata striata | reverse complement strand
AGGAAAGGAGAGAGGAAAAGAGTAGTGAAAAGCTGAAGGGTATAGGATCAGATATCAGTAAAGTATGTTTTATGCTCTTGAAACAGATTAACTTACTACTAAGCAACTACCTTAATTGATGTTAGTAGTTTCTTTATTTCCTTGTTATTAGTCTTCCCATATATTTTCAAATTAATTTAAGCCATTTGTTTTATCAATCCCTTCATCTGATTAAAATATTTACACACTTTTTATTGAGTCAACCCAAATGTCTATATTATTCCAAAATATTTATGGTAAGAAAAACATCAAATTACCTATAGTAAGAAAAGTTTATCTGAATTCTTTTTAGAACCTTAAAAACCAGAACATTAAAGACTAGAGGAAGATGACTCCTCCTCTTCTCTCTACATATATACTTACAATTTTCGATCTGAATTCTTCCTGTAACACTGAGGTTACATAAACATCTACTCTGTTTTTTAGAATCTTATTTTATAAATATTACTTCTTTGTTTTTTTCCTGCATACTACACAGAACACAAAAGCTGTGGAATGTAAGAAGTGCATTTCAGCTATTTAGGCACTTCCTTATCTTTTGTAGCAATTTTCTGTTAAAATACAAATTCAAGGAACTTATCATTACCTCACACTTTTTATTTTGCACTTCTTTGCATAAGTGGAAAGAGTCTTTGAATATTCCCACTTCCAGATATACTTCCACTTTTACAATTCAGGAAGATTTCTTAATGTCTTCTCCACTGGGTTTGTTTTTAGCCTCAATGCCACATCTTTACCTTTTAACTCCTGGATGTGTCTCTGTGTCAATAAGGTAGCTGAGCTTGGTGTAGTTTAATAAAGATGACATCCACTGCTGTCACTGTACTAATTTGTGTACGCTTCACTGGATCACTTCTCCAGAAGTTACAGAATAATCTATATTCCTTGATTGTTAGACTTATCACCAGTTTACACTCAATGTCTGCTCACCAATGATGTGTTTATTATCATTACAAAACTTGAAAGATTTTTGATTGGATATGAGTTTAGTTCTATCATCATTTCTTGGATGGAAAGCAGCAAAACAATTGTGAAACAAGGTACAGAAGGGCTGGTGATAAATATTTCTGCAGTTGATGTTCAATAGCTTCCATGATTTGATTAATTCTACATGACTTTTCTCACAACAGAAAATGATAGTTGGTGTTAATTTTCATGATACATAGAAGATAAGAAAACAGACTTCTTTGACCCACCCTAAAAGCACAAAACATTAGGTAAATCTGGATATTGTATATATGCACTTACAGAGACATATTTTAAGGAGACAAGGAATGATAAAGAGGCCAGTGAATCTCAATGGAATACCACATATAAAATTGAAAATCTAAGAGTTGTTTTTGCTATTTCTAATCAGTAATTTCTATTCTCTGATATTCAATTAAAAATCCTTGTTCATTTTTTTCAATCGGCCTATCAGCTGAAATAATTTATATATTTCAACTCCAAGTGTCAGAATTGATCTAGTCTTTATATGTCAACTCTGTAAGAATGCTATGTATTTTCTATTAATTGTTTTGGGTTTTTCCATACCATATCAGAAGGAAAAAAAAGGATTGCAAAATTATTCAGCCAAAGTTCAGAAGCAAGTTATGAATTGACTTCTCTTATTGATATTTTTTCCAGAAAAATGCAGTAATATAACATTGCAATGCTGCAGACACTGTGATTTATTCTTTATATCACGGAATTTATATTGCACAATTTTTGAGTGCTATTTGAGTACGTAATTTTTGCAATTATCTTTTCCTGCTTGATTGAAATTCTGTTCCACACTTTCCATATTCTCTTATAAGAGGCAGCAGAATTTCTCCTTACCTCCCAAGTACAGTCATGATATAGCAAAGTGAAACAATGATATAGAATCAAATCTGATTATAATGTCATAAACTGTTGTTGAAATTAATTGTACTTCACATTCTCAATCAGTTCTTGATGAAAAGAATGACTATTTATTATTTGATTATAACAGCTAACATATGCAGGCAATTGAGCTATGAAACACCTTGAGATTTAGGGGAAAACTGACTTAAGACATCACATGATATCTAAACAGAGTCATTATAACAGTGAGCTGTATATATAGAACCAATCAATAAGAATGGACAAAAGTCTTGTACATTTATCTCACTTTGTTTCATTTATTTACTTTAGTGATTTTGGGTGTGGTTTTTCTTGAAATTAAATTCTAATAGTCAGGTTTGTATTAGGTAAAGCTGAACAGTGATTCTGACAGAAACAACCACAATTTCTTTTTAACAAATGTATCCAACTGGATTTAGAAAGAATAGGCTTGTACAATATTTACCAGATCCTTAGTAATTGACAATGACAATTACTAAATATTGAAATGTTTCATTAGAATGCTGAGGGTAGAATCTGAAAAATACAGTGTTTTGCTAATCCTTTTTGATTTACTTCTTGTCTTTCAGTAGAAGACAAACTTTATTTCCTGCTCATTATATAGTATATATATACACATGCATCTTTGTGGATGTATCTTTTTACATGCATTCATTTATATTTACACAAACACAATATGATCTACAATTCCTGTCTTAGAAGATAATTGTTCTTCTCTTTGTAGAAATGTCTGCTTCAAATGCTAAATTAACACAATTATCTAGTGATAGTTTATGCACAAAAATTCCTCCTACACTCACTCATTTTGTATATATCAGATTTTTTTCAGAAATTATTTGAGTTACACAGCCAGGTTTTTGGTGGCAGCAGTAGAGAGTCTACAGGGTGGCTGTTGTAAAAATTGCTGGAAGTTTCATTTATGTCACATGGAGCCAGTATAACTGAAACTTCAAGAATGAACCTTCCACCAACCAGGAACAGACCCAATAGCAACTATGGTAGCTGGGATGTATATTTGCCAGAGGGAAAAGTGCGAAAAGATGCAACAACTTTGCTGAGAAAGGAGTGAGAACATATTAGAGAGAGCCTCAGCACAGCAGATGGATGCCAAAGGAGGCTGTAAACTCGTGCTCAGAGTGGGCTTCTGGCAGGAGTTGTATTTCTAGAGAGAGGAGTCCACCCCAGGGTAGGTTGCTGGCAGATCTTGTTACCCTATAGGGAATAACTCTGAACAGCCTGTTTCTAAAGGACTGCATCTGATGGAAGAGACCCATGCTTGGACAGTTAATGAAGAACTGCAGACTATAGGAGGAACCCAGAAGTTCATGGAGAACTGTGAGGGACTCTACAGTGAAGCAAGGAAAGAGTGTGAGGAGTCATTCATGATGACAAGCAGCAGCAGAGACATGATGTGATCTGACCACAATTCATTCCTGTCTCCTGCACTGCTTCAAGAAAGGAAGTTGAGTTCAAAAGAGCAAAACAAAATGCAGGAAGAAGGAAGAGGTGAAGGGAAAGGCATTTTAAAGGTTTTATTTTCATTTTCCTACTCTGATCTTATTGGTAATAAATTAAGTAATTTCCCCAGGTGAATCTCTTTTACCATGAGGGTAATTGGTAGGTGATTTCTCTCCATGCTTTTCTTACCCATAAGTTTTTGTATTATTTCTCTCCATGTCCGGATGAGGAAGGGAATGATAGAAAGGCTTTGAACAGAGCACTCTGGCGCACAGCCAGTTAACCCACTACAAAAATGTCAAAGTTTTATTGTTGTTTCATACAAAAAAAAAAAAACAAAAAAACCAAAAAAAACCAAACAAACAAAAAACAAACAAAACAAAACAAAACAAAAAAAAACAAACAAACAAAAAAAAAAACCAAACAAAGCAAAACAAAACAAGAACAGAGAACCAAATTTATATGCACTCTTTCCTTTGTACTGTCTGAATTTCTCAAGCAGTATTAGGATACTCTTTTGAAATACCTCCCAGTATGCCTCCAAAATCGGGAAAGTCATTAGCAGATGCTTAGTACCTGGTTAGTTCTAAATTGCATGTACACAAAATATCTCCCATTACATTTGAAAAATCCATTAATTCCTACTACCTTGATTTTATCCTCACAATAGGCAAAGACTTTCTTCTGCTTGTTTAGAAGACCCATCCTTACATGAAAATTTATTTATCATCGATGGAGTAGAAAAAATATTTTACCTTCCTTTTGATATAGAGGGGAAACTTGAAATTTGGAGAAGCAGATACTTAAAATCTCTGTATTTGAATGCTTGAGATAAATAGAAATGCAAACTTTTCAAGTTTAAGTTACAGTTTAGCTTCTATCTGAAAAAGGTCACAAATCTGTAAAAAAAAAAACCACCAAAATACTAAATTGCCAGTTCATAAGCAATTTGCTAGCTGTTTAAGAAACTGTAAGGAATTGTTTTGTTCAGTTCAGGTTAAGTACATCCAGATGTGTATTGCATTTCAGACCTGTCTCTCCACTAGAACTTTCATTCTCGCTGTTTTATAAGGAAATCATTCCTCATCAGTCAAGGGAAAGAGGAATCTTACTGACTTCTCTAGATATTTAAGACCACTGTATGGTTTCTGTGTGTATTAAGAGAAACTCCAGTGCAAACAACAAAACTTTTAGCTAAAAGTTGAATCAATAATTAACACATCTTAGTGAGGGCACACTAGAGAGTTTGTACAGAGATATAATTGGGCATGCTTACAAAGAAGATCATTTTAAGGATATAGTTTTTGAAAATATGCTAAGTTTATTTAATATTAGAGTACAGAAAAAAAATGGTATTGTTAGAATAATCACCAGTCGCATATCCTGGGGTTTTGAATGGTGCAAAAAGTTGAATGCAAGTTTTTTTTGATTGCCAGTAAAGGTAATCTTATGATGTGCAGAACTCCAAACTTGACTTCCAGCCCAAAAGAACACTAGAATACTGTCTGTATCTGGAACTCCAAGAGCTGAATATTGCCCTTTGAGTCCATTACTACAGTTGAAAATGAGAAACAAAACCTCTCCTTAAATTCTGCATTTCTTATTTGCTCCACTCCTAAAGAAAAATAGTAGTAATAACTTCCCCATACCTCTCCCACACAAAGCCAGCCAACCAGAAAACTTCAAACTGACATGAAAAACCCTTTTATTTCATTGCAGTAGTATCTTGGAAAGTCTTTAAGAAAACAAATTTCCGTAATTGGAAATGTTCCTCTCTACATTGAATGTTTTATTACAGTGATCATTTGTGTGGATTTTAAGAGAAAACTTTTCATATTAGAACAATTAATATGTCTGAGGTTGATTTTAATTTTATTTTAATTTATTTCTGTCAACCAGAAGTCTCTAAGCAGTATCATTGATTCTCAGGTTGCAAACAGAGTAAAGTGAGGCTATGAAGCTTAAAATAGACAATGAGGAAAATAGAGGAGAAGAAGACAGAGGAGAAAACACCAATTAAATAAATTATCAGCTATGGTTCTTATTTAAACAGAGTTGAATTATTAAGAAAGGATAACAGCAGAGGCAAAAAGAGAAACAAAACTATAATGTTATAAGTTGAATGCATGGTAATCAGTGACCTTTAACTAAGAAAATGTTGAACTACAAAAACATTTCTTATATAAGGATATTTCTTATCAGAACTGTATAAGAACTCTCAGCTCAGAGCATGACTACACAGGATATCTGAAGTCTACCATCTGTCTATGCAGCCACAAATATCCTAATCATGAGGGATGCTGTGGGAATATTCCATGGGCCAGGAATATAAAAGCAGGGTCAGTGAGCCGTGGTCTGCACATCCTGTACTTTACTAGGTATTTCGATTCCTTATAGATTAAAGGTAAATTTGTTTACAATGGAACCACCCAAATGTTTATGTGCTTGAGTATATTAAGATTAGACCTTGAGTAATTAAGATCTTATTTGAGGCAGACATCTGTCTAAAACTCTATCAGCACTAAGCTGCCTGAAAGGTTGATTTCATGGCTCAGATTAAGTGACTGTTCATTCTTTTTGTTTATAGACAATAATTTCTTAGTAATTGCATTCATGTATTTTCACACCTAGTGCATTCAGAACGGTTTTAATTGTCTTTGATATTTTTCACTTCAGATTGGAAAGCAAATGGGCAGAACTGTGAGGTTGTTTATGCGTTGAAACTTGATAGCAACTTATTATTTCATTCTTTGCTCCAGTGCCACTCTTAATTGGTTCCTAATCACTGAATTGCAATCATGGTTTATGGCTATCTAGTAGTCTTTAAAAGGTTTAGTGCAGCTTCATTTTCAACTTTCAGAACATAGCATTACTTCAGTAGATACCTTGAGCAGGAGAAGAATATGTCCTTTCCACTTCTACCATTTGTTAGTGCTACAGAGCAAGACACAAAATCCCTTTCACCCTTACACACACTCAGTCACTATTGATAACGGATTTGTCATAAAATTCTGTGCTGTCTTGCTTTTGAAGTCCAAACATTTTTAAAGCTTGATGTGAGAAAAACTGAGGAGAACTTTGATGTCATAGCATTTCAGAATGGAACAATGAGTCTTAATATTTATGTCTTTTAATTCCTAGAACTTTTGTTTAATAATCTTCTTCTTTTTTTTTTTTTTTTTTTCTTTTTTTTTTTTAATATGATAATAAAAGACATTTCTATGGCATGAATTTTCCATACATAAAATAGGTAATGATGGATAGAACAAAAGATAAATCATAAACTAACTGAATGTATTTATAGTTTGATAAGCACTGAAAATTACACAACCATTTAATTTTCATTACTGAGATTCATATGCTTTCTTATCTTGATATACTGATTTATCTATTCTGTGGCTCAGCAAAAACAAATATTTTTAAAATAGCAGCAGGACTGCAGCAGGTCATTAATGTGTCTTAGCAAGAATTATTTTTGCTGGTTGAAAATTTTACCTATGTTTAGAAAACCATTCAAGAGCATGTTAAGTCTTATCAGAATCTATACTTTGGTTCTGTTAGATAATCAACACACATATTTCCCATTACAGTCAGCAGGACTTCAGCTTGTGTTGAGGTATTCACCCAAATCAGGGCCTTATCAGGTCAATTTTTGACACATACACTAAAGAACAGGAGATGAAAATAAACTATCTTTTCAATGACCCACTTTAAACTTTTTTCTGAAGGAACATCAGCTAAGACTTTGAAAACCAAGCTTGCAGTAATTATATTTAATTGTATTTAAGTGCATCCAATTGCTTCTGCTCAAGTGCAAATAAGCTCCTCCATTACATCAAAGAAATATTATCGTTTGTAAGTTCCTTAATTTCTTCTTGAAGAGTCTATTTCTTTTGAAGGTGCCTATCATTACTTGGAATGGATAGATCTTCCAGCTAACTAGCAAGACAGTATCAAGTTCCATCTAAGAAGGCAGAAGCTAAGCCTCAGTGTTGCCCAAGCAAACTTCACAGAGAGATTAAAGATGGCTCACTCTGACCATAGCAGTTTTGTACTCCATAAATGAAGCTTTCCTTTCTTTCTAGACAGCTTCTTTAGTTATCTTATCCCTTTGACTGAAACTTATTTCTTAGTATATTAGGAATAATAATCTTTCATTTGTAATAATACAAGGAACATGGTGGGGATGAAGTGAGGGGTCTTCTTCTCAATAAAGATCTTGTATAAATTATATATCTTTAACTAAATTTAAAAGAAGTCATTACAGATGAGCAGTCAGTGATCCACATAATTTTTGAAAGCAGCTTTAGAAACTAGGAAAGACTTTTATCTTTCCCCTTCATAAAAACCAGCAATTATTCAACATTTCTTTGGTTTAAATAATAAGGTAAGAGCTTTCATATTGTGCATAATGGCAGTACCAATGACTTGATGTTGTATACAAATGTTTAGATAGAAGCATACCAACTCCCTCATTTAATCTTATCACTCCTATTTTTCCTTTTACAGCTAATAATTTTTGTGCCAGAACAATTGCATTCAGGGAATAAAATGACAGCAGAAATATTTGAAAAGTGTTTTAAACCATCTATGATCACTTTAAATATAAAAGAGTAGTTGCAATATTTATACTGAACCAGTAGCCCTGTACTCTATGCTATGGAAGTCATTCCTGTTACTGAGCATAGTCATAGTCAGTCAGCTTTTTTCAAAGCAACTGAGATTTTCCATCTGACATTTTTTATTATAAACATTGCTGTTCTTTCTGGTAACTGCCATCAGTATCTATTTTAAGGAAAATTCATTAAAAAAAAAAGCTTCTTGGACTACTCTAATTTAACCAATCAGTCCCGTCCCTAAACCTCAGAGGCTCATTTTTAACCTCAACAGATTTCTCTTTAAAGATGGGAATAACCACCTTTTAGTGATTCCTTTTCTTGTTCATAAACTGACATGTACAGATTCCAGCATCTGTCAAAGGGGTGATCTGGAGATAGAAAGTAAATAGATGTGTTAAAAACAATGAACATGATAAGAATGCTGTTCCTGACTTCTATTGCAGAAATGACGAAAGCTTCAAAATGTGTCATATGCCACAAATTTCTTGGGAAAAATGACAGTGAAATACATATTACAATTCACAATATCTCAGCTTGTTCAGTGTGTACAGCAGTGAATACAGTATATCAAAAATATAATCTGATGCCTATTACTTGTTCAGAACAGATTTAGATCCTCTTGAATTTCTTGAGGCAATATCATAGCCAACTATCTTTCACATAATAAAAAAGTCATTACATCTTAAAAGTCCACCTGACACAGAGAAAACATACTGTATTTTCAAGAAGCTTACTGAACTTTTACTTTTACTGGGGATGTTTCAGAGTTTATGTGGTGTGATCCATAAATAAATGGTCATTACTTTCCAAAAATTAATTGATGATAAAAGGAATACATATCTGTCGGGGTGGTGGTCCCAAACAATACTTTTAGGTTCCACTGAAATTAGGGCTAGTGTGGCAAAATAAAAGACGCCTACTACAACTAGCAACATAAAATACTTTAATAATAGTGAAAACAAATGTGGGACGAGGCCCAAGGCTAACCAGCTCTTAGTAGGAGTCGGTGGTCGAAGACCAAGATGTAGAGATGTCCAGGGTATAAATGTGGGGCAGGAAAGGGGTGGAGTCGAGATTAGGATCCAATGGGTATAGGGGAAAGTGGTGCAGAGAGGTGGGATAAGGAAGGTAGGGTCAATGGGTAGGCTGTGTGGGACACTTCATCAAACGAGGGCCAATGGGGATACAAGGAAGGGAGAACATTCTAGGGTCTGGGAGTGGTGATGATAACTGGAAAATGAGGGTTGGAGATATTTATGAGGCATTAACAAGGGGAATCCCATAACTCCTTGGAACAACTTTTTTTGGGATTGCCACAGCTCAAATAGATGCCTGCCAAGGCCTAGGGCTGGGGTACAGGTCTTCTTCAGTAATAGTTGCTTGACCTGGAATACAGATCAGGCTGACTCCCTACACATATGATCTAAACTGGTTGCAAAATATGAAGGTGTCAATTTAATCTGTGGTGGAAAAAACATTATCTTACCCAGGGGCAAGCTAACATAAAAGACTAGGATCAATTACGAATCCTGATTCACAAATAAAATGACTGGGATTATTACAAAAATCAGTCTTTGCAAATATTAGAATTTAACTTAAAAGATGCATATATGAATTTCTTTGATGATTTTCAGAAGAAAGAAAAAAAATATATTTTAATCATCACAAATTCCATATTTACTTTCTTCAAAAAGCACAGGTAAAAAAAATGTTAACCTAAAAATTTTTGCTGAACTCAAACTATAGCTCACAAACTGTGTAACCCACTTACTGTTTCTGGCACTGCTGAAGTTTTAACATTTTTATTAATCATTGTGCACACAGAAAACTATGAAGAGTAAGCACATGATACATTACAAGTAGATAAAGTGCTCAGAAAATTAGTTTTCTGACCATCACTTCAAATTTTGAGGATAGCTAAAATCTAGCCTGTAAAGTAAAAATGGATTTGATTGAATTGAAACAAGACCAAACTTCAGACATACATAGAAGTTTTAGTGTCAGCAAATATCATAGGAGTAATTATTTGAGCTAACATTTCTGAAGAAACTGGAACAAAGATATTGATAAGAATCAGTCTTATAAGTACTTTTTCAAGGTATAGAATTTTTGGATGCTGGTTGACAAAGCATTTTCCTTTTTATCGCATACCTTGTCTGGAATACCCTACTTTATGAAGCATATCTACCTCTATGAGCAGAGAATAAAATATGGCCAAATTTTTACGTCATCATATATAGTGACTTAAATTATATAATATTATTTTGGGAGGAGAGGAAGTAAAAAGAGTATTTCTAGAACAGTTTGGATTTCTTTCATGGAAGATTTCACAGGCAAAGGGTAAGTCTGTGGATCATATGGTATCAATATCAATACATATTTTAAGGACACCTTCAGTTCATTCATTATTTGTTATTTACCACAGCATTGCAAGACTTTAAGCAACTAGAATTTTTAATCTATGTTATGCACTCAGAACTGCTGCAGCCTGTAGCTATACATAAATAGAGAGCTCTTAAAACACTTTTATATTTATATAGTTGTATACAGATACCCATCATCATTTGAAATAAAAGTACAGTATCAAACACATTTGTTCTTCAGGTGTATCCTAAGAACTAGTGTTAGCCTGATATTCCAAGTATTGGTACAGCAGAGCTCTACATGCCAGCCTTTTTCAAACAATGTGCTCAGTGCACAGGTATTCTTGCTGTACACCGTCCTTTGTATGTAACCACACACAGACTATACATACACCTAGCTACAATTTCAAAAGTTTGTATTAAAATGAGGTTATTACTCTAGTTCTCTAACATGCATGAATGTGGATGTCAAAGCCAACAATTAATAAATTTTAGTTATGCAACATTGCATCTCACTGAACTCAAAGACTGCACTTAACTGAAGGCAATCTCATTAATGCCACTTACTAATTGGACTTAGCATTTTGCCCCTAATCAGACAAGATTCCCTAAAAGATTTCATGAAGCAGTATATGTTTCAAAACAATGAATTTCCAGTTACAATAAATATAACAGCAAGAGATGAAAGGTCTACATTTTTTGTACATCAAAGTCTTCATCATTGCTTGAAAAGAGACCGTAGTTTGTAAACCTTTTTTTCTCTGCATGCCTATCTTTTCTATTTTATTAAATGCATACATCTGAATTGGAAATCTATTTTAATGCAATTGTGCTGTGCGACCAGTACATTACTCAGAAATTTTCTCAAAAATAATATTTAAAATAAATAAATGCTAAAAGAAAATAATAACAACATATGAGGCGGAATGACTTTATTGAAATTTCAAAAAGGACAGAGTTTATAGATATATCTGAAATACCTTAAGGTGTTGGGACAGATACTTTTTTCCACTAAGGTTTAAAAAAATAAAATTAGTTTTAGTTTTTTGACTATTTTCCCCTCCATACAATAGGCAACAGATCTGTGGGACCCCTTGTTAAGAGAAAGTGCTGGATGAAATGAGTTGATACATGTTCTGGAAGTCATTCAGAAATACATAGAATATATAATGAATCTGTGGAACATTTTTCTATACTTTGGTGTCATGCACACCCACGTCCAACAAGAACACAAGGAAAATGGACCAAGATTAGCTATTACTTTAGCAATTCACCTATTTTGTTCTAAAATTCCTGTAGTTTTCCAGGTAAATGTTGCCTAGTCTTAGTGGCAGGGTGGTGCTTATTACACTTATTTTTAACTCTTGAACCTGTTTCTTTAATTTCAGATTTTCCAGCAAGTCCCCATCATGGAAAAGATTATGGCATGTCAATCTGCATCTTCTTCATAGTGAATATTCCTGTAAAAAAATAAAAAGAATGTACCTTTTCTGTAATGTATTTAATTACATTTTCCAGTAATTCTTTTCATGCTTAATGTCCACAGATCTTCCATATAATGGGAGGCTTCTTTTTCCTCATGTCTCAGGAAGTTAGTGTTAGTTTTCACTCCTTTACATAGCTGTTCATTAAACTATTTCCTGGTCCAACTATGTTTATATTTTTGTCTATCTGATTCTGTATTCCTTTTCTTTGTTTAAATGCTTCTTACTATTATTAATTTTTCTCTTTGGTGTTTAGCCATACTGGGCCTCCTTTAAACTTTCTCAAGCATTTCACAAATGAGTGTGAACTAGCACTGTGATACCATTATTGTCTTCAATGCTTTTTGGACTTCCTGCAAGCATGTAATTCTCTGAAGCAGATGTCACATTTAGCTTGCTTTTAGCAAGGGTTTTTATTTTTACCTAGATCTTACTAAAATTTGACAGTGAATTCTTTGATCGTTGATACTTCAGTAGGGATTCTGAATGTAAGTACCTTATATATAGTATATTTACTGATATCACCTGTTGTGATTTGGCCTTTTTCCATAGAATAATTGAGGTCATCTATGTATTTCTCTCAGGCTCTCCCTGACCTACCCCAGGAAACCAGTTCGTTTCACCTCTCTAGTTGTTTGGGTGGCAATGTAGACAGACTACAATACTTCTGTTGTTTAGGCCTAAGAGTTTCAATTAGTGGAGTTTCTGATACTTGAGGTAGAAAGTTTACTAACTTAATTTAATTCCAAGAACTCTTGAATTTATGCCTCTAATTCGCCCTCACTATGTCAATGCTCCAGTTTCTATATATTTTGTAGCAAAATTTTATACTGATGTGTTATCTCTTATCTGATAGTTGTTCTCTCATCAAGTTTCTAATTTCAACATTGCCTTCATTTAAGGCATAATATATCAGCCTTCTTATGGCAGTTCTTCACCTTCCAACATTTGTATAAAAGTGAGTGTACCACACTACCTGTCAAAGAAAAGTGTTTATAAAAACCACTTATGTTCTAGTCGTCTATTTGATCATTGTTATCCTCTGACCTACCCTTCACCTGAAAGAAAAGGATTATCATGACTTGCCCTTTGGGATATTCTCTTCAGCCATGTGTCATACAACTGTGCAATCCTTTATGTAGAAATTCACTAGCAATTGCTTAAATAGGCAGCTGCTTTGCTGGTAATTTCCCAGTTTCTGATGAAGATGACAAGTTTCCTCTTTATGCTTTTTTTTTTTTTTTTTTTTTTCCCAGCATTAAACCTTCCCTCCCTCTTCTTGGTTCTGTTTTGAACTATGTGGAGGCCTGTTTGGACCCTTCACTTGTCTAAGAGGAGGAAACTTAGATGTAGGAGTAGTGTAGATGAGGAGTTGATGGGACTGACTGAGAGGCCTTCAAACTAGATTTGAAGGGGCAAGAGGATGAAACCAGGGTCTCCAGAGATGAGCCTAAGGGTGGTAAGCCAGGGTCTGGGCTAATGTACCCAGCAAGGACACCAAACAAGAGTAGCTTGAAGCCATGGTACAGGAGGAAAGCTGTGACACAGTAGCCATCACAGAAACATGGTGGGATGCCTCCCATGACTGAAATCCTGCAGTGGATGGTCACAAGCTCATCAGAAGGGACAGGTGAGGAAGATCAGGCAGTGGGGTGACTCTGTGCATTGGGGAGTGGTTTGAGGGATCTCAAGTGTAGTGAGAATAAGGTTGAGTGCTGAAGGATAAGAATCAGAGGGAAGGCCATGGAGTTAGCATCCTGGTGGCAGTCTGTCATTTACCACCCAAACAGGGTGAAGAGGAACACGAAGTATTCTAGGGATGCCTGGCTGCAGTTTCACAGTTGCCAGCCCTTGCTCTTGTGAGAGAATTTAACGTGCTGAACATCAGTTGGAAACTCAACATGGTTCAGATGTCGCAGTTCTAAGTGTTTCCTGGAGTGTGTGGAGCTTCCTGACACATCTGGTGGGTGACTCTATCCCGGGCAGTGCTCTGCTAGACCTGCTGGTTGAAAACAGAGAAGGGCTGGTGGGAGATGTGGTAGTTGGATGGCATAGCAACCACAAAATAATTGAATTTTCAATCCTTGGTGAAATAAAGAAGGAGTTTAACAAAACCTCTGTCTTGGACTTCTGGAGGTTGAACTTTGGCCTTTTCAGTACACTGGTTCAGAGTCTCTTGAGAAACAGTCCTTTCCAAGAAAGGTATGCAGGAAGGTTGGCTGTCCCTAAGTGCTGAAAGATGAGGCACCAGGGAAGAAGACTGAATGTCTTCTGAATGTCTGAATGTCTGGCTGAATGTGAAGACTTAAAGGATGTAGTTGCATGTTTCAAAACTCTGTTGTTGACGGAAGTTCCCATAGTTAAACCACTACAACAAGAACTTGAGAGAAACATGGATACCAAAACAGAAGACATTGATCCAAGGCCTAAAGAAGGTAAAGATTTGGAATTAACACACTGGACAGAATTCCACTTTTCAGACTATGGAAACTTAGGACTAGATTTACATGAACAAAAACTTCACAAGGTGACAAATTGGGGGAAAAGATACTCATGCCAGCACAACTTGTGTAAGTGGCATTTACATGCTGTAGATACCTGGAACTTGGACTGTATAAAAGTGGTATCTCCAGAAAAACAACTCTCTGATCCCTTCCAGTGAAGAGCAGGGTGAAGAGGGACCAGCAGCACACCACAGAAATCAAGTGGTGGTGATACCTTTTCTTAATCTCTCTCTCCCACTCTCTTTTTTGCCTCTCCCCATTATGCCGTCCCATCTCTTTCTATCTCTCTGCCTTGTATTAACTGTTAAATAGAATCCATACTATTGACCAGCATATGGTCTCATTTGCACTTTAATTCAGGCTGAGGCATCTATTATAATCAGATAATAACACTGAAGATTTCACTGGAACTCAAGGGAAAAGGAGAATTTATAACCTTTGGAAGAAAAGCCAGACAACTCAGGAAGAATGCAAGGATGTTGTTAGGTCATGTAAAGAGAAAATTAGAAAGGTGAAAGCTCAGCTAGAGCTCAATTGGCCACACTGTGAAAGATTAATAGACATGTTTTTATAAATACATTAATAGAAGGAGGGCCAAGAGAACCTCTCTTGGGAACATTGTCACCATGGATGAGGAGAAGATTCAGCTATTTATTGCCTTCTTTGCCTCAGTCTCTAACAGAAAGACCAGTTATCCTCAGGGATACCAGCCCCCTGAACTGGTAGACAGGAGACCCTCTACAATCCGGGGGAAAGTAGTTGGTGAGTTCCTGTGCCACTCAGACACTCACAAGTCTGGGGGACCAGTAGGACAGGATTCACCTGAGGGTACTGAGGAAGATGTCAGAAGACCTCACTAAGCCAGTCTCCATCATTTGCCATAAATCTGGTTAAGCGGGAGAGGTCCCAGATGACTATAGGTTAATGAGGGTGATACCCATCCACAAGAATGACCAGAAGGAAGATCCAGAGAATTATAGGCCTGTTGCCTTACCTTGGTTCAAGGGAAGGTTATGGAACAGATCATAGTGAGTGCAATCACACAGTATATAGAGGACCAGGGGATCAGACAAAACCATGGTCTGGTTTTAGAAAAACCATGGTTTTAGAAAAAAGGAGGTCCACCTTGGCCAACTTAATCTTCTTTTATGATCCTAGTGAACGAGGGGAAGATTGATGTTGCAATCAATCTACCTGGACTTCAGAAAAATCTTCAATGCTTTCTTTTATGTCATTCTCCTGGAGAAGCTTGCAGCCCATGGTTTGGGCAGGTGGACTCTTCACTGCATCTAAGCCATTGTGTTAGAAACTGTTTGAATGGCAAGGCCCAGAGAGTGGCAGTAAATGGTGGTACATCCATTTGGTAGCTGGTCACTGGTGGGGCTCCCCAGGGCTCAGGGTTGGGACAAGTCCAGTTTAATATCTTAATCAGTGACATGGACAAGAGCATCAAGTGCACCCTCAGTAAGTTCACAGAAACTACACTATTGGGTCAAAGTGCTGATACAGTGGAGGGCAGGAAGGCTTTGCAGGGGAATCTGGACAGGCCAATGTTTTGTGATTCAAAGAGGTCCTGCACTTGAGTCAAAACCTAATGCAACACAATGGGTTTTCGGAAATCTGTCTGGAAAGCTGCCCAGCAGGAAAGGACCTGGGGCTGTTGATCAACTCCAGTGGAATATGAGCCAGAGTGTACCCAGGTGGCCAAGAATGCCAATGTCATCCTAACTTGTATCAAGAATAGTGTGGCCAGAAGAACCAGGGCAGGGATTGTCCTCATGCACACGGCACTGGTGAGGCCACATCTTGATTACTGTGCCTAGTTCTGGGTCCTTCACTACAAGAAGGCTATTAAGGGGCAGAAACATGTCCATAGAAAGGCAACAAAGCTGGTGAAGGGTCTGAAGCACAAGTCTTATGAAGAGTGGCTGAGGGAGCTCATTATTTTTTTATCCTGGAGGAGACTCAGGGGAGACTGTATCTCTCTCTACAACCACCTGAAAGGAGGTTGATGAGTCTTCTCATGGGCAGCTAGCAACAGGACAAGAGGAAATGGCCTCAAGCTGCGCCAGAGTAGGTTCAGGTTAAACACCAAGAACTTTGTCTTCACTGAAAAAAAATGCTTTGCAATGGGCTGGCCAGGAATGTGGTGGAGTTATCATCCATGGAAATGTTCAAGAAATGACTGGAAATGGCAGATGTCCATGGCTTATGGTTCAATTGGCATCAGGGTATTTAGTCAGAGGTTAGACCTGGTGATATCAGAGGTATTTTCCAACCTTAATAATTCTATAAGCACTTATGGAGAATAGTGCTACTAAAGATTAGGAAACTGAAAGAGTGATAACTCGCACCAAAATAAATTCCAGGCCTGAACAATAGGTCTGAGGAGCTGATCATTAAGTTGACTTTATAGATATCTAAGTTCCACTGATTGTATGGATTACCTCTCCATTGACTACAAAGGTAGCTTAGATATATGTTAATATATAGACACCTATATTTAGAAACTAAAAATTTAGATGTTTTTATCTTTATATAAATCTAATCTACTGATTGTCCCAGCTCCAACTTCTTTGAAATATTTTGTCCATGATCAGTAGATCTCCAAGAAGTGAATAGCCTATTTTTTTTCCTCAGCTTTTGTGCTATGTGACTTCTGAAGGGAATATAACATAGATTTAGAACAAGCAAATTAATTGATGTAATGTAGGGTGACTGAAAAATTACGAAGATACTGGAGAGTTTAGCTTTATAGAAGATGACAGAAAGGGTTTTCAAATACATTTTGATTAATGGAAGCATTTTGCAAATTTTAGTTAGAAATTGCACAAGGAAGGAAACAGAATCTGACACAAATGCAGGACAGAAGGTCTACTGCAAGTTAATAAGGGACATTACTACTTGATCAATACGAGGAGCAGGATAAAATCTTCCCTGAAAATTTTAGAGGTGGAAATTGTCCTTTAACAAACACCAAAAAACTTTTTCCACATCTAAAATCAACTCCTTGCGATGTCAAGAGCACTGCAGATTCATTTTATGTATAAGACTTAGTCTTTCTACCAGCATGTTATGCTAAATCATTCTGATATTATAATTATAGATGGTTTCCATAGATACATGAAAAAAGACTGACATATTATGGTAAATATTGAAGTACATTGAGAATGCACTGAAGTGTAAATTTTCAGATGAATATATTTATTTTAGAGATTTGCAGAAAGGAAAGACAAATAGAAGGTTTGGTAAAATAATAAACTTGTGAATAAAATAACATGTTAAACAGAATATGAAAATAAAGCGTTCCCACTTTTAGTACTGAAATTTTCCCCCACTGAATTAAAAGAGACTAAAGTTCTAGTCTTCTTTGTCCGACCAAATCTGCCTCATTTGCCAGAGATGAAATGTGGAGGGAGAGAAAAAGTAGTTAACTTAGCACAGGGAAACCCACAATGAAAAACATAACCCAGTGGCCAGTATTCTCCTAGATGCCTTTTGATTTCTAGCCTAAGCTTTATTAAACAGAATGAAAAAGACCAAATGTCTATTTTCAGCAAGATTTAGCATTTTTGGATTTCTAACCTTTTTCTTTTGAATTATTATTGCAATTATATATCTTCATTGTTATCCTTATTCACCAGTCATTCATAAAGATTTTTCCAACATTTTCTTAATTTAATTTTAAATTAATTAAATTTTAAAAAATAAAAATAAATAAAAATAAAATTAAATTTAATTTTTGTAATTGATTCCAAACACATTTCAAATAAATCACCACTAGAGCTAACATAAACATCAATGGAAGTGGGAGAGAGCCTTTTATGCCTGAACTCACAAAGTGCATGAACAACAACAATTACGAACAAACATCCACATACATGCACAGCTTAAACTTTGAAACAGATAGAAAAGAATGACATCATACATTGCACTTCAACAAATGATCTTTATGTCACCTAACACAGGTGGGTTAGCCCTTGCCAAAAGTTCCTACATTCCCTGGAGTACAAAACATACCCTAACACTGGTTAACAGCCATTACACAGGAGTGAATCTGAGATGGCACACAGGACTCCTTAGAGATCCCTATGAGATAACACCTAAAAACAATGCTGAAAAGCTTTTTTATCTTCAGTACAGCTGCATTAAGGTTGAAATAATTTATCAGTTTGGAAACAGTGTGTTTTCCTTCCAATTGTTCTATCACATCATTGGTTCAGCTCCATGTTATCAAACTTAGAAGACAATTGAAATGAATATTATAGAAACATGTGGTATGTGAGCATACACCCATTTCTCTTCAAGCAGATACCACAATCAAAATATATATTTAGTATAGAATGCCATGTAATAAATATCTATCACAAATGTCAATATCTTTTGTCACACTTTGGAAAGCACTGAAATGTTAAATGTTTGCATTAGTGAAATACTTGTTTCAACAGAGGGTGAAAAGCCTAAAAAAGACATGAAATAGAACACCACACATTTACTAAATACTCTTTCATGTAATCCAACATAAACCTGAAAAAATAACAAATTAAAAAATACTGAAGAAATTCTACATTATCATATGGCAGTACTACTCTATCATCCTGAAACTCATCCACTGAAAATTTTACTCCTCCAGAAACAGAAAATCATTATGAAGATTAGCAGTAAATAGTACACTATGTTTCTGTGAACAGAATAGAATCCACTGCTGCTTGTTAAGAGAAATTAAACTTTTTAAAATCTGTTTTATTTCTGGCTTTTATTTAAACATTTCTGAATTGCTTATGAAAAAGTTATGTCAAAAAGACTGGCTGCATTTTGTGGATAATAAACATGAGTCAGAATCCACCTTTTATTGCTTTGAATGAAGACCAGAGCTAAGAAAATATGTAATGTGCAGAAGGAGATACTGCAAAATCTTAATTGTCCTGGCTCAGTTACAGTCTGTGTGTCAGATGCACAACAGTTAACATTTGCACAAATAGAAGCAAAATCTCCAACTTTTCTTTTCTTAATCTAGCTAATATTGCTAATGGGTCTCCTTTGAAATAAATACATTTCAAAGAAAACTTAAAACAAACAAACAAACAAACAAAAAAACCACAAAACCAAAAAACCTAAAAACATTTAAAAAATCCCCACAAACAAACAACATCAATACTTAAAAACAAAACAACACAAAACCAAAAAACAAAACAAAATCCCAACCAAACATCCAAAAAAACCAAAAACTAAAAGAGCGAAAAATAACTACTCAGCATATCTAGTTCTTGGTTTGGGTTTTTTTGGGTTGTTGGTTGGCTGTTTGGGGATTTTTGAGCTGCTCAAGTAATCTTTCATTTGCAAGTATTTCTTGCTAGTCTCAAAGTTCCAATCCTTCTTTTCCTATAGGCTTACTATTTCAAGTGATTTGAATACAGAGAATCACTGTGAAGACCAAGCTTGTTAGACCAAAGAAAACTTTTTGAGTTTAAAGCCAAAAGACTGGTGCTTATAAACTAGAAAGGAAAGGATTTTTCTTTATGTCTTCTATAAAATGCTACCTCATGCTTTTTTAAAATAATCAATTTCTTTCTGTATTCATCTAGCTTTATATTCACACATGTGCACATCCTCTGATGTTATTTTAGGTGATATGTGTATACCTTAGAAGAATACATTTTATTCTGGAAAAGATATTAAATAAAGTAAATAAGTCACTAATTGTCTGTCCACATCAATACAGAAGTAGTTCATGCAGTTTAACTATTGGTTTGAATTATTGATTTCTTGCTCAGATTAACGAACTGCTCCATAATCACTTGTAAAACTAATATATTGTAATTAGAGGATGAGATATGTAATGCAGATTGGGCTCATCAAACAATTATGCTTCTCAGTTTGAAAGCTATTAAAGTGTTTCCCACCTAATGGTTGAAAAGGGAGATAATTTATAATAATATCTTTCTCATTCCCAATTGTTTCATTATGAAAAGAAAAATTATTTGCACATTCTCCTATGTGTGTGAAAGGAAAAAATTATCTTCTGTTTGATCAGAGTTTACACAGATAGTCTGTAACTGCAGTATTCAATAGGAAGCCTTCCGATATGAAATTATTCCCAAACTCCATTTTCCAGATGTTTATAGATTTCCTAGATTCTGTCTGTGTGGAATGCTATCCAGAGAAAGACTGATTTCTCTTTCCTTCTTGAAGGCTCACTATGCGGTGTTGGCAAAAGTGTTCACTACTGGAGAAAAGACCAAATGGGAGAAATGTTTTTATTATCACTGACACGATGTAGCTGTAATGCTCAGAGAACTTTGGTCCTAATGGAAGCCAAAGAAATCAATCTGTACTCAGTTAATCTTATCTTAGTTTTGCCTTTCAAGAAACTCTTAACAGTGTTTCACAATTTTAAGTTGAATTTACATATGTCAAGAGTGTATAAGATATAAAAATATAAAGATAATAAAATTATGATGAAGTTCCTATGCCATTATGCAGCATTCTATAGAAATGTCATCAATTTTGTAAAAAAATCAACTGTAAAAAAAAAAAAAACCTGACAAAGTAGCTGTGAGTTTTATTGAAAGTTTCAAAATTAAATCTACTTTTAGAAAACATCTAGTTCTTAACTGAGTACAGAATGTAGGACTTGTATCAGCTTTAAAAAGGAAGCCTATATGTCAAAAACTAGAGCAATGGAGAAGCCAAAAATTCCTAGATAAATCAGTTAATGGATGTAAAACATGGATATGCAAGGTAAGTGAAAAAATACTAAAATTTAAAACCCAGTCATTACTTTTCAAGCAGGATTCATTATCATAATTATACTATTTTTCCAGGGTTTTCATCATTTCTATAGGATTTTCAAATGGAAGAACTAAACAACAGAAGATGAAGAATTAAAATACAAATGGAAAAAAAAAAAAGTTGTGTTTAATTTCTAAATGCTTTTGGTTTATCCTTGTATATTTTTGCTATAAAACAAAAAGAAATTTCCTCAAAAATTTTTCAGAAATTGGAACTTCAAGACTTTTTTTCCTACCAGTAATACTTTTTTACAATAAACATATGTTCTTTTTATTTTTGGTTTTATTTGAGTATCTTGGAGTTCATTTTCTGTCTTTCATGAAAGATACTCGTAATTCAAACTTAACCTGAGTATATCAGCTCACTTCTGAGAAGCATGTAAGTTCTTGAACATACCATAAATTCATGCTGCATGGTAAAAAATGGATATATTAATAGACACACAGTATGATCAGACAGCTTGCATAGAAAATCTTACTATGTTTTTTTTCCTCTTTATACTTCTAGAAGGATATTTTACATTTATAATTAATTAGAAATTAACAAATTAAGTATCATCAAAGAATTTACCCTGAGATTATATGTTATTTCATATTTTGAATAGCATAACTATTGGCAGTCTGGGTTTATTTATTTTGCATGTGAATACAACAGTGTAGGGTAACAGTATAAATCATATCTGTTGTGTTGTATTTGAAAAAAAATAGAGTTGATTCAGTGTGGGAATGGAATCAGATCTGGTTTTTTTTTTTACCTAAGATAGAAATGTTGAAAAAATAAAGTCCATCTACAGGTACTGTACACAAATTTTACAGCTTGCAGTGTCAAACAATAAAAAGAACCCAAGGTACAAATAATAGAAAAGGACATAAAGACCAGCAAATTGATGTTTTGTATTAGCAACGGGACTAAAGTTACTAAAGGTTCTCTAGTTAGTGGACTTTTAAAACTAGTAAAAATGACTCTGAGAAAGGCCTAATTGAATGCTTCTTTGCGTGCAAGTCTTTTCCAGTCTTAAGTAAAAAGGTCAGTTTAAATCAGACATCTAATGCCAAAAAATCAGAGAAAAAAGAGCACTAACATAATATTAGAGACAAAAAAGAGCACTAACATAACATTAGAGACAAAGCATAACATCTCAAATTTGATAGAAAAAGAAAGGTTAGAGATTATTTCTGAAAGCCTCTAATTTAGTGAAGTACCCTGTAACTTGCTCTTCCATTATTCAAGGGTTATCTTGCTCTATTGCAGTGACATTTATTGTGATTGTCATCTGAATATTTTGTGAAACAAATCAATGTAAAAATATTAAAGTTGTCTGCTGGACCTGACAAATTTTGTTCTAGACATGTGGATCTGGCTGTAGCAATCTTAGATTTGCTAAAAGTTATCTTTAGTAGTCCATTGTAGTGAAAGACATGACAAAGATAAATTTAGGTCTTCAGGGAAGAAAAAACGGAAAGAAATGTAAATCAGCAAAATTATTTTGCCACTCAGAGGAATAAGATTTGCAGGTATCTGCAAGAAAACAACAATCCTGTGAAAAAAGGAAGAACATATCATAGACTTTTTTTTTTCCCATCCTCTCTAATGTGATGACAGGCATTGTGAACAGAAGCAAGAGCTAAGATATCTGGAATGCAATAAACATTTTCATTTCTTGGCATTCTATTTTCATAAGCAAATTAAGAAAACAATATCTCGGTTGATTTACTAAGAACTGCCCACAGAGGTGGATTGAGTGAAAATACCTGCTGTTTATGTTTAAAGAAAGAGATAGGCAGAACAGCTTCTCTGTCATTTGAGGCAAATCTGTCAGTAACTCAATTGCAATAAACAATATTTGTGTTCTGGAATACTGAATGCAGTGATATTCCAAAGCTAGATTTCAATTTGTCAGAGATTGACTGCAGACACTCATACTTTTATAGTGACACAAGTAGTGAGCAGTTGTGCAGAAAAACTGTGGTTATAACAGATCAGTAGATGGATATAAGCCAACAATGTCATATGTTACTAAATATGTGTGTGTATGTGTGTATGCCTATGAATGCATTGGTAGGAAATAAAAAAAACCTCATAAATATCTCTGACTGCAAAACTATAATTTTTGTACACTGCAGCTCGAGGAATTACCCATCTAGTGAGTGCAGAAGAATAAGATAAGCAGGGACCTAGAAATAATGATCTACAAGAAAGGACTGGAAAATATTCCAGTGCATAGTTTGAAAACTAGACACTTGTTAAGGGTACAATAGCTGTTCTCAGATGCATAAAAAGCATCAAAGGGAGTAATCTACAGTGAATGTGGATAAGTAAAATTATAATGGGTTTGAGCTGCAAGAAGGAAGACTTAGGTTAGATATTAAAAAAAAGCTTTCTAGTCATAACAATAGTAAAACATTGGCATAAGCTGTCTGGGGAGTCACCATAATTTAGGATCTTGCAAGAATATACATGTTGAAACTGTGAATATAATTCATCCTTATTTGAATTATGCAGTATGATATAGATGACTTCTTGAGGTCTCTTTACAGAGGCTTATTCTAAGATAGTGTCAAACATTAATAAAATTTGCAATGAGAAATATAAGGAATCATAGAACCAACCTCAGTGTCAGAGCCATTTCTCTCTAATTTCTATCAAAGTTTCTCTCATAATTTTCTTACCCATCATTTCATATAAAGCCACCAAGGTGAAAATCCTACCATTTAAAACTAGGAAGCTTGGTAGGCATTTTAAAGAGGAAACAACTGAGCCATCAAAAATAAGCAGATAACCAGCAAGCATCAAGGACAATAATAGTACTACATTTTTTATAACTCTAGTATAAGTTAAAAGCAAATAAAAGCATCAGGTTAATATATTCAGGGCACAAAAAAGCTTGGTTTAGCCATAGTACAAGAAAAGAAAAAGACATACCAACAAAATCCCCAACTAAGATCTTTCTCTCGGGGGACTGTGGCCAGTTGCTGTCAGGTGCCTGTAGACTACATCACTGTCCATGGAACCTTAAAGCTAAAGGCATTGCTTCAATCCTACCACATTTAGGAAAGAGTGTTAATGAAAGCACAGCTCTCAGAGTGTGGGAGCACCTCTTCTGAATGGGAAAAAGCCTCACTGGAGAGGCTCCTCATGCAACCACTGTGGAACATCTCACTGTATTTCTTGGAATACACTTGGCAGAGACAGGAGACAGAAAAAAAAAGTCACCTTCATCCAGAGAGTGATTTCTCAGGCCAGTTTTAGTAATTTGAGAGAAGATTCAACTAATCTCACCAGAATGACACCTATTTTCCTTTCTTTTTGTGACCATCACAGTGCTGCAACTGCCACCCTTAGCAATTAGAGTAGCAATTTCTCTCAGTGAAAGAAAAAATGTTTTGGTCAAATACATACCTTTTTTTCTATTTACAGGATTTGTAAGAAAAAATGCATGAGCATAAGTGAATCCCTGAAAAAGATCAAGCACACTCCTATCAAGAGAGTGATACATTTTACCTGCAGTGAATTTCCACCAAGGAGATGCACAGGACTGGTCACTCAATATTCAAAGCAGGGCTCCTAGCAAGAGGGGTCTACCTGATTTCCAATGCCAGGTGTTAAATCAGAAACAAACCTGCTGACTGGACAGATACAGGTGAAGCCATTTCAAAGCTCTCAAGTAAATCAAAGCCACTCAGTGCCTTGCACAGATTTCAGAGACAGACTTACTGCCCTTGCTCAGCTAACCTGTCTGGACTAGTTTGTCACTTGACTCTGTGTCAGCTCTATCTGGAGGAAAAGGGTACTTCCAGTAATGGTGTACAGCAGTCTGAAGGTCTGCCATTAAGATCTGTGTCAGGAAAAACTCTTCATGCATACCTAAGTTAGAGGGTTTTTTAAACTTAATTTTCATCATAAAGATTTTAGAAGAAAAGCTGCATCTTTACCCACTGTTTTACAACGAAACAATGCAAGGAAAAGTCTAACCTAGAATATTTTTCCTATACATCCATGGACAACATTACTGAGGGTAAGAAGCTGGTCTATGACAGAAATCATAAAAATCCCATATCTTTGCTTCCTTTTACATCCTATATGGAAATGTTACAAGTTTATCTGTATAATCTTTCAGTAATTAAAGCATAATATATAACTGACTGTTTCAAAGTAATCACAAAAAATATATTCTATCTAGATCTACTAGGCATCTACTGGGAGTGATGATATTACATTTAAAGAGTAATAATCTTTTTATCATATTAGTAAAGACAGCTCTCTCTGAACTGGAAAGGGAGTTTCAAGTGCCAAGCCAAAAAGAAATAAATAAATCACATTGAACTAGAGAGAATAAAGTCTAATATTGCTTTAACTCTCAATTCCTACAGTTTTCTATAGACATCAAATACTTTAATTTCATATATCAAAAATGTAAAAAATAAATTGCCTTACTCCTTCTTAAAATAAAGTCACTACTGTGGCAAGATAACATAAAGGCCCATGATATATGTAAATAAACATCTACTCTTTCTGAGAAGTCAGCTTATAGAAACTCACAGAAAATGCACCTGCACTTTCTAGGTGATGATGGATAAAACAGCAAATCCTTTGTCACAAATTGCAACACTAAAAATGTTAGTTTTGGGGTGGGAACATTTTTGGGAAAAAAAAAGAAAAGGAAAAAAATGTGTGAGTGAGAAGGGGCTTTTTGTACTTGTAAAATAATTAGCAATAAAAATTAGGTTATAAATTGATTTTGCAGAATTTAATGATTATAATTGAGACAGAGACTGGCTATTTTTAATCTCTGAAAAAATCCCAACCAAACTTGCAGAAAGGAATTTTTTAAAAATGTTTCACTCACATCTGTTTATTTATTTTTATCTTATGCTCTAAACTCCATTATACATTGAAGTTGATATTCACCCATCTGTTTTAACATGAATGATTCAGTTCTTTCTAACACTTGTATGCAAATGGAAACACATAAATTGCTAAGCATATTGGAAAAAACTATTTTGAACTTCTGCTATTGCTTCTTCTAGAAATGTGAATTATTTATCAAGTAAAGTTTTAAAAATCGATAGAATAGAGCAGAATAATTGTCTGAACTATACATTGGTCTAATGCAATATGCAGACAAAACTATGAAAGTAAATTAATCTTAGATAGAAACAGAAAACCAACTTTTAATGTCATATTTCTACCTATGAACACAGGTAATATTTTATAGTCTCATATGATTTTTAAACAGAACAATTAAAAAGCCATTTAACCATTTTCTTTGAGGTTGTTTATAAATTAATTCTGATTTTAATTGCTTAATCATTAGCCTTTGTTGTCGTCATGATAGAAAAATTATCATGTCAAGCTGTGGAACTGACAGTTACTGACTCTGGAAGAGTTTGGATTTAAAACAATTTAGTATCAAATACCAGGCACCAGAATAGCTTTTAAACTGTTTTCTAATGCTAAAGCAGGAACCTGATGAATAAAGTGGTTCTGTTAACACATTATGACTTAGTGTTTAGAAGTTAATGTTATAGTAATGTAGATGTGAGTTCTATACTTTATTACCACAATTATGTGGGCAAATATGTTTTCCAACAGTTTAGTATTTAAGCATTTTCAAATATATTGAAATTCTTTTTGTCCTAGATATGCAGAAAGGTGGGTACCTCATATTCTCTCACTGCTCAGAAGTTTAGAATTATAAATTTACAGCAAAACACCACATGTTATGGAAAAGCATAGAGAGGTAATGTTTTAGAAAAGTCCAGAATTAATGGCTGATTAAAGAAGGCTTATTTCCACAAACGATGAGGGTTTTACTTGATTTGGAGCTTTTGTTTGTTTCTGTGGGTTTTTTTTTAATATTTTTGGTGGGTTTTTTTGGTTGGTTGTTTTTTGGTTATTGTTCTGTTTCCTTTATTTATTTTTCTTTTTGTTTAACGATGGCTTAGCTTCCCTCAATCTAAATTCATGCACCTAAAAGCTGGTCAAATGAAGGAAATTTTTCAGTTTTGCAGTGTGGATCCTGGGGGAAATAGAAGCATGCAGTATGTATGTTCATAAATCAGTTCATAAACCAGCACAGGTTCATAAGTGATTCTCAGCAAAGCAATGCTGAAGTACTGTCTGGCTTATATCAAGAGTAATATAAATTCATTGAACTAAAAACTGAGCAATTAAATTTTGATACTTTCAGTAGTTTCAATAAAAAATATTTTCTTTCCCACTCTGTATAAGTTCCATAGTTGTTACAGACAAGTTTTCTATCCTATAATAAGTTCTGATATGAAAATTTTTACCTGTGTATATTTAAAAATTTAAGATGATTTCTGGACTGTAATTTGAATATTATGATACCACCAGCTCAATTATAGTTTTATCTGCTATTACATTAGTTGGTAATTAATTTGGAAAAGAGAACATGGTATTGAGAAACATTGATGCATGTGGCTTTTACAGATAAAGTAGTTTACTCTTAGATTCAAAAGTGCTTCTTTCTAAACATTGCTTTAAAACTGGCCATTGCAATTTTAGCTTTAAAACTTTGACTTCTTTAACTTGAAGTGCTGTACTTCAATCAATCAATCACATAGAGCTGTGTAATCTGAAATAAGAAAAAAAAGTAAAAGTGAAAACAAAATCCTGAGTAGTAGAAGTGGTCTAGGCAGAAAAAAAAAAAAAAAAAAAAAAAAATGAAGTTTCATAAATGTGAAGGACAAGGGAGGGAAATTTTAATAGTATCATGCTATATATCTTCAATGTTAAAGTACTGCAGCTTAAAAAAAAAACAAAACAAAAACAAAACTCTATTTAATTACGCCAAGGAGCTGCTACTGAAAGGTATTACAGCATCATATAAGTGCTGTTAATTATGCATAAAGGAGGAAGTTTTCCAATCTATTTAGACATGATATGAAACTGAAATTCCAGTCTGACAATCTGGAACCAATGGACGTAACAGCTTACTCACAAGAGAATATGTTCTGGCTGGCATCATGACACTTAAATACAGGACAATGAAAAGCAAACAATTCCAGGATTAAATCCTGTCAAAGCAATTAGAATTCACCATGAAAATAATGCTATATTGTCCAAATTCAAAGGTACAGGAAGGAGATACTGGAGAGGTGTTTTGATGATAGCTCAAAATAATAGAGTAGAGGAGAGAGAAAGAGAGAGATATGTCATATACTGCGGAAGCAGAACTCAAAATTCACATCAGTGGGCATCGTTCACTGGGGCAGCCCTCATGAGCACAGCTTTGGTCAAGAACCTGAAAAAAGATCAATTAAGAAGAGTATGATCTGAAAAAAATTGCAAGTTTTGCTCATTTTTTACCATGAAAAAAAATTTGGGGGGCGGAGGGGGAAGGATTAAGTTAACTTCCCTTCATCTAACACAACATCACATTAAAATGTAGATATCAAGGAAAGCTTTTCTGAGTCTACATACCTGAGAATTTTCTACATATACCCTACCTCTAAAGGTGTCCAGGAAAATACTAATTCTATATCTTTCAGTTTTACAGAGATAAAAATATATGTCTGTATTTTTGGATGTATTTGTGAGTACAAAACAGTGGGAAACAGTTCAGTGACTGAAAATGAAGTTATTTAACCTTAGACCATGTCTTTTCTTACAGAAAAAGGCTGCAAAAATATGTGGTTTTCAGCAAAAAATTATACAATCGTGATTCCATTTGATCTGATGTGAACATGACTGCTTTTACTAAATACCTAACTAACTTTTTCCATACAAGTTTTAAAAGTTATTCAAGTGGGGCTTTGGAACTGAAAATCCTACCCTGCTTTTAGTTGAACTCTTATTATCTCAGTAGCATGTTGGCCTTGTTGACTTTAGAAGGCAGAAGTTTTTAGTAATACAAAAGTTCTTATTGAGCTTGTCAAGTACCAAGCCATTTACCAGTTATGCACCTTATCTTAATTATATCCTAATATCAAATGCATTAACAGAAAATAGCCATTTTTGACTGAACTTTATACTGATCTTTTTGACTAAGCTTTCAATTAAATAAAACTTAATTCAATGAGAACTGTGCTGTACTGTGTGGTACTTGTATGTGGGTATGTAAGTGTGATCTGTTTTCTTAATATTGAGTTTTATTAAATTGAACCTGTAATTTATTACTAGTAATGAATCAGTACAGACTGTAGAATATATGAGCTATGACTGTACAGACATCTGAAACAGAAGAAATTGGCATAATTGGTGTGTAATGGAAAGTGGAAACCTTTTTTTCTTTAATTTTCATGAGTATGTTAGCATTTATATAAGCTGCTTTTATGCTCTGTCTGCAATAGTTACTTTTTATTTCATTCTAAAACAACTTTGTTCACTCTGAAAGTTACATATTCTTAAGCACTAACTTTTTGTTTATAGCATCTCAATTAATTCCTAATTTGGGAAAAAGTTAACATAAGTTTACATTCATGTCCTTTTTAAGCAAGCCTTTAGATTTTTTAAAAATTTATATGTGCACATAACTTTCATTTATGTCAATGAGATATAATCTATGTTTCAGTTTGTGAATGGGAATGACATCCTAAATTGATGCCTTTAATTCCCAAAAATTCCCCACTCCGATTATTGCAGCTAGAGGCAGAAGAAAGAAGCATCTTCTTTTACTTGAAAAAAAGAAAAAATATCTAGAATTAAAAGTTTTCATTTCATTATATTGAGAATTTTCTCAATCTCTTTTCAGTGGTGCCTGGTGACAGGACAAAAGTCATCAGGGCACAAATAGAGACACAGGAGTTTTGGCTGAACATCAGGAAATATTCTTACTGTGAAGGTGATTGTTGACACTAATTGCTCACAGGGATTCTGGAGTCTCCATCTTTGGAGATACTGAAAAACTCTGGTGATTTCTTGTGCTCTTGTTGGCCCTACTTGAGCAAAGGGATTGGACTAGATGACCTTCAGTGATCCCTTCAAACCTCCACTATTCCATGATCCTATGAAGTGCTAGGTTTTGGAGAAAAAAAAAGCACATCTATTGGTGAATTACTCATTTCGATATGCTGTTCTACCTTTAAGAGAGATAAAGTGAAGAAAAACCCTTAAAAATTAAAATATTAAATATAAAAATATGCACTTTTACAGAAATTAGTACAGCCACACAAAATAAGTTACAAGTCAGTATGATATTATTCTTCTAATATGCTCCTCATATGACAAAAATACAGCCACAGACATTATGGGAAAAAAAAGAAAATAAGTGTTAATTTTGTTCATCTGCAACAGGATTTTGGGATACTGTAAAATATTGGAACTCTCACCTTCTTTTCCAGTTTAATTCAAAGATTTTGTAAAATAACTGCCATTTTTATAATTTTTGGGATATAGACAGGATTTAAGAGTAAAGAAGGGAAATATCAAAAATTAATATTTTGAAATCTAAAGCCAAACATAAAGTAACAAACCAGCTTTCTTTCTCCAACCTCTTCACTGATTGTTTGGGTTTTTTTAACCTCATGATCTCTTCTGCAAAAGTGATTGCAACACTATTTCTCATTAGAAGTAGAAAGTAAATCAACACTGTAAATACAATGAAAAATAAAATGTAAAATTAAAATTAAGAAAAACTAAAAAAACCCTTACAGATGTTTGAATTATTTTAATTTTGACTTATTTGGATTGATTGATCTTAGTTCTATAGCTGTTTGTAAGTATTATGGTTGTATCTTTATATAAAAGTATCAAAAATGCATTATGCTCTTTATCCTAATTCTCTTAAGTAGAGGATATTTTTCTTATCCAATTGCAGGACAATGCTTTAAATCACTAAGTGACTGTGATCAATCATTAAATATTAAGCAAGAAGATATGAGGATAATTGTAGACTTCCTGCATAGACAGCAATGGTGTACCACCAACCAAATCACTGAGGGCTTGATAAAAAGTTTATCCTGAAATTAAGTTTTTGGTTTTAAATGAGAGGAGAAATAATAATGTCTCAGTAAGACATCTGCAGGGTAGTACAATCAAAAATGATGTTTAATGATAAAAGTAGAAGCCAATATATCACAACATTATTGAAGAAATTACTAGATGTAGGAGGAAAAAAATATGCTGAATAGCCCAGAAATACCCTAATCTTGAAAACACACACTTTCTAATACAATAATTCCTTACTTTCTTTTTCCAGTTTCTTACTGTTTCCTCACCTTTAATTTCTTTTATTTTTACTAAAAACTTTCTCTTTCCCTTTCTTCATTCTTAATAATATTTATAAAAGGGTTTTATTATAGTTTAAAACTTTCTCAGTCATATTCAAGTAAAAAGCTCTAAAATACTTTGCACTTCCAGTCAAATTCATTCTTTTAGGGGTTCTATGATTCCCTGAATGGTCAGCCTATTTAGCAATAAATAGAGGCAATAATTGTTATAAATTTTTGTAAGCTCACTCCTCTGTCCTAATTATTGCTTGCTCTTACAGAGAATGTGACTTCTGTTAAAATCATAACTTTTACAGATGATGAGTCTCAAAAAATATTGTTGTCCCTTAACCTTCTTATATGAAAAGGAAGAATATCTTTCATTGTAACAATAAATGAAGAATCAAAGTTTCATTCCTTTTCAGAGTCTGACACCATAAAAAATATTTGTTACCAAACTTCATGAAAACAAACTGTACAAATAAAAACAAAACTTTCTTTCAGGCTCCCTAAACTTCTAAATGCATTACTTTAATAACGTGTTCATGAGCTTCCTACGGAGACTACTGAGAACCTGCTATAATTAAAATCTTAACAAGCAAACAAAAAAAACCCAAACAAACCAAGCAAATTGAGGAAAATCTTGGAAAATCTTCTGAACTTGACAGCTAAACGACACACAAGAGGAGTAAAATCACCTGCATAATACCAGAAATGAAAACACATTTTAACCGTTTTAATACATATATCTAATAGATATCCGCTCTTAAAATAATGTCTGTACACGTCTTGATTAATCATTTCCATGTATCTTTATATAGGTGTAAATCATTCTTTCATCGCAGAGAAGTAGAAGATTGGGAGCATCTAGCAGGTAGTCTAACAACATCTTTTTATTCTTTTTTGTTCATTATAAGATTTCTAGTTTCCTTCTTGAGAACAACGCCTGTGTATTTTATCTGTTGGTACTTACCTTTTGTACCTCAGCTAAGATTTCCTAGAGTTCAACAGGCTCTTCAGTATGTTTTACCACTATTCTTCCCTCCTTCAAATCCTCCTTTTGTTACTACCCTGTTTTCTTTTATTCTTGGTCTGGTTTAAAGTAGATTTTTCCCCATGGTTTTCTATTAGTTCTTCTTTTATCAAAGTCTTTTTATTTTTCCTGTCTCCTGAAAAATTTATTATTCTTGACAAGTTTAAATACTTGTCAGTAAGTACAGGCATCTTTATATTTTACTACTTGACCTGTCGCTGCAGGCTTATCTCCAGACTGATTCAAATTGTCCCATTGTCATGTATAGTTCCTTCTGTCAAGAGAGAAGAAAAAATAAAACTTGTTCTGCATTCTACTTGTCACATATCCCATATGCAAACATAATTATTTAGCAAAATTTCTTTATAAGAAGATCATCTAAGAAGAGCCTAATTTTTGTACAATTCAGTCTAGTGCAGGAAACAGTTAGTTTGATAACCATTCAAGTTTAGATGATAGATTTGACTGCACTGATAGCAAACCTCTGGATGCACTGATGATATGAAACTTTTCCCCAGAAAGGGGTTGTACTCAAGGCCAACAAGTTTGCAAAATAGGGGAAAATATTCAGTCAAAGTATGGTAAATACGTGAGAATTCTTCTCTAACTTTAGGTTAGGCTTTCAATCTGCCCATCAGTATTTTCTGATCATAGCAAGCAAACACTAAACTGAAAAAATGTATGTTGTGGTTTAGTCCCAGCTGGCAACTGATTACTACCATGCTGCCATTCACTCACTCCCCACTCCCCCTCCCCCCAAGAAAGGGATGAGGAGAAGGATCAGAAAAAGTGAAATTCCTGGGTTGACATAGAAACAGCTTAATAATTGAAACAAAATAAAATACTATAAAAATAAAAATGCTCAAACTAATACAAATATCAATAATAATAATAATAATAATAATAATAATGATAGTCATGAAAAGGAGACACAGAAACACACAGAGATAGAGAGGAATGAAACCAGGTGATGCACAATACAGTTGCTTACCATCCACTGACCAATGCCCAGACCATCCCCAGGCAGCAATTGGCAGCTCCAGGCTGTAGTTGGCATTGTCCCCCATCCTCCTCAAGCCTTCTCCATGATATCAGGAGCTCCTGGTAAGTCTTGACTGAACCAACTGAGCAGTGAAGCACTTTTTTACTGTTCCAATTGGGTGGTGAAGCAGCCCTTTGCTATACAAAGAGTTCTTGCACGGTAAAGAGAAGAATGACTCAGACTGGAAAAGATGGGGAACAGCTGAGCCAAGGTGGGGAACAGAGGATAAACTCTTCTCCTTGTTAACCTTGGTAAATCATTAACCTGAATCAAAGCTTGAGTGAAACATCACCTTAATCAGTGGGCTTCTTGGAAAAAAGTCTACTTTAGTAGTTAACAACATCAGCTATGGCCAGGATGGAAACTTCAAATATCTAAAGTAAATCATCTTTGTGGCGCTGTAAACAGTAGTTCCAAATGAGGTCCTTGCAGACTTCCTGGAACACAGTGGGCTATCCCAGCACCTCCTTAATTTGCAGCTTATTTAAGATCCATATTTTAAGGCACCAACCACTGTGCTTCAGCTTGTTCAGAGGTGAGAGCACTGCAAGTAATTTAGAAGATCTGAAAAAGAAAGGACTAACAAAAATGCTGTTGGGACACAGAACCACTTTCCAAATATAACAACTGTGTCACCACTCAGCCAAACAAAAAGTATTTTGAGTGAATATTAAAAGTCTAGATGATGGCATCAACCATATTGAGGAAAATATTGAAATATATTGAGTAACACGTAATATGAATTATTTTTAAGCTTCTTTTTAAATTGGCTCAAACTGTATTAATTTCTTGTCACAGTTGGTAGGTGTTGGGTTTGGCTGAGAGTGGCATTGGGATAATTATCAGCCAAGTAGGACAAAGTAGTAACTTAATTATAATAAAAAATCTGTTCTTTGAACATAACATTTGGCAATCAATCATTGCCAAATTTATGATGGTGGAGAACCTTTGAGTGGGACAGAATTTTACCTCCATCAATAGCAAGAACCAGCTGTCGGGAGACAGATTTATTTGAATAGGTCAAGCAGGAATCAGATATTCTCTACCTAATGCCATAACCAACAGGATCCAGAGCAGAGAGAGAGAATCAAGAGACATCCTAGGGACTTCATAGGCCCTGGTGCCCTGAACTGCTCTAAACTGTGTGCCCATTCACTCAATTTTCTTCCTGAACCATGTTGATCTTCCTGAACAATGTCTTCTGGAAGTGTGCTAGAGGCATCTGGATGTGTACCTTGGGTTTAGGGGTAAGTATGCTAGGTTGACAATTGCACTAGATGATCTTGAAGGTCTCTTCTAAGCTTGATGGTTCTGAGATTTTGTGTTTCTGTGACTTGTGCTCGCAGGAAGTCAATTCTTAAAACTGCAGACTCCTGTAATAACTGTTTTGGTACCCGAGTCCATTTAGCCTTGTTCTTAAATACTGACATTACTTTGAAGGGATGTAAAAATGTCCTTATTTTCATTGTCTGATACTGTCTAAATAACAGTATCAGACACTTGTAACCCTTATGCCAGAGAAAATCAGGTAGATTGGTCTCCTGTTATTGATGCTCATTCCTGGGATCGTCAAAAGGGAAATCTCCTCCTAACACAAATGAAAAAACACTTCTGCCTCTCTCTCCAAACTGCCAAGCCAGTTCTTTAGAAGTTTCATGAACACACAGAATAGATAAGGGAAAGATAGGCAATTGTGGACTACAGGCTTCACAAATTCAAATCAGAATCTACACACCTTTCCATAATCAACATACTTGAATATTTCTGAAGCAGCTTAACTCTGTGGAATTTCTAACAAGAGACATGACTCATAAGAAGCTGGGCTTACTTACTCCTGTTCTGTAAGCATCTATTTTCTTTCTTGTCTTTCAGAAATTCCTGAAGGTCATTAGACCACTTGTTTATAAAAAATGGTGACCAGCTGAACTATTTTTCCTACTTAGTGAACAGCAGTGCTTTAACAACCAGAAATTTAAAGGAATTTAAACCAATTCCGTTAAGCAATTTCAAAAGATAGCAACTGATTTGAGTTTATTTCTAGATTCACCACAGATAAGAGAAATAAACTTGCAAATCTACCAGAAGGAGGCACAATTAACATGGTGGTAAAAATCTCTGCCTGCAGAGGAAAAATGAAAATTTAGTATAATACAGAAAAGCTTCAAGATTTTTTTATTCATGTGTTAAAGGAAGGTTTTGGTTGTTTAAGAAAACCAATAATACAGACAGTTATAGGGAGACATCAATCATTTGATTCTTTTTTTAAATAATTAATGTATTTCAGGATAAAACCCAAAATTTCAGTGTCAAAAACATGTCTGTCATTTAAGTCTTACATGCAGGAAAGTCAGTGAAATACAAGAAACTCCAGGAGGCTAGCAGATCAATGATGTGCATAGTAATTATGCTGAAGTGTTTTTCAAAACCCTCCAAGCAGCTTTGTATTCATGCTAGGCAGAGAAACTGAACCAGGTAAACAAATCAGCCAATTCACCATATTCTTGATCAAACAAAACTCTTTGAAAATTGAAAAGTGACTACTGTACATTTTCTTAATAATCATTTATTAGAGAGCAGCACTGGCCTGCTCCTCTGCATGTCTCCTAGAATAAATTCCTCAATCAGAAGTGCTAGAATGAATTTATACACTTTTGATGTTATACAGCATGTTTCCCCTTCCCATTAGAATGTCAGAAATTTATCCATAGGGAGATGTATAGTTTATGACTAGTGGAATAGAAGAAAAAATAAACTGCTCCACTCAGAGAGTTTTGTGGTCAAATATTCCTAACAAGTGAAGCAAGATTATGTGAGAAAGTAGCAAGTTCTATTAGACTGATTTTTCTGTTCATCTTTCTGCGTTTCTGCTTTTCTTTCCCATGATGATTCATCCAAGACAACTTCAAATTAATTTTCAAGTGAAAGGCCTCTCACACTTTACTTCCTTATTTTGCTTTTTTTTTTTTGATCATCTTCCATTAATGTTTTCAGATAAAGCCCTCAAAATTTCTCTGAGAACTTTCTCCATTCTCTGCATTCTCCCTTAAAAAACCCCAAACAAACAAGCAAACAAAAAATGCATAAAAAACACCACAAAAAACCAAAACCAAGCAAAACAAATAATTAAGACCACTATTATTTGCTAACTACTAAGAAGTAATAACTGTACCATAACTGGAGGTGGTGTATCTTCTCTTTAACACATTAGCACTACGTTGTGTAGATGGTTGTTAGGTAATTACGATTGTTTTGCTTGGATTTAGTAAGTGATTATAAATAAAACCAAATAGGAAAGTAAAATGTTTGGATATACTGCTGAGACTCTGATTGACAAGATGAACTAACAAAATTGAAAACTGTTTCTACAAACACCTTCTAAGTTTTAAGATCATTTCCATTAGGTACTTGAGTTTTCCCCATCTTACCTCTCTTCTCACTCCAAAAGACCAGAACCAAAACCCAAACCACCATCACCACAAACCAAACCCACAAAAACCAGAAGCAACAATAATCTAACTTTAAAACTTAGGGAAAACCCACTTTGTGTCTTGACATGTGTGATACATGAACAAGTGTTGTTTCCCAATAGATGGGATGCATACATTGTGAAAATTTTTGCCTTAAACTGTTTTATGCATTGAAATAATGCACTTTATGTAAAACAATTAACAAATCTCAGTTTGACATTAATCAGAAATGTAGTATAACTTCCTACTCAGTGTAGAATCTCGTATTTTCATTATCATGGTGTAATGTAACCTTTATTATAAGAAAATATCTACTCTCAAGAATCAGTCTGCTTTATAATACAAAATGCATTTCAGATTTGCTTATCTTTTATCATAGTTTTTTCTTCTAAATTTACTGCCACTGCACATGTATGCTGTCCATTCTCAGAGCCTATTCAACAGTAGATAAATACAAGGCTTGTTTGATTTTATTTTCAATGCTGTATAGTCATATAAACCTTGGAGCAATTAATCAATTGGTCTAGCAAGTAGAAGTAGCATAATTTTCCTCCTTCACTGCACACCTTGTGTACATATTTAAGCAATTATAAAGGTACTGGGCAATGAAGAATATGGTTGATACTCTTTAAAATCAACATTTGAATCCAAATAAGATGTAACAATCACTTCTGAGAATATGGAAGGCATCTCATCTACCCGGGATGTGTGAATACTTAATGTTTAATAGGAGATAGCAAAACACCTGTAATTAAGGTAAAGGTCAACTCTGTATAAAGTCTAAATTCTGTTTGGCCTTTAGAATGAGAAATAAAGCACAGAAAAACACAGAGAAAGTTTCAACTCCAAGACATCATAACAGATTAAAGTATGATAGGTATTGAAGTATTTACCAATGAGTTCAGAGTAAGAAATTTCAACAGTATATAAAGAGTACTGTTTGCATAGGCCTTGGGTAGGGTCTTGAGGCAAGTGGATACATTCATTTCAACACTGTGACACTTCAGTGGTATCTGGGGAAAATTTAGGAGAGAAATATTTTCAGTCAGTCAACAATGAAGTTTCATTTCTTTGTACTAGTTAGTATTTTTTAACACACAGACATCTATACTTGCAATATGCACTGATTAACCTGTGACCTTGAGATTTAAACTGCCATTCTCAGAGTTGCCGCTTTACCATGAAATCAACTTAAAAAAGGACGTTTCTCTTACACTGAAGAAAAAAAAATTAAAAACCAGTCTATTTCATACTGCTACAGGGAATAAAATAAAACCCCATGAACATTTTCAGAAGAGGACAATGTGATAAAACTGTCTATGAGAAGTTCACGAGGTGTACCCACAAAGACAAATTTCTTATTCTGAACAACTTCTCATTCAATTGTATTGAATCATAATCTTTGTTGAAATTCGTCTTGAAAAATACACTTTCAAATAGAGACTGGCTTACTGGAACTCTCATGCAACATATACAGAGTAGAAACTATTTTGTCTCTGTCGTTTAGCATTGTCCTCAAGGTTAATCCATCTGTGGTGCATATAAATGCCTCTCTTTTTCTACAAGCACCTGCCAGTTTCAGTAAAAGGATTCACAGACTCTCCGAATTAAATAGCCAAGCACTGGAAATGGATGTATAAATCTGAGCTTTTCATTTTGTCCAATGAGTGCTTAACTTCAAATTAACAGTCAATCCCTGAAGTAACTCTCAGAAACACTTACACATCTTGATCACTCCAGTACAGGCATCTTCTCTCTGACTCAATGATCTTTTCCATGAAATCACAGCTTCAACAAAGAAGAATCAGATATTTAGCAAGCAAGACTAAGACAATGCTTTGTGCAGTTGACATACAAGTTGAGACACTCGGTGTAAAGGAAGAATTTAAGCTAAATCTTATGCTTACTGGCCAAACCTAATCACTGACCTACCAGACTTGATGGCATTTATTATTGCCCTAAATCCTGTGGTTTTTTTAAAGAAAAGGTCTCTGAAGGGTTGCAGGTTTCAAACCAATGCAAGTACCCAAACAGTAGACTTGTATAGATGTTTCCTGACAGCCTGAGAGAAAGTATATTTTTCAAATATATTATTCTTCAACCTTTATAGCAAGGTAGTAAACTTGCAGTCTCTGTTATGCCCACAGTCTACATACTGAATTTAGGACTTGTAATTCCACTTCCTAATTATCAGTTCTTGCTGATCTATTTGAAGCTAGCCTGTACACAACTGGCACAGGCCAGGGCCTAAGATTCAGTGCCAGGTTATTATCTGTTATAATGTTCTGCCTCTTACTTAGGGTTTTTGCATGATAAACTTCATGATAGGAAGAATAGAAGGTCAATTTTTTGGTGCAAAATTATTTAACATGCACTGCCACCATAAAGGCAGGTAAAATTACTATTTATGAAATATTCTTACTAAATATAAATGCTTTTTCCACAAGCTTTCCACAAAATCAGTGTTCAAACTGAATTTATTATGTTTCATTTTGTATTTAAATGGATGTACAGCTATATTAGTACACTTCTGAGCCTCCTAAAAACCTCACTGTGCTTTCCATTCATCCACAAAACCTGTAACTTACATCAGAATCAAGGACATTGAGCTCTGAGAACATTTCACCAAGGAAAGGCAAAGTCTATTGTAGTCTATATAAAAATGTACAAATCTGAAATATATTTATGACTCAATTTCTGTACAGAAATATCCTCTAATTGTGTGATTCGGGAGGAATCAATCCAGTGGCTAAACATATGTAAACAAACAAGTCTATCAGTGCTGCCAAACTTCTTGTGCAAACTTATCAATAACCTGTCTGCCAACACTGCTTTCAAGAATTTCTTTTACAGTGTGCCAATAGATGTAAAACAAGAGAGGCAAGATTTTTTTTCTCTTTGCTTAGGAGAAAAACTCCATGAAGTGAAAAATGAAAAGGTTATTTGCTTCCAAACCCTTCATTAAAAGAACAGACCCAAAGGTCTCAGATGATGAATAGCTCATTATTTGATCTCATTACCCTGGCATGTACATCCATGAAGTGACTGGAAACTAAAAAGTTGCTGCCTACAAACTTTACTGAATGTCTGCTAGAGATTGCCATACTCTCCAATGCATCTACAAAGCTGAGGGTCTATAACAAAGTAGTATGAAAAATAATTGAGAAAAATCCTCACAGAACTAAATTTTTAAGAAGATAGCAAGGAACCTTTGCTATCAAAGGACATCCTTTCCCTACTGACCCAAAATAACACTTTAGGGCTGTGCTCCATATGATATGTGTACTCTGCATGTTCAGTAGTTGAGAAGTTGTTAGTGCCATAAAAATGACCTCCCACATAAACAGGTTCAGGACATAAACAACATGATAGAAGTTCAAAGTTAATATATGTGAAGGTGTAAAGCAAGCTTGACCATATAGCACATTCCAGAACACAGCCAAGTTGTAAACTTCTGTGTTTTAATTTCCTAAAGTCAGTATTATATTTAGGAATACATCTCAGCACTCAGATTGTTAAAAGCAAATAACATTCATTTTCCAGACTGTATAAGGACATACCTTTATTTTTTTTTATTCTGTAAATTTCAAGAGACATGAATATTACTCTTAAGCTTCTCCTGTAGCCAGTTAACCCCATTGATATTTCTCAAACTAAATACACAATAGTACAAGATCTTTGACCCCATAAATTGTCACTCCAGAACTCCAAATTTATCCTCACACTTGTCAAAGGGATCCTTACATTTAGCCAGACCTTAAGAAAAAAAGGAAAATTAAAAGTATATCTGTTATTTCACATGAACCATAGCACCCAGATTCATTTGCATTAAGCAAGCAGGCAGTGACATCACTATTATCAGGAAGTAGTTTATATATCTGAAAGAAAAATAATTAATTAAATATTTATTTTATTAGACTAAGAAAACAGAAGAGAATGTCAGTATTTTAAAATTGCATATGCATGCACATAACCAATGATGAAATAATATGTAAGATTCAGAAAAAATGATAGTTGTGACCACTGAACTTTCATGTGCAAACAAAGAGCAAACCTTTCCTGTTTAATGCCTCTTGAGGTGAAGTAAAAAGTTCTGATGATAATTACCGATTTTTTTCTACTTCTTGCAAAATGGCACTGGTTTTCTACATGTACAAAACTTTGGAGTGTCACGAATATAGGATTATATTTTCCAGTTAAAAAGTGACCTATTTTCTAAAGTTTGTAATTATCATTAAATGACTATTCATTAAATGAAAAATGCTTTTTCATTATAGGTTAAAAAAAAAGCCATTGCCTACACTTTAGAGTTACCAAGCTCTCCATTAACAAAAGGCCTTACAACGACAAAACAAAATAAAGCCTGAAATACTGCCATTGCAGCCCACTTATGAGTCACAATCCATGTCAGAACCTGGCTATACTGAAACAAATCTCATTCTACTCCTTTCTGTCTCCACAGCTCATTCAGAGTGCTTCCTTGTCTTTTCCAATACCAATCACTTTGCCTGTGCTTGGAGAGTGGAACACTATCAAATTTGACATTGCTGCAGGCCCCCTTTAACAAAGCAGAACATCAGCAAGAAAAAGATTTTGTCTTGGTCTGCGAATTGAATATATTCCTACAGGCTTGATTCTGAAGTGAAATTATCATGTTTGACTCACTCCCTCCACCAACTAAAACGTAAGAGCTATTCTGAATAGCTGGAGGGCCAGCTGAGAGCTCCACTTGGAAAGCACCAGAGTACGCAGGCATACTCAAAACTGTGTCAGGATTGCTAACAATATAAACATAAGTTTTAGTAATGAAAATACAGTCCTCAGGAAAGATTACAGTGTTTGCTTTTATAGGAGAAGACTCACAAATATCAACTTGTACAGAAAATCAGTCTGAATCTATGAATAAAATTTTTTCATTATTTCAATAGAAAAGGTAGTCCAGAATAAATACATCTAAAAGATCAACTGCCATTGGATATCTTTTGCAAGCATGTCCACCACTCTATTATCATAAAAGAATAATCTAGAAAAACATTATCTACCTTGAATTTGCTTGCTACGTATTCTGTCCTTTTATGTTTTATGTAGCACAATAGAAATATTCATTTCTTCAGCAAGCTTTACATGTGTCTTACAAAACATTTGTGAATTTACTTTGAGATTGTCTGAAGAAAATGTGCTACACCATTTTACTGAAGACATCTAACAGCAGATACATTAAAACCAAGAAATATGCAACATACAGATTGTTGCAGGCAAAAGAGTCTTAACTTGTGGAATTTTACTTTGTTTAATTACTGCTGGTTAGCACAAAAATTCTAATAATCCATTCAGAGTTTAAGGAAAAAAAAATCAACAGTTCAGCAAATAGCTGAAGGCACAGTTTTCCTCCCCCTTACCCAGGTTCAGCTTCAGGCAAGCACCTCTGTTGTCCCCTTCTGAGTCTCACTATCCCTTCACTTTTGCTGTATATTATGTTCAGTCCCTCCCAGATCCTTCAGTGAGCTGTTGGGTGGTGAAGAGCCTGAGGGCCAGAGCATAATGGCTTCTGCAGGCTGCTCCTTGCCTCTCACTCCTTTCCCTGCAGGGACAGCCCTCAGCTGCAGCCCTTCCAGGGTACCCCTGCCCCAAACAATGCTGTCTGTGGTCCCTGATCACTCAGAGCAGCCCTCCCTCTGTCATCAAGCCCAGAGCATGTCACCAGACTTTGTCTGCAGTAATGGCCCTTCTGCCTCTTTTCCATCCTCTCCCACCCTCCCAAATGCTCCTGTCTCAGGGATGCCAGATGACCTGGCTGTGGTTTTGGCAGGCAGCAGGCAGCTCACAACCACGGTGACCCCCAGGGGCAGTGATATTGGAAAAGTGGATAAGTGGATAAGTGGAGCTTACACAGGAACCTGAAGATCCATTTTTCCAGGTACTTCACACAATACAGGATTCTGAATTAGAAGATTGACTACATCATCACTGAAATAGGACTATAACAACATGTAAATTTTAAATCTGAGTATTAATCCTCTACATGTATATGTAGGAAAACCCAAAAAACAGTGATCAAGTCCCAAGGTCAAAGAAAATTGTATAAACTTTTTATTCACATCACAGCCTCAGAAAACTTTCAGAAAAACACATTTTCTCTAAATAAAATATCCATTGTAGAAAATATCTGTCATCTGAGTTGAAGCACTGGAGCATTGTAAGGAGTCATAAAAGCCATAAAAATGAATTGCAACAAAATAACTGCTTTAAAATAATCTAATGTGTATGATTTAATTTAGGAAAAATTCCCTCACCATTGATTGCTAGGTGTTTGTATGCTACCATGGTATAAGAGTACCATGAGAACAGAAAAGTACAAAAATTATAGCAGGCAGCTAGAAAGGATTATAGAACACCATATGTTTTCCTTTTTCCCCCTTATAATAATCTTGCTATATTGAATTCTAGATTTCTGGGCATTTCAGAGTCCAGCAAGAAATTAGGCAAGTGCTCCTCATGCAGAAAGAGTTAAAATTGTTCTTCCTTATGTTACTAATATTCATACTTTTTCACAGTCTTGATCCAGGAAACACTAGGGTTTCCTGGATTCTATAAATAATGTTTTCTTCCATTTTACTATCTTTTTTTTTTTTTTTTTTTTTTTTTTTTTTTTAACTATCTGTTTGTATACCTGGGGAGGTAGTATCAGCTGGACACAAAATGCAAACCACATCATTTAATGATATATAATATCTCTTTTTTTGGTTTTGGTTTTGGTTTTGCTTTTTTGTTTGTTAGTTTGTTTTTAATACAGGTGAGTATGGCAAGAGTGGAGGAGAGGAATGTCTCATCTGTGGCACTTACACATTTGCACTACCACTTGTTTATGACACTTACGGACTCTGGAATCACACAGCCCTAGCCCAGACTCCTTGATTTCCTCCATATTTATAACAAATTGTGGGGCTTCACACTGTTTTTTTATCAACCTCTTGTCTTCCACCTTAAGTCTATTGTGAGGGTGTGAAGCCAGCAGCAGTTATGTAGCAAGGTTTGTCTGTTGTTTCTCTGCCCTTCCAGTCCAGAACAGACTAAACCAGACTGTTAGAGCTGGGCAGCTGTCATCAAAGTCCGAGCTCTTTCACACCAACTTTCTCCTACGACAGCTTGTGTACATCTTTCTTCCCAAATTATTAAATAAAATAAGACAAATACTGGTGAAGTTTCATCACCTTTGTGATAATGCTTTACACATCTGATAAATTATCTCACCTGAATTTAGGATCCAGATTAAGGATTAAGCTACAGTTAAACTAATTTTCTTGATAAACATTTGGAAATACTGACTGAAATCAATAATGGAAGCATTTGCACAATTAAGAAGGAAGCAGAAAATGTTTCAAATAGTAGGTAATGTATGAATATAAACCCAAGGAACAGAAACTAATAAAGAGATCTGCAAATAAATATTGCATAATAAAAATATCTTGCAGCATTATGATACATTTACTAAAACAGCAAATAAAAAATAGCAAAAATATGTCAAAAAAAAGAAAATTATCGGAGATTCTCAAGTCAAGTTCCAAAATGAGTTCCTTCCTGCAGCATACAATTTAACTCTGAAGCGCTCAAGTTTAAGTACCTTCAGTGAACTACCATGATGCAGTATGTCATCTGATGTACAGCAACTCATAAAAACCCTTTGCTACCAAGGCAGATGCATCTCCAATATCCTGTCACTTCACAGTTGTCCTGAAAAAAACAGAGGGGAACAAAATTCTTGCAGATCAGTTGTTCCTCAGTAGCCAGTTACTTTCTGGTTATATAGTACTGAATTTGAGTCTTTAATTGGAAAATAAGGGCTAATTCTGCCCTTGTTATCTGTCCAGTTACTTAATATTACAATGTAGACCTTAAAAAAAAAAAAAAAAACAAAAAAAAAAAAAAAAAAAGAATCAGTGGCCAAACCAGCAATATAATACCAATGCCAATCATATGACCATTTGCTCATTATTTTGAATATAGTATAATGAATCTTCCATAGCATTTAGTGAAGTTAAAATATGAAACCCCATTCAGCATTTACAAAAATATGTCTGTGACTTCACCAGAAGATGCACCTTGGATCTGAACTGTGGACTCTGGAACAATATCAAGTAAGAGGCAAAAATTAGCTATAAATCTATTAACAATAAATTGGTATTCTTTAGAAGAGAAATTTTTCTGTCAAAGAGCTTTAGTCATCTCTTAGAACTCACAACTAATTATCTGAAGACTCTGCCCATTTACTGCTAGTACCAAAGAGTACCAAGGAGGCTGCTGTACTGTGTTTGGAATTTATTGACTGCTATGCAAAGGATTCACATCCTGTATTTGCTTAATACACAGAAGAGCCATACATCCCAATTATTATTGTAAATATGTTCTTACTTTCAGGGTAAAAGTAAGTTTTTCCAATATATCAGAGATCCTACCTGGTGATTTCAGGCTCACTTACACCCTCTTGGGATGAACTCTGTTTCATTTGTGAGCTTCCATATTTGACACAAGAACTGACTGAAATGGATAACCTCTAATTTCCAAATTGTCTCTTCTAAGCCAACCATACCATATAGTAGTGCTAACAACATTAAAAAAAAAAAAACAATTCTAGGTCAATGCATGTTTATAAGAACTGCAACCTTCTTGAAAGTGTTAGCATTTCTGTCTCCAACACTGACTCAAGCATTGTTTTCTCCACTTTTGGGATGAATAATTCAACACTAGAGAAGAACATGTGAAAAAGCAAGCACAGGTTTCTCATTTGCTTTCTAACTATAGTACTTTTTAAGTATATATGCCAAATATCTTCAGTCTTGTGGTTTCTGGCATATAAGAAATTGCATGCACAGCACTGACTGAGGGTAAAAAAGCAACATGCATTCCTCATTAAAAAGAATCAAGCAATTTCAGTATAAGAGGCTCAAACACAAAGTTTTAGAACCTGTATGAAGTGTTTGGTACTCTGAAAATGTTTCCACTACATTGATAGAAAAATAGTAATTTGTTTCCTAAAATGTATTTTTCTTGAAAGTTGACTCCAATATGTTCAGGGGTGAAAAATGAATATATTTATCCTCTCAAGATAAACAATTATTTTTGCCTCTTGTTGAAAGTGTTCTGCCAAGCTGGCTACAAGGAAATGAAAGAAAACACTTTCCTTTCTATGTGTTTTTTAAGGAATGGCATGGAATCTGTGGTGTCCATAAAGCATGTATAGTAATGATAGAATTCAGAAAAATTCATATTAAAAAAAAAAAAAAGTTGCTTTGAATTTCATGTACATTGCCTTCTATTTTTTATGTTTAATTTATCAGTTATGTATTTGGAAAATTCACTTAATTGGGATGTCTCCAAAAGAACCAATTGAACCTCATGTTAGTGAATGGCAGCAAAATCTTATCTGGGACAAAATTAACATAAATCTTGCTTAAAAAAGTACATTTGCACTGGAAAAAGTGTTCAAGTGTTTAAATGGTCTTTAATTTGCTGTAGAATCAAATTGAAACACTGAGATCTGATCTAACTACAAACTAAGCAGGGAGGAAAAATTAAGGAATACAGATAAAATGTTGTAAATCCATTTATTTCCATATATCTCTTTCTAGAAAAAACACACATCTTTTCAGATCCTGGAAATAAACATCAAAAAACAAAAATAAACTCTATTTTTTAGCTTTAAAAGATATTAATATCTATTCATTATATACTGAGGTGACATGCCTTTTAATTTGGAAATGTTTGAATTCTAGTTAGTGAGACTAAAGTCTGGAAAGATGTCAAGTTTAAATAGGCTGTTGAAACACTGTAATAAAACAAGGAGAGACCAAGGTCTATGACCAAAACTCATATAAAATTTTTTAATAAAATTAGTCTCTTAATATGGGTGGGTGGTCTTAGCTCCTAAAAAAAACAAAAACAAACAAACAAACAAAAACAAAAAAAAAAAAAAAAAAAACAAAACAAAAAAAAAACCAAAACAAAAAAACAAAAACCAAATTACTTCACCAGTTAGATCATTTCAAGCTTTATTAAATTAGTCCAGGTAACAGAATGTTTTCTGTTGTTTAAAAAAATAAGTATCTTAATCCTTCAGCTTTGAAGTAATATCACTGATCTTAATTAGAGTGTGCAACAGGAAAACCCATATAAAAGATCAAATATATCTTTTTTGTAAAACTTGATGTAAAATTTATGTTCCTATTTTAGATATTAATAAATAGATAGTGTGATATTGCATACCTCACAAATGAGAAGGTGCCTCCCATCCAGCAAGACTAAAATAAAAGTAAACCAGCTGAAATACTAAGCCTTCAGTGGCCACAAAGAGAAAGAAAAAGCAGTCAAGGATGTTGACAGTGCCTTAGGAAGTGAAGAAACCAACCCATCTCCTAGGAATGTTTGATGAAGGGGAAAAGAAGAAGTAGGAGTTGTGCTGTGTTCAAGAGTACATTCCTGCCAGACACTGGCAGGAATTTCTCAGCTCCTGTCAGCACTCATCGCAGTGCACTGATTATCCCATCTCAACTTTGTAAATAGTTAGTTCTTCTGAAGACAAAAGAAACAGGTTTTAAAAAGCCAAACCAAACTAAAACAATCAAAACCTGAAACAACCAAAAAACAAAACCAACAAAACCTACCACAAACAAATAAAAAGCATCTACACCCCACACATCAACATCAACACCCCCAAAGAGCAAGATTATATATTTTTAATTACAAAAACACGTATTGTAGCTATAAATATAAAGGATTAACCAACCCTAGAAAGAATAAAATGAAGTGACACAAACACTGATAGCAAATTTCCTTGGTACTACTATTCATCGATTTCCTGAGTTGTGCTGATGAGATAACACCTTTTTATAAATCTTTATTATCTGTGATAAGGACAATTGCCTTCTACCTCTCAATTATCTGAGGCTTAGAAATATTGTTTTGTATGAAGTCATGTTTGTTATTTGTTTCAAACATGGCTTCAGCAAAAGCTGTCTGCATCTGTATGAACAATGTTTAGATATGCATACATGCATTCATACACTAAACCGATAAAAAAAAAAATTTTTTAAACATTATTAAAATATTTCTAAAAGTTAAAGAATTATTTAGAAACATAGTAACTATTTAAATACTTGAGATTCATGAACCTTGAGAGAATTAAAATATTTATTTTTTGTAAAGAAATTAAATTTGTTGTCAGTAGCTCCCAGTGTTCAATAGTATTTCAGCTGAGATTTGTAGGTTCTTGTTTATTTCTTTCTTAGGATTTAATAATACAAACACAATCACATTATAACAACTGAGAATTTATTTTGTTTTTATCATAGTCCTCCTTTGCATCATAGTCAGATAATTAGGTATTTTATTCTTTCCTTGAAATCTCTCTCTCCATTGTAAAGCACAGAGTAAAAGCAACTTTATTCTTTTATACATCTATATTGTGACAAACACCTTCAAAACCAGCAAATATTTAGAAACACTAAGAAACAGTAGGAGTAATAACATTTTCTCCTTATTTTCTTATGAAAGTTCATCCTACTCTGTTAGGTAATGTCTAAGAAACTGAACGAGTAAGTGTTGTGATATTGTACACAGAAGTATTCAATTACATTGCATTTGAATACTCAGTAGCCTTGTATATATTTAGCATCTTATTGCAAATCAGATAAACATTTTCATTTAAAAATTTATAGTTTGGCCATTTCTTTGGAAAATCTTAGAAGACTTTTGAAGTATGTAGATCTAACGGAGACTTTCTCATTCTTCTTTTAAGCCTTCTTTAAGATGAACCATAACATTTTTTCTTAAAGAAGTTACTGCATTTGCGTCTGATTTTTTTTGGTTTTTTTTTCTTTATGGAAATGCATAACTCATTGTCTTAGTGACATCAATGAATTTATTTCTAATAAATTGCTAATTAATGGAATATTCCATTGAAAATATCTTGAAGCTTCACTAGATCTGTTGCTGTACTCAATATACCAATCTCAATAAAAAGCCAAATCAAATCTTAAGGCTACTATTTTCAAAGCTCTTAGAAAACTAAGGATTCCTTAAAATGTGATCTAAGCCTTAGAAGGTTAAAACTACTGGTACATCTATAGTTTCTCATCTCTACTAAAGTAGAAATCCTTTAATTGTAATAAAACCAACTCGAAAATCTACTATTCAGCCTCCACTGTACACTCCTTTGCTCTGTATAGGGAAAATATATATAGTAGGGTATACAATATTTAAAATCACACCTAGTTAACATCTTCCTCATGGGGGAAGACACTAAGAATGGCACTACTGGTACTAAATGTTGCTTAGGTCTCTCTTCGTACATCAGAACGTTTTTCAGAGGCAATCAGGTAAAAGGATTGTTTGAAAAACTAAAAGCACTGATAATTCAAGAAATTTAGTCAGTGATACCTGTCCATAGACTATGAAGCCACTGAAAATCTAGAGACTGTACTAAAAAAAAAGACTTCAGAAGTACTGCAAAAATTATGAAGATTCCAGTGCGGTAATATGAACATTATCTGTGAAAAAAATTAAAATGTCTACAGTGTACTAGCATGGCCACAGGAGAAAATACTGTAAAGTTAATAAACTTAGCTAACATCCAAGAAAAGCCAATCAAGTGCAAAAGTTTCATAAAAGACCAATTTTCATTTTTGTAGTCAAAAAACCAAAGTATCAGGAGGAATGAAGACTAGTACATTTCTTGAAGTTTTTAAATAAAAAATGGATACTTTTTCAAAAGAAATCATTCACTGGAAGCCTTTGGCCTTAAGATTACAGGCAATGTTAAATATGCAGGCATAAAACTGGTGCCTCTGGTCTTAGCATAGATGAGTCTCTAAGTCTTACCTCTCATCCTTTTGATCACCTTTGTATCACCGGACTGCCCTTAAGGTTCATGACAGAAAATCATACAGTCAGGGAAACTAATTCTTTTTGATTCTTAAGCAAGCACTGTAGGGCTGCAGATAAAGGGTAAACTATCCATGTGCTCTCTCAACGTATTTTGTTAAGAATACTAAGCATACTTTCTATTTAACATATCATTTATTCCCAAAGAACGTATGCTATGCTGAAATTTTAGTAACAGCTGTCCATGAATATGGACTACTAATTTATATAATGGATTACTAACATATCAAGTTCAGCAACTGCAATTTACAAAACAGACTAAATTCTGTAGCGCAGAACATTTCTTTCCAAAATACAGTCTAATAATATGAATTTAAATTTTCAAGCGCCATCCATTGTACATTTGTATTTTCCAAGGGTATATTTTCTGTGGTTTCCATGTCCTTGACTTTCTCTGTTTATTTTTTACCCTATGATTTATGTGGCATCTTTGAGGGAAGAGGTGGTGTATAAATCTATTGCATTCTCAGCCTCATTATTAGTAATGGATTAATTTTCAGTTTCATCACTAAAAACAGTTCATTATCTGCAAAGGCAAAATTATCTTCATATAGATTCTGAGGTAATTGATTCCTCTATTTATATGCTGAAAGGAACATTGCTTATACAAATTGAGGATGAAAAATCTTTTTCTTCCCCTCCCCCTTTGTTCCATACAACAATGACATGAAAAACTAGCATTTTCATTGATAATAAAAAAAAAAAAAAAAAAAAAAAAAAAATCAGTGATAAACCAAGATTAGTTACTCCCAATGATGCTAATCATTGCAGAAGTAGTTTCTTAATGATATAGGTTGGGTAAATGAAATGGACACCATATTACATCATAAACAAAATTCTCTTAAAACATCACTGGAAAGAAAAATTCTATTTATTAATACTTGCAAGAATTGATAATTAAAATTTTCTTTTTTTTTTTTATTCTCTAAGAATACTTTTTATTGTAGCAGTACAGAGCTCAATTAAATAATTACAGTAGTATTACTCTATTATTGAAAATTATTTCTCACTCAAGGGGTGAGAAGGGGAGGACTGAACAGAAGTGTTCTGAATATTTTTAATAAAGTAAAACACATTTTCTTTCTTTCTAATTTTAATTTTGTTCAATTTATTTAGTATCTGAAGTGGAGCAAGGGGCAAGCAGATTGACTTTTTCAGTTCTTTAAGGTTCATTGGTTGTATAATTTAGTCTTTGATCTATTGTGCTAAGTGGTTTAGCTCTGGGTACTTCTGTATTGGTAGACATATATATTTCTTCATTAAAATTATGGGCCAAACAAAATATCACTCCAGATACAGCATGGTTAAAAATCAGATAAACAAGAAAATTCTGTTCTTAACTGGCTTGAATTATAATATAAACCAATTGTGGGGAAAACAGAAGGTAAAATTAAAGAAAACTGGAAAATTACCAACACTGTTGCAGGGAAAAATGCTAAAGGGGAAGAAACAGAGGATGGAGCGGAGTGGAAAGTATGTGTTATAACAGCATGAAAAATTGTAAGAAGAAAATATGTTTGCTACTCCCTAGATGGAATAGAGTCAGCATCCTGATTTCCCACACATAACACATGCTAAGGGGGACTAAATGGAGGTTGGAGTGGAGCGGAAACTCCACGGCCAGACTCTGTTGAAATCCTTGCATGAGGGGGAACCTGGTAGTACCTGGTAGCTGATGAGCTTCATGGCAGATACCAACCAAGGGAGAAAAAGGAAGATTTTTTTGCTGTAGATTCAGCAAGCTCGGCAAACTCATAGATATACACCTCCATCCCAAAGCTTATCTCAGATGTAATACTGTTGTTATCTAGCTCCAAGGTAAGACACCACCCACTGAACATGATGCATGATTAGAGTCCTTCAACGTAAAAACATTTTGAGTTAAAAATGGGGAGAAGTTAGGGAAGACTCTATCTTAACTTCTGGGATCTATCAACAGGCTGAACTTGTCTTCTTTCCCATAGGGTTGCCTGTTGGGTAAGAACCACACTGTATATTTCTGAATTATTGTTTCAAGTCAGCTTTTATTAGGGATTAGAGCTCATTTGTATATTGTTTTAAATGAGTTTTTGCAGGCAGATGTTGTCACCAGAAATCCTTGAATCTTAGTCTGTCACACTTTTCTATTATATTAGTAAAGAATGTTATTCCATAAACTATTAGTGTGAGTCCTTCAATGGGACTAGCTTTTGTCACAGGAGATAACAGACTTGACTGTGGAGGCCTGGGAGAGGGTGTCCTCTGTTGGCCTTTGTCCCTGGATTTTTCCTGGGACACCCAGTGACCAGTTAAAGATGGAGACCCAGGAGGGGGCATTTCTGTTTGCATGTGACCCTGAATAAGCCAGTCAAACAGTCCACCCATCCACAAGGCTGCTTAGTGAAGGGTCTCCATTACAGCACATAATAGATCAGGGACAAGGGTCTCAGCTTTCCTGAAGTACTGACAGACTAATCAAACACAAAGAATTTGGGAAAATCTCCCCTTTTACATGACATCAGCAGAAAATTAGACTTCATTACAAATAATTTAAAATCATCTTAGAAACAGTCCTGATTTCATTACTAAATCTACCAAGTAAAGTAAATTTTTACTTTTCCATTTCTCACATGAGTGGTCTTCATAGTGTATTTTCATTTGTTCATCCAGATTGAAACTGGTTTTATATTTTTTTTATTTTTCTTTGAAATTTGTATGGACTTATTTACAAAATGAAACAATCATCTTCTCCTATATCTTTCTCAGAAAGAACACAAACATTAAAAATGCCCCTGAGGATGACTCTCAAAAGGAAGGAAACTTAGGAAAGCCTCCTTTTGAAGGACAGCTGCAGGTCAGGGCTTGGTTGAGTAAGAAACTGGAGTTTCATACTTCAATGCAATTAAAACCTCAATGACTTGTAAGGCCAGATGTAGGACTCTTCTATAGGCAGTGACCTCTAAAGGAGATAATAACATGTACTATCAAAAATAAATAAATAAATAAATAAATAAAATAAAAAGTCTGTGCAGCAGCTGAGAAAGAGGTGTGAGGAGGAAAAGTCAGGGAAGAAAGAGGAGGAGGAGGTACTCCAGGGGCAGAGATTTTTCTGCAGTCTGTGAAGATCACAGTGAAACAGGTTGTCCCACTGCAGCCCATGCAAAAAGCCATGGGCAAAAAAGAGTAGTTCCTGCAGCCCAGAGAAAGGACCATTGATAGAGCAATTATTGAAGGACTGCAACCAGTGAGAGGGATGTTGGAGAAAGAGATGAGCATGAGGAGGAAGAAGAGGCAGAAAGGAGATTAGGAATTAGGACTAATCACCACTCTGTGTTTCCCCTACTCTGTACCTCCTGGGGGACAGAAGGTAGCAGACTCAGGAACAATGGAGTAAAGCTGAACCTGGGAAAAAGGATTTTGTGAGTGAGTGTGTGTGTGTGTGTGTGTGTAGGTGTTTTAGCTGTCTTTCGTTCTCACCTTCCAACTCTATTTTTTAATCAGCAATAAATTAATCTCCTGCTTGAGTATGTTTCACCTTTGATAGCAAGTGACCCAGGAACTCTCCCATCCTATTTTGTCCACCCATGCTATTGGGGTCAGAGAGGAGCGAGTGAGTGACTGGATAGGAGGTCTGACAGCTAGTTAAGGTCAGCCCAACAAAATATCAGAAATCTTTGCCCATTGGTACAATGCTTATGTCTATCTTTGAGCCTCAGTGGTAAATTTTTGTGGAGAAGCTATGTACTATATAAGTTTATGTGTGTTCTGTATGACATTTGGAATTTCAGCAATACTATGTGACAATTATCATTCTGGTTCCCTTCTATTCTATATTCCTGCACCTCTGGATCCATAACAATTTTCTGTCTACTTCAATTAAAACAACAGAAAATTAAATCATATCACCTACTTCCAAAAATAATAAGACCAGCCTCCATAAATATGGTATTGTATCACTGAACAGCTTTTAAACACATTTTCATGGTTTATTTTCATTTTAAGAATTTTAAATGCTTTTTGTAAATGTATTTATAAAATAGTTGAATAATTTCAGATTGCTTATTATCAGTTATGAAAGTTTGCATTAGATATGAAAATGTTATGAGATACAGCATAATTTGAGGTAATTTAAATACTAAAGGCATATCAGTCACGCTCACAAGCAGCCTGTGTCATTTTGAAGCAATCACTGTCAGAGTGTTCTTTTATTTTCTTCTGAGAAAACAAGGCCTTTAAAAATGCCTAGTTACAATCACTCGTTCCAGTTATTCTGAAGTAATTAACATTTTTGTTTCATATTTGTGCCACTTGTTCAGGAGGAAGGCACATATCTAGAATTTCAAGAAGAAAATCCAGATGTTAACCTCCAGATAAACAACCTCTCTAAATAGTTCCTGGTTAAATTTATGTCTTGAATAAATATCAAAACAAATAAAATACACTTAGTGACTGCAGACAGATAAACAGAAACAAATTTAGTAAAAAACATACATATGAGATCTTTTTTCTTTCCTATTGCCTGAGAACAGGTTCTGATTATTTCTGATTTAGTACCATTAATGTGGTTGCCGACAATTTTGAAGACAATAGTCAGATAGCTGGGAATATAAAAAGGTTTAAAAAAAATTCAAAATTTTGGCAGAGACAGAAAAGAATGTAAAAGTAGCAAACAAAAGCAAATAGTGTGCAACTTGAAACTAGAAATATAGTAAAAGAAGACAGATGAGTAAAAAAGGAAAGATAGAAAAACAAAAAAGAAAGTACTTATGAATTGAAGTATAATAGTAAAGCCCATTTCTGCATATTTATGAAGACACCAGTAAATTTCTTTTGTTTTACTTCCCATCACAAATTTTTCGTTTCCAGGAACTTACTAAAGAAAAGAGTTATAGTTGAAAATGGAAACAAAGATTGTTCTGGAAGATGTGTGTTGTCTTATTGTAATAGTTTTCACTTTCTAATATTTAACTTTTTATATACGTGTTCTGAGACCTTAATTTCTTTTCCTTTTAAAGCATTAATACAACATCTTCATGCAGAATAATATTCTTTCAATGAAAATTCACATTCCTGTGCATTTTTTGGTATTTAGATAAGATTCCCTAAAACATATATTATTGGCTTTGTCAAGCAGCAAAGACAAATTAATGTAAACTATGAGCAGAACATGACTCAAAGGTACTAAAATGTGACAATTTGTGAACACGGGTAGGCAAAATAAATCCAAATAAAAGCATGAGAGAGCATAAAGAAATTGTGATAAACTCCATAGTAGTCAAAACAAAGGAAAAGTGGCAGAGTTTAAAATGTGAAGATGCAAGTATTGTAGTGTCAAAGGATAGATAAATCATTTAGAATTGCTAAAAATCTACATGACCTTAAATTCTAGGACAAATAAACACAGTTAGAATAATGTTTAGAAAACACAAATTGAAAATTCAGTCTCACAGCTGAATTCCCACAAGATAAGTCAATGACTGGTGTTAGAACATGATGCATTTAATTTATGTGGAAAAGAGGAAGAAAAACCTACATTTTTAAAAAAGGATATAAGGAAGATTTGGAAATTACAGAGTGGTCAGTCTCATCTCTCTGTCTGTGCAGTATTTGGAGCAGTATTTCTCTACATAAGCTTTTTAGTAGAAACATGTTTTCCATGGAAATCTGCTTTTTAGCTGCCATTTTGCATGGTTGTACTGCATTTTTACCAAGCACTAAAAGATACCCTAATTGGTCAAAAAATTCAGCATAGTTCTTCTCTTATTCACATACTCATTGATTTAACATTGAATAATCAGAAATATGCATTAAAAAAAAAAAAAAAAAAAAAAGGCAAGGGAATTCCCCACAAACACTTGAGATACACACCAAACAGAAAGAAACGTATTTTATACAGGCCTGTTTTCTTTTTTTAAGGGAATGAGTGGCTGGTACTAATTGGCAAACAATTTGCTTCATACCAAAAATTAAGCAAACAAAAAGATAGAACTCTTCAACAACAGATTTTGGTTGAAAACACTGAAGTAATTAAAACTCATTCTTGCAAAATTAATACACTTTATTAATGGGAAAAAAAAAGAAGTCTTTTGCCAAAATCTGTGGTCCATGTTCACTATTTTTTCCTGTAATATCAGTGAATATCAATTTTTTCTGGAAATCTTAGGGCAAAAGACTAGTCTAAATATCCTTAAAACCTTCTAATAGCTTAGTGTACTTAAAGGTTCTTCACAGCATTTTGAATAATAAAAGAATAAAATAATATATTTATTATTAATAAATTATAGTTAATATATAATATTAAAAAGTTTAGCATATAACATTCTATATCTGGTGCCTGTTATTGATGAATTATATAAGTTTCTTAATTAATTTTATTTTTATAATGAATAATTTACTATGTTTTTGCAAAAAATGAGCTTCCAAATAAGCTTCATAAATTCTTTCAAATTGTATTGGAAAGTACGTTTCTAATTAACTTCTCATAAGTTATTTCTTTTAATCTCAGAAATATTTTTTAATAAGCTGCATTTTATATCCAATATAATCAAAACTATAAATAAATTAATATCAGAAATTATATGTTAAACATGTTTAGTTCATTGACAGAATAGTCCAAGACACAAAAATTGCACAAAAATTCTTTGGAAATGAATCAGTTCACTTAATCTCCAGACACTGACATTGCTTATAAATGTAAATAGAACCAAAACTGTTAAATTTTTTTATCAGATATAAAAAAATGACATCTGCAGAAGTCACGTAACTACTATCCCTCTGCTACTTCAACTTAAGCTAAATAATTTTCTTTGATTTAAATGGAAGTACTTTTGCAATTATGCATTATCATCTTCCATATTAACATTCCTTTATTATTTTACCTTACTTTTAATGATATCTCATATCCACATATTGATAAGTTTGGAAAAAATTAAAAGAAAAATACCCAAACATAACAAGCTGATTTTTGTTATTTTCTCAAGGAAGTATGCAACACTGGGTATCATTAAAAATATAATGTAATTTTCTTTGTAGAGGGGATTTACCCGTGTAATAAATGATTATTACAGTTAACAGAAAATGGAAGTATGACAAATTGAGGGTTCAAAATATGAGAAAAAACCTCAATGGGTTTTAAAATAAACCAAAAACTTCCCAATAACAAAACAAACCAGCACGAGAATCAAATGTTATTATTCAAAATCAACTACAAGTTGCATATTTGATTAAAATATCTCTTAAAAATAAAACTTCTTATTTTCAATCCATTTCTGATGCATGTATTTTTCACATAGCCATGAGGATGTTTCTGCCCAGTTTAATCCATAACCACCTGTGGGGATGTGATAGCTGCATCCATCTGACTGTGGACCTTGGGGAACAGAGGCAACAGGCTAGGCAAGAGCTGTCTCCAACAGTGAGCTAAACATACTGCTGACATACAGATATGACCATTTCATTTTAATCCATAGGCAGTAGGCAGCCAAGGACCCATTGAGCCCTTCAATATGGCAGCCCTTCAGTATGGTAGGATCTCCCTCTGAATAAGGATGACTCTCAAGGCAACTCCTTGAAGCTGAGATGCTTGTTGCCACAACAGGTTTTCAGCAAATAATAGTGCGATAAGTTTTGAAATTTTATCTAAGTGATATAAAAGATTGATTGTGCATAAAAAATCCTTTAGACATAAACTATCAACCAAGTCTGGGACTAGGATTAGGTACTGTAGTATCTAGATTCCTCTCTGAGAAGGAGTTTAGAACAACATGGGATCTTCTCTGAACCTCATGACTCAACAATGGGGTCTCCCTGACAGCTTCATCTAACCTTGTCTTCTATGTGGCACATAACTGTGTGTGCCTGCCATCAAATTCGATTAAACCACTGACATATTTAGCACTGAACTTTGTTAACTCACTGGTTTGTATCAATGAAGGGTATAAAGTTATAATTTCCTTCTCCCTTGCAAGTGAAGTGCATGCAAAGTACATCCCTCTATCCATGGTAATTGTAAGATAAGCATAAAAGGTCCTTGAATTAATGTTCGGAACTTAATCCAACAAGGGCTTGAAAGAGTTTCCTTATATCTGTCAGTCTTTCTCAGAAAAGCACAGCTCAATATTTTTGATACTTGACTTGGCCAGAGCTCAGGCCTATCCTTGACGTTCTCCATTATGTCAGGCAGTCACCTCCTGTTGTGGGGTAGGATGAAGGAAAAGGTTGACACTTGTAAGCATGCAAAAGATTCCAGTCATCTGTTCCTTTCCATGTGATTTTAAGAAATTCAGGGCTAGTCACTTAAACCAAACTTTATATAGGCACTTTTTTCACTGTTTATTTTAAAGGAAGAAATTGCAGATTAATTCAGATGCAACTGAAGACAAAGAAGTGAGTTAGGTCCTGTCAGGTGGAAGATACAATACTTCAAAGGCTAAAGGTGAAGGATGAGAGTATTTGGTGGATGTTCACAGACAAAAATTTCAGCAAAGAACACAGCTTTTCAGTTTTATATGCACAACACATAGTCTTGATCAAAAAACCCCAAAGTTATTGGAAAGTCTCTTTCAGAAAGTTTCAACATCCATGGGACAAGTTCTCTTTTTAATCTTAAGATGCAAAATGCAAAGCTAGTTTTCTCTCTATTGAAGACAGAGGCTGTTGGATTAAACAATTAATTTTCTACTTAAGCCTCCCTGACATTTCTCCACTGCATCTTGACAACACTCTCTGTGAACTTAGCATCACCCTCACAAGTTTTCCTGGGAGACCACTCTTTTTTGGATGGGAAGCAAGAACTGAATATCAACAGCACATGAATTAAAGCTAAAATTTCCACTTGATCCAGAAAGTCCTAAATACAACTCAGCTAGAAGCCAATCTGGTCAGCAATGATCCTGCATTTCAGAACAAAACACTCAAAGATTATGTTATTGAGTCATTATGTTGCTTGTTAATTTTGGGATTAAACATTTTTAATAAATTTATGGAACAAATGTAATTTATAACATAAAATGTTTTCCTACCCCCTTTTGCTTAGGCCTTGCCTATATACATTAGGAACAAAAGACATGGCAAAAAGGACGAAAGACTGGCTAAAAAAGTTTGTTAAAAATAATCTATGACTTTTTCTGTGAATACTCCATTCTCTTCCAACTCTTCCTAAATTCAGCTTATCAAATAAAGTATTTTATAATTTTTATATATTCAATAAAAGTGAAAAAAAAATTAAAAGCTTTTACTTAACAAAGTTCAAGCAACAGCAACTTGGTTCAATTCCTAATAAAAAATTTGAAAAGGTATAAAATTGAAGTTATATCTTCAACCTAACCCATCCTTTTGACACAGAAATAAATGGCAATTATTAAGACTGAGTAAGGCCACTAACTTGCTCTTCTGTCATCAGTGTTCAGCAACAGAACACTCATTACACAATGTCGTTTATCACAACATTTGAACTGTTTATCAAAATCAAGGACTATAAAACAGACATCCAGATGTAAGGCCTAAATTTAGAAGCAAATGTGTTATAGTTCAATATTTATTATAAACAAGGCAAATATACAGCTTTCAGAAATACAGAGAAAGCAAAAAATATTGCAAAATAAATTAAAATTTGAAAAAAATAAAATTTTAATCCCCAAGGTTCAAAGAAATTTCAATATTGGAGAAAAAATTGGGGAGAAAAAGGGGAAGGTTTGTAGAATTAGAAAGGTAGTAGATGGTATGTAGAAAAAATTAAATGAAGAAACCAACTAAAGAAGACTGGGGAAAATAACATCACTGGAATGAAAGGAAAAAAAAAAAAAAAAGGAATAAGAGTGCAAAATATTTATTAATGACCAGAAATTTGCATACTGACTACTTAGTTATTAATTTCCAGATGCCTAGGTCTTTGTATTTTTCTTCACCAAGGCCTGGAAGCATGTAAAAGAATAACCATTTTTGATTCAGTGATCTAGGGCAAGAGGGAGAAGTATCTCATACAATTTTAAATCCAAGGAATCCAAGAAGCTTTCTTAGTTGAATTGGTTTTCTAATGAAAAGGGGTGTGTTTTTGAATGAATGGCTTAAGTTTGTCCCGGCAGCAAACTGATAAGCATGATATTCTGTCTGGCTATTCAGCTAAATACTGAATGTTTGCAAAAGCTGAAAATCTCATCATTTTTGACTTTCATAAATCCCCAAAATATTCTTTGATTCTAATTTACTTTGTTTGGTTTCCTATTTACCTTTCTTTTTCATGTTACAAATTGTTTTGGGAAGACTTACTTTTATCCTCCAAGCTTTATTTTTCTCTCTGGCATATATGAAACCATTCTGAATGCCTACACACAATCTGAACAACAACAACAGAAAAAACGTTGAGTATTTTGCATTTTACCTTTAGTTTTTGATATTTGATCTTTCTTAATGAGTTTTTTCCAGCTATTTTAAAATGTGCAACATCTGGAGTATTATATCCAACCACATAAAAAATATTCCTAAGTGTGTTGTTTGTTATATTTTTTCCAAGCATGTGTAGGTGTAAAGCAAATGTACATGGGAAAAGCCATACACCAGAAAGCTGAAAAGACTTGCAATCAAAATAACTAGCTTCTTAGAAAAGAAAAATTACATCTTTAATAATCTATAAATGTTACTGAAACCTCACTACTTAGAATTCAGTAGCAAAACTCCTGAAGTCACTATGAACCTAAATTAACCTCAGACAACTGGTAAAACTTAATTATTTTCAAACAGAAAACTGTAAATGACTGTGAAATGTTACTCTATATACTATAAGTGACAGATTACTTTTCAGTAAGGTCTCTTATTCATAATTTTATAACCTAAATAAAATTTAAATTCCTTAGACACTAGCTGTAAGTCATAATTCTCAAAAAATGTAGAACTGTCAGTTGATTAGAGGGATGAAATAGTGTGCTAATTTGAAACATATTTTAAAGAACAGTTTGCTCTAAATACATAGTGTAAATCTTTATTATAATGGGGAAGTAAAATGATTTTCAGCACCAGGAGAAAAACAGTTTATGAAGAGAGGACAGCTGGAAAGTAAAGGGTTAGAATTTGAAAAAATACTGAAGAAATGCAGATGAAATTAAAGATTCCACATTATTTATTTCTGCATTGTTTCTGCCACTGTGTCTGATGAAGCAAATTTGTCCTCATCCTTATTATAGGTAGGGGTAAACCCTTCAGACAAGTGCAGTTCAGAATAGAATTTTCTATACCTACTACATGTCTGAGCTAATATGGATGTTCTGTGAAGCCAGTCTCAGATCCTAAGGCAACTTGCCAGCACTCTTATTTGGTTACCCATATTTGTGTATGGAGAGTTCTGTTACTAAAAGATAACAATTCTGTGATGACCAGTAAGGTTGAAGACTGAACATGTGCCAAGGTAGAAGTTTCTTTAGTTTTCTTTTGTAACAAAAGTGTGACATCTGGCAGTGCTTTAACATAATTAACACCATGCAATTTACTGCCTCTCTCAATCACATGGTTTCCATACCTGCCATTTTTAAGAGGGGGGATTGGATTTTTTCCCCTTCAGTATCTTCTGAATACAGCTCAGGCAATTCTGAAGTTGCCTGTGTACCACTGTTATTAATCTTTCTTCATAGCAGGTACATGCATCAGTCTCCTTCAACTACCAAATGACAGAGACTGATTTGTAATTTTTCTAGCTGTATGTAAGTGTAAACTGATGTGTTTCAGTAATAAAGTCGTACAACACCAAAGGCAAAAGCTTTCTCTTTCAGTTCTTATTTCGCATTCTAATAAACAAATGCAACATGTATGCTGCTTTTATGTTTTACTCAGACATAGTCTTACTGGAAAAAAGGATGGGTTTGCATCTCAGTGTCTTAAAGCAAAAATATTTACTTTTTAAATCAAAGGTTTCAAAGTATAGTACTCCTGAGAAAATAGTAGTTAGCTTTTGATACATTATTAAACTACAATAAGAATGTATGTTCCTCAGAGTATGAAATAATGTATTATTAGACGGTTGTAAAATTTCTTATCAATAGTATTAAAAACAATTTTGGATGTATGATGAAATCCTCAAAAAAAGAATTAATGACAAAGTAATGGCTGACAAAAAAAAAAAAATCAAAATGTATAAGTATGCTACACTGACACAGACAAGAATATTCTTAACTACTAGATTGCCTTTGTCTCTAGGCAATCTCATGAAAAATATTTCATAAAACAGTTTCCTAAAACATATCCTCTCTTCTAACAGAGCAGTGAAGTCCACATTTGGAAAACTTTTCAAAAACCACACTTGATGAGTTATTACACTGAGATACTTAAGTCCCATATTGTACTGAATACAATCTTTCTTTATTCCATACAAATAGGCAAATAAATTTTTGTTCTTCCAACGAATTCCACCTGGTTTTAGTGGAATTACGTTTATTATGAGAATTTGAAGTCCATTAAAGGGAAAAACACACCATTTATTCAGTTGAATATTTATTGTTGTTAAAATACAATCCTGTGATTTGTCGTAATGTTCTTTGCAAATGGATGTGGCATGGAACTTTTGGACCATAACGCAAGCCAGGATGAGGATGTTACTCACAGAAACACAGATATATAGTTAAAGTCATAGATGCACTGTAATTCGTTAAAGATCTAGGGTTTTTTGTTTTGACTCAATGAGCAGCCAATTCCTATTTTGCATAAATATTGATGATGAGAAGTGAAAAGGAGAAAAAAACATCATGTGACCAAAATTATGACTAGGCAAAAGCCTGAAGTTTGTGACCAAATGTACAGCCACGTCATCAGTTCTGTCTGCTCATTTTCCTGAGAACATATAATGACAGGTGATTTTGATGACACATAAGTAGACAACAGGATATTGTTTGTACTACCCCAACCAGAAGAGATGGCAAGATCAAAGACAGAAGATTATTGCTGATTTTCACAAAATTTTCTGATGACAGCTTTTCTATACAAAAAATATGATGGTACAAGTACTGATTTTCAGCTCATCTGATCAAAGTTTGGAAAGTGTAGTGGTCTGTTTATAAGCATTCATGCTTTCATCTTAAAAGCATCTTAAAAAACCTTATCAGGTAACAGTTTTTATTTCCAAGGAGTTCTTTATCCTATCTAATAGGATGGTGTGTGGTACTTAGAACAAGAAATTTGACTATTGAAGAAAGATAAGCACATAATGAAAAGAATAAATAGGCAGATTCAGATATGGATTCACTGGTTATTTTGATATCAGTGCAATTGATTTAAAGAAAAAACAAAAAGCAGATAGAGCAAAAATTCAGAACCACTAAACAAGGGCAATGGAATTGATGAAAAGTAAATGAATGAATTTGAAAATAAGCCATAAAATAATTTTCTGGTTTAGATTTTAGAAAAAAGATGGTTGATAAAAAATATGTTTGAATAAGGGATTTCTAACAATGCATGGTATAGAGACACAGTCAACATATAATAAAAAGGAATCAATATTAGATATTTCATACTAAGTATTTTTAAATTATGAGTTAAATTGTTCACAGAATCTTCATGAGACTTTAGTATCTTAGGGATTTAATGTAGGCAGTTTATATTCATCAAGAATAAACATGTTGACAAAACTTGTGAAAAGAATGACAGGAACAAATTGTTATGGGAAAGAGATCTCAGGGAGAGATCTTGTCAGTTCAGTAATATGGGCTGTTTTGAATGAATATCTTAATGCAGTCAAATGCCACATTATGAGCATTGGTATAGCTTGTGTACAACATGTAACTTTGCAAACTAAGGATTATATTTTGCAGCACTGCAACAGAGAAGTCATAAACACCTGTTTTACAGTAGATTTCAATATAATTCTTTAACTAAAGATGATATAAAGAGAATATAGCTCAAAAATATTGAATAAAAAAATTGTCTTTCAGAAATACCAAAACCGGACAAGCAAAAAAATATTCTGCTTCTGTGATTTCAAAAACTGATGTTTAAAAAATGGAAAGATTTCAACAAAGTTCAAAATGCTGCTTCATCATCAAGAAGCATGGTATAATGAGACTACATGTAGAATTCAGCGGTCATTCACTTACAGTCTTTAAACATATACAGTTCAGGAATTAACATGCTTTTCATCATAATTTCAAGTGAAGTGCACTGATGAAAAATAAGGACGCTCTACAGAGGTACATCCAGCTTCTTCTACTCATCCACATTTATAATACTAAACAGAATGCATTTTAAAAATTCTACTTTAAATCTTGGTTTTCTTTGATGGGAATAATCATCATTTGACTTCCTAAAATCTTTGTTAATAACTCCCTCTTTATTCAGGGAGGAGACATTTTTAAACTCTTCCAATTATTTGCATTAAAGTGAAGCTCTGATTATGGAAACAAATTTGTTTTGAAACTAAAAATAACTTTTAAATCTAAAAAGAACAACTAAAATATAAATTAAGAAGAAAAAAAAGCCACTATCCAAACTAAAGAAGATTAAAAATTCAGTGAAACTATGGAGAATCAGAATTAATTCAACCAAGCATTAGAATTTCCACTGGAATTCTGAAAAAAAAAAAAAAAAAAAACAAAAAAGACAAAAGAGTAACATCTGTGTAGACAGGAATTCAATAGTGTAATTATTCCTGCTTAGGAAAAGAAAGAATAAATAGAAAAAGAACAGAAAAAAAAAAAAATGCAAAAGAGAGAAAAGGAGAAAGGTAGAATTATAGTGTTGCTGAGGAAGATTTAAATGGTAATTAGAAGTAATTTGGCCTTTAATATGAATATATATATCTATACGTACTGTAGTTATCTTTCTGGTCCATTAATTTGATGATACCATCCCCTTGATGCTTCCTTTTGCATTTGAGATTTGTCTTTTTGCTATGTTTCTACTTTCCCTCCACTAGTCCTTGTGGAACATTTCATTGATAGTGATCTTTTATCTTCCCTTAATGAGGACTGATAGTTCCCCACTGACAAATTTGCCAGATGGTCACAATCTGTAAATTCCAGCTGAGGTTTTTGTTCGTGGCTCAGATGTACTAATCTCACAAGGTCCCATCCACAGTTTTGTTTCACTGTTTCTCTCTGGTTACAAGAGGGATGTCCAGGGCTGACCTACAGCAATGTGCTTCTGGGGTTGCAGTTTACCTTATATATATTCCCTCTTTAGTACAAAACCACATTGTTAAAGGTAGAGCTCCCTTTGATATAACTCTATTACAGAACCACAGAACAGTTGTATTGGGAAAAAAACTCTGGAGACTGTCAGATTCTGCCCCCTACCACAGTTCAAAGGATGGTCAGCTGGAGCTATGTAAGGCTGGGTTTGAGTATACTCAAGAATGGAAAGTGGAGCATCTGTCTACTCAACCTGTTTCACGGTTTGGATGTCCTTAATTAATTTTTTGAGGTGGTTTTTTTTTTTTTTTTTTTTTTTTTGTTTGTTTGTTTGTTTTTTTTTTTTTTTTTTTTTTTTTTTTTAGCTAGAATATCCTTTTTCATTTTGTGCCCATTATTTATTGTCTTGTCACTGAGAAAAGACAGGGTCTGCATTCTTTGTTTAGTTCCAAAAGGTATTTGTACAGTCTAGTAAGATTTGTCTGAGCTTTCTCTTCTCCAAGATAAATAATTTTAGGTTCTCAGTCTCACACATGTGGAGGATGGTCTAATCCCTTAAACACCTTTCTGGCTTTGTCCTGGATTTGCATCAGAATCTCCATGTCAATGACTCTATGATTCTATGATTCTGTGTCTCTCCTGAGGTTCTGAAGAGCCAAAGATGGACAAAGCACTCCAGTGTGCTGAATAGAGGGTAAGGATCTCCTCGCTTTATTTAACATGTTATTATCTTTCTAACACAGCCCAGGATGCTGTTTGCCTTCTTTGTCACAGGATCACATCACTGGCTCATGGTCAGCATGTTGACTACATGTACCCTAAGGTCCTCCTTGAAAAAAAACTGCTTTCCAGCAGCTTTCCAGTCAGTCAGCCTGCAGGATGTATTGGTGTGCAGGGTTATTTGTCCCCAGTGCAGAACTTGGTATTTCCCTTCACTGAACTTCATGAGATTCCTATTAGTCCATTTCTACAGTGTGTTGAGACCCTTCTGAATGCCTTTGAGTTTAAAAAGGAGACTGCATTCTTCAATAAGGAAATCAATTTATTTTGTCTCAACTGCTTACATACTTTTTGAAAAATGCAATCAATCTGAGAATAAATTGACATTCTCTGTAGCTCCTCTCTTTTTTAGAAAGTGAACCCTAGCAAGGTGCCTTTGAGGTGCATCATAAGCTGAACATTGATTGATTTAATTCTAAAATTAATTAGTGAACAAAGTTTGAAAGAAAAAAATATAGCCTTCTAGGCATGAAAATCTCAGCCAGTTGTTCGATTGTATGGTAGGATGAACAATATTGTTTTAGAATGGTCTGGCAGAAACCTGAAAAGCTTTTTTTTTATCTTTTCTATACTCTCTCCAGAGGAAACACACAATAGATGTAATTGAATCATTCTTGTAAATGGCATTGAGAAAAGTCAGCAGATCTGTCAGGACCTCATCAACTTAACTTAGAGATGATAATATTGTTAAAATAATGTTATGTTTTATTCCTCCAGTCACCACAGTAGTCATTATATTCTGATGAGAGGAGCTGCTGCTCATAGAAAATGACCACATAGGGATGTGAGAATATGAAATGAGAAACAAATAATTTTAGTTCTGTTTTCTTCTATACAATGTGTTTAGAAAAATAAAATGGGAGAGAACTGACAGCAATGGTCAGAAAGGTAGAAATACTAATCAGAAAATAGAGTGGGTTGTCATTAAATATCACTTGCCAACCATTTTCACACAGTAGATTGTAAAATATCCGGAGTTTTACTAACAGTAGGTGACTGATATCTTTGATAATTATTAATCATTACCTTTTAATGTTGTTTTTTTGGTTTTTTTGGGTTTTTTTTTTTTTTTTTTACTTTATTATGAGCCAGCCGTTACCTCTGCAATGATACAAACAAATAACGAGTGAAAGTACTTACTTTTTTCTAATCCTTTTCTCAGTAGAGCCTTCAGAAAACATGCTGAACATTTCAGGAAATGCAAGCCTTCCATTTATTTAGAAAATGACTGATAGTGTGAAAAACTTTTTCTACAAAATGGAAATTTTTTTCCTTCAAATTTTTCTTGCTTGAAGGAAGCAGCATGAAAGAGCAGGTAGAAATGTGTTCCTCATTTCAAGGTAGAGACTCAACTGAAACAATATAACAAAATGTACCCAAATCTTCAGGGTAATTTTTGTTTAAAAATGTTATTCTTTTCTAGAAAAAGATAAAATTTATGTAATCTCTTTTACAGCTGTAAGTTATTTTTTTATAAATACTTAAATACCATTATGGTGTGGTCAACAGAAAAAAGAAGATATAGTGGTGTATTATTATATTTAAAGAACTATTGAAAACACAATCTAGTAACAAACAAAAACAAGAACAGAAATCATTCTTTAAAATTTTGTGCAGCTTCCAAAATTAACAAAAAAAATTTTCAAAGAATATTTCAAGAAAAACAGATCTTAACCTCAACCAAATCAGCTAATTTTGGACTATATATAAAGAATTTACAGGTTCTTAAAATAGTAATTTTATTTTTTTTCCTGAAAAAATACAGGACAGTTTCTCTGCAAATACTAGTTTACAAACCCTACTACATCTGAAACTTGAAAGTCATTGTGTAGCGAATACTCTTGACCTAAGTTTCTTATTTACACTGAAAACTTTAGCCATTTCTGCTGCTATAAGGACTCCAATAAATATGACTGACAATACAGTGGAACAAGTCTTTAATACAGGGATTTCATTGAGTGCACAGCTGGCTGCCAGGTTGGGTCCTAAGGGTTCAGTGAGGTTGCAGTAGACTGATGGGGTAATCCTGGTTTTCAGCCAAAGTGGGGCCCAAAGAGGCTGGAGAGTAGCCCTGTGGAAAGAGATCTGAGCATCTGGGTTGATGGCTGTAAGAAGTGTTAAAATAAGAAGTCAAATATTGAAAATTTGTAAGATACAGTCCAATCTTTAGTATCATGTTTGGATAAGATTTTCAAGTGTCAAAAGCTTCTGCTGATTACCTATGACTCTACTCCTAAGCAGACAATTGATGTTGAGTAAAATATTAAATACTTTAGTCAAAATAATAGGTCTAAATAGAAGTTCAAAGTGCATCTGAATACTGGTTCTTGAGCTCATATGCCAAACACTGTGAGATTCCTTCATTTGTGTCATGTTTCCAACCATGTTAGCAGAAATTGGAACAAAAAGCACATTCCTATGTCCTCAAGCAATTGATTTTTCACCTGTAACATGGGAGGAATAATTAGTAATGTATCTTGACCCTTTTGTAATCACATCTTTCCTGCATCTCTCAAAGATATTAGCCAATACAATTTTCTTCTTTCTTAAAATTAGTATTTTCCATTTTTACCAACTTTATGAAAACAAATTATAGTCAAAAACAAATTTAATGTGTCATTCCTCATAAGTATCATAAATGTCATGTTACATCCATTTTTTATTTTTTTTTTCTTAAGCCTGTGTTTATTTCTAGGCAAATACATAGATAACTGAACATTCCTGTACTTGACTTCTTTATGCTTTGGAAGAAATGTTTAGGAAATGGGTTTTCTTGATTGGAATGGTGCCTGTTTTTATTTTTAACTTCCTCAATATACAGCTGTTTTAAAATATTTTTCTTCTCCATTTAATGAGAATAAAAATACTTCAAATTTGCAAGTAGAAAAAAATGAGACTCTTTTCTCTCTTTCTCTCGTCTGTACATCTTACATGATGATTAAGGGATGTGTGAAGGAATAAATAGTTTAAGCATCCTACTGCAAAGAACATATGCAAATCACTGGGTCATTTGTCTACATAGAAGTGGACCCAGAAATTGCTGAACTTCAAATTAAGTGAAACAGAAACTTCAGACTTTTGCTCATAGTTGGTATAAACTCTTTAAAGTCATTAATTAATCTATTCCTTCATTTTCCAGGTTTAAGATGTAACATAAACTGTCATCTTATTTAGAACAATCAATATCCATTTTCTCTGGTTATGGTTTTATTGCCTGAATCATTGGAATCCAAATGATCCTTCATTAAATTGAGTGTTGTATATTTTTTTATATTCATGGCATAGGTCACACAAATAACTAGAAATACGATTTTTTTCCAAGTGACAGTATGTAATATTTTTACCCTATAATTATCAAACTTAATTTCTTGAGATAAAATTTAAAAGAACAAAAAACATTTAATAAAATAAGGGAATTACATACTAAGTAGTTTTAAAGGCTAAAATAAATTCATCTCTTTCAAAGCTATATTTGGAAATACATTAAGTCACAATAATGAATTTGATTCATATCTCTTTGACCTCAATTTTAGATTTTGACTCCAAATGACATTAAAAGACGTGTAACAACTACTAGATTCACACTGTCACCTCCTGATGCTGTCATAAGTAATTATCAAATTAAATGCATTGACTAGGCACTCAAAAGCTCCTTAGTTATGTACATAGCTATGTTCTTATTAACTGAATAAAACTTTGGAAGTAAAATAGGAGAGGAGAGAAGAGTAATATTTAGATATTGCTCTTACCTACTGAGAATTCAAAACTGATGAAATTCCCCATCTGGAAAAGTTTCAGAGCAGGTCACAGAGGATGATTAGCTGCGGATCTGTTTTCTCACAAAAGGCAATTAAACTAAAACCATCAGCATAGGATGAGCTGATTAGAAGATATGACAAAGTTATATCTTTATATAAAGAAGTTTTGTCTGACCCTCTGTTACCTACTCTACACTCTTAGACCATTTACACACATCTTTGTTTTTTCCACAAATCTTTGGACATTGTGTACATACATGCACATATTATACACACATACATCTCTTAGATATGTCTAAAAGCTGATAACAGAGCTATATCAAGAGAAAGCACACAGTGCCTGGCTTCAAAGCTGATTCCATAGGGAGAAACAGTGAAGCTGTAAGACATGGAAGTAGAAAAACTAGCAGAAATTAACCTTATTAAAAACTTGTAGATGATAGATCTCCACATCTCAGATAGTCATCACAGAATTTGTTTTAATTTTTTTAAAATAATCATTGTAGTTTAGGACATAATAATTTTGTGTCTGCAAGTTTTGTGAGGGGCAAGTTTAGTCAGGTTTCCCTGAGTTGCATAACGAAAAAGCAGAAAAACATTATAGAAAACAAAGAATCTTCTGTTGTGAAGATCCCTTGTTTGGTATGGTGTATTGTCTATATTTTGACAGTGGATAATTGTCTCACTTTTTGTCTTAGTCTTGAGAAAATTTGGTATTGCAATAAGCAAGAGACCTTGCTTACTGGGCCAGGAACTGGGCAAAGAACCTTAAGTGGTTTTGTTCATAAAAATGTTTACTATACTATCATGATTTCTATTTTCATGCAATAAAAGCCCTTGATTTACAGACTAATTCTATGTAAGGGTAAAATGCAATGAAAGTATTGACAAGGTACTTTATTTTTCAAGGCAGGTTAGTGTTAATTAGCAATAGCTAATGTTTTTAACTTGTTTTCAAATTATAACCCAAGTGTATATGCAAGTACATAGTATATGCCAATAAGTAAAAATTATTAACTTGTTACCATTTGCACTGTAGTGTCAACTGCTGTCATCTGAAAACTGTTTTAAGTGTCAAAATAATGTTAAATATTTATTTTTGTCCCCTCTCTTGAGCCTGCAACATCATTTCAATAGAATGAATTTGTATCCCAAATTTACTGGATTAAGAATTCTTTAAATTACTAGAATATTTGAATGTAACACTCAGAAGAGACTCCTTTTCCACGGGTTTCTGTCATTTTTCGATCAGATTTTGCTCAAATAGAGTGAAGACCTTTCTTTGTACCCATACCTGTTTCTTAGTACATTTGCAGTCATTATTTAACCTGTCAAAACACAATTCTCTGACATTTTTCCTAAAAAATTGAATACAGAGAGAAATCAAAAATTTCCTCCACCAGTAAAGCCCTCTCTTGTTACATATATATTGATGTATCACAACTGAAAAACCCACTTGATTGCATTGCTGTCTTTTAAAGGCTCACTTTCCACTCTCACTGCACATTCTGACACAGAAATCAATGATGTAAACTTGGATAACTACAATCAGAAGATACTGCATCTTCTGCAATTTCCAGTTTATTGAAGACATTTCTAAAAAATAGAATGTTAGTTACTGGGTGTTTTCTGTTTAATTGTCATCAGTTCATTATAGAGAGAAGTTTCATTCTGCAGTAAATTCTTTAGGTGGCCTGATGCAAATAATATTTTTAGTGATGAATGGACTAAAGTAATGAAGGGTCTTCAGACACCCAAAAATAATATAGGAGGACATACATCATAGAAATTATGTCTGACATTAAAAAAAAAGCTTTTTTTCCGTTTCCATAGCAGCTAGTTTGGATAAAATATATAAATAGCTTTTTATAATTTGTTAGGAGTCTTGCTTTTGCCTCCAGTTAGCACTTTCTTAGTTTTCTAAATGATGATTTAGCAAAAAATTAATTAAGATAAGCCACAATAAATATAATACGAAAATAAGAACATACTTAATGCTGCTGCTACGGTTTTGTCCACTTCTTTCTCCACTGAATCAAATTGACCAAAAAAAAAAAAACTATATATATATATTCTGTGATTTTGTTCCCCCATCATTCCCAGGAGATGGGGAATTGAAGCACCCTGAACTGTTTTTCATCCTACAGTACATTACACCCTAGTTGAAAACAGGACCAGGATTCACAATCCCCAAAAATGTTCTCTCCAAAACCAGCTGATAGAGTTGTAGCATGCTGACAAGTCATACCAAATGCAGTCCCACAGCTCAGGAAATGTCTCATTTTGTTACAAGAGGAGTTGAATTTCTAAAGCTCAACATCAAATTTGGTTCTTTCAGGTTTCAGCTACAATAATGTCCAATTTGAAAAGAGCCTTATTGGATGAGCATGGCTCAATAGCTGTCACTTGCCATTTTCATTCCTTAAAACTTTAGATGTAGGCAGTGGTGCTAAGCATTCTTCACAGTTTTTCCTTCCTTTCTGTTGCATTTTTCCAAAAGAGATGGAATCTAAAAGAGCAGCCAACTTTCTAGAGTGATAAAAAAACCTGAACTTATTTATAAGTTTTTTTAAACATCAAACTTGTTATTTTTATCTTATTATCACAGTACTTCCAAAATTAATAATTAGGTCCAGTCAATGTTAATAATTAACTGCCTAAAGCTAGTACTGCTTAGGTTTTAAATAGGTGCAGAGAATATAAATAACTCAAAAAAATATAGATTAAAGATAAAAGAATACATCTTACTACACTCTGCACTGAAAAATAACGACTCCCTGCATGAAGCAATGGATGACTCATGTCAAGATGTGTGTATATGCAACAAGTATGACAAATGTAGTCATCCAAAAACCAGGAACTCTAAAGGAAGCCAACATGGGGAAAATTGCCCCTGAGTAGGGGAAGAATACATTCATCATGAGGGGAATTTTCAAAAAGCTTTTAAAGTCAACTGCCATCTTCAGTGGGGGTGCAGTGCTTTAAAACAATGTAGATCAGTGTCTAATTGTAAGCAGTATATCTTAATCTTTATGTGAGCGGAACTATTTTTCTCTAAGAATGTAAACCCAGAAGCTTTGTGATAAGGAGCAGGCAGCACAAGTAGCAGCTCTATTCCCAAGCACCACATGATGATAGAGACTTCAGTAAAAAATGAAGGAAAGGCAACGGGCCAGATCTTCTGCACGTGTTAGAGCTGCTGATTGTTCTGCATACAGACACAAGTAAATTTCCTTTAGCATTAACAAAGATCATTTGGGTCAAGCAATGTCACCAGATTTTTACTAAAGACTGATTCTTTTTACATTTTTGCTGTTTTGGGTTTGTCTGTTTGAAATGAGTGTTCTTCACTCATTTTAAAATGGTTGGTACCCAATTTCTGGAAGTCTGTGTGCTCTAGCATAAACAGACACAGGTTGAAAAGTTACAGTTGGCATATATACAGATTCCTAGCATATGGTAATGACACATACAGAGTTTTAAGCCTCATAATATAAATATGTAATGCAACTATTTCATTATGTGATTTATTATTCCTTCATTAACAGGATTTAACATATTATGGTAGCCACTTCACAAATAACATTGGAGCATAGTGTCAAAGTACTAATGGGGATCTATTCTATAACCTAAGCTTTTAAGCATGTTCTGACATATAGTCTCCATCCTTCCCTCTTCAGAAAATGCACCGAAACATTATCAAGAACATATTAATGTTCAAAACACTAACAAATTATAGTAAGACAATTCAATAGGTAATTTATTTTATCTCTCTGCAGAATTAAATATATACAGACAAAGTCAAGTGACTTAAACATTTTGGGAAATTATTCAAGCCCTAGATCACATATCTGCCTTAAAGGACTACTGTGACAGAAGAACCCATTCCAGATTAATGTTATAGTTTTATAGCCTTCTACATACACAACACCAACATGTAATTTTGGTTGTAGAAATTATTTTTTATTTAAAGAAAAATAATAAGAAAGCATAAATCAGCTGTACATAAACCAAGATAGGCATACATCTGTGAATAGGACAAATCAGTCCTGACAACGAAAGGCCTGTTTTTTAAGCAACATAAAATGAACAAAAGCTGTAACAAGTGTTCAGACTGCAGCTATGATGGCAAATGTACAATCTTTTTTTTGTCTTATGATGAGAGACTCTGTCTGCCCTTGGGACTAGTGACAATGGTATGTACTAGATACTTGCCACTGGAAGGTATTTGAAAGATGCTTCCAGTTTCTTAAGCAGATAATTAGTCTCTATGAATTAAACAAAATCTAAAATTAATGTAAATCACTTTGACACTCAAGTGCCTATTGCTTAGGTGTGGAAAATAGTGTTGATTTTTCTTTCTCAATAATGAGGGTCCTATAGTCACACACAAGCATTTTTGAAACCTCTCATCTCAGTCAGTAATTGATAACCTTAGATTTCTTTTTTATTTTGTGGTCCGTTTGGTTTTCTATTATTTCCTTTTTATCCACATTGGGCAGGTAAGATGTTAACTTTTGGTTCTTCTGTTCCAATGTGTGTTTGATCTGATTAAAGGCAAGACCAATCTGCTGTCAGTAACTTCATTTGACATTTTTCTAATCTGGATGCTGCTATGCAAACCCAGTTTACTTTCACTTCCAAAAACCCCCTAGAAAGTTTAAGCTGTTCAATTGCTTATGTGTACACATTAAATAGAAAGTAATTTTATAAACAGATTGATGAAGATATTATTCTTTGAAGTTGTTAAGAAGAAGTACTCTTCATTTTTGGGGCTTTTAAAATTGATTTTTATACCTTTCTCTTTTTACTTATATAGTGATAAGGAAAGGAAGAACCAAGCACGTAAAATTGTTCTAAAATTATTAAGCAACTTTAATGTTATTTACATACTAGGTGTGTGTCTGTTATTCCTGTTAATGCCCTAAAATATTTCAGAATTTCAGTGACATCCCTCCATGAAGAAGAATGAAGCACCTAGGACTTGTAAAGGCTCCTGTTTCAGGAACAACAGAAGTCAGAGGGCCTACAAACAAGCAGAAAGCTTTTTTAATAAACTACACAATTGAAATGGAAATTGTTGTGTTAGTCCCTGACCAACTATATAAGCACAGGGCAGTGGGTTTGAGATAAAGGGGAAGGGTGAAAGGGAAGAGAGAAAGGAAAATACAAATTAATGAGGAGGACAGAGAGACAAAAAGTGTAAAAGAGCTCTTCCGTCCTTGTTCCAGTGTTGATCCAGCTGACAGGATGTTAATCCTGATTCTAGGGTTGATCCAATTGCCTCAGTCCAGCCAATGGGATGACCACAGTCCTGGAGGGCAGTGTCCAGTCTTGGTTTGGGTAGGTTTGTATAGATAGATTTTCCCCACTCTAAAGAGAGGTTTCTCACTTTCTATGCAAATTAGTTATCATGCGCAGTCCGTTCTTTCAGACCTTTCTGGAAATGGGTCAGAGGGCTTTGGGAGTCTTTGGATGTCTTGATCCCATCTCCAGACCCTTCTCACTTCTTGGCCTCATTCCTGTTTTTGCTCTCTATTGTGTTGTGCTTAGCTCCAGCAACTGCAACAAGGATGTTTGTCCCAGAAAGGTGCTGCACTACCTCTGCATAGTCCTTTCCTCAAGTCACAACTTGTTCTTTCTCACAGTGCATTAATACTGACAGTCCCTGGTTGTTACCAACACTTCTTGCCTGTTATTACCAACAGTCCTTGCCTGGCTCCACAGCCATCCAGTTGTTCGTGTGTGGCACACACACATTTGCCCCTTATCTTCTGGGTTTCTACAAGCTTATTGCTTATGCCAACACCAAAAAAGTAACAAATGCAATTTTATACAAATGCATGAAACTGTTTACAGCACCTGTCTTGGCATGGGAGGATTTAGAAGCTTTAGGCACAAAGGTGATAGAAAGAAAATGGCATGTCAGTACTGGGGGCTGCAAAACAAAACTAAGTCCATTCTTTCCACAACAAAGTTTTATTTCACTGAAGCACAAATATGAATTTGAGTCCACTAACAGTCAGTGATTTATTATTCCTACTAAGAAGCCTGTAATGAAGTCTCAATTAACCTGAAATAGAAGAATATTCTTTCCTATAACAGATAGATTTCAAATTTAGCTAGATTCACCCTTTACAGCTGCAGCATTATGGAAATTTCTTCTTCTCAATTCTTCACAAAAAACATATGTGAGCACTAAATGACTACCACTGCAACCCCTGAATTAAACCAGTTTTCTCACAACTTGGCCAAAGGGGTATTCAGGTCAGGGATGCTGTGCAGCAACCACTTCCACTAGCTTTCTTAGTTATGACAGACAGAATTACTGCTTGCAGGTGTTACTCTAAGTAGAGAAAATCTAGGAAGAGTTTTACTTGAAACACCATTCCAATCCTCCGGCTTAGTGGTCTCAATTCCCATGTCCCCAGGGCAATGCAGCACGTAGTGTCAGTTTTCCTAAGCCTTCTTTCCAAGTGCAGCAAAATGAACAGAAATGATGACACTGTTTCCTTCATTCAACTGCAAATTTAGAGTATGCATATTTTCTCTTACTAGCTCCAAAACTTAACCCTTTAGGGTAATGAGTGTGCAAAGAGAAATTAGAGGGGACAGGGCAGGAAAATCAGAGATGCTCCCAAATTTACAAACATACTTAATCAAACTTACAAGTTGGATTTAAATTATTTCTCAAGCTAGCTCTCATGTTTCACTGTTATCCAGATCTTCTTTGACATCTATGGAGGGTTTGATCTTGTTCTTCAATATTTCACTTCTTTGACATTTCCTGGAGATTTTGGATTAGTTAACAAAGCATCTATTTGGTATGCAATAGGGCTTTGTCAGCCAATAGACTTGTGGTAACAGATTTATGGAAAGAAAAAGTACCCAACTCAGTTCTCGTGCATAAAAAAGTTAAGTCAGCAGTAGTCTTTATAAGTCAGACAAGACAAACACAAACATATGTTTAATTATTCAGTAAGAAAATGATTGGAGAAAACTGGATGCTAAGCCAGACAGCTGATAAAAATGACTTATGTACCTCTTCCTTTTGTTCATCAAGAAATCAGTTGGTTATCAAAACTCTGAGTCAGAAACAATGCTTCTCTTGGTAAGGACAAACTTGTGCATGCACTACACAAAGTCCATAATTATATTACTCTCCTTCAAATCAATTATGGATTACTGGGATTACCAGTTTACTCTAACCCACAATACTCTTACTCAGGACAGAATTTTAAACATGCTGCTCCACTAAAGGCAAATAGTGACAAACATATTTTCTGACTTCAAGATGAAGATGTCAAGGTTCATGTACCAGGTCCTTGAGGGATTTAACAATTTCTTTAGGCAATCTGTATTTTAGAAGTTTAAGTAGTCAGTCCAGGAACAATAAAGATGCCATGGAACAAATACTTTTACAGCTATCCCTCAAAATGTACTAAAAGAGTTTTGCTTTTGTTTAAATTTCTTCATTGTTCTTAGACCTGCTCATTACAAAAACCACTGAATCAAGTGATTGTAATATGTAAACATCTTCACAGTGAGTAGTTTGACCTGTAGTACTTACAACCCAAGCTATTTTTCAGAATGTCACAATTACAAGGCAGAAAATACAAACAACACTTGAATATGGTTATGTAAGTCTATGGTTGATGTCAAGCTGCAACAAAATATTTTAAAATTCTCAAAGGCTAAGAATCTTAGTCTGTTATTATTTTGCCCTTGTGTTCCCTCTGATATTCCTAAATTTTAGTGAAAAACTGAAGATACAGACATTCAAATGATAAACTTCTCTGGATGCCTATCAGAACTCAAAAGCTGTGGAAAGTTATTTTGTTATTTTTCTCCTTTGAAGATGTGATATTACAATTTCACAGAAAGTGGAAGTTCTAGAACAGACTATCTGCTCCTCACAGTTTCATTTCACCTTGGTAAACAATTTACACCATGTTGTAAAATTAAATTAGGACATAATTCCCCTGAGGCACACAGAATCAACTCCATACTGCTAAATGTTAGTAGCACTGTCTTTTGAGGATAGCACAGAACAGAAAACATTTAGAGCATTCTAAATATCAAGAGCCATTGACACAAATTCATTTCTTGCTCAATATTTTGGGAAAAAAATGATGGTTTACTCTAACAGAATATCAGTGAAGAGAGGTAGTGAATCCCCTGGTTATTCCAGATAATATTGTGTCATTGAAACTCTCTAGATAATTCATTATGTCTGTTTTCCTGTACAGAAACATTGTTTGAGTCCATTCTTCCCTGAAAATTTGATTATAGTTTGGTTATGGTATCATTTGTGAGAAAGGTCTCACCTGAACAAAGATGCCAAATTTTGTCTTCTAAAGAATTAACTTCCAATATTTTAGTCTCCATATGACTCCTGGTTAACTTAAGTCCTAGTATTATTACTATGTGTTACAACTGAAGATATTGAAAACTTCATGGCCAAATATGAGATAAGCACACAAATGTATTATTTTTTTTATGATCACTGAAGTACTGACTGCAGTGGGGCTGAGTTTCTGAACTGTAACCACTTCTTCCTAACCTGGATAAGTAACTTCCTGTTCACTCAGTCAGTATCCCTCAGCAGTGACTGCATAATTTTTGTAAAAAAATGTTTATGTCTCAAGTTTTAGCGGTTTTTCTTATATTCACAGGTCCATCAACAGTACCTGTAACTGGACTTTCAACATTGCCAATGTCAAAAGATAACACTGCTATATCTGTAGCTAATCGGTTTTGAGCAGTACAAACTTGTTTAATGCAGAACATTCTTAAAAGTCACATTTTATTCATTTACACAGAGCACATCCCTTCCAATTCATTTAAGTGCCATTACAGTACAGAATACAGACATCACTGGTGTTACAAAGTTATCTAGAGCGAACTTTTCCCTTATCTGAGGCCATGGCAATATGTCAGCAGTAAGCACTTTAGATGATAATAGCTGTTAATGTGTGTAAGAGGATCCTGCAACCAGTCCTCAGTAGACCACAAGTCACACAGGGTTACAGCATGAGTATAACTGGAACAACCCAATAAGACATAAGATAGTATATATCATTCAGGATTCCTTGGGTTAAGAGTTAAAAAATGCCTGTAGTCATCTAGTGTTGAAACACCAGACTAAAGTAGTCAGCCACCAGCCAAAAGAAAAAAAAATCCTAAACTTCATCATATCAGCTTTTAGTGGGGAAAACATATGATTCACTAAACTGTAAAAAATAATTTATGATGCCTTCTCTTCATGTGTTTTTCATTTTTAAACCTTTAGTATTTTGGTTTCCTGAATCTAGCTTTCCTTTAGTTCAATAATGAATCATAATACATAATGAAACAAAGCAAAAACAAACCAAAAATAAGCTCTTGACAAAAGAGTAAAGAAAGAAATATAAATATTTAAAATAAAAGCCTAGGTAAACCTACTTAGCACACATTACAGAGGAACATCTATGTTACCTCCATTACAAAAAAAAAAAAAAAAAAAAATCTGAGCTACGGACTGTCCAGATGTCCAGAGGCTGACAAAAATCACATAATAGATACTTAACAGATACCTATTTTATTTAGCTTTATATGCTGTAATGTTATAATATAATTGAGTTATAGCACCAGGAGGTTTGTATGTCTTTAAAAAAAACCTCAATTTTAGTTTCACTAAATATAATATTATATTTACTTAAAGACATACAGCCTCCCTGGTGCTATAACCCAATTTGTCAAAATTTAATTTATGAGTTAAAATGGCTTAGTGCAAAAAAAAAGACATTTTTATTAAGGAACAGTAGGTTAAATGAGCCTGTCTCTTTTCCAGCAACTATTTCTTCTTTTACACAAATACAGCACATATAGAGAAAGGTACCATAATAACATCCCTATATTCCAAGTCTTGGATCAGTATTCTACTTGAAAACCATCTTTTTGATTGACTGTTTTTCCCCTCTTTCTCATGACCTGTCTGTTGCCACCGCTTCATTGGAAGTTCTCACACTTCTAACCTTCTTCAATTGTTCAAGTAAGACACCTAATGCAAGTAATCTGAGAAAAAAAATGAAAGACACCAAAACAAACAAAAAATTACCAAAAAAAAACCCAAAACACATTAAAAAACCCCAAGAAACTCAACAAATCATACACACACACACCAAAAAAAAAAAAAAAAAAAAAACAAAAACAGAAAAAAACCCCACCAAAAAATCCAAAACCAAAAAGCCCCCCAAAAAACAACCAAACACACCAGCCAACCAACCAAAAAAAAACCCAATCCAACCCACCCCAAGTTATAGTTTATGCAGGTGGTATAGTTGAACTTGGTTAAATCTTTATGGAACAGAATAGGAGAAAGTTTTGCACAGGAAAAAAATATAGGAACAGTAATTTTCAGTTAATGAGGTACAATGAGCAACTGGAGACAGAAATGAAAAGACAGCAAAGATCTGTCTGTAGCCGCTACCTCAGCAGAAAATAAAAGTCTGTGTACTTAGCGACAGAAGATCAATACTGGTTTCTACAGTTTAACTTCACTCTAGTGTGGCTCAGCTATACACCAGCTAAGTCATAGACATGATTGTGCTTTTATCTATGCATGTAAAACAGTAATTTGAAAATAGTGACTGTTTTTCCATATCTTTTTTTGATTTGGTGACTTTCTTGCCAGGAAGTCCTGCAAACCAAAGATGAAACACATTTATGTTTGAAAAACTATACAGTGCTGCTGTTCTTATGATCTCTTATGCAATCAAGTCAATTATTTTAGTCTTTGTGAGCATAATATTGACACTCCAATAAGAATAAAAATATTTACTGAGAAAAATACATTCAGGCTTCTTATCATCCTGTGCAGCATGCTTGTAAGGAAGGATGCCACTGCAGTAAGCTGGTAACCCCCACCTTTAATGCAAGAAGGAAACAGAGATGCATCAAGGCTTTAAAGGATGGCTAAGTTCCCTGGATTTTCTTTCTTTAGAAATTTTACTGTAAAATTATTTCATATTCAAACTGGGGACTCATACCTATGCATTTTTACAGATATTTGGAACCTGAACCAATTCAGAGTACATGTTTATCCCTTCACTAAAAGGAAGCCTAATCAGATTTTTTTTTTTATAGAACACTGAGCATATTCTATCACCTGGAGTGTAAGTCACAAGTTGATTAGACAGAACATGTTTTCAAATATATAAGAAAAAAAAAAATATTTTATGTGCTAAATACAATGATTAGTTTCTGGATATTCCCATATTTTCAAATAAAACACTATTATAAGTAAGCACATAATGCAGTTGGGAAAATGTTACTGTATGCATTTCTTACTGATAGACAAAAATATCTTCTTAGGCTGTGATTTGGAAAGTAATTCCAAAGGTAGCAGTTTCCATCTCAGCACGAGTCAGAGCTGGGGGGGGTGCTTGAGGGTTGAAGGAGCCCTTCATATAACTCAGATAGACCCGTGAGCTGTGAACCACCACTTGCACTTGTCTGGATGGACACAGACCATAGGAAGGAAGGAGGGAAGGAAGGAAGGAAGGAAGGAAGGAAGGAAGGAAGGAAGGAAGGAAGGAAGGAAGGAAGGAAGGAAGGAAGGAAGGAAGGAAGGAAGGAAGGAAGGAAGGAAGGAAGGAAGGAAGGAAGGAAGGAAGGAAGGAAGGAAGGAAGGAAGGAAGGAAGGAAGGAAGGAAGGAAGGAAGGAAGGAAGGAAGGAAGGAAGGAAGGAAGGAAGGAAGGAAGGAAGGAAGGAAGATTGTATTGTACTCCTCTCTCATCCAGTACTCACAATGGCTCCACATGTGTTGCTACATTTCAAATAATGTTTCTCACACTAAAGTTTTCATAGATGCATTCTGGGTGTTTGTACAGAAGACAGCTGGAGTTCAGCTGAAACAGCATGAAGCTGGATACTCTTGTACTCTTGTACTCTTGTGGTTGCTTAGTTATCAGGAAGGAAAAAAACCAAACAAGTCCAGAACAAAACCACACTGCATGGTTTGTGAGTTTATTCCCATGGCCACCAGCCCATTTCACCAGACATCATTTCACCACCAAGAAGATTGCTCGCTAACTTCAGATCGTATTCATCCCTCCTCCACAAAACAAATGTGTCTCAGCATCTAAACAGATGTTTGTTTGAAAAGGTAGCAACTGAAGGATAGGAGAGGAAGACAAGGAGTAGGAAAAGAATGAAAACCATATTTTGACTTAACACTGAAAACCACTACAGGAAAATATTTACAGAATACAATGTTATTAAAAACATTTCTGTTAAAATTACTGCACTTTGATTAAGACTACTAAGACACGTTGATATACAAATTATAATATGACATATTTTTATTTTTAAACAGAATTAATGTGACAAATAATTTTCAAGTGTCAAAGTCTTTACTTAGCAATCAACACATGAATTATATTTAACTTTGTTTTTTCACTCTACACTATGTGACAGTAACTTAAGAGAACAAAGTAGCTCACTTTTTTCTTACTCAACTCTAGCCTTACAAAATCTAGTACAAAAACTAGCCAATAAAAACAATAAATAAAAGGAATTACTGCAATAATGATTCATAAATCTTACTGGCTACTATCATAAGAAAAATTGCAGTAATGGTTCTTATGCAAAAAATGCAGTGATTCATTTTCAAATTTCAGTTTTATGTACCAGGGAAAAAGTCTTCCAAGGTGAGTCTGTGTTGTGTGAAGCATCTGTACATCTGAGTTCAGTGGCTTCCAGCAAGATAACTAGAATGATAATCAGGAAGTCATAGAGAATAAAGTCCAGCAACAAAACTCCTGTGGATTCTCAAAATACTATTTCAAGTGTAATGGTCAACTTCTATAATTTCTCTATTAGCTGCAATTATTTTGCAAAGTTCTTTTATGGATAACATGGACTGTAGGGATGTTCATGAGAAATATTTCAGCCTGATCGGTACAAATGGAAAATGTTTTTTGATTCTCTATTTTACCAAAAGTCTGAAAAAACAGGTTACCGTATTTTGAAATGTCTGTGTGTAACTCCTTTTTTGACACTTTTGTCTTCAGTTCTGTGACCAAGAACATAAATTATGGAAAGTAGTACCACCAAATGACTTACTGAGCTTAGAAGTGTTTGGATGCTGTCTACCTCTTACCAGCACACAATGACTTGTCAGCGTACAATTAGAACTATAAAAATAAAGTTGCACAAAAGCACATATGCTGTATGCATTTAAATTTTCTATTTTTGTGCCACAGAGGCTGTGTTTTGTGGTCTCAGCTGAAGACTTAATTACAGCTTTTTCCTTACTCAAACACTGCCACCAAAGAGAGCTGCAAGAGCATGCAGCAGTATTTGAAAATAGGCAAAGGTAGGAAGGTCTTCAGAAACAGAAAGTGTCAGTAAGTACGAGATAGGAATAACAACATTTAAGAAATGAGTTTAACTCCCCCTCTCTATGGGGACATAGAGCCCTGTATTTTGCTGAGTTTTGACAGGCTCCATAGAGCAAGGTGCCCTGTGATGTGGCAAGTATCTTCTGAAATGACTGATATTGTCAACTTTATATGATATTCACAATTCAGCCATTTCCTTAAACTCTTAATGGATTAGTTTAATTTGACATGATGCCACATGATGTGGCATGATGCTGCTTGCTACAAAAAAAAAAAAAAAAAAAAAAAAAAGAGTTGGAGAGACAATAGCCCAACTTCTCTGTTTAAAGCATTTACTTTTCTATATTTGTAGTTTTTAGACCTAGTGAAAAAGTTGCAATGACAAGTTTTAGTATTTGAAACCTACTACCTCAGGAAAGTGAGAGGTCACAAATAAGCTTAAACTATTCTTTATACATAGATGCAAGTCAAATGAAGAAAATTGGATTAATTTCCAATGTTTAGTTTTATACCAAATTCTCTCCAGTACTGGCACTGTGCCATTAGAATGAATCTGAATTGCGAACTACATTTTATTATTGTCAGTGGTGTACCTGCACTTCTTCCATGATGACAATTCAGACTTAACAAAACATCCAGAAGATAAAATAGACAAGTAGATTTAAAAAAAAATTCTGAGGAAAAAGTAGTTTTTATACATGCAGAAGTGATGCATATGGCCATTTTTTGTCTTTCTCTTCCTCATTCTCTTGATTAGACCAATGAAACCATTGACCACTACCCACTTGTTGCAATGTCCCTGGCTAATCCAGCAAATTGAAACATGCAACCAGTCAAAGTTTCACACAAGCAGATCTACACTTGGTAGACTGACTGCATTTTCACAAAACAAATAAACAAACAAATAAGCAAGCAAACAAACTTCTAACAAGTGCAATTTGCTTTCCTCACAAAAACAAAAGGTCATCATTAAGGTCTACAAATTTTATATATTTTTTTATGTTATAGTAAGTATGTTTCTTTAAGACGATTTTTTTGCTTATTGGTTTTCTTTTGTTAAATACATTGTAGCCATTTCCTAATTTTGTTTTAGGATTAGCTTTGTTGTTATAATATTATCATGTGTCTATGCCAGTTGTCTTGCAGACATGGAATATGGCAGTTTTTTCAGTAGAGTCAGATTCTTCATTACATGCTAAAGAGCCTTTCCAGATAACTAGATACTAGAGGCCATTACAAATTGATCAGCACATGAAAAAGCCCAAGTCCCTTGAGAGGACTAGAGTTAATGAAGTATAAATACCCCAACATTTCCCAAACATCTTATCTATTCATGTATACTGCATGTCAGTAGGTTACATTTGCTCAAAACGGGTTAAATATTAGCTGAGTTACTTACAAAGGTCCTTACAGGCCTGGACCTGCTCCAAAAAAAAAAATCATTCTAAGGAGTATCTGAAATCACTGCTCAACACCATCAAGACCTGGTACTTTTTTTGCTAAATAGAAGTATTCTGAACTTCGTAAAAAGTCCTCTCTACCTCTCAGTTATTTGTTAATGAGCTATTCTAACAGCTGTTGCATACTTTTCTTCCATTAATTCAATTTTTTTGAAGATCCATTGGTTAATATGTAGCTGTAAAAATGCACATTATTTATATAAAACAAACAAGCAGACAGACCCCCCTCCCCTCCAAAAAAAACCTCCAAACCAAATTCCAAAACAAAAAATTATAGGTATATACAAAGCAGCAAAACTAGGCACGAGGGAATACACAGATGAGAAGTTGTACCTGTTTTGTATTCTATCTCATGGTTTTTTGAAGCAGTGTTCCTTGTGCAAGAGTATTTTCATCCTTTCCCCAGAGGAGAAAAGAAGCATCCTCTTAGCAACACCTGTGCTGCTGAGAAAGAATGCCTCCTAATACTTAGGAACGAACTACATTTCTATAGACATGAATGCATTAATTTCAAGAGAGTCACTGTATTACTATGCTTGGTTTGTTCTCTCTGGCAAGGACAACATAATTTGAATCTCACATGTGTTTTGACATACTTTTCTAGTTGATGATATCTGGTGTAGCAGTACATAAAGCATGAATTAATGATTCACTTAGCTGTGATATCTCTGAGAATCATGTTGAAATATACTATTAACTCCCCAGTGTGAAACTCATAGTGCAAGCACAAGGGTGGCAACATCTGTGTTCTGAGGGTTTATTTTCTAGTTTGTGGAGGAAACAGGGTATGCATTATTCTCTGGATTGTCATTTATGCTAAAGGTTTAGGATTTAAAGACCTTAATTTACCATCATTAATATTTGATTCCAAAAGCATGTTAAAAAAAAAAAAAAAAAAAAAAAAAAGGCAAAATATCTGTTCAGGAGGCAGAATTTCTTTGTGAACTGAAATTTTACTTCATTGTAAATATATACAGAAAGCCCTCTAAATTATGTATTTTGCTGTTGTGTAGAATATACAGAACTGCAGAAAGACTATTTATGCAATAAACCCTCAAAGAAATTAAATGGTAAAATTAACACAATACAGTAATGTGAATGAATTCTCCTTGTAGTGATTTACCCAAATCACAAGGTGTAATGTATATATATTTCACTACCATTGTACCATTCTGTAGCTGTGTCCATTATTACTGTTAATTAAAACAAGCATCTTTTCCTTTTTTTTTTTTTTTTTTCATTTTTTATACACAGACTATTCCTAGCAATCATTAGACTTGATCATGAAAGTGAAACAGATGGCAAAATTCTGCTCCTGAACCCAGGACCAAGTGGTTTTAAATCTGGCATTTAAAAGAGCACAACTAGAGAAGTCTCCTCCTGTGCTGACATACATAGGAGATTCCAGAAGTCTGAAGAAGTTATCAAAACTAAGATCTCAGAAACTTCTGACCAGCCCAACAATGTATTACAAACAGAATTTTTACTTCATAAAAAGTTATATGGTTTAAACATTTGTTTCACTTAGAATTAAAATGAAATATCACACATACTTGATATTTTTTTTAATAGTTTATGTAAACCACAATCATAGAAAATGAGGCAGAAGAAAACATCTCTTTGAGGCTTAGAGACTGTTCTATCACCATATTGATAGACAAATATCAGTTATATCAACAACACTTGTGGCAGATGTGTTTCACTTGTTCTTAGACATCTACATTTACAGGACACTAAAATGTCAACAATCTATTCCAGTTCATTATTTGTTTTGGTAAGAGTAAATGAATTTGTAATCCCACATTGAACTATAGATATGATTTGGAACAAGGAAATGGCTTTTATGCCTTGAGAAAGCTTGAAACATTTGACTTTTTTTTCCTAAAGAAACAATGAAAAGTTCAAATTTGATGGAATGAGTCTTTCTAGGTAAAAATATAAATCTGGAATTTTAAAGTTAATTTTGAATTCTACTCTGTAAAGATCTCCAACTAAGAATTGTACCATTTTTCTTTCAAGTTGATTATAAATACAGACTCATTTTTTTGCCATATAAGAATTTGTATCTAAGCATTAAGAAATGAAAGAATTATTCTTAATAATAGAAATCCTCAATAATTTTCATCCAATCTATTCTAGAAAGGAAAATTGTTTTTCTCCCCTGAAAGTTTCATTTCTTGCCATTGATTGTATCTGAGAAACCAGTTCTGATCCCTGTTCTATAAGTATTTAAATTTTGCAGAGGCGAACTCTACACAAGTCACCACTGTTATTGCTGGACATTAGTTCATGGAGTACCAACTCTACTATTTTTCAGGAACAACATCAAGTGTCTCAGATGAACTCACTGACTGAACTAGCATTGCTGCACATCACACCTGGGTATTTTGCCACCAACCTCAATGTGCCTCTTGCTGAGTGAAGTCCTTTCGAGCAGTAACTCCCCTGCCAGCTTGAGAAGTATTACAGAATAAAGAGTTCTCAGTGTCACAGCAGGTGAGGCAACTAACAGACTTCAGTCCTTAGTCTCCAGTTCTTACTGAATTTTAAAGGAGTTCTTTTTTCTTCTTTCTTTATAAAGTTACGAAAAGTTTCCTGTATATAAGTATATATATCCACAAACCATAAAATATGTGGTCTACGGAAAATAAGTTATTACATGTTTGTTTCCTCTATGGTTTAAGTCATTAAGATCCTAGTTCAGTCTCCAAATAAACAAACAAAAAAAGGTTGCATGGCTTTTGAGTGCACTGTGTTCTTAATAGTATATGCTTTTTTTCACATACAACTTTTCTGAGAACTCTGGACTCCCATAATTCTCTTTCCATGTGTGATTAAATAGGATTTCGTAGGACTTTGGTTGTATTTTCCATACAAGCTCTGCACTGCAAAATGTCTTTTCCTCCCTGTTTATTCTTATTAAGTGGTCTCAGGAGGGTTCTCTTGGCATTTCCCACCTTCGTCAGGTAAACTTTGCTTAAGGATTCTGCTCCTCTAGTTTAAACTGGCAAAATGAGCCTGCTAATTCTAAAATTATTCAGTGCTTCTGCTACTGCTGAGCGATGATAGGTGTTGTGTATCTACCAGCATCAAACCTTGTGGCCTGGTGCTGTATTTTTCATGTATCCAGGACACCAGTGGCAGACACCTGTACAATATGGCTCTAACACACTGTAGATCATCAGGACCCCACTGATTTCACTAAAACTTCCAAATGCTTTTAGGTAGTTTCCCTTTCTTGCACACTGAAATACTTTATTTTTTTTTTTTTTCTCCCGCATTCTGCTGTGAGGAATTTTTTTTCTCAGTCTTGTTAACATAGTGTGTCCTGTTTTGTCAGATAAACCAGGTTTTAGAACCAGAATAAAGAATTTGCCCAGAAGAATTTTAGTTGGAAAGATTCTAATCTGCTGAGGATAATAATATTATTTCTCAGAAAACACCAGAACTTGGCATCATACTGTTCTTTGGCAATTAAAAACAAGTGGGGCTTGGGAGGAGGATAGAATTTTGATTTTTGGAAAGCCTGTTTGTTATGAAAGAAAGAGCAGAAAATTAAAACTGAGAAAAATTTATAGCAAAGAGAAAAAAATTAAATTACACTAAACAAAATCAGGGGTAAACATTTTTAATTGTTTTGATTGTAAACACTATAGAACAAACATAAATCTGCAATTTGCAGTTTCCTTGGTTTGAAATATGATGTGATCCTCCAGCAGCTATAGTTAGAATGAAAAACAACACATTAATCATCAAAAAACAAATGACAAATAGTATGAAAATGAATTTCTGAAATGTTTTTTCAACTTAGCAGATATATCAATTATAGCCCAAAAATTGCAATCTAGAAATAATATTAAAAATATTACACATAACTGAACCAAAGCTTCAAAAGCTTTTTTGAAGTATTAATAAAATTTTTCATTTGTGTATCTCTTTGGGAAGGAATGCATAAAAAGAGTACAAGTTGTCTAAAATTTAGTATTACTTTTTCTCACTGGTACACTATTCTAGCCACAATATTACTTATTTCATTCAGACAATTTAATAACTAATGTGGTAAGCAAAATCATAGAAATTAATGAGAAAGAAAATGTAAGTGACTCACACAGGTCTTTCATATGCCTATACACGTTTGCCACAGTACAGTTCCCTGTAGTTTATCTATTCCAGTTTATATGATTCTCTGTTTTACTAGTTCAATAAAATTAATTATCCCTTTCCTTTCTCTGTCTGCATATTTTTTACATGTTTTCCTGATTACACTTTGTCAAATTTTCAAGTGGAGATACATGAAGAGAAAAAAAAAAAGTGGATTGGGTACAAAGGGAGAAAAATCATATTTGAACAGATGCACAACACAGAGGTTTTCCAGACAGCTGCTTGGACTCAATTGCACTCCAAGTCTCTTAAGCCCTGATGCCTCCTGATTTAATGAGAATATGTTATAAATACCAACATACTTTTGTCTACCTTGGAATCAGTGTATCTATTCTGTCTTGGACCTGTCACATTCTGACTAGGATGAAAATTAATTTTAATACTCTTTAATTTAATCTGAGATTCTCTTGAAGTAATCCTCTTTCTCTTTAGCACAAAAATAATCTAGCCAGAGATTCATGCAATGGATAGCTAATTTTCTTACAATTGCTCTGGAGAATAATTTTTGTAACTGAGAGCATACCTTAACTAAACAAGGGCACATAAATATGTGCATAAAAATATATTAAGGGTGCCAAAATGATGGGATCAGACTCTTTTTAGTGGTGCCCGGCAACAGAATGTGTAAGAGGAACAGGAAGAAACCAAAACACTGAAAGTTCCAGCTGAATATGAGGGAAAGTTATCTTTATTTTTAGGGTGACACAGCACTGGAACAGAATGCCCAAAAACCTTGTGGAATCATGTACAATTTGTTCAAGGTGGACCTGCTTTACTACAGGCTTTGGACTGGAGTATCACCAAAGGTTCCTTTCAACTTCAAACACCGGGATTTTTTATGATCTGATAATGGTACTGAAGAGTTTGCAAAAAAAAAATACATTTATTCTTTTGATGAGAAGATAATATAGAGGAGATAATCTATTAGGAATATATGTGTATAGCCCTACAGCTAATTACCATGATCTTTAGAGGGGCTCAAATTAATGATTCCCCATATGGAGATAGGAAATAAAGGGATCAGGTAGACTAACATACCCGAACTCACATATATCTGAAGCACTAAACCACTTATTTCCCAGAGACTGCATTTTAGATTTAAGTCTTGTTTCAAATTATCTAATTATCCACTAATCTCAAATACTTTGCCTCCTTTACAGCTCTCAAAGAATGTAATTGTAAAATAATACCTGAATAATAGTGGGTGAAAGATAAATCCATCTATTTATATAGAAAAGGACAATTGTAAATAAAATTTACACTTTTTATTTTTATAGCTCCTTTTACCTCAGATAATACTCCTGAGATGGATAGTTATGCACTACTATTTCTGTAGCTTGGTTGCATGGTTCTTAACATTTTGACAACATATCAACACTATTTCCCCTAGACATCAGATGTCTACACTGAGCTTGTGATACCTGAAGAGTCAATGGACTCCACATGTCTTAGCTGTGAGAATGCCCAGATTTCAACCAGTGACTACAAACTGATGGGAGAAAAAAAAAAAAAACACATAATGGAGCAGTATGAAGCAGGAAATACATAACTGAACCAAACAAGGCATTGGTAGTATTTGGGGGCCATAGATAAGGAAGCATAGATTATGGAGGCTTTAAATTAATCCCTTAGCCATCTTAGCCATAAAGTCTTTCTGGAGTAATAATGCAGTAGACATCTATTTATGGAATAAACCAGGTTTCCAACTGAAAGAATACAGAGAAAATGAGAAAATACACTTCAAAGCTGAACTCTTAAAGGACATAATTTGTAAAATATGATATCTTTGTTATAAATTGTCTTCCCCAAAACTTAAAATCACTAAGATTTTGCTTGAGAGCTATTATATGTTGAACAGAATAATTCAGCCTAACCTGAGAGACAAATCTACACATGATCTTGACATATGAGCTCTTTTCTTGCTCTCCTCTTTTACTTGCTAAAAATCAGCCTGCCTTCATTCAGTTATGACACTACTTATTTTAAAGCTTCTCTATCCATATAATGAAAAATATACTGATGACAAAATCTACAAGTTCAGAAACAAAGCACATATTTGAATGTATGCTGGTGTGTGGTTAAAATGACTGGAGAAATTATCTTAGGAAGCAAGAATTAACAGAAGTTGCAGAGAGAAAGAAAGATTGCAGAAGAATCAAATTTATGTGGGTGTCATTTCAACAGAAAATAATCTCTGCTTTGGAATAGCATTTTAAGATCCAAGGTATGAAATTGGAAAATTTGGTCTGCCATAATTGATCACTTATTTTAAGCCCTACATTTATTTCCACCAATATCAACAGTAGAACTTTTTGTTTGAGACTTTTTGTATAGGCTTATTTTAAATATATATAATGTGCTTGCAGTCATATATCTCATAACACAATTATGGAATGTTAGCTAGAGCATAGAAATTTCCTATTTTAATGTAAACATTGTAATTTTATTTAATATAAAAAATTAGCCTACACAGAATTATGTGTAATTAAAGCAGAATTGTTTGGCTTAATAAAACTGCAGACACATTCAATTAGCATATTCAGATTCTTAAAAAGCTTCACATACATACCCTTGGGTATTTTTTTTTTCTTTGATAGATCTTTCTAAGATTATGGATATTCATTTGAGAATGAGAAGTTTGCATAAGAATCAAAGGTATTAGTTCCCCCCACAGTACTAAGAGCACTTCTGATTTTAATTTATTGCAGTTGCTAGCTTGAATATTATATTGCTGGGACATGCTTTAGTTTTCTGCTTTTGTTTTACTTATTTCCAAGAATCTGTTTAAAAATGAGTTTCAAATTATCTTTATTGTTCTCCTGCCAGGAATTCTTCATAATGAATGTACATTTAATTACAGAAACCAAAATATCTTTCCCTCAGCAGGGTTCAAAATATTACAGTACAGAATTGCAGGTTAAGAACATTTAATAGCTCATAGTTAGTTTGAATTGTGTCTTTATTCATATCTAAACACTTCAAAATGCTTAGTGTAAAAAAATATATATAGAAATAAAAGTGATTTCATGACTGCAGGGGAAAAAGTCAACAGTAAGTTTTAAAAATGAGCTCTTCTGTTTCGAGATAAAAGCATTTGTACCAAAAAGAATATGAACAGCAAGTTTGAAAACTTCCTCAGGAATGATTATCTTGTTTCTGCAAACACTTCATTGCAGAATTTTGACACTCCAAGTGACTCATGAATACCCTGGCAAGAGGTGTGTGAATTCATTTAAATATGCCTAAGTATAATTTATGAAGCAATTGCATAGAGAAACAGATTTCAGGTCTTATTAGACACTGTACACAAATCTTAGTTATTTTTGTTATGTTTGATATCTACTGCCAACATTTCATCTGCAAATATTCCTCAAAGCCTCTAAAAACTCACATACAAAATAACAGATGTATCAGCATATCTTTGGATAAATTTGTTATGCAGCCAGAATTTTATCTCACTCTTCATAATTATATTGTCAGTTACTCATACAGTTTCTTCCATGATTCAAAGGATTCATAGCAATAAACATAATTATAAGACATTATTTTTATGTTTAAAACTAACTAAATGGTTTCCTTACATTCCTGTTGTGGTTTAACCCCAAACATCAACTAAGAACTACAGAGCCACTGACTGACTCTTCCTTAGTGGGATGGAGCAGAGAAAAATAAGAGTAAAAATGAGAAAACTTGTGGGTGGAGAGAAAGATAGTTTAGTAAGCAAAATAAAGCAAAGCTAAGCAAAGCAAAGCAAAGAAAAGCAAGAATTCATTCACCACTTCCCATGGCAGGTGTTTGACTGTCTCCAGGAAAGCAGGGCTCCATCATGTGTAATATTGATTTGGGAAGACAAACATCATCACTTCAAACATCCCCCCTTTCTTTCTTTCCCCCCCAGCTCTATATGCTGAGCATGATGCCATGTGGTCTAGAATATTCCTTTGGTCACTTTGGGTCAGCTGTCCTGCTAGAATCCCCTACCAACTTTCCCAGCCTTCTCACTGTTGGGATGGACTGAGAAGGAGAAAAGGCTTTGACTTTGTATAAGCACTTCTCATCAGTAAGAGAAACATCCCTCTTTTCAGCACAAGTCTATAATATAGCCCTATTGTAGCTACTGAGAAGAAAACTAACTGTATTCCAGCCAAAATCAGCACTTCTGGATCTGTCTGTAATTGTATTTTTTTACAGTATCTCAAGTCCCTTTCCTTTCTTTTCTGATCTATTGTACATAACTACAGGATCAAAACACTAGTTTTTAAAGCTCAACGTCATTTACACATTTCAGAAACATAAGGAAAAGGATGTTTTGTTTTGCTAACATTTCTTTCTCTCCCAAGAGACAGTCTGATTCAGAATTGCAAAGATACTTGGGGCAAAAAGAACATTTTGTAATTACGTAAATACTTGGTTTGATCTCCAAAACTGAGATTATCTTCAAGTCCCCAGAATTAGTCGAAATGAATGATAATTTCAAAAAGGAGTTAAAATGAAAGTGTAAGCTCCAATCTTTCTCACCATAGCTACAATTCACAGGAAATGAAGACCTGTAAAACAGAAAGGTAACATTTGTCAATTGACAAATCATAATTTCATAGCAATGCCGATAAATAATTTTCTATAAAATAACTAAAATATTTATCATTCTTACTTCTGATTCAGGTGAAAAAAATTCCTAATATTTTCTGTATAGTCATTAACAAGACTGGAGCTTGACAGCATAAGGTCAGGCAAAGAAATAATCCACGTGGTGCAGTTCACACAGCCAAAACAACAGCTGTGTATACCACTCCCAAAGATTTCTAAATTAATTTGAAATTCTCTTCATAAAGGCATTGAAACTTCTAAGTTCTCAAATAATTATTTAGATCTGTTCTTTAGGATATCAATATATGTGAAGAAACCAAGCATAGGAAAGTTCAAAGTATGCTAAGAACAGACCAGTTATAAAGGAACAGTTGGACAACCATGAAGTTGGTGGCAAAAGGCATTACAGCATCTCCCTCAAATGACAGAAAATCAACTAAAATGCATAAACTTTTTTGTTATATGGTATTGTCACATATCACAACTATGAGTAAATTTGAATAAAGACAAAATTTTAGATAAAGGAGGCCACACACAGACAAAAGAAAGGAGGTAAATAAATTATAAGCAAAATTAGCTCTGAAAAAATATCAGAAATGAAACAAACAAAAAAGCTCTAAAGAACAAAACAAGCAAACAAAACCTAAACAAAAAAATAAAAGCAGCTAGTGTTAAATGGCGAGTACTAGCATTCATGAGAGATATCAAACTTTCTTCCTCAAAGTTATACAAAGAAAAGAAGAGTCAAGGTGTCAAAGGCATCGGCAGTGAGGTTAGGTCTCCAGAGAGAATTTTCTGCTATAAACGGAAAGCCAGAGCAGTAACAGGGAAACAAAATCTCAGTATTGAAGGGTCAGTCAAGTGCCATCACCAAGGCAGTCTCTTTTCTCTATTTGGCAAAAAACCACAAGTTCTTGCTCTTGAACACATAAACCACCTAAAGAAACAAGCCTATAACAGTTTCTCTCTAATAAAGCTTTTGTTTATCTCTATTTATCTTTTAAATTAGAAAAGATTCCAACATGAACCATACAATTGTTAATCTATATTTTATATTGTAATATGTATTTTAAAGGAATGCTGAAAACAAAGCTGTCTTGTTGAGATATTTCATAGCCTAAGATTAGTATACAGATGAAGTTATGCACAGTGTACCAAACTTACCCAGAAAATTAATTTTGAGGATTGGAAAAAGTAGATATTAGAAATTCTTGAGATTTCTGAGCACAAGTCACAATTTCAATAGCTCTTGCAAAACTAATTTCTCTGTTATCCACCAAGTAAGCTCTGGTTCTATTTCACTTTGGAAAATTTCAAGAATTAATTTGCAATATAAACCTATGAAAAATGAGCTAAATTTATAGAAATATCAGAATAAATCCATGATAGGCAGTAAGCTCACAGATTCTAACCAAATATCTATAAATTTGCAAACCTGCATTTCTTATCTTGTTATAGCCAGTTTTGAAAGGTGGTCAATACTATGTACTGAATGAGGAGATTTCCATCATCTGATTAAGGTTGATTTAAATATTTGGAAAGTAAGATCCCAGTTTGTCCTCCTTTCTTAAATCTTCAAGATCAGAAAGGACTGTAAACTTTACGTTGTGCTGTGAATAGGCTCCAACTGCATCTGTGTCTGTTACTTTAACTGGACCACTTGAAAATATTATTGGCCTTTAACATACCATCATCACCCGTGTAACTTATGTAAAGAGTGAGTTTAATTGTTGTAAAGATCAGATGCCAACACCAAGTTACAGTTGCTCACTGAACAGATGGGAAAGGTTATGGTATTTGAATATTTCATTATTAGTGAGACAGGTCACATAACAAGCCATAAATCATCTGTTTACAGGCACTTTGCTTGAGGTAAAAAATGAGACTTTTTTGTTTTTCCACCTTGAAAGTTTTCATCACTTGCAAAGTCAGCAATTTTCATACTGAAAATATCATTAGTGTGCAAATTATTTCTCAGAACAAACAGACATAACACATGATGCCTCATGCCTAGGTTTCGGTTAAAGGCACACACATCAAATAACATATTTACTGATATTTTTCATATGCCATGCAACTACCTATGCAAAAGAAAAAAAAACATGGGTTTTTTTCAGAGTTCAAGGGCATGTGGGGATCCTACGGCACCCTGCCACTAAGAGTTAAATGTTCCCTTATCACAGCAATGAAGTGTTGCACAGAGAATATATGTTTTAGTTTTTAAAAAAATTCAATTATACTGATTTCTGTGGAAGTTAGTAAGACTTCTGTATTAATTTAACAAAGAATTAGTTATAGGCAAAATGTCTCTGGTTCTTATGGTGGCTTGCAGCAAAAGGCAGATACCAATTCTGAGCAATGAAGCTCGACCACAAAGATAAATTTGGCAGGAGAAATTTTCCTTGCACCAAGGACAGAGATTAGAAAAAAAAAAAAAAAAATAATATGACCATGTATTCTCAAACAGAGCTCAATTCTTGGAGCCCCTATAGCATCTTGACAATATCCAATTCTGCTGTAATCCCCGTCTAGAAGGATAAAGTTAATTGCATTAGGGACTGACCATTTGATTTGTATTTTCACTACACGTGACTTCATCACCCTATTACCCTCAAGCTGAACAATCCTGTCATTGCTCTCCTAACCTACACTCACAGGAAAGATGGTAGTAGCATAATATTGCATTATATGTGGCCATTTATACTTTTACTATTGCCTAGGGCGAACACTGAGAAAATGTATTAATACTTTTTATCCCATTACTTTTTTTAAGTTTTGAAAATAAAATAATATAGTTAGTATATCACAAAAACTTACACCAAGAAAAATTTAACAACATATGCACTAGAAAATTAGAAAACTAATGCACAAAGGCTGTTATCCAAGTTTCAGCTATGTATTATCAGAAAGCTGAAATGGGGAAGGATCTGAAACAGATTTTTAAAATGTAGAAAAGCTACAATCCCTGGATAGTAAATTTAGGAACATAAAGATTTCTTGTCATCAGTCAAGAGAGATGAGATAAATCAGTTGAGCTCAATCTATCATTAAAGCAATGATTTACCCTTTGACATCTGGTCTGTGTATTCATTTAACTTTTTTATACTTATTCAGGCTTTTTTTTTTTTTTTTTTTTTTTAATAATATTGAAATAAAGTAACTGTGGGGGAAAAAAACAAACAAAAAAAACTTGACTCTGTTAAACCCCCAAATCCTGAGCCATAAATAATCTTGCTTCCTAAACCAGACCTTTTCCTCCATAACACAGCCAGAGATTCAATAACAAATGGACTGAAAGTAAGGAACTTTACAAAGAAAATGTACCGGAAAAAAAAATTTGAGTTAAAAATATGAATGGGATACAGTGAGAGGAATATTAATAGAAAATAGAAGTTATCAAGTGTGCAAAATATTTCCACTTCAAAAGAATTCACACAACTAGGTCTACTTTGGACTCCTAGCAAATTCTGTGTTATGAAAAGGACTACCAAGACTCGTATGTCATAATTATTTTGCTAGATTTAAAAAAAAAAAAAACAAAAAAACAAAAAAAAAAAAAAAAGCTTAACAAAAAAAAAAAGTTTTGTTAAAACAGGTAGATGAGATACTGGATTTTCAGTACATCTTTCCCTTCTCATATTAATTTTCTTCTTGACAATATTTTTTTTAAGTCTGACATAAAATTTTTCATATTATCATCAAAATACATCATTAAGTGGCGAGGAGAATAAAAGGTGAACTGAAGAGTTAAAAGCAACTCTTTTTTCAGGTAATTTAAATACCTACATCCTGACAAAGCTTCAAATTCCATTTAGAAAGCAAAATCTCTCTCAGGACCTTAGGAAATCTTGGGTAAAACTATATTTTTGATTTCCATATTTGTGTGAGTTATATGAAACAACCTGACTCTTTTTTTTTCCTTTCATGTCTGATGGATGAGACAACATAGAATCCCAAAATAGGAGGAAAGACATGCCATTGCACACATAGCTCCCTTAGAGTCCTTCAGCATGTTCAGAAGACTTTGCTTCAGGACAGCCCTCTCTAGTGATGAGACTCAAACTATCATATTTATAACAATTTGACCTAATGTACAAGAAATACAAAAGGCAAAATACCTGTGAAATAAATAAAGAGGTGAGATTCACTTCACTTACTATATTAAACTTACAGAACATTTTCCCCAAATATTTTAATATTTTAATAGATTGAGAGTTCAATAAGAAATGCATCCAATTATCAACTCAACTCTTAAAATATTTTCTTTATATCTGACAGTCATATGAAAAGACCTTAACATCTTGGAGTCAGAAGAAACCTGCTAATTTTTTGAAAAGTGCAGCGCACCTCACCTCCTGTTGTAAACTGCTCCTAATGACTGAGAAGTCTATCTTGGATATCTTATTAAACATTTGTATAGATTTTTATTATTATAATATTCTTTTAAATATGTATCTCCTGTAATACAGACAACTAAAGAGTACTTTCACTCTAAGTATAATTTGAAAGAGTGCTCCACCTCATAGAATGTCAAAGGCATAATTTAACTAAAGAGAGAATGGTTGTCTACATCTTATGCAAAAGAGAGCACCAAGATCTGTTCTCTGATATATTGCTCTTCTTTTTTGTCATTTTACTATAGTGCAACATTTAATGCCAAAACCAGAGTGATCAAAACATTCTGTAATAATCAAATGCTGTTCTAAGAATAAAAGGCAGTGTAATAGATTTGACTCTCCAACCTACAAAATATCAAGATAAGAACAAAAAAATTATTAAAAATACTGGAAGCAACTGAATGACAAGGGTTTTTATAGCCTCCTGCATGTGACTAGATAGCTGCTTCTCCTGGTGTTTGACCTAGTATATCTGTATAAAATCTGTCATTAATCCCAGCAGTTTCTTGAAAGGTAACTAGGTTTTCATATTTAAAGAGGGACCACAGAAGAAGATACTGAATTTTGAAATCAAACAGGCAGACATTTTACTAAATTTTACTAAAGCTAATTTCAAATACAAGTTTATGGATGCTAGACATGGAATAATATTAAGTAATGGAGAGAAGGAGCTACATTCTGGAGCTACATTCTGCATGTGCATTTGTAAATGTTGCCTGGTCAAACGCAACAGAAACTTCAGCAAAACCTTTTTCTATAGCCGTACCAAATTTTCAGAGTGTCATGTATTCATGTACCTGTACAACCATTCCTGGGAAATGTGTGGCTATGAATATTTAAGGAGTTGGGTCAACAATAGTAGACAGCAGTAGGCCTCAAAACAATATAATCCAGGATGTTCTAAGGTGCAAGAGGGCAGAGATGCAGGATTTATAAATACATGTCACTTAAAAAAATAGGAAGATTATTTTACCCATTAATCTGACTGGCTTTTGAAAGAAATATTTTGAAATAAGATTACATTCCTCAACTAAACAAGGAAACTTGTTTTCTTGGCATCTCACTGAACAGCTCAGATTTTATTTCATGCTTTCAGACTAATTTCTAGTACATTCTAGACCATATATTTCTGTTCTCACTCTAATTTAAGCACATGTTTAGTTGGGCTTCTCCACTGCCTAGTCCCTGGGGGAAAAAAAAATTGCTCATTAACCTTACACTACCAAACTGGATAGGGCATTCTTTCTCTTCTGACATCACAGCTTATAGGGTTCCTAATTCAGGATGGATTATGAACACTTACTGTTATCATGCTAGAAATACAGTCATGTTCAAAGTAAATTAGTCACTGCAATTTATTGAAGGGTGTGCAATTTTTTTCTAATTTTTGATCCTTATATGTTCAACTCATTCAAGCTACCCAATAATTGCAGCTGTTCTTACAGTCAATAGAATCCCATTCCACAATTAATTTATTCAGTAATTGGGGGGAAGGGGTAACTGTTTTCTTGTTGATATAAATCTCTAATGTATAAAGTCATATTTGATTTTCAGCTGAATATTTTCAATAGTGTACATGTTTTCTTTAAGCACATTGCTGTTTTATTTTGTAGTATTGACTTTAAGGTCCATACATAGGAAGCAACAAACTATTACATAGAACAAAAAAAATAAAAATGAATACTATGGCTATACAATTTTTTAGCACAGAAAAAACCTAACTTTAAAATTAATTTGCAATTGAAAACCGTATCTAGCTGAATGTAAAACTTTAGTTAACCTAAACCAAAATCTTTAAAACTTAATTCCTTATGACCTCAGGCTAAAAGTGCTACTGAACAGTAGGCAGGAGAATTTTATTCAACTGGAGATAACTAAATTGCTCAGAAATATACTGAGAGAAAGCAAAATCACATATCTCCTCTTGAAGAGGGAAACCTTTACAATTCCAAAGTGTTATTTCCTAGCACAACATATTTAAGGAATTCAGTATAATCTGAGGAAGAGACAGACAGATGCAAAAGACCGTGCATAGCACCACAAAGATCATTAAAGAAACCAACTACTTACATGAACTCCAGATTTAATCACCGACTGGTTTTTCCATTCTGACCCGTGTGCTTCATTCACTAGAGAATAATAGCTTGAACCCTTCTTGTAACAATTGGACACCTGAAGATGACCAAAATTAAAGCACTCTTTACTAATTTCTTTAATTATATTTATGGGTGTCATCTAAAAATGTTTGGGATAGGAGGTGAAAAATTACTCTTATACTGCCAATATTTATAAGGATTACATGCTGATTTATTTTTTGCAAGATTGTCCCCAGAGAAAAATATTAGAAGCTCATCCCTCTCAATTGCACAATACCATGAGAATTTCAGGAACACTTTTTGCAGTTTTTTTTTTATTTCAGAAGAAAAAACAATTTGATCCTTTTTTAAACCGTATTTCATTGCACTGTAAAGCTTTGTCAGTCAGTTATAATGGAAACCATTAGGATGCCAAATGGAGGATTATTTTGTCCTGACTATGATCTCTGCAAAGTGAGAGGGAAGTGAAGGAAACTGGTAAAACCAACGATAATGCTTTCTTTCAAGGATCCCAACATCATTTAGAAAGGAAAATGAAACAAAAAGATTTTGAAAGACATTTTTGCATCTAGGTCTTAATGGATCTAAGTTTTCTTTTACAAATGAAAATTTATATTGCGTAACGCAACATTTTTCAAGCTTTATATGAACAACCCAATTATTTACAAAAGCAAGAGAGCGCATGAAGCCTGCATTTTTTAAGCTAATGCATTTATTTCATTGTAATCTGAAAGCATCTGGAGAGACCACTTTTGCATTATAGGAAATTTATTCTAGATTTGTTGGGATTGCAAAAAGCTTTATGCTGTTTATAAATATTTAGCTCTTGACAATGATTAATGGCCTTTATCTAATGTACTCTGAGGACACAAGATTCCAAAGTGTATGTTATAGTGTTGGAAAACAGGTGGTTGGAAAACTAAAAAACAATGCGATGCTTGAATTTTCTTCCAGTCATCCCAGAATGATAAACATGTAGCAGTGGTGCAGTATTACAGTTTTAAAAGTAAATGATTTTATTTTCTCCAAATTGGAAAGAGAGCTAAAACATTACAATTAGTAAAACTAGGAAAAAATCATGGTTCTGTACTGCATCTTTTTTTTTCTGTCAGTCTTTCACAGTAAACACAACTTGCTGTACTTTGATACAGCACTCAACAGGAAGACTTGGTCTGAAATGAAGTTTTAGTACAACAATCTAGAAAAAATAGCCAGTGAGATGCATCAAGAATATTCTGAAAGTGCAACTAGTTGGTAATTATGAAAACAAAGAGTGAGCTGTGGTACACCACTGTGATTCTTGCAAGATGAATATATTGCAAAATATATTAGGGCAATTTTATTTGAATCAAAGAGGAGATTCTGAATTTTTAATATTTTTAACTGGTTTGATTTTAAAATCTATGTTATGGCATAGAAATATTTTAGATTATAAATTCATCTAGATAAGTTTTCAAAGTCACTAGAAATATTTAAGTTAATATTTGTTCCATGTACCTATAGAAGTACAGCAATTCTGCACAATACTAAAGTATGTAATACAAGGGTTCAAAACAACTGAAAAAGAGGTAGAATTTTACTTCAGTTAACTGAGTCTGCCATTAATTTTGCAAGATAGAACATAGTGGTATAAACAAAGTAAAATTTACACAGTTAAAAATAGTTAATACAGTCTACAAAAATATAAATTTAATGGTAAATATTCTCAAACACTCTATTGAAGAAGGTAAAAAAAATAAATAAATGGAAGTCTCTAATACTAAACTGTCTTTCAGTCAGGTCAATATTTGCAGACCATAACAGATTGTAACTATTTCCTTCATCTCCTGCTTACAGTCATAACTGAAGTGTAAAGGTATTCACTTTAATTTAATTTTTTTTATTCCACTTGTAGTACAACTAAGCATCAAATGGTGTACTCTGGGAAAAAGGCCAAAAAAGTTATACTTCCCACATGAACAATTTTGGCATCCAAATTCTGAGGAAAATACAACAAGATTATGCAATTCCTGTATAATTAATGAGACATATCTCCTAGTTTCTATGCACAGAAAGCAGGATGCATTGATGAAGAATTGAGAAACAAAATATGAGAGACAATAGACAGTTTAGAAATCCATATCAGTGTAGGAGTGAATAACTTGCCCAATACTCTGTGATATTGAGCATATTGAAACCAATGAAATAAGTCAGAATGTTGCAAAAAGTCACCTCAGAGTAAGCATGACAAGTATTTTTTTATGATAGAATAGTAATTTTCAAATATTTTTAGTGTAGTCTGAAAGCCACATGCAAAATTAGAGTGTATTTCCATTTCACAGAAAGAGACAAAATGAGTACAGTTATCACTTAAGCCTACAGAACAAATTTAGGAAACAATACTATTACAGAAAAAACAAATTTAGACCTGTGGTTATACTAAAATTTATCAGAAAATCAATTTCCCATCTAGAATTACATATCCCAGGTTTGAGAAGGTGCCTTCTGTGCCTCATACCTAAAGAACTTCAGCCTTGGCCTGAGCAAGGAACTCTTTCAGCAATAAGGTGTATCAGCCAAACACAGAACTATCAGGCAGTCATTAGAGTGACAGAAGACTTCCCTGTAGCATGAAATTCATGTATCTGTATGCAGATGCACACCTAGACACGCATACGAGTGCTACTTGTATGAATTATACACAGACTGACAAGGTATGCATGTGCACATCCATTCACACGGTTTCCATCCAGCCACTTCCCCGGTGACACTCGGGACAAGCTGCAGAAGCATCCTGGGGATGTGGTCAGGGTCATCCTCCATCCTGGCAGCTGCCCCGAGCTGAGGCTGTGCCACAGGGCTGCCCTTGGCCATGGCTGTCGTGTTGTAGATGCTTCAGCTTTCACCTCCTACCCATGGATTGCACAAGGCTTTTTCCCCAAGAGGTGCCTGATGCCCGGGGCTGGGGCTGTCCGGGTGTCCTGAGAGACCCTGCTCCAGTCTGGGGTGATGGGAGGACCCTCCTTCCAGGTACCCTCCCTAACAATTCCTGGAGAAGTTAAAAATTCAACATATCCATTCAATAGCTATAATTGGAAATATCCAGCTTCCTGAATGCCATTTCCCCCCTTCACACAATTGATTCCAAAGGTCACCACTGCTCCTTAACAAACATTTTGAAATAAACATATTTATGACTTACACCAAAGTAATGGCAAAATCATGACTTGGAATCTAAGCCCATGGGATATTAGCCTCCCCATACTCTGCAATTCTCAAAGGTCCACAACAATGCTTTTTTTATTGCTATAGCACCCATCAAGTCTCAAGTCAGTCTGAAATACCCTCAAATTAAAAAAAAAAAAATAATAATAAAAAAAAAACAAAACAAAAAAAAAAAACCAAAAAACAAGCAAACAAACAAACAAAAAATCCCATATTATATCTAAACAATGAGACTGGATCTTGAACAAATGAAATGCTTTTCCAAAGAAAGAGGAAAATACTAACACTCAGGGGATATTAAACCCAGGCAGGAGAACAGGAAAGGAAAGCAGAGTGTCAAAGGAAGTGGTAAGGGGAACAAAACTCTTGATTTTGAGGGGTTTTAATGGCATAGCTTGGGGATAGGTTCCATGCTCCTAATTTCAAGCTTTAAAGACTAACTGTCATGAGAAAATCAGTTGTCAACATAAGTTCCAATTCACCAGCACTGTGTCAAAAGGAATGTGCTGACATAGGCTTCCTCTTTTCACTCTTCTGCATACATACAGTTATTTTTTTTGTAGCTGTTCTCACGTTTAGTAATTGAACATGTCTTCTTTCGACAAGCTGTGAATGAACAATGGGAAAAGACTTTCTAATATCGATGATTAATTTAGCTGCTCACACAATGAAGTTATTTTTTTCCCTCACTCACACTGACATAATTGATTTATACCAGTAGAATAAGCACAAATACATGGCTTTGTTTCATCTAACTGTAAGAGACTTAAAGATCACAATTGCCTCAAACACTGTCAGGGCCACAGAAGGAGCTTACCATAAGACAAGCCACCACTAGTGGGAACTTGAGATAAGCACAGAAGAGAGGAGCTTGCGACAGGGAGGCACTAATTCCAGGCCTAGAACTGGTGAGGTTTAGTTAACACATTATGGTTAGTACATCTGGACAAAGAGCAGTGGCAAACTGTGAGAAAGGAAACAACTGTTTATCCCAAGTTATGGGAACATCTGCAACTACCCCATGGACACTGTGAACTTGGACCTTATACAAGATGGTATCTTCAGAAGAACAATTCTGGGACTGCAACCCCTGTGAAGACCACGGTGGAGAAGGACCAATGCAATGCCATTGGATCCATGGGATGGTGACTATCTTCTGCTTAACCTCTGTCTCTCTCTCCCTCTGCCTCTTCCTTATTTCTTTGTATTTTTCTACCTCACATTTTTTTTAAATAAAATCTGTACTATTGACTTTGGCATATGGTCTTGCACCTTAGTTTGGGCAGAGGCATCTCTCAATAATCAGATTCTAACACTAACACCACTTTTAAAGCCCTGTAAGATAATTTTCTACTGCTAGTTGGTTTACTTCATCAGGAGGTAACTTCAAAACTCACCAACTTTTCTCCATCAGAGTATGTGTACTGTAAGTCTATAGTCAGCAGAATATTTGTTAGTTCTTTAAATCACTGCAAAAGTGCACTGAGAGGGTCACAATAAGAATCAGAGATTTATGCTCAGGGTTTCATTTGCAAAACTGCATGGTCATATTCTAAAGAAACATTTAATAGAGAAGTAAAATTTTACAAAATTTCTTGTGAGTGACTTAGTCTTCAGCTTTAGTAAAGCCCAATGCTTTACAGACACTGCAACCCACACTAGCTGTAACATTGATGAAGAAATAGGACTATCTTTAGAAAGTCATGCTTTAGATTAGAACTAATTAATTCATATTAAAAAAATCTATTAAAATTTTTGCTTGATCTGTATTATGTTTCCCTCCCTATCCTAATTAATTCATCATCAGTAAAAGAATTTGGCTTATGAAAATGTACATTTGTCTCCTTCAGTTCACCTTCAGGAAACCTATAGAAAATTTTTGGTCATGTTTCAAGAAGCTGTATATAAATAAAACCCACATTTTTTGTGTGATTTTATAGAGAGACAAAAGTTTAAGAAGGATGGCAGTTAAATTATGAACAGTACTTTGCTCTGGTTAGAAAGCCCATACTTTAAATGCCACATATTAAAATATACGTCTAAGATGGTGCACTAGGGCACAATTACACTATAATTAAACTAGTGCATACTGAGAATTTTATTGTGACTACAGCCTCTCTTGGCATGTTTTGTTATCCGGCAAAATCTCCATTATGCTTAAAATTTAACAATCACTTCCTAGTTAAAGAATTATAACATTGTGCTATAGCAATATTTTTTTCAGCATCTGCTACCTTCCTCTGGGTTTAAGGGTTACACAAAGACTCATATTTGTCTATGAATTCTTACAAAATGAAGGAAGACTGGCCTTATGTTGCTGTGAAAGTGAGTATGGTATGTACTCTGAGCGCTGTGATTTCCCCATTTTTCTGAGCAAATGTAAAACCCTTGCGATGAAACATGAAATACATTCCTTGATTGACATCATGGAAGAGGAAAAAAAAAAAAAAAAAAAAAAAGATGGCTTTTAAATTCTCCACTGAAAAAATAGTTTAGGGCTCTGTAACTAATTTTTTTACAAATGGATGAAATACTTCTAAAATAAAATTAGGGTTCCAGTGCATGGAACCACTTTAGGCATAGTACCTAGAGAGACCTATGAAGAAAAGAAAGCCTCAAAAATTCTCAAATTGGAATTTGAAAAAATTACTGTAAAAATCATGAGAACTAGATTGTTTTCCAATAGCATATTTAAAAAAATGAAAAAAAAAAAAAAAAACCAAAAAAACAAAAGGATGCTTTCCTTTGCCAATCAAGTAAATTTTTTTTTCAGTAGCTACTTGTTTTCTACCCTAATCTGGATGTCCTGGCTAACTGAAAGAAATATATCTTCCCAAGGAGTGTAGGAGACTTGTATGGCTCAGTGTCAAGTGAAGAGGAGGAGATTTCCTCAACCCTTAGTGTTCGATTTCACGTCAGTGCCCCAGGAAAGGAGATCCTTGTGCCTGACCAGTGAGCGCCCCTTTAGGGGAGCCCTTCACTGAGCAATGCTGCTGGACTGGAGGGCACTTTGACTGACTTATTCAGGGACACACACCAACAGCACAAGGGAGGCCCCTCAGCAGGTCTTCCCACTTTATGACCCCTCAGCATGTCTTACGCTTCATTTGAGAATGTTGCTCATTGCCAGAAGCTGACAGCACCCATGACAGGGTCACACCAACAGTTTAAAGATAACACTCTGTATTAATATAAAACTGTGACAGGTTAAGGTTCAAGGCTTTCTGGTGAGAGTATCTGACTTCAAAAATATATCCAAAACAAAATACAGAGAAGCTCTCATCCCCAGTAAAAATATTGAGCACACACAGAATGTGGTTCTAACCCAACAGGTTTCCCTATAGGGGAGAAAACGGGGTCAGCCTATTACAATTAGGCTATAACGAACCAAGTTTAATGAAGAAGAATGATTTTGCCACAGTTGTTGGCTCAGCAGCAGGACATCTCTTATCTCCCTTGGTGAACTGGTGCTATGCAGTTTATCAGCTGCAAAAACTTGTACCATCAAGCTCCCCTCCCTGCAAGAATTTCTACAGAGACTGGCCATGGTATTTCCACTCTGCTCCACCCTCTGTTCCATCCCTCCCACCCCCTTAGCAAGTGCTTATAGTTCCAAGATCCACATGAGGGCCATATGGGACACCATCCAAAGAGACCTCAAAAACCTGAGGAGAGGGCCCATGCAAACTTCATGAAATTTAGGAAGACCCAGTGCGAATTCCTGCACTTGTATTGGGGCAATCCCCATTATCTTTAGATACAGGGGCATGAATGGATTTAGAGCAGGCCGATGGAGAAGGAGTTGGGACTGCTGACTGACAAAATAGTGGATGTAAGCTGGTAATGTGCACCGGAAGTCCAGAAAGCCAACTGTATCCCATTCCACATGGAAAAAAAGAAAAACATATGCAGCAGGCTGCATGAGGTAATTTTTAAAATTAAATAGTTTAAATAAATTTAGTGAGTAAATTATTTTGGGGAATATAAATAAAAAAACAAAAACAAAACCAGAAAAAAAACAAAAAACCCAAACAGAAAACTTTGTCATTTTAAAGTGTTATATTTTTCCAGGGAAGACCAAAAAAGTAACATTTTTTTTTGCTTACATAGGGCTTATTAATAAAGAGGCAAAATGAAAAATAACTTTTTAGATGCCTTTGCTTCTAGATATCACATGTTTTAGCTGTCCACCTAAGAATGAAACTTGCCTGCCAAATCAAAACATATGGGTCCGGTGAAGTAGTTCTCTAACTCACATTATATACACACATATTCCAAACATTAATCAGGGAGAAAACTGCGCTTGCAAGCAAAAGTTGCCTTGATGGAGAAATGTATCCAAACAGTAATCTAAAACAATACTTTGGTACACAGTAAGCTATTGTTTTCCACTTCTGTGACATATTCTGTGATATATTTTGCCACTTTGATTATATATTTTCGTCACAATAGTCTTGCAGAAAGTTAACTTGGCATTCCTCTATTTTAACTAAATTTTTAAATTGTTTTTATGCATGTTTACTTGACAAAATTAAACTGAAGTTTCTCTTTACAATACATCTTACACGTTTACTCATGCATGCACACACACATGTGCATGTAGGCGCAGAAGTCTGACTAACTGCAGCTGTTAGGCATCTGAACTGGGCCAGATCCTCCTTGCCTTTGCCATTGAAGTTTGCTAATCTGGAAGCTATTGACTAATTCCTTCCCTCTGGAGATACTCAGTCAATGCCCAATGACACCAAGAATTGCCAGTTCTGTAATGAAGTGTAACAGTTAAAAGGTTATGTTGGCCAAACCCAGAAATTCTACTCTTATGCTAGTAAGATCAGCAATGAAAGAAGCAGACATGAGACTTGTGGGCAGGAATGATGTACACAAAAAGAGAAATACACTGAACTTCTTTTAATGCTTCAAGTTTTAAAAAAGCATAATAAAGAAGACAGAATGTACTATAATTTTTGTCTCAATACTGAGGACTTGTTCTGATTTTTCCACCCATTAAGAATATTTGTTTGAAGTACACAGTTTTTGATTTCTCTCCAATCAAGAAATTTTTTTTTTTTTTGCCATCAACTGCCTCTCAACAGTTTTCCACTTCACAAAGTATGTCTGCTCTGGGTAAAAAACAACCCTGTCCAAATGTTTTCTGTCTCTACAGCTGCTCAGAAGACTTTTAGACTTGTAGAAAAAAATCTCAGTGAGAAATATGGCAATATCAAAGTGGTGAAGCAGCAGTCTTCCTTAAAGCAACTGCATGGTGCTCTCACAGTAAACACTAACAAATGCCAGCATATCTGAAATAAAAAAGCTGGAGATAAATAACAGCTTGTAAATATTTGACTAGTGGACTTACACACTTTTATTTCCCAAACTTTGGGCAAAAATGGGAACAGAACCACTCATTGATTTTCTCAATTAATAAAATTCCAGAAAATTTTAAACTTTGTTTTTATAAAGAAATAAAATTTTGTGTGACCACACCATACTAAATGGTTGATTAAAGACAGTAATTTACATACCTTCTATATTTTTCCCTTACTTACAAGACATTGATCAAAAATGCTACTTTTCATCTTGGTAAGTTAGAATGCATTAATGTACTCATAGTCTCGAAAAGAAAATATATATGCATAACTACATCGAAAAATGTTTGATGCTAAAGGGGGAAAGTTGGGTACATTTTGACCTGGGAAAAATTTTTGCTATTAAATATGTTTTCATCTACTTTCACTTCTTCCTACAAACCAGACAGAAGCCCTGCCTTTTTTTTTTTTTTTTTTTTTGGTTGTTGTTGAGTTTGTTTTGTTTTGTTTTGTTTTGTTTTGTTTTGTTTTGTTTTGTTTTGTTTTGTTTTGTTTTGTTTTTAATCACAGATTTCTCAGCTGAGTCCGTGGAATTTGGCCTTCGGCCTTCAATTTTTAACAGAATGTATGGAATTTACTTTGTGAGACCTCACACCCTTAAACTATGGGTATGCTTTAAGTGATGTGGCGTGCAAATTACTTAAGTTTCTAGGAGGAGCACATTTTGACTCACCTTTCCATTAATCTCTTAAGGTAAGGTCTCAAAACAGAGAAAACAAATACATTGCTTGGAAGGAAGAGTTTCACTTTGCAAGATTGGCATATCCACTGCTGTGCCATCATCATAACATTGCATGACCTTTCAAGAGTCTAACATAGCCATGTTTCTTAAAAGACTTTGTCTGAACTTTATAATTTATGATCATTTCAACTATCAGATATAGGACATTTCTAAATGCGAAGGAAGTATCTGTAGCTCCATGAAAATAAGGCTTCGATTCACAGGAAGTTCTTTAGGATTTGTACCAATCTGATAATATAACTTCCACTCAAATAGTGGTTTTAATGATACATGCTAGAGCACCACTCTCCTGGCAAGTCTAGAATATGATGGAAACATCATATTCTTCCCTCCAATCCATCCCTTCCTTTGCATAAAAGGAAAGCCTTTTGGGCCAGTTATTTTCCTGCAGAATAATTCTCAGCTATTCTAAGCCTTCTGGGTTAACAGCAGCTAATTACATGCAGGTTCCCAAGAAACCCACATTTTTTGATCCCAGCAATAATTGCAGCATAGTGATTAAAAGAAGAAACTATGTCCTGTAAACTCCCACAAGTCAGTATATTGAAAAAAACCCAGACATGCCAGATTTACACATTTGGAAGATTAAGATGAATCCATATAATTGTCACATGCAATTTTGTAAAAGCATACTAGAATTAGCATATCATGTTAGACCTGAAGATTCCACTTTTTAAACACAATTCTTTATCTACCTAACATCATCCAGAGAAAGAAAGGAAATATATCAAAAACTACAAACCAAATATTACTATGATTAAGATTTTACATGGAGTTATTTAAAAATATAAATAAAAAAGGTACAAATATAATTACATACTAATAGATGAACTTTTTGTTCTAGTATAATTTGAAATATCCTATCAATGGAAAAATATTTTGGGTTTTAGCCCATTGATAAAGCTTAAAATACAAAAAATAATAATAATTTCTCTAAAGACAAACAAGTTTTCCTTAATTCCAGAAACTCTGTATTAGTACAATATCTGCTAAGTAGTCTATAATGTTTGGCAGCACACAGAAGAATAATCAGCTATTCAACAGTCTTTTTGGTTGAAGTTACAAACTGGCACCTTCACCTCATTTCACAGCAGAATATATTCTCTGTTACTTTGCACCTCATGCAGTGATTGCCGAACTAAATCAGAGTCAGAACAACACCACACCTGTACATTACTTTTACTTTACACAGATAAAGGACTTCAGAAGATACAAGGCAACAAAATATCGGACATGTTGGGCCCGAATATGTGTTGTTCTAGAATACCTCACCCCAGTTCCAGACATATAAAATGTATTTAATCTAGGCCACACACCATGGAGGAATATCCCAAGCATAAAAGGGTTATCCTCAACAGAATCACAGCTACATCTTTGACCCTGTTCCTTCCAATTTACTTCCACATGAGCAAAGGCAAAGGCAAGTATGACTTTTCTCCTTTATTTCTCTGCAGATACATTAAGATTACAATAAGAATTTATCTGATTTTTACCTTGGTTATGGTTACCACCAGATCTTAAGAACCTGAGGGACCTGAAAGATTTCTGGGTAATAAAAAAGAGTAAAATTTATGTGCAAGACTGCCAGTTTCAATAGCAGCAGGGAATCAGCATGAAGCTGGAAGTTATTGTGATTTGATGGTTTACATCAGCTGTAGTAAAAAAAAAAAAAAAGAGGAAATAAATTTGAATTGCATGGAAGATAGCAATATAAAAAGCTTGTTGCAAGTCATTTCTGATACAGGACATTGACCTTTAAAAAAGCTATAATTTCAAATTACTCAATATTCTTACTCTACAGCTGTGGGCAATTATGTTCACTGCAGATAATAAGAAGTACTAATGGTCAACAATGTGTACTGAGCATAGCAGAATGTATTTGTATAATATGGAGGAATGCAGTTCAGTAGTTTTACTTGATAGGATTCATAAATAAGATTAGAACAATTTAAGTATTATACAATGGACTATGTCAAGAATCTATGCACATGCAGCAGTTTCAACAGTATGCATTTTATGAATATTATTGCAAATAATGGTTTAAAAATGCAATTTGGTTGCATAGAAAGAGGAGTTAAAATTGAATAATATGGCAAAGCATGAAATAAGTATAAAATAAACAGGAGAACAAGGAGGATGGGAAGCTGGTGTCATGAAACAGCAACATCACAAACTACATTTCTTGATTATGATATATGATGTGATATGATATATTGCAGTATGATATAGCATAATAAATAGTATAACATAATAGAATATGATTTAATAAACTATAGACAAGTGCAATTCAAAAGGCAAACAACCTGAGGATAAAGCAAAAGCAATTCTTTATAAAATACTTTTAGCTGCATTAAAGTCTAGAAAACAAGTCTATGAACTAAATCAAATGCATAAATGTGACGATTTTCTCTTAAAAAGATGAAGACATCTCCAACGATTTCTGTGAGATCTGAAAATCTGTCCTGTAGGCCAGATAGACTTACATTCTATGCTCAATAAAGATTTGAATTTTGTTTACATTTTTTTATAATCTTTACTCAATAAGCCATAAAAGAGCAGAAAATACTTTTTTTCACTTTGTGAACTGACAAAGAATAAAAAGTGTATCCTTTTTAATGTTCAGACAGTACTTATAAATACAATCTATAAACACTAATGATTTTAAATGTTTGATTTCTTTTACCCTACTGAAGTGTAAACAAATTCTTTAGTATCCAAAGAATAATTATACTAATTTTATAATATACTCTTCTGCACAAACTGCTGTGTTTCAGAAGCTGTGGTCTAGACCTGGCCCTTAGGTTTCTCCATAGACGTGTGTTACAGCGGTGAGGTTTCTCCATAAGAATGTGTTAAAAGTTGAAAGGAGCCTTCCTAAAGTCTGCAGGTCCCTAAGGCTTCAGGCACACGATGATCAAGGACAGCTGTGAGAATCTGTTACAAGTGGCTTGAGCTACCCTTATCTTTAGTTTCACTAAGACACATAACACTGTCGAGTCCCTAAATGTCACATCTGCATGTCTTTTAAATATATCCAGAAATGCTGACCTAGTCACTTCTCTGGACAGCCTGGTCCAATGCTTGAAAACTCTTCCTGTGAATACATACTTCCTTAATAGCTAATCTAAACCATTCCTGATGCAACTTGAGATCATTTCCTCCCATCTTATCTCTTGTTACATGAGTCAAGTGACCAATACTCACCTTGCTATACCCTCCTTTAAGGTAGTTGTAGAGAGCTTTAAGCTCTCCCTTGAGACTTCTTTTCTCTAGACTAAACAATCTTCATTGCTTCAGCCACTTCTCAACAGGAGGACCCGCGAGACCCCTCCAATTCTTCCAAGGATTCCCAGGAGTTCACAGATACCAGGACAACTACTCAGAAGGTCAGGACAACCAAGATGATCAAAAAGATTCCAGACTCTGCTGGGTGTCCCAGAAATCTGCTCTGTTTCAAAAGTATGCATTCTTAGAGGACCAAAGTTTGTGACAAAACCCAAGGACTGTGACACTATTTACACAGATTGTATAAAACATCCTGTGCATCATTTCCAGTACCAAAAGTATTATCTTTCTTTTCTAGTACAGATTCAAAATATATACTGCTTCCATGTTTGGTAAAGGAACATTCATATTTCTGTGTAAAATTAATATAAAAACATAGAATATTAGTACCTTGTGGAATATAGCCTGTCCTGTGTTTTTTCATGAGATGGAGGAAGAGAGTAAAAATTGAAATGGAAATAATTCTATTTCAAGGTAATGCCTTTATGAGAACCTCACTATGAGAAAAATAGTTAATCCTACAACAGCTCTCAATCTGCCAAGAAGTTACTCCTTAGTTTGTGGACTAAATAGACCAGCAGGCAAAAGGACCACAGTCCTCCTCAATAACTAAGACATGACTTAGAACTCTCAAGAACCTTACACATATCTGTGTCTAAGGCTTTCTGTGTATCTTGTTACAGACTTACATAACTACCTTTAAAAACTCTAGTCTCTGCATGCCTCAATTTTGCATATCTGTAGGATGTAGGAATTTCTCACAAGAAAGATGCAATTATGGTAATAGCAAATGTGAGGATGTTCAACAGTGATAATTTTTTACATAGAAAGATGAAATATTTCAGTGGCAAGATGAATGACTTGCCTAAAAATTGTTATGGTACAATGGCTCTCCCTGTTATAAAGGGTATGCTGTTATGCAAACCCCAGTTATTGCCTGTTTATTTATTTATTTATTTAGCTAAGATACAGTAAGATATTCTTAAGGATTTGGCTTTTTCTTTTCCCAGATCTGACATTGTAGAAGGAAAATAACATAATGCACATTTAAATTAATGTAGTATAAAATAGAGCAATTTAATACTTAATATACCAAATTTAAGAAAACATCTATTAGCTAAAATTGAATGCAGCCCAATTAGTATTTTAATTTCCCTGTTTTCAACCTATAAAACTCTTTTTTGTTTTTTCCAAAAAGAGCAAAACCAGCAAATTGGAAAAAAATGCCCCAAGCCTTTGTGTAGGACAAGAGCAAAAAGGAATGATTACTTAATTATTTCACTGGTTCTTTTTTTTTCCCCTAAATAATTTGTTGCCTAATATTCTGAGAAAGAACAAGACCAAAAGAAATACTACTGTTTCACAGTAAATATGTTTATATACCTACAAGCTGTGCTGTGGTTACGCCCATGGCAGTGCATCAGCAGTATTTTCTAGGAAGTCTAATTTAAAAGGTTCATGCCATACACCTTGCCATGCAACACCTAAACAGCAGGTAGGTGGAAGGCTGAGAAATACCACCAGTGATATCTAGGCCTCAGGGCTAGGGGAAAAAAACCTTAAGTTTCAGAATATTTGCAATAATTTTAAAAACCAGGTCTCCATTTAGATACCCATTGTATCAGAAAACAGCATTGTGGACTTACCAACTTTCACACACTGTATTTAATAGTTGTACAGATGGAACAGTGTCAAAGACACAAACATTAAGATTTGGCTGAATATTCAGAATTGGGATGTCCATCTAAATTTGTGGCACTTACTCCAGGGTCTCCATCTCCATCCCAGATGTATTTCCTCTACTGCTCTCAGTTCCAGCAACTGCAATGTCAAAATGTGTTTTTCCTCCCACTTTCTTTTCTGCATCCTATTAGCTATTTTACCTCCTGCAATGTGGGGCTCAAGGAATAGTACAGTTTGTTGCTGAGGAAGATGCGATGCAAGCATCTGTACAAAGTTACAGAATTTGATAGATACATCTTTTCTATTTTTGGTTTTGTCTCTCATTTCAGACATTGTAGATGGATGTGAAAAATAGATATCAAGCAATGATGGGAAACAGTCATTGACAGCCTCCTGCAGCACTGCATTACACCTCAAGATGAAAACGCTGATTAAGAAGTCTGCCAGGAGCTGGCATGGAATTGACATTAGAAACTTACAATGCTTCTACTCATTTGCCAGGTTTTCCCTGTCCTCAAAACTATCAGCAATTGTCTCACATACCTGAAATGAGATTTTAACAATTCCATAAGAAATTCATTCTGGGTAACCTCGCTTGCATGCAGATCTCTTCCATTTTAGATTGCAAGTCAGGCCTAGACACTGCTCAACGTCTTAGAACTCAAACCCTTTTCTTCAATAGAAATGAGGCCAGACCTTCAGAACTCACCATTATGAAACTGTATTAGTAAGATTTAATTATCTAAAATAAAATTGAAATTTTGGCTGTATTTGAGATTATACTACTTACAGCAAAATGTCACTAATATTAAAAGTACCTCAGTTGTATACTCAACATCAGAATGGCTGAGCTTGAATAATTCAAAAACATAAATAAATTTCTCAAGATGAAAACACATTTTCTCACCACAGACAAAGGCAGCATAACTAAGTTTATACAGAATGTCAGACACTGACAAACATTAAGAAAATACAATGCCACAAAAAGCAAATACCAGCCTTTCTAAATAGAGATTTTAGGTATTTGTCATTCAAGGGTCCTGCATTTATATTAATGAAGCCATCCATTTGCAATATAATTAACACCTATACATTTTTACTTTTAACTGTTGTATAGAATCTATGCCTACTTCAAAAGACATGGTGTAACATTTCTATACTAGAATGAAAAGCTTCAGTGTGTGGACGGATTAGATGTTTGCTCCTTCTCATAACTAAATCTAACTAAGCTTACTTTGCTTGATCTATAAATGTTTAGTCTTTCCCCAGTAAAATTGTATTTACAGGATAAATGGATATCAGAAATAAATAATGGAAAACATATCCCTCAGTCTTATATGAGAAATATTTTGAAGTTCCAGAAAATGAACACACAATAAATGAACACAACACACACAAGAAATAAGTGAAATTAAAGCTCTTCCAGAAATCTCTATAACATGCTTCAAAATGTGCAAAGAAAAATTAGATAATCCAGAAATTTCACAAAATTCATTACTCTTGTTAGAAAAAACATTTTGAACCTACCAAGTCAGAGTAATCCCAAATAAAGGAAGACAGGAGTAGAACGTAGGATGTGTCAAATTATCTGATCTACCCTCTACCACAAAATACAGACAAAACAGGTAGAAAATAGGAATAACAGAAAGCACACATCTAAAGGTAAGGCTACAAAAGAAAGATTCTCTCACATTTCCTGTAAATAACACATTCACAGCTGCTCTTTTAGGCAATTTAAAGAAAAAAAAGTTATATCAATAAAAAAATCATGCCAGTGTCTGTGATATAATTTTAATTCAACCATACTATGAATCAATTTAGTTCAAGCTAAGCTCTCAAGCAAGCCTCTGACATCTCTTTTTTTCACTGCAACAGAATTAGAAAATAACACACTCTTTGATTATCATCCTCTTTACGTGACTGTAAATCAGGAGCCATTGAAATCAATAGATATGCTTCCGATTTATAAACTCTGTGCCCGTGCTGTAAATGGAGTGATACACTTCACTTGTAAGAGAGAAGCAACAGTATGCTTTATTAAAGCAGTGAGTTAATGAAAAAATCAATGTTAAATTCAACAGTGGTTTAATTAGATTTGATGGCAAGGCACACATGATTATGTACTGCAGAGGGGACAAGGTCAGTTAAAATTCACAGGGAGACCCTCCCATTGAGTCATGAGGTTCAGAAAGAACCCCCTGGAGTTCCATACTCCTCCTCAGAGAGGAGACTAGGTGCTTCCTAGTCCTAGATATAACCAGTGGTTTATGTCTAAAGGATTAGATGTGCATAATTAATATTTTATAACCCTTAGATAAGATTTCCAAAGTTTAGTATGTTATCAATCACTTACCAAGGACCTGTTGTGGCAAGGAATCTTCCATCCCTAAGGAGTAACCTGAAGAGCTGTCTCTACTCAAGAGGAGAGCCTGGCTTGCAGCCCCTGCCATGCAGGAGAGCTCAAAGCGCCCTGAGCTGTCCCCTGCTTATGTAGTAAGATGATAGATTTGATAATGATATCCACATGCCAGCAAGGCATCTGGGTCACTGTTCCAAACAGCCTTGGCTACCATGTTGTCATCTCTCTCCCAAAGTCCACTTTAAGGTGGATACAGCCATCACAACCCCTGGTGATAGTTGAGGATTACGTGGAGGAGGGGTGGGGGAAGCATACTGTCATCACAGTTCTAGTCTTCATTCATGATAAGGGGTAAAAATCAATTAATTAAACCTTTTTTCTATGCTGGATAGCTATGGTTTATATAAAGTGTCTTTTTTTCCCCTACTCAGTCATATGTTAGGTTATGCAACTAAAAAAAAAAAAAAAAACAAAAAACAAAACAAAACAAAAAAAAAAAAAACACCAGAAAAATTCACAGCATCAAGATCAAGCTTGAAACTGAGACTTGAAATAGATTATTTTCTTTGAGGAGTCTATAGCCAACACAGAAATATTTACACTAATTTGTATTTACTTCAAACAATAATAAAATAAAAAAAGGAAAGGAAGGAATTTTGTATTCCTCAAAACAGGACGTGTATACACTCTGTGAAGTGACAAAGCAGTCCAAATGTTGCTTTAAGATGCATTTAGTGAAAAGGACTCCAGCAGAGGTGGTGTTATGTATGGAAATTATGGGAGCTAGTATCCACATCAACTTTCCTAAAATTGTGAAGATGGTACCAGAGAAAATCTCTCCTTTCGTAGGCATGAGGAAGAGCCAAATCAAGTTGAAGTTTTTTTTTTTTTTTTTTTTTTTTTTTTTTTTTTTTAATGCAGTACTCACCTGAATCCTTTGATCTATAAGTGTAAAATCATTTTAAAAAACCCTCAACAACAGCATTACTTGAACCTTAGTCATAGCAATAATTAGTGTCAGTTGGGAAGAGGTACTTGAGTCATGGAAAAGGAGAAAATCTTTACAGAACTCCCTTGAAAGAGTTCTACTTCTCCCTGAATAGTCGCCAATAGAAGGGCAAATCTGAATAAACTTGTGCCAGAATTTAAATTCTTAGTGATACAGTAGATAAAGTAACTGTGTTGAGCTACATCAGTTACCAAGAAGATTATAGAAAAGTACAATTATCCAATTTGTAGTCAGATAATCCAGATATTTCACAAACTCACCACAGAGATGTACTGCAATTTCAAGGCTATGTAAAGGCTATGAAAGGTGCTAGGAGACATCTCTTTGTCTAGAAGCCTGGGAGACTTCAGTGAACACATATCTACATCCATATACTTGTTTTGATATTTCATTCACCATGGAATGTATATTATGGAAAATAAGAGAATCATTAAATATCAGAATGATGGTGTAGGTTGTCATTTATCTGAAAGCATACTAATGGCATTCTTACAGATTCTCTGTTCTTTGTCTTTAAGGAAATTTAAAACCAGGAAAATAAATTTGTGCCTTTCATTAAAGAAAAAAAAAAAAAAAAAAAAAAAAAACAAAAACCAACCAACCAACCAATCAAACAAAACAAAACAAAACAAAACAAAACAAAACAAAACAAAACAAAACAAAACAAACAAACAAACAAAAAAACCCCAAAATCAAAAATAACCCAAAAAAACAACGAGACAGATTCATGGTTTAATGTGCTTTAGTTTTGAAAGATAAGGCACACCAGCACTAATATTATCAGCCAGATGATACTCCTTTCCTACAGTTAGAACTGGAAAAGAAAAAGAATCAACTTAACATGAAATTATATTTGTAACTATATTTTTTATTCTTCATTCACCAATTTTCCATGTGAATGCTAAAAATTTTGCTTAATTTTCATTTGAAAAATACATTAGGTTCCAGAAATCCAGATAGATAGAAAATAGTATATTGTCTTCATTATCCTATTTGATACAGGATAATATTTTTATCTGACTGTCTTAATTATTTGCTATCAAAAATGACAAGATACAAAAATGAACCCATGCTGATACTGTCAGGGGCAGCAATAACAATATTGTAATGAAGCCCACACTAAAGAAATCTTCATTAGAAAGTTGTTTTCAGCAAGACCTTTGAGTCTTCTGTTCTTGTATGTCTATTGCTCAAGATCTTCATGAATGATGTTAGAAAAGCAAGGCATATCGGAAAGGTCCAGTTGAGCACTATGCTTTGGAGATTTTTTTTTTTTTTTGGTGGGAAGGTCTTTATGTCATTTTTAGCTTTCTTAGCTAAGTCCATAAAAAGTCGAAAAAGTGATGGCTGAAAAAAAAAAGATTGTCCAAATTAAATAAATGAGACACTTTTCCTTATTATTATTTTTTAATCAGTGGGCAGCTGCTTACATCACAAGATGACAAAAATACTCTTGCTTCCTTAAATAGTAGCCTAAAATTGACACAAATACTGTGAATCCTGAAGAAGATTTTCATAATTAGGACTGCATATGCAGAGTTATTGCTTCCAGTGTATCTGACAGCCACCACAATGACAGGAGGAAAAAGTCAAAAAAAAAAAAAAAAAAAAAAAAAAAAAAAAACATTCACTCGGAGCTTATCAGAAATGTTTCCAAGTAATGCTTAATATCATGAGAACACAGTATATTTCCAGATGCATTTTCAAGATTAAAGTATCAAGTGCCTTACTTGAGTACAGCTATAATCCTGGAAGAAATATGTAAATTCATGTAGAGGGGGTCACAGTACTGCAGGGGAGATCAAGTACAGATTTTTATAAATAAGGATTTATATTACCTGCACACACCTGTAAGAGATTAATTTAGTATATAAATCATATTAAAAGAGAGAAAAAAATAGCTTTGAGAAGTTAGACAAAAACTATAATTAAACCTAGGATTAAAAATAAATTATATAATACATATGAGAATACAGTTCCTCCTGAGCCTGGAATAATCTTCCATTCTTTTTTTCTAACATGTCTAAAGAGTTGGCCCCAATGTCTCACACTATGTTGAAGCTGCAGTTACCAGTTGAGGGAAAAGTAACAGCTGAATCACTAACCTGAGTCACGACACAATAGATAGTAACTGGCACACATAAAGGGGAAACCATTCAATCAATATATGAGTTGGCAGTTTGATAGCATTTTTTCAAACATCAAATCATATTAAAAAATTAAAAAATACAAGCAGTTTAGTAGAAGTTGTTGCTGTTTTTTAATTAATTCATTCCCACTGAACCCCTAGAAATCTGCCAGCCTTAAAGTATGCCTAAAGTATATTAATTGTTACACATGGTACCTTCAAATATGAAAAATAGGGTTTTCTTGGATAAGGGCACTTGTCAATTAGGAAGAGTGGGAACATTTTTAAAGTGGGAGGAATTACAGCTTTCAACATCTACATGGAAAGACAGTTACAATTACTTATAATAAGACAGTGACAGCAAAAATCCCTTTTGCTAAGAAACCCTGAACAGCCTGTTTTAAGGAGCAATGACATGCAATATGCTGAATTGAGGGACAAGCAGAAATAGAATTCCTTAAAGATAAAATCTTACTGACATGAGTTTAGTTAGTAAATGAATGATTGCATATCATAGATCAACAAAATACTATACACAAATACAAATTCTGGACTACCAACTTTGTTGCTCTCTCCTTGTGTGTGTAACCTTGTGAGTGATGCATGTATTTTATGAGACATTACATGCACATTCAGGCAAGAAAAAATTCTCAAAAATTAAAAAAAAACCCAACAAAACAAAGCAACAGTTTTTTTTTCAGCTGTCTGTGACATGTTTCTATTTATATTTTGATATTTTGATTGAAGAAAACAGATCTTAAATATGAAACTAGTGACTACAAAGCATGCACAAGTGTTAGATGCATCTACCAAGTCAATGAGCAGTTTAAATGACAGTCAATTCTTTTGCTTGGTGTTAGACATGGACCATAAAGTGCTGTTCAGAGCACTTTCACTTCCAGTGCAGTGGCTGAAAAGTTAGAAAGAACATTTATACAGACTTTTGTGTAAGGAGAGATGAAGGGTAAACTAGAAGGCTTTTCACAGATTCAATTGACCACTTGCGATTAGACATGCAAATTGATCAAAGCAGAGCTCCTGCATTTGCTGAGACTGAGCACAGAATATTTTCTGCACCTATTTACTCCAACAACTTTTCCAGTCAACCTTCACATTTCAAACCCTTTCTGTCATGACATAGGTCCCTTGAGCTGCTCCAGTGGCAGAGACACTGTCTGAGAGAAGGTCTGCTGACAGCCAGACCCCCTGCAGCAGGAGAAGCCGTACAAGGAGTGGATTAAGTAACTTGATTTTTTAGCCTGGAGAAGAAGAGACTGAGGGAAGACCTTATCCTGGTCCACAGCTTTCTCAAACTGTGGAAGTGGAGGGGCAGGCATTATTCTATTCTCCCTGCTGCCCAGTGACAGGACCCAAGGAAATGGCACGAGGTGTGTCAGGGAAGAGTTAGCTGAATATTAGGAAATGGTTCTTCACCCAGAGAGTGACTGGGCACTGGAAAAGGTTCCCTAAGGAAAAGACACAGCACCAAGCCTGACAGTGTCCAAGAAGCATTTGGACAATACTCTTGGACCCAGGGTGTGAGTCTTAGGGTGGTTCTGTGCAGGGCCAGGAGCTGGGATCAAAGATTCTTGTGGGTCCCATTCAGCTCAGGATAGTCTTTGATTCTATGAAATACCTTTTGAAACAAGGATTTCCCAATTACTTTTGCATATAGCTATAGATTAAACATGAAAATATTACCTATTTTCCAGGCCATAGATTATATATAGCTTATTTCATATTCATATGATGTAAACTTTGTATAGAATAACCAAATACAAGAACATATGGAGAAAGCAAATACTAAACTGTAAAACATTATGAGAGAAATCCTTTGGATTAATCCATATTCAGAAAGGAAATGTTGTCTATAACTCCTGAAGTATGTACTACTTACTACTGAAAAATATTCTTAATTTTTTCCTCGTGACTTATTAATGCAACCACTTCAAGTCCCAAAAAAGGAACTGCTAAGAGATAAGAGGCCTGAAAAGGAATTATATTACCAAGAGAATGATTCCCTTCTATTTTGCTCAAGATCCTGTTTACAGGCAAAGAGAAAGTGCAACTATATCTATCTATCTATCTATCTATCTATCTATCTATCTATCTATCTATTCTTAATATATTTGAAATGTTTCAGAATTATTGGCCCACTCTTTTACAGAAGTACAGAAAAAAAAAATATTGCAATACTTCTATGCTGAAAGAATCTTGATATCAATAACAATACAGCTAAAATTGCAATACATACTTTCCATTTATATCCTTGTTTTCTGCTATTCTTCTTACCCTTCCTCTGCTCATCTGGGTCTTGTAGCCTGCTGAAAGATGTTTTCTTAATATGTGTTTATACAGCTGTCTTTATTGTTTCACAGCACTGTGTTGCATCCAAATTTATTATATATAGCAGATTTTACATGTCAGATGTTACTTATGTGTTCTCTTTGTTGCCTCTAAAATCAGTTGTGCTATCCCTGGGTCTGCATTACTTTTTCTGACCACTAGTGATTTGCTGGTAGATGTGCAACCTCCAGTATCAGTTTGTGCTCCCTCTCTTCTCATTGATATTTTGACATTTCACATCCAATAATTTCACAAGACCTGATTAACTTTCTCAATTTGACAGTTGTGATTTTCCATTTTGCACTAAATATTTTAATATACTTGACCAATTAAGGAAAACAATGTTAAGGATTTTCCTTTTTCTAATTTTTGCTCTTTATCTGTGAAGAGAAAATGGCTATGGGTAGGGAAAAAAAAACCAAACAAAAAAAAACCCCAAAAAACCCCCAAAAAAACAAACAAAAAAAAACTCCTATGATAGCTGATTTCCCCATTTATTCACTATTTTTATTACATATTGGGGGGTACTTTTCTTATTTTCTTACTTGTTTTTTAAAAATTTTCAAATAGAAATTTAATGAAATTAAAGTAATATATTTTTATATGTGCTGTCAAAACAACCTGTATTGCCTGAAAACTATTAGCTCTTCACTGACAGAAAAATGAAGGAGGATCCCCAAACTCAGTACAACCTAACTAGTTCTTTTGTTCAACAGAAATTTTTACTACATTTGCCTTCAAAAGGAATTTAATATTTGGCCCTTTTTGGTAGACCACCAGAAGCTTTATCCCAAAATTTAATGCAAGTTTTAATACAAAAACCTTACCATCAAACAAACCCAAGATGAAACCCAAAGAACTGCCTACAAAATTTAGGCTACAATGTAATCTCAAATTTTGGAGGTCCATCCACTGAGCAGTTACAATCATCATGCTCTGAAGCAAGTTGTGTTGCTTTGTGTCTGCTTTCACCCAGCATCCCTCACCCCAACACATAATGGAAGATTAGAGACACTAGATTTTCTGAGATCTGAAAGAGTGGAGCTAAAGAAAATATTATTGTGTTAGAAAAAATACAAGTCAAAACAGTAGCACCCTTTTAAAATCTCAGTATACAAGTCCAATAATAGATTTGTTGCATGAGCAAATATACACAAATGCACAAGCAGATAAAATTGCAATAAGGAGACATAATTCATCATGGCTTTTGGTCAAGAATATTGTGCAGTGGAGTAGCATTTAGTTCATGATTCTGGCAAACAACTGAAACACCTCAAAATGATTTTATGGCTTTACAATTGGTATGTCACAAGGGTTAAATGTTGCACAGTGAAACTGATACCTCAAAAATCCTCATAATGCCTAAATATATGTTTCTTGATAGTATTTTCAAAATGGTTATCAGTCAATCACTGACATTGTATGTTCATTGATTTTGCATAAGGCTTGTAGCAGTTGAACAAAGGCTGTTTGAATTTTTCAGGTATTGGGAGGAGAGTTGAGTTTGATTGTTTGAGGGGAGTGGGGGTTTTTTTCAGTCTTGGCTAATGAAGAAGGAAAGCTTTCATTGTCTTTTCCCTGGTTTGGAATAGCATTCCTTTCAACATACCGTATGAACAATGAAAAAGGCTTTAACAAGAAGGGGAACCTCACATATATGTTAGTGGACAGAAGGCATAATGAAAAGATAGAAGAGGAAATGAATCATAATTATTCTTCCACAGGAAATATCTTCCACTAGAGTCTAATCACCCATTTAATGTTATAAGGGATCTTACAATATGGTGAATGATGTCTAATGAATAATGATGAGATTCACTTCATTAATGATCTTAGCAGGTAAAACTGATTTTTAAGCAGAATTGTTATCTTGAGAGATTGATTAAATTGATTCAAATTGCAGCTGGTTACATACTAATTTGGTACATATTTTCTTGCTAGTTGGGTGGACTGAATCAATTTTCAGAGCTGTAATGGCAACAGCAACTAATTTTGATTGTTCTTCGCTCATTTCTAGATAATTCTCTAAAAAAGTGATATCTCAAGAGGCTTCTTTATGATGTAAAAATAAAGCCAGAAGAGGTTGGGGTTTATTTAACAGTAATTTTGGGAGGGTTTCCTCCTACATCTTTCCTGGTTTTGATATGTCAGAAGTTTTATTTTCCTTGGTCCCATTACTATAGGGTTGTTTGAGATTTGTGGTATGCAAGTTATGAAAGTTGTCTCAGATTCTACAAAAATAGATGAATTGATAAAAATATTAACATTTTTTCCTCAAAAATAACTGTTCTTACCCACTCAGATTTTAAAATCAAATTAAAATTCAATATATCCTTTTCTGAATACTAGGATTTTAAAAACCCAAAAAGGTAAAAAAAAAAAAAAGCTTAGATTGCATCCATATTCATCAGACCTCTCATCACTCTCTTTGTTCTGACGTTTTTCCTGGCATGAAAATGCAGCTCTGAATTGAGAATTCGAAGCCTTCCCTGTAGTCTTTTGGAGGCTCTCTATGTTCAACAAACTTTTCAGTGGTGGAATGGTACTCAAAAGGTATAATATTTTAAACATCTTATTTTGCCACTCAAAATAGTTTCTCTGGAAAAAAGAATAAAGAACACAAAACCAAGTCTCATTTACACTAAATATCTCCACTCTTTCAAAGCTGTTAATTTGCCATAAAGATTGGAAAGACAATAAACTGCAAGTTTTTCCTCTAAAAAACATACAGCCACATTTCAGTAAAATCAATTATTTGAGTGGGTTAAATCCATATTATTTTTTCTCTTTTGATGAATGATAGAAAGTCTATGGTTTTTTAGGAATCATTTCCAAATTAAAAAGAATTAAAGTTGTAAAACATGCTGAATTTGCCAATAATATCACTACAAAATATAAACAATTCCTGTTTTGCCTTCAACAGACAGCTGAAAGGGTACTTTGGAAATCTAATCTGCAGAAATTCCAGCTAACATACCACTGATTCTGGTCCTGTTGCCAAGAAACAGTTCTCTTCTGTCTCCCTTGGTGCTAATCTCTACTTTTAGCACTGTTCCCCTATTCTCATTAGCCATGCAATGCTTCTTTTAAATGCTAAAGCCAGTGCTGAACATTTTGCCAATTTGTATATCTGGCAATCTTGAAAATGTGCACAGTATCTGTGCACAGCCTGTGCATTGACTACCAGGTTACAGGAAGTTGAAACTCAGGTGCACTAATGCATAGATGTTTTTACACATATATCTACATTTAAAATAATTGTTTAAAAAAATAGAATTCTTTTGAAATGGATCAATTTGGGTTTCCAAAGAGAAATGCCAAAAGAATTGCAGTAACTGAGCTTGTTCCAGGACAGCTGGAATATTGCCTTTAAGTGTATTTAAGTCTGCACAAGATGTGAGTAAGCAAGGTAACAAGTCATTGTTAATTTTGCAAGTGAAAATAATTTAGTCTATTTTACATTTGATAAGAGTAGCAGTATAGCCCAAATAATATGGTAGATACTTCTGAAGTAAAGAATTTTATTTGCTAGTAGATGTAAGTAAAGAACATGTCAGTAGAGAAAGTGTCTCAAAAAAAATCTTCCAAATTAAAAAAGCAAAGCAAAAAAATATATCAAATGACCAAAAAAACCCCCCCAAAAAACCCCAATGCCCCCAAAAAAAAAAAACAAACAACAACCCATCAATGACTAGTCAATTGGCTAGTCTGGGTTTAATTTAATATATTGTACTTATTCATGGATCCTCATCCAACAACATCATGGAGTAAAACATTCTATATTTTAAGAGTACAAGTATAAAGGTATAGGTAGAAATGTAAAAACCTTAAGATCGGCTTAAGTCTATATTTCAATTGGTAGATTGTAAGTGTCAGACTCCTATTTTGAAGCTTAAGAAAATAATACATCCTTTAATTTGAACTGAGATTCATTTTAATACAAATTTAAGTATTTTCAATCAGTATTTCATAAATAATTTTATGCATTTATTCATATCCTTAGATCACTATTGAAATCTAACCATGCCTGCAAATTGGAAATCAGTGCTGCCAATAGCAGTTCCATGTGAACTTCATGGTGTTCTGTGCTTTTTTTTCAAGTTTTCTTGAAAAAAAGTTATTCTCAGCTCTGACTTTTAAAATAATTCATGAGTCAGAGAAAAGCTTGCTAATGTAAATGCTAGTGGCTGAGAAAGGAAGAAAATACATTATGGTCTCTATTCCAAATCTTTGAAACTGTGTGGAGGATGATAACAAGTAACATACCAATGGTCTAGAGAAGTGCTAAGATTTCACTTCTGACAGTTTTCTAGAACAGAATGCAATAATGATTTTTCCTTACTCACTCCTGTGTCTTTGCAAAGAAAAACAGTGTTCCAGTTGTGAATACTGATCACAATAATTTTTTAGAAACAGCCATTTGAAAGACAGTGTAAAGATATATTGTATTTTTTTGTATTTATTACAAAATCTTTGTATTATTTAGCTTTGTAATCACTGAGAATTGTGAATTCAGAGTACTTTATCAATGAGCCACAGTTTGCATGTTTGTTAGAGTGAAAGCAGATACAGAAGGTTGGGTTTTTTCCGTGTTTAATCGTGGATTTTTTCAAAACAGAAGACTAATTAAATCCTTAAATAGAGCAAGACTTGCAATGAAATCTGAGTTGAAACTTAAAGGTGACAAAGAAAAATGAACAATTCTCCTTACATTAATGAAGCAATTAAAAGTATTTCATTAGTTGCCAGGCAAATGTATTGTTAGTGCTGCATTTACCACGGATCATTGTTCTGGCTACCATGTCAGCAGCATTAGCCATTTTAACTTGTTAGCTGCCTGCCAAATTTCCCTGCTATAGCACAATTTAACATCCTGAGAATATTAATTATTCATATGTGTATTTGTCAAAGAATAGCTTTTCAGTTTTTCTTTTGATCTTCCAAAAAAGTGGGTCTGTCACATCCCTAATGCAAAATAATCTTAGGAACAGCAAAATGGTGATCACTGTTCTGCTGGTGACTGTTCTGCTAGCAGAACACAGATGGCAGGACATACCATCCAGTAGCTCCAGCTTACTGAGCAATTTGAATAAAAGAAGAATTCAGGCTGAAATGGATTTCAGGAGATCTGTAGTTCAGCTTTCTGCTAAAAACAAGAGGTCAGACGAGGTTGCTTGGGGTTTTGTCTAGTTGGATTTTGGAAACCTTGAAGGACAGAGACTGCAAGGCCTCTGGGCAGACTTTTCTGGGCTGTCCTCCGGGTGAGAAAGTTTTCCTTATAAGCTGAGTAACACTCACGTTTCACCTCATGTTCATCAACTCGTCTTCCTACCATGTATTGCTAAAAGAGCCTGTTTAATCTTTTTGCTCATCTTCTCTCAGGTAGGGACAAGCTGCACTGGGTTGCACTGAAGCTGTCACTTTCCAGGCTAAACAAGCCCATTCTCTCATCTCTTCCTCATATGTCAGATCCTCCAGTTAAGACTAGTTTGGCCCTCCACTGGTCTTTCTCCAGCTGGTCTTTCTACACAGCCCTAAAACTGAGCAGAGTATCCAGATGGGAGCTCATGAACACTGAACAGAGAGAGGAAGTCCCTCCCTTCAGTGTCTTGGCTTTGTCACTTTGACTACTTCCTGGGGTGTTGGTCATTTCCACAGCTGGGGCACATGGCTTGCTTATAATTGGCTTGTGTCTGCCAGGGCTCACAGGTGTTTTCCTGCAGAGATGCCCCTAATGAGGCCCCAGCCTGTGTCCCTGCACTGGTGCTTTTTGTGCCCAGGGATAGCCCTTGATATTTGCCATTGTTGCATTTCATGGGGCTTTTTTGGCCATTCCTACAGTCTGACTAGGTCCCTCTGGATGACCACTCTTATTTCCTGCATATTGACTCACTCTGCTACAGTACTATAATCTACAAATTTGGTGAAAATATCCTCCATTAGCTCCTCCAGATCATTGATAAAGTAGTTAAACAGGTCAGGTCCCAATTTAAATCCCTGCTACACTCCATTTCTTACAGACTTCCACCACTTGTCACAGGTCTCCAGGTAGATTATGATGCATTAACCACAAGCTCTGAGCCCAGACACAGAGCTAGTGCTTAGCCAGCTGGACATCTGCCAGAGATGGTAGGACTCGGTATCAAAAGCTTCTCTGAAGTCAAGTTAGTTAACACTCATTGTCATATATTGTCATATATTAATCTACTACATACTCTAGATAAAACTCATCTAGGCTCCCTTTCACACAGAACTTGGACCAGATGATCTATCCATTCCTTGAGCAAACTGAAGTGTGTCTGTTTAATGCCCCAGACAGATATTCTGCTACTCTCTCAGAACTTTCAGCTTCACAGCCACATCAGTTTCATGGGCACTACTGTGAAAGCTGGGATCAATTGCCCAATCCAAGCAGCTTTTCTTCTGTCAGTGAAGAGAAGATCCAGATGTGCATTGTGTCTGTTTGGTCTCTTTACTACCTGTATTAGTAAGTAATCCTAAACATTCTCCACAAGTCACCACTACATTGCCTTTCTAGTAGATGTCAGAGAGGTTCAAGTCCTCTAAGAGCATCATTCTATCATCCCATGACTTCCTTATGTCATGTGTTAAAGAACTCTTTGCACACTTTCTCACTCTGATCTGATGATCTGAAACAGTTCCATCATGTTATCATCCTCATTGACCTCTCTTAAATTCATGAACCATAAGCCACTAATAAGTCAATTTTCCATCCCACAGAAGAGATGATATACCCAAGTTGTTTTTACTTAGGGGGAAACCTTCCTTACCATCTCCCGTGCTTTTCCTTTGAGTTGTTTCCATTCATAGAAGTACTCCATTTGTGCAAGCTGTCTTTAGACATCTCATTTACTCCAATAACATTGTAGTTTTGGCACTACTCATGGAGCTCTTGCTCTTTCTGCATGCTTCTTAGGCTTTATTAATTTTTTTGTATGCAGACTTAAGGCTGGTGTCTTATCGCCATTTATTTCCTTTAATAAATAAATCTCTTCTTGCCATTCCATTCATTGTTGCCACATTTAGTTAAATGTGTAAACTGCTTGTTGTATTCATCTTCTTTGTTTAAAGCTCTCCTCAGCAGGTTGGTCATCCTACTGGCAAAGACACTCCCACTCCACTCTAACAGGTGAATCCTGTCTATTTCCAGCACTGCTGGATCCCCATAGAGGCAGGACATCAGCACACTAAGCACGGATTTTTGTCCCTTGCAAGGAATTTCCCCACTGCTATCTCCTGCTGCTTAGTGTTGGTTCAGACTGGTGGTTCAAGCTCCCAGGTGGAAATGATACAAGACAAGATGTGACTTTCTGTCCTTTCCCTGCTACCAGGACACTGCTCACACTCTGCAGTTTCAAATCTCCGAGGCAGGAGATGCCTTCAGTCAGAAGTTAATGGCTTCAGCCTTACAGCTTGGATTCAGTTGAGCAGAAACATCATGCAGTGAGGGTTTCAGTCTTGTCTGTGTAAGGCCCCAGTGAAGATTATATTAATAATTTACCTTCCCTGGTGCTCCACAGTCTGGTCAGATCCACCCACAGCCCCCTCACATGGGAGCAGCCCCTCAGCTGTGTGTATTGAGACACATCTACCAGACAAGGACACCCTTGCTGCCTCCTCCACCCATGGAGAGGGACTGTAGGAGGTCCCATAGCTGGGGAGGTGCATTCTCCCTCTTGGCCAGCTCTGGATTCAGGCCTTTGGGGTGCCAGTAGGCTTGCTCCAGTATCATGTGGTGTGGCATCACCAGTGCTGAGCTATTCTATCACCTCCAGTGGGGTTTTTCTTCTTTTCTGGATGAATTCTGTTGTTTTCACTCAGAGCTGTGGTCCAAGGTCTGGCAGCTATATAACTGTCTTCCTGGCATAGTTGGAAGAAGATCTTGATGCTCCCTGACACCTAATCTGAAGTGAGCTAGAGATAAACAGCATTATTTCACTGAAATGAAGGAGACTACAGGCTCTGAGAGATTAGGATCAATATTTTTGGAATGTAGATAAAATAGGGTAAATGCTAAAAAGATACTGTGTCTTTTTCCTAATATCTTAAGATCAGACAAAGTATTTTAGCATGGATGAAAAAGGGATACAAAAGAGGCTCCTTCACTTCAGTTTATTCCGTTGCGGTGACATGCTGGAAAGAGAGTGATCACTTCTAGGAACTCGTCTTTCAGGAGAGAGGGAATGGGGAGTGGTTTTGGCTATCAGCCAATGGGATAGTGACACAGGGTAGTGGGGTCAGAATACAGGAATTCTAATGTGCTCCAAGGTCACCAGCGGAGGTCAAGGGACAGGAAGAAGGACAGGAAATATTGGGACCAGCCGGAAGATATGTCAGGGTATGTGAATCTTTTTTCTTTTACCTCAGTTTATCAAATTACAACAGGTAAACTAGAAGATAACAATGCCTATCCTACTCATTTGATGCTTACAAGAATTCATCAGCCTAGCCTGAAATAAGTATTCATACCAGACTATCATCTTTTATAACCGATTAAACTCTCTGGTACCATCACTTTTTATACAAAGGATATAGGATAAAGGGCCCCTAGTGAGCTCAAAGACAAATTAAAATGTGTATCACATTATATTTATATTAGAATCTTTTGTATGTTTTGCCTGAGAGGGACAGCTATCTCTCTACAAGAAGGGTATAATTGCAAGGGATGCATCTCCACAGGACTTCCACAATGAAATTGGTAGGTTATTTATAGCAAAGAATAAATGACTACATGGTGTGGCAATGGCAAAATATTACTGAGAATCAGAGAAATAAAACATGACTTCCGAAGATGAAAGGTAAAAATGAATAAAGGAATTTACAACAGATAAAATACGGGAGGCCAGAAAAATAATGACATGTAGTTATTGTGAATAAAATGGTAACTGCAGGAAAAGTGCAAAACTGACAACTAGATACTGAAGTACTGAGGATATCAGCAATAGATTTTTCTCAATAGATTAGCAACTCCCACACACAATTTTTCATGGGATAACAATTCAAAAAGGACAGTCAAGCTCCTTCCTTTTCAAAAGGTTAACCTCTAAAAAGAGTCAGAAGTTGCAAAGCTAAATTAGCCTTTTTCTTACAATAGGATCTCGGTAATGTATAAAATAAAGTCTTCAGCTTAAAATGGTAGAAAATATATTATAATGCAAAGCATAATGCCTTTGCTGCATTTCAAGGAGCCTGTCTTTACCAGTGTTTAAGGGGAACAAAGAGATAATCCAAATTATCATCTCTATTCATATGTGTCTTCCAGCTAGGAGCAAGCTCAGCTTGTAGATCTCACTGCTGTTCTTAACAACAGCTAGGAGGCTGTGAAGATTCAGTTGTGTTTTACCCCCTGAAAACACTCATCAAACTCTACCACACACTTTTCAGCATCTCACATTTGCACCAACAAATTGAGGAAAATGACCCTGTAGAAGGGGAGCTGAATCTTAAAAAAGGAAAATGATTCCCTTTGCACTCACTTTCCAAGGCTCACAGGCACCAATATACCCGTGAATATACCCATGTTCAAGAGCTCTAGCTGAAACTCAAAGCAAAGGAATATTTTTCGATCACGCTAGTCCAACCTGTATTTTGTAGTTTCTTCTTAAGTTGGCTCTCTTTTTGCATTTGGATATGCTTATTATACCTTCAAGGTGCTCACAGTGGTCACAGTCCTCTTTCCATCCTGTCTTACTTCTCAGAGTTGTTTGAATTTATCTTTTTTTCTTTCCTAGAGGCAGAGGGAATAGTCAGGGCTCCAGCTCCAGTCCTTTCCCTTTTCACCCATATCTTAGGATAGCTGGTGTCTGAAATTCTGGCCTTGATTTTCATCATGTGTAGAGAGACTTGTGTTTTCCACGAGTGTTTCAGTGTTATGTGTCAGCTTGTGATCTTGATGACTTGCTGCTTTAAGCATTGTCTGTTGCTGCCATTCTTAACCATGCTTCCATTTTCTGTTGTTTCTGCATGCAGGCATACTCTTTCAATCTCCACACACAGTCAATTTTACATTTTTATTACAATTCTGTGAATCACAGAAAAAATATGCTTAATAAAAGTGAGTTACTGATAGAGTTCCTTACTGCAGATAAATGTAGGAGACAAACTTCCAGCCTTATTTATAAAATTGATAGAATGCATGTGAACAGAATTAAAATCTACCAGAAAGAAGGACCTCCAGTTTTCCAAATCCTCTCCCCCTCTTTTACTGAAGGATTGATTTGGAAACAATATTCAAACAGAGAATAAATGCAAAGTTCATGATTCATGAAATTTGAGCTTATGAACAAATGAGATAGATTTACATTGCTTCAAATGATAAGAAAATGTTATAAGAAAACGTTACTATGAACAGCGTCTCATGCCTGAGACCAATATTTGTTAAAAATACAAAGCTTCATGAAAGATGTGTTGCAAAACATAAATATTGATAGACATTGGCTAGCACAATCTGAAATTCTTCCCTACTTTGCTTTCATCCCCTCATTCTAAACCAGAAGACTGTTCCTGTGATAGTGGTATTGAACTTGATTCTGGGTGATGAGTCCTTGGACCTAACTACTCTTTCCTTTGGTTTCATTAGAGTTTAGCTCTAAAAGGGTTTTGCAGATTTTTTTTCTAAAAGCAAAACAAAGCAAAAAAGATACTCTTTTATACATAGTAAAGTTTTGTTCACTGTCAAAAAGGAGCCATGGAATTGAACATTTACCTAAGAAACAGCTGCTGTACCTCTCAGTGATATGATAGTGGTTCTGTTCTGCATGCAGCCATATTAATTACCTTTTGCTGCAGCTTACCATGCCATGTTAGCTTTTCATGTACAGCATCATAAGGCTGTAGCATCTGGTATTTGTCTCTTGCACAGAGCCAAAGCCAAGAACAAACTGTGGCTTATAGGTATGTACCTTTTAACCTTGAACAGGTTCTGTTGCCATGAATTGGAAGAGCGTAGTCAGAAGATGCATTTCACAGCTAGGAGTTTCTGAGAGCACAGTGAAGGGGTTTCACCTGGCATCTGTTTTCTGGATACTGACTGTCACAGATACTGCTGTTACTTGACTGTTTCCTTCATTTTGCAGGGGATTTCAGTGAGACAGTAAAAATGACAGAAGGAATCAGCTGGAGTCTAGTTAAGTTTAAACAGAGTCAGCAGCATCTGTTAGACTACCTTTGGAACAAAGGTCTGATTTCTAGCTCAAACTTCATGAAACTTTACAAACTGAATTGCTTTTAGACGAAAAATGTAGATTTTAATTCAAGGTCACACTAAAGAGAATGGATGAAGTCAGACTTTCAGAGACCAGTTCCTAATACTTCTTTACATACAAGTAGCTTAAATACTAGATAAAGTTCATTTCTAGAGATTCAAAAGAGTATTGCAGAATTTGCTTGGTACTATATATTTAAGATATACAAAAAGAAATTCCTTTCTAAAAGAAGAAGCAGAAGTAGAAGCATATTCTTTTTGTTCCAAATGTATTCAGCAACCAACTATAAAACTTTGGCCCAGAGACTAGTCAGTGTTCTGAACAAAGTTTCAAAAATGTGTGTAGTAACTGGGAAGAATTAAGTAAATCAGGGGTATTAAACAGTGCTATAATATGGTGCCAGTAAAAGAAGAGAGACCAAAGAAGGAAAAAATGTCTCCAGGATTATAGCTTTACTCAGGTTAGTACTTTAACTCCCTTTGAGATTCATATTCCAAATTCTGATCTCAGATTTTGATAGCATTTTCTAGGAGTTTTCCCTTCTTTAAAGCTTAGAAAAGGTTATTGAACTTCTCTGTTCAAACACAGAAAACACCCAAGCTCCACCCCACTCTTAACCTACAAAGATTCACAACTTCGTCTTCCCCCTCAGTGAACAGCATTTTGGTTAAAAAGTGGCTATAGCCTACAAACACTTTTCTCCCTTTCTCTGACAGTCTTTGAATGCTGATTGCATTGGCTTGTTTAGTAAAAAAAAAAAAAAAAAAAAAAAAAAATTAAATGAACAAACAAAAACCCCATTTAAAAAACAAAACAAAACAAAACAAACAAACAAACAAACAAACCCCCAAAAAACAAAAAAAAAAAAAAAAAAGGAAAAAAAAAAAGAACAAGGAAGAGAAGGAAATGCATTGATTCCCACTGCCAAGACCTTGAACATTTGAATTGGTGAACAAGGCTACTTAAGCATTCAGAAAGCCTTTCTGCTAAAAGCTCTAGAAATAAAATTATTATGGGATGAGACAAAGGCTTTAAAGGACTTTCTTAGATTCAGGTAGGAAACAGAAAACTCCAATCTCTTAACTTTATCTGCTTTATTTCCCCAAATTTAAAATGGAATTTTCAATACTTTCAATCTCATATGGGTTTTTCCAAAATACAGACCTTAAGCTGATGAGAGGGAGTACAAATACAAAGCAGTGGGAGTCATGTAGTTTAACACAGTGACCATCTCCCACTCACTTTCTTGCAGTCACACTTTTGGTACCCTTTTTCAAACCTTGAACCAATCATGATGACACAGTCATATGTTCACACCTAATTGATCATCCAGATACTCTATCAGAGCAATATGTAAAAAGGCTGTATTGTCAGCCTGCTTTTTCTTAGTCCTTATTGCCTCAGTGGTAGGAGATTTTTTTGTTGTTGTTGTTTGTTTGTTTGTTTGTTTGTTTGTTTTGCTGGGGTTTGTTTGTTTGTTTGTTGTTGTTTTTTTCTGTTTGCTTCTCTTTCCAGCAATTTTATTTGAATATTTTTTCTTTTCCCATTCTATTATAGTCATTCATTCAGTGAAGTGTGTTACAACTCTCCTCTCTCCTTTAACTCTAGTATTTCTATATGTGGGAAAAATACCTTATCTATCAGAGGATAAAACTATGGCAAATGTATTATCTTTTATGTGTTACTGTATATGAGCTTATCAGAAGGAAATGCTTTAAAATGTGCAAGCTTATGAAATTCTAAGCAAAAAGGTAATCTAACTCATCACAATTTTGAGCAATCTTACCTATGAACTAACAATGAATACATAATATGTCAACCCACAGGGTAACTCCTTCAAGGTTATAAGCACTTGAAACTTATAGCCAATGAACACCTTTGCTGCCATAGTTGCCGTGACAGAGTAGATACACTGATTGAATTCTATTGAATCTCAAAATCAGAAATATGGAGAAATGCCATGGAATATTTGCTAAAATAATAAGCTGTAATACCTAAAACTAGGACACGAGATGTACTGAAGCAGAACAACAAGTATTAACTTTTCTGTCCCAGAGTTATCACAGCTCCCACCTAAATATCCACATCTTAAAAATATAACTTACACTCCAAGTTACTTTAAGGTCTGTTTATGGTACATTTCAGCTGTCAATTATTCCTGAGCAACTGACACTGACTAGGTGATGTGTATGTACAATATGTTCAGCAAACCAAAATGTAGCATATACAGGAGGAAAAAAATTCAGAAAACAGGAAGAAAATCTTAGTCAGGTCACACTTCTGACCTTTCCCTGTAGCAATATGTTTTAACTTACTATACCTGTAAGTTACCAGTAATGGATAAGAATGGCAGTCTAAGCAAGCTGGAGAAAAGAGTGTTTTTATAACATTGGTAATAAAGTTTAGAGGAGGTGTGCTTAGAAACAACAACAACATCATGGAAATATTATAGTTATAAATACACCTAGAAAATATGTTTTATTTATAGGACAAGCAAAAATTACATTTGGTCTTATATTAATTTATTAACTTTTGAATTCACTTGTTATATAATAAATTTCAGTCGTCAGGTTCTTCATTTTGGTAAATAGAGATGGTCAGATTTAAGTAATAATGATAAATGTGTTTGGCATGCTGTTCAAAGCCACCAGTGATATAAAGCAGAAAGACACTTAAATGACTGCAATAACTTCAAACTCAGCCCTGAACTTTAAATTTTTAAAAGCACAGATTCAAAAGCACATTTGTTTCCAAATGCATATTTACATTTGAACATAGATTTTCTTTTCCATGCTGATTTGTTACAAAGATTGCACTGGTACAAAAAAAAAAAAACAAACAGGTTTTTTGTGACAAATAGTACAGCGATCATGTTGGATCATGCAAGAGAAGGTATATGTAAGATCTTGTCTGCTGAGAAAGGAATTCTTAATTTAAATAATTTATTATATTTGGTTTATATGGTAAGATTTTGGTAGCAGGAAGGTGGGAGGGATGGCATCTGAGGGAAGGTATCAGAAGCTGTTCCCGTGTTGGACACTTCCATGCTGGAGTTCCAGCAGAGTCTGAGAGGGCCCTGCCTCTGGCCAAAGCTGAGCCAACCAATAATGACAGTGGTTCCACCTCAGTGATAGCATATTTAAGAAAGGGTAAAAAATGCTGTGCAACAGCAGCTGGGAAAGAGGACTGAGAGTATGTGAGAGAAACAAGTCTGCAGGACCAAGGCTGTGGTGAGACAGCCCTTGCAGCCCATGGAGGACCATGGTGGAGCAGGTATCCACTCTGTGGGCCACTGGAGACCCAGTGATGGAGCAGGTGGATATGCCCTGAGGAAAGCTACAGGTTGTGGGGAGCCCGTGCAGGACCAGACTCCTGGCAGGATCAGGGGTGCCGTGGGGACCCACACTGCAGTGGTTTGCTCCTGAGTGACTGCACCACATGGAAAGGAGCCATCCCAGAGCTGTTCTTGTAGAATTGGAGCCTGTGGGGAAGGCACAGATTGGAGCCCCTAATGAAGGATTGTATCCCATAGGAGGGAATCCACATTAGAGCTGAAGAACTCTGTGTGAGGAGGAAGGACTGGGAAAAGCAACGCTTTAAGGACTAAAAAAAATCCTATTTCCCATGCACCTACACCACTCAGGAGAAGGAGGGAGAAGAATTAGAAGTGAAATTGAGGCTGGTATGAAGGGAGGAGCAGGGTGAATTTTAATTTTGTTTTATTTCTCACTATCTCACTCTGTTACAATTAATTGGCAATAAATTAAATTATTTTCCCCGAGGTAAGTCTGTTTTCTGTGATGGTAATTGTTAAGTTGCTTCCCTGTCCTTTTCTTGACCAGTGATTTTTCACTATATTTTCTCCCCATCCTCTTGATGGAAAGGGAATAATACAGGGGCTCAGTGGGCACCTGGCAAAGAGCCAAGGTCAATACAACACCTTTATCTAGAACAAGATATTTAGCACATATATTTTTTAAATTTACTAATTAATCCTTTATATGTATGTGCATATCTAGAGCACTTGTATTGTTTACTGCGGGGTATTTTTTTCTGTTTAAGGAGTTTGGTTTTTTTGTGTTTTCTTTATTATTGATAACTTCAACAATTCCAGATGGTCAGTTTTCCCTTTCTTTGCCGAATTTCTGAGAGATTTAAATAATTACTTGGCGTAGGAATCAATGTATTTTTAAAATGAAATTGAATCTTATGGCTTATTCCTCTGTTTTAAATTTTAGTTATCTGCCATGAAAAACTAAAGTTCCTGGTATCTAAAAATCTCATAAGACCATGATAAATAAACTTTTTTTCCAAATAATTCAGACATACCTGCAAGTTTTAAATCCATAATATCTATCAATAGCTACCATACATTTGGTGATACAATAGCATATAAAAAAAACATAAAGTAAATTGTCAAATTTCCCAGAAAAAAATTGACTGTTCTATCGTTTATGCCATAATTTTAATGCCAGCTACCATTTTAAAGTCTATATTATAAGAAACTTGGAAAAAAAAGGCATCAGTAATATTTGGCAAGCAATTTGCAGACCAGTTTACTTTATTATCATTATCCATGGATCCTCAAGCTCAGGAAGAATCAAACTTTGGTTTCTCATTCTTAAATTTTGATAATGCAAGCATACCTCAGTGGTAAGTAAAGATGGATAAACAATGTAATCATTGCTCACCAACAGTTATTAATATTAACATTAAAATTAATATTAACATTTTCAAAACAAAGACACTTTTGTGAACATTATTTACAGTACAGACAAATTTAACAAATTCCAGAACCAAGAATATGTGGGAAAACAGAATACTTTCTTCTCAGATGGAATTACTCATCACATTAAATTCACTTCTTTTGTAAGACCTAAATTTGAAAAACAGCATTTCAAAGACTGATTTTGTCTTTTTTCAAGGCCAAGAAATTGTTTTCCAGGAAAAGATCTAGGGCATTTCCAAGTTTATCCCATCCACTGCTTTTTGATGAAAATCCAGGATTTCTAACAGTTGTTTTTCACACCCTCTCCAGCCTCAATTCACAGCAAGTTTGACTCATGGAAAGTGTTTGTTTCTTCAGAAGCATGAACAAAAATGAAGGAAATAATAAAAAAATATAAAATAAGTTGAAGCTTGAAATAAAATATTCAAATATCAAGTGCAGGTGCTTCAGTCCCCATTTTTAATCCTCATGATGCTTTGTCATCAAGATTATATTTTCCAATTTGTGTGAAGGCAGTAGGTCTTATAGTGCATAAATGCTCAGCAGCAGAAAGAAACAGTTTATGACAGGAGACTTAACTCCATGAGCTCAGCTGCTAGAAAAGAAGTGTGGCACAAGATGAACCCTGCAAGTAACTAGAAAAACATTCTAATCACAAGATATATTTTGAACAGAAACTTTTTTTTTTTTCCTTTTTTTGAGTGAAAAATCTTCTATGGATGTTGAGAGTTATATTTTCTCAGTTTTTGCCCTATTTAATGAGCCCCACTTTACTCCCTAAAGTAAAGCTAGGTTCATCCCATTTTGCAAAGTCTGGTATACACAGGAGATTTTTCTTGGAAATTGCCATGGAAAATAATTCTTGTAGGCACCTTGATTATATGAATACAGCAAACATGGTATCCTTACTCAGCCTGCTTTGACTGCTGCTGTGACCCTTCTGGCTCTGTCAGCAATGGAGAAAAAGTATTGAGCCTCCTCAAACTTAAAAAATTCAATTAAAGCTTCATTATGATGTTTTAAATCCATTTAAAAAGTGCAAAGGATGAAACTTTCTTATTTTTAGACAGAATTGAACAGTCTCTCCTTTATAGAACTAAAATTTATTTTTATTTTTGACAATATTTAAAAGCAACTTATTCAAATCCTTTTACTCAAATACACTCACAAAGTGAATAATCAGGTAAAGTTTGAACATATGAGATTCCTGGTTGAAGTGTGCTTAAGTTTTTCTGGAAGTCAAGGGAAGTGAAACCAAATAACATACTAAGAACAAAGCCTGTTTTTAGCCTCCAAAGTTTTATCTTTTGCTAAAATCTCATTTGGAGGGGTTATAATTTGCAAGGAAGTAGCTCAAAGGGATTGAAAATGTTTTCACAGTAACAGAAATTGCTAGAAAGGTATTGAGTTAGTTTATCCTGTGCTAGCGATTTTTTTTGTAGTGCAAAGTTGTTGTTCTTATACCGTATATACATATTTTGCACACAGCACTATGTCTAGAATTGTAAAATCAGATAGAAAAATGAAATATCTGAAAGTCTGCATTTATTTCTGGCCATAAATTTACAACACTGAGATATTTCCCACAAGAAAAGAAGAAGACATTATGAAGAGGTTCATAATAGCTAAGCAGTGAAGGTAAAATAGGTTGTTTTTAGTGTGAAAGAAAAATTGTGGAACAATTTCTAATGCCACTGTCTTCACTAAATGCTATGCTTTACTCCTGTGGAGTAAAAGTACCAATGACAAGAAACCATATATTAGAATATTTATTTAGAACATCATAATTGAAGTACTCATTGTTTATTGTGCTGAAATGTATCATTGCAATTAAATGAGAAAAATATTTTGGTTAGTGAAATATCTTGTTTAGCATGGCTGAGATTTTGTTTATTCACCTCAGGCCGATGACATTTTCAACATTATGATATATTAAAATGTTTATATAATGATAATGTTCATTCTGTCCACTGTTTGTAACCATTCCTCAAAAAGGTGCTAGAACTAAGGTGAGGAACAACAATTTTCAGCAGCAAAGAGCAAGGAGTTTTTTCATAAATTTTATAATAAATAAAATTATTATTTTATGTATTTATTTATTTTTTTTTTATTTATTTATTTAATATAAATAAAATCTATACATTTTTACTCACTGAGAACACACCACATTATTTTTCCTCCCTGTGAAAGTAATACATGCTATTTTTCTGGTGTTTGAAGTATTCTTTTATCAACACTAATATCAGTTAAAAAGTTTAATTCAACAATTCTATTTCTTCATCCTAGTGCTGTTAAATATATGCAGTTTGGATTTTTAATTGTCACTTAGCCCATGTTAATTAGACACAAAATAATCAGACCTATTGATTGGAAAAAGCCTCAGAAATGAGCTTTCCCATAAAGGGGTCCCCTTAAAACATTCTTCTTGCTAGTATGAATATATTCAGTGCTCCTTTCATGTTTCAAAAAAGAGCAATGCATTACTTTAGCCAATCATCTCTTAATTTATTTTGCATATACAACTGAAAAACAATGTCTGAAATGCTTGGCAGGGAGCTGTGCTCTATGATGAAGTAAAAGAGGTATTAATTGATTCTGATTGACAGAAAGCTAAAATTATTACATGTGTCATTTTGGATAGTCCCTGAGGCCTCAAAAACAAGGATAAACAGTTTTCTTAAATGAGTTGCTTCAGGCCTTTGACATTGTAGGAAAGCCTCATGCAGGTGCCTGCAGTTTCCAAACAGCAAAATGTTCATCAGAAATAACAAATTAATTTTAGGTCTAATTAAGAATCAGATAAAGGAAGGTTTGTGAGTACAATCATGACAGCTGAAAATGCTAGTTCTCTCACCAGCCTGTACCCTTTCATTCACCTCCCCTTTCCTCAGGTATTGTATCTTTAGCATTACTGAACAATTTGGAATTAAAGAGGATTGGTAAATCAAAGCAGTAGATAGTGAGGTTCGTCATAGCTTAACTAAGTGAGCCTTAGGAAAATTAGGAGTAGTCCCTTGACACAAGATCCTCATTTTTTCATATGTGCAATGCTGTTTAAAACACCAAAATAGTCATGCTGGAAGGATATATTTTCTTCCTCAGCTGCTGCCCCCATTTCTGAAAAAGCATCACTCCCCTTTCACCTTTTCCTGGAGAAAGATAGTAATTATTGTCCCTACCAACATTGCTCTTTTAAAATTCTCACTTGCAAAATGCTTCTACTTCCATTTGTGCTTTTTCTAGGTGAATCTGTGATGACAGCTGTCCGGTCCTCACAGGAATGATATCTTCAATTTCTAGAAAAAGATCACATTCTGCCCAAGCCTTTAGATTTCACCTGGGGTTACCATACCTTGAGGAAATGAGTTATCTGTGTGTTCCCAGCTGTCTACAATCACTTTTTGCACACAGAAGTTTTCACAAATAAAAAATATTTCAGTTTTAACCTAGTAACCAAATATTTCTTTTTTTCCCAAGAGCTTTGAAAAGCTGCACCACATGCCTTATGCTAAAACACTTAACTTCTAGTCACACAGCCCTAATTCAATCCCCTGTGTTTTTAAATTTATTTCCCTTCCCTCTTTGCTTTGATTGTCTCACAAGTTATATCAAATAAATTAGCTCCTATGCTACTGATAGCCCTCTATAGACCCTTGTTTTCTCCCTGACATCTGCTTTCAAGAATAGGTGGCAAGCATATGCAAACAAATAAAACACTTCAACTATTTAATGATTCCTAGGATTTTCTAAGTGGGCCTAATCTCTTTCCATGTATTGCAACATGAAGAATCCACTAAAATGAATATTTTCACTGCAAGCGATATGATGCAGGCATTTATACTTGATAATCAGACAAGAATCAGAATATATTGAACTGATAAGGACTTGATAATTTCTAAATGAGATTAAGTTGGGAAATGAGAATAATTGACTATTCTGGGTTCAATTTGCAAGATACATTTTGTTTAAAAAAAAGTGAATTAGTTAGACTGAGCCTCAAAAGAGAGATTGTTTTCCTGGTGAACCTCTGAATCTGGGGAGAACCAGGGTGCAAATTTGTACAAAGGGAGCACTGAGGGAGTCAACGCAAGGATCTTTCAGCAGAAATAGAGAGAATGCAGTGGTGGACAGGGAAAAGCACCAACCAGACGTTTGAGGGAATGGACAGAAATCTTCAGGTCTTCATGGAGTTCTAGAGCAACTGGATAAAGTTTCTTCTAACTCAAAAAAGACAGCAAGAAATTTAACCTCGAGTTAAAGGGTCTTCTAATTCAGTTATTTAGAATAAGATAAATTTCTATTTAAATATAACTCAAACTTTCAAATATAAGTTATGTATCTGGTGCCTTCTTTTGGGACGTAGCAATCAGGAATACTTCTCAACAAACTCACTCAAAGAAGGTCCTGTTACTGTAGTGCTCATGGAGTATTGTAAGAAACTGAGCACCTAACAGAAAAAAAAAATTATATGACCTGTTGTAGAATTTCCAGCAGAATTTTCCACTTTGAAGATTTCTGAAAATGCAAGATAGCCTGGTATCAATGGAAAATTTTGCCACTTGTGCAAGAACATTTATATCATATCTGCTTCCTTGATCCTTTCCTCTTACTATAGTGTGTTGAAAAAGTTGTGCATTTCTTCTTTTTTTAAATACCTTCTGAGTCTAGTATAGCCCTTTACAGAGCAGAGCTGTATATACTGAAATATGTAGCAGAGACTCAATAAATTAATAACAAAAATCTGGATATATATATGTGCAATCTTTTTTCATTACACATATATGTCAACTTTTTGGTAAAGCTGATCACAAACATTCAGTTGGGCAATTATGGCTTAGATATCCACGTCTAGAATGAAAGCAGAATTTTATAGAACAAATATAATTTAAATAAATAATTCTAAAAGGAAACAAAAGAAGGGTTTTTTTTGCTTATATGCCTCTATATTTTTGTAACAGCACACCTCTGTCCTTACAATTGATGTGATGTCATAACATGTCTTCCATAGCAGAATATTTGTTCATATTTTTTATGGAAAATGGAAAACATCTAGGTTTGTCCTAGCTGGTGTCATGCGTTTAAAAAAACAAAAGTTTATTTGATGGTTTTTGGTATGTCATTAAAAAAAAGAGGAAAATCGTGGCAGTAGAAATAACTGGAATCAAAAAGAAAAGCACTGTAGAAATGTCAAGTTTGAATGAATGCAAGGCATTTAAAGAACATTATTTCTAATATTTTCATTGCAAAGAAATAAAACATAATGTAAATATTACCAGGTCACAAATGATTACCCAATACACTTCCTGAGTCATCTTGAACTGCGAAGACTGATCTACTCATAAAGGTTAACTTCAATAAGCTTGGAAATTTGGCAATGAGTAGATCCTTCAGCAGACTAAGGAAAAACTAAGGAAATAGGAAATCTATGAAAAGCTACCAACTCTTCAAAGTTATAACACTGAAAGTGTAAGTAACTAAAGAGAAAAATATAGAAAGTTTAGTAGGAGATCATCTTAGATAAACTACGAGTTCTTCATTGGCCTCAAATAGAAGAAGGAAGTGTTTAGTAACTAAAAATTAGGAGAAATTAACTGAAGAGAAAAATAAAGCCTGAGGATAGAAGAAAAAATTGAAAGGTCAAGACACAAATGAGATGCAATTAGCAAAAGGCATAAAAATGACAAGAAATCAGTTTCTAAGTATAAGAGGAAGACCAAAGAAGACATTGTTCTGCAACTAATCAAGAAGGAATGCTGTGCACAGATAACACAAAGAAGGATGAAGCTTTTAATGACTTTTTTGCACCTATCTGCAGTAAAAACATCCATTAAGGAGAAGTGCCCAGCATAATTAATATCAACAACAAAAGGAGAAGCTCTCAATATGGAATAGGAAAGACATGAGCTGCAAGCACTTAAATAACTTAAATCAATGCCATCTGATGAACTTCATCCTCGCATACTGGCTGATGTAATCAAAAAACTCTTAGTGGTTATCTTCAAAATCTCTTGGAAGACAGCTGTGGTACCAAATGTTTTAAAGAAATAAAATTCTCTGTTCATAAAAGAAGAGAAAATAAAAAGTTGTAGACTTATACAGCAGTTAGTCTGACTTCATTCCTCAGAATAAAAACAGATCATTTTATAATTAAAAAAAAAAAAACAACAAGCCAACTACTACTTTTAAACACTGTGAAGAGAATAAGGAGATGACTGAAAACCTACGTAGATTTTTCAAGAGCAAATGCAATCAAACCGAGCTGTTTGTCCCTTCTGACAGAGTAATAGGAATTTGATTAGGGAAGAATGAGGGGAGAAGGATGAAGCAGTGCTATGTAAGCCAAATTTGGAACTTACGACTGCTACATTTCATATAAAAGTTTAAAAAGCAGAAATTAATGTGTATTTTATTTAGTTTTTATACAGATGAGAGCTAATTGTGAGGTACAGGAGAGTTCATATTTATCTGGTGAAATTCTTGCATCACTGATGAAGTGAGTAACAAAATTAAGCATCTGAATATGGGAAACAAACAAATTTGTATATTGAAGATACAATAGCTTGTCAATATCATATAAGACAGTCAGTGGTTAAAGACCATTCTTCTGGATATTAAGAGTGATTGGCTTCAGGCTGGTCAGTGAGTACAGGTTCCAGCAAACTAAGAAATTTATGTCAGACATGAGTGAAACAGCAATAACCAGGAGAAGAACATATGACATAATGTGATAAAATTAACCAAGAACTTCAAAAAAGGAAGATTAAATGTGTCTAGGAAAACTCCTTCCTGAAAGGAGCATATTTGGAACACATTTTGAAGCAAACAGCTGAGGCTAGTATCTGAGCAATATCACCCTGGATGGCTGAAAATATAAAAGCCTGTAACTGGAGTGCAGGAATTTCCAAAGTGCCTGTGTGGCTCAGATGTCACTACATCAACTGGTTAGTAACATTAAGTAGCTTTCAATTCAGAAAAGAACAGATAATTTATGACATCGTGTGGTTTTACATACTATTTCTAATTACATGCCCAAGAGCAAACCAAAGAAAAAGGGTAAAGGCTGAACCTAACGAGTTAATTTTTAAGGGGTAGAGCTGCTCTTCCTGCAAAAAGGAACCTGTCTTGACTCTAACTCATTTCTGTGTTATCATTATATCTGGAATAAACAGAAACAAAAACATATGAATAGATCAAATGGTATATTATAAATTAATGCGCTGAATGGATATAGCCAGTGTACTGGGACAGGATATAAGCCATCCAGAATACAACAATTTTCCAAGAAAGGATCTGGAGTTTTTGACAAATGGCTGGTTGTTAATGTACTGACATTATGAATACAAATATCTCACAAAGCCAATATGAATAGACTTATGGACTACTGATCACACTATTCCTATCTGTGTAATAATTCAAATGTATACACATTGTTTTACTTTATTCAGATTGGAAAGGCCTCAGCTGGAACAGTGTACATAGTTTCACATGTTGCACTTCAGGAAATATCTACATTTATTGCTAAAATCATAGAACAGCAACAAATAAGACAGAAATTAAGAAAGCTCCTGAGACAAGGACCTTAAATCAGCCACATTTTTGTACTAAGCCTGTGCCTACTTTGTCTTTATAGTGAAATCCCCAAAGAGAAACAAAGTGTTCTTAAACTCACAAAAGCCAGGGATTATTAAACTATTAACTAGTTTAGCTAGGAATTCCTAGCTTTAAAAATACAGACAGATTAGAAATATGCAGTTCTGTTTCCCAACTCACTTCTTCTTTACTTCCATCCTGTTCAGTGACTATGACACAGAAAATATAACTCAGTTTTCTGTGCTCACTCTGCAACACCTCTGAAAATTTTCTTCTGCTCCTTATTTCTTCTCAGCAGCTCAGGTTCTCTTCCACCTGCAGACTTCTACATAATTCAAGTGACTTTCTCACTCTCTTCTGCTTGCCACAGCATGCAGTTTCCAGAAGCCCTGCTTTCTGCCAGCTTCTGTTGCTTCCTGAGAAGAAACATGTCTCTTTTCTCTACAGAAAAGTATCTGAATTAATCCCTCTCCTGAAAGGAGGATAACATCCAATAAGAAAATGCAAAGTTACCATCTGTCCCATTTCTGTAAGTTCCCATTAGAAATAATCTGTTCTTTATTGTAGATATGGCAAAGAAAATAAATAATAATCTTAAATTTCAACAAGAAGGATTCAGGCTAAGACAAGACAGTGGAACAGATTACTTAGGAGACTGGAGTCTCTCTCATCATAAATATTTTAAAAAGAGTCAACTATTCATCGATCAATATAGTTCACCCAGACAATATGAGTATGAGCAAGAAGACACCCTAAAATTTTTTTTTTCAACGTTTATTCAAATGTATTCTATAGATGTTATCACATTGTTCATTTCAGCAGGTGTTGAAGATGGGGTGCAATTTTCAGTGTTCATCATTACTGGGGACTGGGTGAACTTTGGGAGTGGCATGAAAGATTATAGGGAGAAAGAAACTACTTGAATCATATATAAGGGTTGAATAAGAACTATTTTAAACATTATGCTTTCAAAGAAGTTAGACTATAAAGATTTCAGTCTGTTTGATATTCATTGCTATGCTCAAAATCTTTTAAATTCAATGTGATGTCATAACAACAATGTGTGTAGGATATTATTTATATATTAATGATATATATTTCTATATAAATATATAAATTATTTATATTATAATTTAAAATCCATATTGAATGAGCAGAGAAGTGATTTAATGTCTACAGTTAGTTTTTCCTTTGTCAGAGGTATTTCTCCACGCAAACTTAAAAATATATAAACAACTCAAAAATTAGATATTAGTGTAGTGACTTTTGAAAGAATTAAGAAAGATTTTATTTAAGGTTTTTCTATATTTGTCCAGCTTAAATTTCATACCACAAGAAAACAACTCTAAAAAAATTTTGTTTTGGTTTGTTTTTTTGTTTGGTGTTTTGGTGTTTTGTCTGTCTGTTTTAGTTTATCTAGAGGTACAAACTTTGGTGATTTTCTTGGGGGTAGATAGCTTTAATTTTATTCTGATTATTGATATTATTGTTGTTGTTGTTATTATTATTATTATTATTATTGTTATTATTATTATTATTCTCCCCAAGATTTTTTTTTTGCTGAGACCAGTAAAGGACCCAAGATTTTGAACAGGTATTTCAATATTAATTGGTTGCCAATATTTCATCTAAATGAGACTTTCGACTTGTTTTTGAATTTACTTGCTCTTTATAATTTAAAACAGGTTCAGTGCTTAAAAATAAGTCTCTGAAGTAGTGTTTTTTGCATTTTTTTATGTCAGTTTTACTTTAACCTTCTATATGACACATAACCTTTATTTTATGCAAAGGAGAAAAAAAAAATTACAATGTTGTGTTCCACAAAGCTCACTGACCCTTTTTTTCCCACCAGAAGTTGTTTGTTCAATAGATGCACAGAACCCATTGTAAATGAGGCTTTTGTTGTGCCTGTCAAATCACACCCAGAATGATATTTGTGACATTTATTAGGAAAGACAGAAAAAACTGAAAAACAAAACAAACCCCAAAAAACTGATTAAAAAGTAATGGAATACTTGTATGGCATAAAGCAATCCTATGGTCATATTTAAACCAGACTGGCATGTTGTTCAGATAGGAAATTTGAAAGTTTAGGAACAGCTGCAGCAGGCTGATTGGTCCACACATACATGGTAATTTAATATGCTATGAGGGCCACCTGCATGGTCAATGTGCAAGGAAGCTTCAGTACCATCCACCTGCCTTGACTGAGATCTAGAGACAAATGAGATGAAATTGGGTCCTATCATATTTACATCTGCTTCACACATAACCTTATCCTTCACATTGTCAGCCAAACAGCCTGGAATTCTCTCTCTGATGATGAATAGAAAGAAGCTGGTCACTTACACCATCTCTGTGTATTTTTCTAGTCTTATTTGTTTATAAAGAAGTTGCTGTGATGGACTGACTTTTTCTTGGATGGGCCAGTTGAGCCTGATTTTTTTCCCTGATGGCCAGGACCCACGCCTTAAGTGAAGTGTTTCACAACAGCCCAGAGAAAAGGTTGACAAGAAGTTCCTGTTGAGGTGAGGTCATGCTTTTTATCATGCCACTTTCCTCCTTCCTGGTAAGGAAAACTCTCCTCAGAGGAGGTATCAGGAGCTCACAAGTAAGCTCACATTCCTGTCTTAGGTCATGTCACTAAAAGGATCCATAAACCATCAAAGATTCCAGAAGCACCCCCTTCCCCCATTAATCCACCCAACTCATTTCCAGTACTGGATCAGAGAGTGTAAATCCCCTCCCAAGGGAGGAGTCAGAGCATTCCTGCATAACACTAAATATACATAACCTGTCAAACTCTGTTGCTCAAGGTCTCACCCTAACCCTCAGTAGATCAAGACTTCAACCATCACTCCTACCACAGACACCCAGACTCCAATGTTCGAGTCTCTTGTCCTTTCCTTCTCTTTCTTTCTTTTCCTTAAGTTTTTTGTTTGTCATATTTTTATACTTTTGTAGAAAAGAACTAGACTAGCTACATACCTCCTTTCCATTTCAACCAAATTTTTTTTAAAATGTCTGCCTCATATATAGACCAGTCACTTAGTGTTGTTCCACTTCAGTCTGCCCCAAGGGATCTATTAACAAGTTATCTAGCCTCAGAGTCAGGTTGTAACAGATGCAAAAAGACCATCAAATGGGTGCACAAAAAGACAACAAGCTCAGCATTTGCATTACATTTGCAGATGTAATAGAGGAAGAGAGTCCAAAATTGTCACCCATAAAAGGCTGAAAGGAAGTTTTCTGAGATGGTAGGTATATGTGTAATGATTATTGTAAATCGAAAATTATTTTTTTGTGTGATCTTGGGTCCAGTCTTAGAGTGTAGAGACACCCTTTTGGCATACTTGTCACACAAACAGGATTACAGAAAGGAGAATTAAGTATCTTTCAGCAAATTAGGTGGTACAATTAAATGACAATTTCTCAGTCTCCCTCTGGAGTTCCTGAGTTGTCTCTTTGGTGTTCAGAACTGTGATAGAGACCAAAATCCACTTCTGAATACTTTTCTTGAAGTAGATCTAATACTACTTCAGAGAATTTAGGAAGAATCAAAGTGTCCTTTTAAACAGAAGTCAGAACACACAGTTGAAAAGGAATAGAATGAGCAGTCCCTATTTGGACTTTCACTGTAGTGCTTAAGTTCTTTAGGGATGAAAATTGACTGACAGTTCAGTTGTCAAACTTCCAGGTGAAAGGGTTCTTTATATCTAGGTGTTTGCTTCACAACTTAACACCTGTTATCTTCTAGCATATGATTCCAGCAGAAGATATAGGGTCAATTTATACTTTGGTTTTTCTCACCTTTGCTTCCACAGATGGCAGTGAGAAGAAGGAAAGTTGTTATGAGTAACTTCTCCACAGTAAAGTACAGGAATTTTAATTTCACAGGAGGGAATGGATGGTATTTGTGTTCTTTAAATCTTTCCAAAAGAAATATTAGGATCTATTTAAACATGTCAGAGAATCAAGGTTTTACTTTGACCCTTTTTTTCTGATATTATGCAATTTAAGAAAGTATATTTATCTAAACATAATAGATTTGGAAAGAAAATATATGTCACGAACTTATGCCATTTAACTGAAAAATTACTGTCATTCCCTCAGCTAGCCAGCATGAAAAAGATTATTATTAATAGAAGATACTCAGCTAGCTGAGTTCTCAGCAGGATTATTTCATACACAGTTTAATGGACTTTACTGGATTAGTGAGATATTCAGGTGCCTATTCCTTTATGAAGTAAATTCTCATGTGGTTTTAGAGACTATATAATGTTTGATAAGACTCAGGACGATCCTTCTGGGAAAGAGGAGAGAACAGGTTCCCCATCACTCCATGTGTAACACACCAGGGCAATTCACCAGCCTGTGAGTCTTCCTGTCTGCTGAGCAAGAGCTTTCCAGGTAGACACAGAAAGTTAGGTTTTGGCTACATAGGTTACTCTGGGCGATGGCATACTGGTCCATCCATCCCTCTCTCTTAATAAAAAAGCTTTTGTATTAGTGGAAAATAAGTGTGCTAGATACGGGAAGAGGTGCATTTCGGACATGTCATATGTGCAGAATGACTTCAGATAGACGTCATGCTTTTCTTATATACCCAACAGCATTTCCTCTGTACTTCCATCTTAGCCCAGTAAAAATTCTGTGTTGTTGGTTTTTGTAATGAAGAGGGGGTAATTAGGATTCACAGCTAGATAATACAGCTAGATAGTTTTCAGTTAAGGCCATAGACAAGAAAATTCAATTTTGTAGTACACTGCACTAGGTCCCTTTTGTAACACCATGAAAAAATACAGCAGACAGGCATGACCGTGGTAAAAACTGTGTCAAGGTTGTGTTCACTTCTCAGTAGCATCTACAAATGTGGAGAAAACCAAAATCAGAGTTTATAGAGGTCTGCCTGAAAAGTAGACCTGAAGGAAAAGCACACACACACAAGGCATAGGAGGAATTTCTTTCTTTCCATTTACACCATCACACTATTTCATGGGATTATCCAATTTTCACAAAACTAGCGAATGTGTTACATACTAGACTTAAAACTCATTTTTTATTCGCCTGAGAAACTATTCCGAATTTAAAGCATAATAGAACTTTAAAAGAACTTAAAGAGAATTGCGAAGTGCAAACAGAAATTATTTTTCATTGTTTTAAAGTTATCTTTTTCTATTCAGATGATAATATAGATATTTCAAGGGACCATATACTTAAACAGAATAGATATTTTTCTGAATTTACCCACAAGAATTTTCAGATCAGAGAGTAGTGTTAAATATAAAGCTAAGCTTGTCATTCTTGACTTTTTTGGTGATTTATGGATCAAGGCATTACTTGTTTGGATCTTTTCTAAGACATAGTTCCTTTAAAAAAACTTTCACAAGGGTTACTTTGTGAAACTGGAAGCCTCCCAAGATGCCTTATTTTGACTAATGGCCAAGATGAAACTGTGTTTGAACTTTAAATGACTACACAGCCTCTGCCTCAGCATAGTTTAAGGGCTCAGTCACGTAGTGAATATGCACACAAAGTTTCCATCAGTCTTAAAGTAATTCCACAGATAAAAAAAACTTTTTTGTTTTTCTTAAATGCACCATTTTGCCTGCATTATACACCTTACCCATGAATAAAAAACTGAATAAAAACAATGCATTTGGAAGAGTTGGAAGTAAATCTTTGCAAAATCATGTTTTTGTTTCAGATCGGAACATTCCTTCTTGTTCCACACTGCAGCAGAACGGACAAATGATGAAGCACAAGCAAAAAACTGAAAAAAACATTTTAATTGAACATTTGTGGAATCTGAAAATACAGATCAGCCATGGAGAAAGATGAGTGATAAAGAATTTCAGGGTGGTGAATTTCCCCTTTTTTTTGCCAAGTATTTGAGTTTGTCTGTCTCTGCAGCCTGTTCTCATCTCCTGTATTAACTTGTCTAGAGCTAGTAAGTCCAACTTTTTCAACAAGCAACAATCATGAAGTTTTATTCATGGTTCTCTGTTAGAAATATAAAGAAATTAAAAAAAAAAAAAAAAAAAAACAACAACAATATAAACAAATAAATTAATAAAGCTAAAGACTTCTCCACCTGGAACCTTAAAGCTGAATATTGTAGGAAAGGATAAAACTGAAAATTGTAAATGGTCAGTGTATATTAAAGTTTATGTGGAGCACAAAATATGATAAAACAGATGTGTCAAATGTGTTAAAATCATAACACAGAAAGCTCTTTGCTATCCAGTCTTCAATTCTTTTACCCTTTCTCTCTGTTTCACATGTGAGTTGACCAAAGTTTTTTTATTGATGAAATGCCTGGAGATGTGAAGGTGTATGTAGTGCTCTTCCAATTTATTGAAAGAATGTCTCTGACATTCTCTGACATAATACAATATGTTAATCAGCATTAATAAATTGTACATAGAAATCTAGAAAACAATATCCAAACTCTTCAGATGGGGACTAGTAATCTTAGCAGCAATGGCCATGTTGTTAAGGCAACCTAAAACACACAAATTGCAAATTTTATTAGCGAGGTTTTTTTCTCCCTAGAGCATCATAAAAGAAAGTTTATTGAGCATACTAGAAGGATGCAGAGGCTTTTCATAAATCTAATTTCTTTATAAAATGTACTTCTTAAATGTTAGTTTCCAAATCTTCCAAGCTGTCCATCCTGACTGATTTTATTTTCAAAAACAACTTAATAGAGGTTGAATTTTCCCTGTAGTAATAGCTCTTTAAAGGCCTTTGGAGAGTGAGCAGTGAATTAACCAACCTACAGAGAGACCTAAATTATGAACAACCTCCAGGGCACCTGAGGCAAGTGAACTTTCCCTCACTGCATGTCAGAGCTGATGTACAACAACAACACTTCTTTGTAAAACCTAGCTGCCATTGGCTATTCTATAATTACTGAGTTCTCTAAAACAGCAGCTGCTGCTGCCTGCACAATCCTGGTAACTTGCTTGCTTGTTTGTTGTCCTCTAGTTTGCTCACATAAGTCTTAGCTATGTGGAAATTATGTAATTTAAAAAAATTAAAAAGAAAAAAAAATATTTCAGCTGTATTTTTGTATTTCTAATTAGCAGCATTTTTAATAAGAATTTAATTTGTAACTGTTAGCAAACATTAGTGCTTATATTTTTCCTAGTGTTATTCCAGCTGAAGTGAGCCAGCATAAGTGTTTCTTCAGTGTCCTCTGAACTAATTGCTGAAAACTAATCAAAGCTATATTCATTAACTGGACATTTTAAGAGACATTTTTATTCTATTTTGAATAATCTGAAAGTAGGAGAAAATCGAATTTTTTATCTACTTTCCAGGAAAGAAATATACCAATGGAATTTCTTATCCTATGAAAACAGAAAAAAATCTCCACTCTAATTGAACAGAAATATCTATTTGGTCACACCTCCAGATTCCCTAAAAGTGTATCTAGTCCTATGAATTTAACCTACACTTAAAGGAAATTAATTTTTTATACTGATGTTCTAAGTTCTGTAGGCACTTGATGAAACAGTACGTCTTTTTGGTTTAAATTTTTATTTTTAATGTAAGACAAACATTTTTAGAATTGAGGGCAGAGCTTGCATGAAAGCAGACTGACAGTGTGGTTAGTGGGAACAATATATCTGTTATATTAGCCTTCCAGTATTGTTTTTGCTGCTAAAAGGAATTGGACACACCATTTTCAATGGTTTTATGGAAATATGCTCAGTTCATATTTAATACCACCTTATAGGCTTCATAAGAGAAATATCAAATATATTTTTTTGTTTACACATGTGGCACAAACTATGAAGTTTATGTTTCCCAAGCTCATTTTCAGTTTTTCCTTCATTTTATGTCCACTTTTATTTTTTTTTTAATTATAATTTTTAATACCAGTATTTTCTCTCCCAATGACTGTCTTAAATAATTTTCTTTATTTGGGGGTTTTTAATTTACTGATAAGCAACCAGAGATGACATAAGGTACATCCAAATTTTCTTATTTATTCTTTCTTCTAGCTTCATTCCTTGATATTTCAGGAAACTGTCATCTGGGGAATGCCTTAAGATAACCTGCTTTTTTTCTCTGATCCTGACTCTTTTGAGTCTTAAAGTAGGTGACTGTGGTGGTGCTTGTGTGTTCCACTTACTGAATAAAAGGCCAGGTAAAGAGGAAGTTTGTGGACCCATTTGAAGGAAATATTTCTCATGCTTGTAACTATCATTGGATGGTTTGATTCTTTGACCTAAATGGTCCTTGTGATTCCTAAGATTATCTTATTCAAACAGAGACATAATACAATACATTTTCCAAGATTATATAATGTGAAATGCTCTCCTGATGAATTTAACAACTGTTTCCAGATTAATCATTCCTATTCTTTAACAATGGCAATGCTAACTTGGGACATGAAGTGTCGAAGTAAAAGTAATTTTGCTCTTTCATTGTTCAGAAATGTAAGTTACTTTGTAAACAAGTTAAAGCACCCACCAATGGCAGTGGGTTTACCACAGTTTTGACATACTGACCTGTTGTTTTAGAGTTCTATTCATTATTTTGTGACCACCATAACCCTCAGCTACTGCAGTAGTCTTCTTCCTTTGTTGTATTTCTGGGCTTGCAAACACCAGGTGTGCAATAAATATTTTTTCCATCTACTTCAGATTCTTCAATATTTTTCATAGGCTGTTTTATTACCTGTATATATTAAAATAATCAATCCTCTTTCAATACACAAACAGTGAGGGGTTTTTAGCCACTAAATCTATTTTATGGTATTATTAAAAAATTCCCAACATTAATATTTCCACTGAAGAGGAAATTTTTAACAATAAAAAGAAACATGAAAGAATGAAAAAGATTTAAATGTGGAAAACAAAACTGAGATATAGGCAAATCTTTCAAATTTATATCTTTACATGTGGTTTCAGATATTTCTTTTTGCATGTATTTTTACAGTGCAGGTATTTAACTTCAGACAAGTTGATCCATATTAGGATATTTGGATTGTGAACTCCAGGGAAGGATTAGATTTTCTATTAGGAAAAATTTATTCGCAGAAGGGTTATCAATTGTAACAGGCTGCTCAGGGAAGTGGTTGAGACACCATCCCTGGAGGTGTTTAAAAGATGTGCAGATGTGGCCCTTGGGGACATGATTTAGCAGTGGATTTGGCAGTGTTGGGTTAATGCTCGGATTTCATGGTCTTATGGGTCTTTTGCAGAGTAAATTATTCTATACATAGAGTAGTACAGAAGTGTGCTGGATAAAAAACTTCTTAGGGATAACATTTTTGAAAGGGGTACATGCTTCCCACCCAATAAAGTCGTTTGTGGTAGATGACTACTCAGCATTTCACCATGTGACTTCAGAGTGTTTAGGTTAATGCACAGAACAACATCTTTATGCTTTTCACAACAATAATGATGACAGCCCATGTGATAGTTTATGCAAAGCCCAATACTTTTCTTCCATACTATTTGCACTTATTTGCACTGTTTAATGGTTTAGTTTTTTTGTAATTCTATAGCCCTCCAGTAATATTCATCTCTGCATATAGTTGACTTTACAAATTCACTTTAATAAAGGTCTGAATACAGATCTGATATCCAAGACCTCCTAAATCATAATTTTAGCCCTTTAAGACTGAACACCTGTGAGCTGGTGTGCCACCCTTAGTATTTAATGCAAGTTTCTAGGAACAATATTTTCACAAAAAGATTATGTACACGTATAATGCTTCTTACCATAATTTGAAGTGAAATGGTGCCATTCCTTTGAGGTTTTATTGTAACTATTATATTATATTATATTATATTATATTATATTATATTATATTATATTATATTATATTATATTATATTGTTACTATATTATATTTTGTAATTAATTCCTAGTATTACTAGTTATGAAATTTGCATTATATGTGTGCTTTACATAAATTTATTTAATCCATAAAAGTACAAAAAATACATCTCCTCTGTCAGTGCGTAGCTCAGACATAAATACTTACATAATTTCATTACTATTAATCTGTGCTTGAAATCATGGTGAATTTAAACTATCATCAAATCACATTTTGCATTCTGTTTGGGCTTTCTTGCATTTCATGGTGAAGTCCTTTACCCAGGCCCCAGTGGTGTAAGTCAAGGTTGCTGTTGCATGGATGGTCTTGAGCCCAGGTAGCTCTTTGTTGTGTCTGTACAAGCAGTTTCACATGTGAAAAGCTAAATCAGGAAACAAAACTCTTGTAAGAAGGATCAGTTCCATGATCTCAGAAGCTGCATATCTGAGCTGGATCTCAAAGAAGCTCAATTAAGGCCAGCCTGAGCGCAGAAGGTAGTGCTGTCCATTTTTACAAATGCATAAATTAAGTTGCAATTAAGTAGAAAGTCTTAGTAAAATTCCAGCTTAAGTTACTATGATTAAGTAGTGGGACACATTCCAAAACTGATCAAAATTCCCTATGCTACTGTATATTTATATCTTCATGCCTCAAAATTGCAAATGTCAGGACTTGGTGGTATTTTAGACTTGTTCTGTGTGTATGGTTTAGCATGTTATTTAAGGAATGTCAACTTTATTAATGTAAGTTTTATGTCTTTCTGAGATATTTGCTACCTAGATATCCCTTATGTCACATCTGTATTTGTGCAGGTGTCTGTTTCCATGCATATATAAAAAACTTTTTGTACCTGTACTGGCTACATTTCTATGGCATTTTCTAATCATTCCGTGCAGAATCTTTAAGTGAGACTTGTTTTGGTGTGTTCCCTGTTACAACAGATGTGCTAAACATAAGAGCTGTATAGTCTCTTTAAGGAGTATAGCAATTAAAAACACAATGCCCATGTCAACATCTTACCTTCCAAGGAAAAAAATAAACCACAACAACACAAAATACCAAAAAAGACAACTTATAATTGTTTAGTTACAGTATCGCTTAAAGAAATACAACATTAATAGAGCATGCACTTACAAATACTTAATACCAATCCAACAAATAAACTAATAATTTTCAATTAATCCTAGAGGTGCCCCATGCTGTTAATTGGACTAGTTAATTTACCAAAGTGCTGTCAGACAAGTACCACTTACACATGGCATTTCACATACTGAAGTAATTGTTTTATTTATATCAGCTCTCATAGAAATCCAGAAGTAATTTCCTCAATTATTTTTCTTCAAAGGGTTAAAGATTAGCTATAAAAGTATAAAATTATAAAAGTATAGCTTGGAGTTTTTGCTTGTCTTTTTGATTTTTAAATTAAGACAGACTTGTGGTTATTGTTATTTATATAAATACTGAAAATAAAATCATTTCGTGTTGAAAATCTTATTTTACTAGGGATTTTTCTAAAGACTTCTATTTCATTTTTTAGATTTTCTATATACCATTCATATTGTTGAATCAAAATTCTGGTTTGTTTTTCAGAAAAAAAAAAAAAAAATATATATATATATATATATATATATATATATATATATATAAAAGTGTTTTTTTTCCCATTTCCTGCTTTGCCATCTTTTAGATTTAAGCAACAGAGTACCTGACAGTGTTCCTAATGTTGCTCATACAGCTTCCCTCCCCACCCCTTCTTTCTAGGCTAGCAGAAGAAATACTTCCCTCTGTAAATTTGTCACTGAGCAGGATAGGATTAAAGTGGCTTCCTACCAAAGAGAAGGACAGTTTAATAGGGAAATATAAGCTGCATACACAAGCCAAGCTAAACAAGGTATCCATTCACCACTTCCCACGGGCAGGCAGGTGTTCAGCCATCTCCAGGAAATTAGGGCTCCATCACACATAACGATGACTTGGAAGAGATATGTCATAACTAAGAATGTTTTCCCCTCCTCCTACTTTCCTCACCCTTTGCTGCTTGAGTATGCTGCTGTATGGCCCAGAATTTCCCTTTGGAGAGGTAGGATCAGATGTCCTGGCTGTGACTCCTCCCAACATATTTTGTGCCCCAAGTCAATGTATTATGGCTGGTTCAAAATGCATAATTTGACCTGCCGAATTCCTAGAGTATAATTTTGTGAAGAGTTCAGTAAGTGTTTGGACAATGCCCTCAGGCAGGTGGTGTGAATCTTGGGGTTGTCCTATGCAGGGCCAAGAGCTGGATTTGATGATTATTTTGGGTCCCTTCCAATTCAGGATATTCTATGACTGTGATTCTAGGAGCTGTATATCAGATTACAGAAGTTTGGAAGCTTTTTTACCCTGAAGTTATTTCCAGAAAACAAAAGACTTAAACACCTTTCCAGCCATGATTCCTGACCTGCAACTGAAAAATGGGTTTATTATTTCACTTCCCATTTTTGTAGATATCAGAAAAATAATTTGTTCATATGTGCTTAAATTGGTTACAAGGCTTTTTTCATCTCTGAGTCTTCAAGACTATAAAAGATCTTTTACAAATAAACAACTTTATATCATTTTGTGAAATAAAATGAAATGGTCAAATGTCTCCACTTTATATCGATTCATTCACTAGGAAGAAATGTAGGACACAATTCATACAAATAGAAATGTGAGGCATAACTGCATCTATTTACTAATGGGATGAAAGGCTGAAAATACAATAGAAGGCTTTATAGCAACCTTGGATGCACAGGTAGATAACATAACGAAACAACTGTAGAAATATTCTGCATTTAACAAGTTCTTATGTTAAAAAAAGAAAAAATCTGAAGAATTGCACCTATTACTTGTGCTTTTTCTAGAGGAATAATGTAAATAGAAAGGTAGATCTAACTTGTGGAAATGAAAGGCATGTAAAAAAAAAAGAAATGTAACATAGTATAAGTAGAGAAAACAGAAAGAATTATGCTTTCATAGTACAAAAATAATCTATAATAAGATAAGGAGGAACTTAAAAATGGCTGAATTTTTTGATTAAAATCACAAAGGTGACAAAGGACAAAATGAAATTAGGATGAACTAATCTGCAGAATAAATATAATTTAAAATAAATGTAAATTAAAAATAAATTTGGAATCTTGCTGTTAAAACAAACTAATTATGGTGATAGCTAAAACAAAAATAAATGTTGCCCATTTTCTGGGATTTACTGTCTGTAACACTGGCATTCAAGATCCACATTCAGCTATTTTTAAAATTGACCAAGGAGAAAAAGACTTTTTTTTTTTTGTTGTTTTATTTAACCAGGACTTGGAAGAGATGTGCTCAATACTATTTGAAAGTTTCTTCAGCAATCTGAGTCCTTTAAAAATGAGCATGATGCTATTGACCTATCTGACAAGAATGTGCTAAGCATTTCCACAGTGGTTTAGAAATTCCAGGTCTTTGACTAATATTAAGAATTACTTTCAATGAAACCTAATAATGCTGAACAGGAATAAATGTATGGGTGACAACACCAGGTTTTTTCTTTCACAGAAAAATCTCACATAGCAATAATTGACCAGGAAACAAGTGTAGTATTCACAGTAGTGTGGATGGTAGCTTATATTTAAATCCCACAGTGGAAAGCTTATAAGTTTCAAATAGGTTGCTTTATCAGTGATAAACTGAAGAAGATCAGATTTAAAGACAGCAGCACAATTCGTGTCTTAATTCTTCTTGAAGTTTAAAACTTTGTTATACAGATACTCAACACTTTGAGATTATTTTATGATAATGAAATCACATAGCTAATTTCTGAATTATGTAATGGATAAAGTAATGCATAAATAGAATTTTTCATTATCTAATTCCTTAGTCTTCAATCACAAGTGACAAATATTCTATCTTAAATCTTTTTATCCATTATCAATTCTCTCTACTTGTAATATAAATAAAACTGCAAAGAACTGAAATGACACAAGGGAATACTGAGAAAAGCAAAATGAGTGAGGAAATCTGTGTTGTTTTAAAGCATATCTGAGGGATGTCTTGGGTGTTTTCATGGTTATATTCTGTTCTGCCATTGCTTATGGAAATTGAGTAGATGAGTTACATTTATGTTAATAGGATATTAGCATAAGCAACTGTTAAAGTTCTATATTATATTACTGTGGTCTATAAGGAGAGGAAGCACAAAGGATAAAAAGGAACAAAAGTTCTGAGACATCTGAAGATGCAAAATAAGTTTTTTGCTAAGGTCTACTATTTTGCTTGCATAGAGGTTAATCCTAGTAATTTATTACATTTTATTGTCTCAAAAATATAAAAAAAGAAAATCTCTCCAAAACACATTTCAGACAATGAGATGAGGAAACTTAGAAGATTTAATAATTATGGGAACATTATTTGCATGACTAAAAGGACAGTAACTCATCATGAAATAACAAGATAATTAAGGTTTTTTTTTTTTTGTCTTCTTCCTTAAACTGCTGTCAGAACTTGTGCTTCAAAAAATAATTGATCTCACTTTAAGGATATAAACAGAGGAAAGAGTAGAAAAATAATATTTCCTCCAAACTAAAATAAACTTGTCAGAAATTCTAGAAAGGACAGGTGGCAAAATATAAGGAGACTAAAGCAGTCCCTAAACAACAGAGTCTGAGAGTTTTTGAGAGAAGATCAGTGAATAAATAACACTGCAGTGTTGTGGTAAGGACCCATCATAAACCTCCAGAAGACAAGGCAATTGACGAGGCTTTTCATACAGAACTATCAGAAGTCTTGTGATTTCAAAACCTGGTTTTTATTTGGGTGGTCAAACATAGAGTAATCTCTTGGGAAGAAAATACTGTGCAAGCAATTCAAAGGGTTTGTAGATTATGGTTATCTCCAAAGGCAGAGGCTAGAGGACTTAACTACTCTAAAATACTACTTGTCCTGGTGCTCACAAACTGGGACTTCATAACTATGGACTGATTGAGTTCAGAATCTAGAGGAGGGATCTGGGAAAATAAGCAGTATCATTTAAACTCTGGACTTATACCAGAGAGCAGCCTTCAGTTGATTTAAAGAATTACAAGGCAGAATACACTGAGAAATAGCTATGAAGTAGAAAGGTGCCTATGAGAGATGGCTATACTATTTAAAGAGAGAGAGAGAAATAGCAAACTATTTCAGAGGTCAGGAAGACCAAGGATTTCCCTAGAAATTTCCCCCTGCAATATAAAGAGCTTCAAAGAGCTGAAAAACATCCAAGAATTGGAAACAATTATAAGCAATAAAGAAGAAGCATGAAATTATTGCTTGGACAAAATTAATGCTGGCACACAATTATTGCTTGGACACTTCTGTATGAAACCAGAAGAACCAAAGTCTTCAAAGAACAATTTAGTCCAGAAGTCACTAAAAGTTTGGTTTTTTTCTCTGACTTAATTCCACAGTTTTATTTTTAATGGCTTTCAAAAGTTGAGTAGAAAGATGGACTTGTGTACTATAGACTTAATTTTATTTAGCGCAATTCCTTAATCTTTTGCATAATTTTCCTAAACACATCTAGATTCTCAACTGAACTAAAGACTTCATGCCCTTTACCCTCTGCATAATAACAGAATAAAAAAAAAGAATTTTTTTTTTTAATATTAAGGTCTTTGAGTGATTTGATGTCCATCTATATAAATTTTTTAGCACATTGAATGTGACAGCAGCAGAAATAATAAAAGGCATGATCCTCTCTTTGTCCAGGGAGCAAAACAAGCAAAATGTCCAAGATGTGAAGATATAATTACAATATGAGTCAGACTAAAAGAATCAGAAAGGACGTCTCATTGCAGACTAGCAAGAAGCACTGACAAGAAAGAAATATTCTCAACTTCTACAAGTTAGCTAAACTCAGGTATAGTCCAGCTCACTGTTCTCATATTCCTGTAATCCCACTAAACAGTTCAGGGTAAACAGCTGGGTAGTTGCATACATTCTGCCCTTCTGTCCACCTCTGAGGTTGCTTAAGCCATGACTCATTGCAACAGGACTACTTCATCCATCTTTCTGTCAATTCAAATTCTGAGCTAAACATGAAGGAAATTCCCAGTGGGAAGTTGATGACTGGCAGCAATGATCAGGTAGGTCTAGCTATCCCATATGTGCTACTAGTTGATTAAATTTCTATTTCTTGAGCTGGCATCTTAAAACGCATATTATTATAAATGGTATTTTACTACTTAAGTTCCTGCCACAAATGCCATGAAAAAGTAATAAATTAGTGCAATATATTACCACTCCGTCAAACAGTGATTGCAACCAGTAGGATCAGGCTCAGTATATCTATGATTCCACATAGAACATGATCTATGATTCCACATACAACAGAGCTAGCTCAGAAATATGGAGGGAAAATGCATATTTGATTCTGACACTTTCATGGTCTTAACTATACTCTCAACAAACTAAATTAGTGGTGTAAGACTATATTCCCCTCCCTCAGCAGATATTTAAGAATAATAATCTGTCTATATGTCATCAATCACTTGTACTCCTCCTAGGTGTTGAGATCAACAGAGACCAGATGTGCTGGCATGAGTTGTGCCCTCTCCTTTCCAGTGGGAACAGTGCTATTGCTTCCCAGTGAGCTGAGCAAGGCCAGGGACCAAAGCTCCCAAGGTGGCTCATGGAGGGCACTGCTGGAGCCTCTCTCAGCTCACTCTCTCCTGGTCTCTGCCCAACAGCTCCATTTGGGGCTCTGCTGAGGTTCCTGGCCAGGATGGACTGAGAACTGTTGGGTGGGAGCATTGGACATATTATCTCACTGCAGATACTGACACTAACATGGTACATATGATTTTTTTATCACAGCCAGAAGCCTGTGGCCCTGGAGTTCATGGTCTGGGACCTGTGGGGCCTCAACTTGGGCTTGGTCTGTGAGGACACCTTGTGTGTCTGGAGATGAGCCACTCTCACCTCCCTGGGGTGAGCTGGGGCTGTGCAGCTCCATCCGTGGTAGTGGTTTGAGTGCCACCATCCTTGCTGAGTGACAAACTCCAGCCTTGAGTGTCCTTGATTGGAGGATCTGAGGGATCGTCTCAGATCTTGTCTCTGACAAGAGAGAACCTGCTTCATTGGATCCCCTATAGATAGTTGACTTTCCTGAACCTCTCAAGCAGAGATTTAAACTAAACATCAATGCCATAGTGGACATCTGCAGCCAGCTCTGAGACAGGTTTGTCCCCAGATGTCAAATATCAGCTCTAACAGTTCTCAAGTTTTTCAACAGCAACAGTGGCCACCTAGATTTTCAGTGTTCTGGCAGCTTGTCAGTCACCAGCAGATCTTAGTGGCTCTTAAGTTATGAAGGTGTTTGAATTATTCTCTAGGAAAAGGAAAGTACCCCATAGAGTGGCAGCAGCTACCACAGCCCCAAGTCAGACCATGACTACACATTCTCAATTTACTACAAAGAGTTTCCCACAGTAGCATTGCTATGTTCTATGTGTTTCCTGAGCACTGACATGTAATCAAGGAGTCCAGGAGTTGTTTTCTCCCTTTCTTCCACAGTGCTTTTCCTCCCACTCTTCTGCCCAAATTCATCCCAAGAGAACTCATTACTTCTCTGGTAGGAGTGAAAAAAAGTCTGCGCCAAGTCACTTTATATTTTCTCATCCAAAATATTAAATTACAGCTATCCCTGCATAGATGTTTTTTCAAGCCAGTTCCATGATAATTTACCCTACTTTCAAATCTACCAGGACACCAGCCAGAATCAGTGTGGGTACTCTACTTCAATTGCTGTGCAGCTTTCACATTACAAACTACTTGGCTTTTGAATTTTCTTAATCACGCAGTGGATTGGATTAGAAAGGACCTTAAAGATCATCCAGTTCCAAGCCCCATTTCCCCATGGTTAGGGATAAGCTTCCACTAGAGCAGACTGCTCAAAGCTCCATCCAACCTGTCCTCGAACACTTCCAGGGACACACAACTACTTTGGACAACCTGTGCCAGTACCTTACTGCCATCACAAATACATGTAGATATTTCCTTCTTACTTCTTTATAGCTGATCTTGACCTACACTCCTTCACCTTAAGGCAATTAACCTTTTTGTGTCACTACATGTTCTTGCAAAAGTCCTTCCACAGATTTCTTGTAGGCCCCCTTTAGGTATTGGGAGGTTCTGTAATGTCTTCCCAGAGCCTTTTCTTCTCAACCCCAGCTCCCTCAGTGTATGTACACAGGAAAGGTGCTCCAGTGCTCTGATCATCTTTGCTTCCCTCTTCTGGACTTGCTCCATATCTTTCTTATACTGTCACCCCAAAGCTGAACACTGTCCTCCAGGGGGGTCTCTCACAAGCGACCAGAGCAGAGGGAGAGAATCACCTCCCCAAGCCTCCTAGTCATGCTCCTTTTCCATCAATACCCTAGGTCTATCTTCTCAGGGTTACTTTCAGTCCATTCTTTGCCGAGCCTGTGCCTGTGGGATTGCTGCAGCCCAGGTGCAGGATTTTGCACTTGGCCTTTTGAACTTCATGGGGTTAGTACAAGCCTACCTCTCAAGTTCCCACTGGATGGCATCCCCTCCCTTCAGCATGTCAAACAACCCACACATCCTGGTGCCATCACTTTAGTTTGAAGCCCTCTTCACCAGTTTGGCAAGCCTATTACCAAAGATGCTGTTCTCTTTCCCTGACAGGTGGACCCCATCAACCCAATCAGTGGACCAGATTTCTCAAAATGAGTCCATGGCCTAACCAGCCTAAACTCTTGCTGTCACATGAATCTTGTGACCATGACTTGCCAAAATTGACCAGGTATTTCAAACCTCTAATCATAGAGAAATTTTAATTGTATATCTGTCTGTGCACACATTCCACACACCACAGTAATAGAGATTACTGATGTATGCAATAGACAAAAATAATAACTGAACCCTGAGCTCCAAAATGATAAAATAAAGGTTCTGTAATTTTTGAGCAGGCATAATAGTATTCTGAGATGTTAGATGAGCACAGTTTTCTGTTGTTTTAGTTTGGTTTGTTTTTCCTAAAGAGAAAAATGTTGCTTTCAGTCTGTGGATACCAGCCATCAATTGATAGCAGCTCCTTAGGAATCACCAAAGATGCACAATGCACATACTAGATAAATGAAACAGTTTAGGGGAAAAGTTTTGGAGTGTTCATAGTTTTATTTAACTATATTACCTCTTCAGGTCATCTGGAACCAGAAGTTTAAAATCCAGAATAAATAAGAGACTCTATATATTTTCAGTATTTAAGTATTACAAAATTACAATGCATGGAATACATTATTGCTCTCATGATATGAAAGAAACTGAGTGCCATGTTTTTTTCTTCTGTTTTCATTTTCTCTTCTTTCTGGAGTTACTGCTGAGAGGAATGGAACTGACTTCCTTGACAGAGTAACAACTTAGGTTTAAGAGGAACATGGCTGGTTTTCTGAAAAGTTTGTGTTTTGCAAGGATGTGTCACAATCTCAACAAAGGAGAGGAAATTGTGCTTTTTTTCACATCTCCATCTTTTCTTGCAACTTACACTATTCTAAGGTTTTTGAGCTGCCAAGTTGTTTTAGTGAAAATCTGTCATGTTGAAAAGTCTTAAAACCAGACTTTAAAGGATCAAGATATGAAAGAATACACTGCTTTTTCTTCCTAACAGTGCTTTAGTAAAACTGAGTATAATTGCCTCAGGGTAGTAGAAGTGTAATTCCTGAGGCATTCATATTTCATGTTAAGTACACATTGCCATGAGCTTTGTGATTCTACTCAGAAATAATTCCATTTATTTACAATCATCTGTGCTGCCCTTCAGGAAGATGGGAAGGAAATCATCTTGCAGGCAAATCTGCTAAAAGCAGTGATGCAAAACTTTAAAAAACTTTTTAATAGTATGATGGACTTTTTCATAGTGAATATTAATTCATTGATATATATTTTAGTATTTTTATATTAAAAGGATATTTGGAAAACATTTGTACTAAGAAGATTTATGTTTGGAAAGAAAAGCCTTTAAGTCTAGAAATGTATGTTATCCTAATATTATCTGGCAGAAAATGAACATACTCCTTGGCTTCGTGATATCAATCTTTTCAATGCCAATTTGCAATTACATAATTGATGGCATACAAGCAACTTTATGAAGGTGTTAATGATGCACAGCAGACCAAACAAGCTACTCCCATATGTCAGGAAACAGTTCTAATAACTTCCTCATACAAATATTCGCTCCTATGAGTAATTCTTTTAGACCTCTTCTACAGGGAAAGGGGAAGCAGATACATGTTGATATGAAAACAGTGATTCCATCATCATGCACATTGACTTATAATTATGATCCAAAATTATAACTTCATGTCTTGGGCTTTATGCTTGGCTTTTGGTGCATATGTCCTGGTGCTAAATAAAGAGTCATGTGCCTAATGATCATCAGTCTGCCTTTGGGAAAAAGATTAACTTCTCCCATGACATTCAGAAAAACTGCACTCAGCAACCTGCCTAGCTTGAACAATTTTCAGAAATCAGGGCTGATTCAGTGCTGAGATTATCTAACATACAGTGCAGTATGGTATCGCCACATAAAGAAATGGATTAATATGCTTATCTATTAGCTCCAATCCTATCTCCTTAAGCTAGACAAAATCAATAATTTAGAAATTTCTGTGATCTTATACAAGGAAGATCAAAGATTTCTTTTTGTTTTCCCTTGTGGTACAACTGGAGTTGAATGGGAAGCATTCTTGTATTACTTACACAGATATCATTATAGTACCTTGAGTGTATTACGTAGTTATATAGAATCCATTTGTTGCCAGAATTAACAGGCCCTGTCTGACTTTTATCTAGATGAATGCTTGCATGTAAAGTGGTCACTATAGAATAAGGCTTCTGGAAGTAAGTGAAAGTCAGGAAGCACTGTTTTGGGACTACAGAATTAGAATTATGTTGTATCATAAGCATTTCAAACCTGACTCGTCAAATCTGGTATCATGATAAGATCATTCTTCCATTTAAAATATGTAGACTCATCATGCAGATAGAGAATAAAAGATAATGTTCATTGGAAGAAATTATGTTTCCAAACTCCAGCATCCAAAAGAAAAGAAACACCTTTCTCATGCAGAGACTGATTCAGTAGGGTACTCACCTGAGACTAAGTAAACTCCATTCCACAGCTGTGGAGGTCAAACAACAGGAAACTACCATCAAAGAATATAGTATGCAATGGTTTGAAATATCACTGTTTCAAAGCATTTGTCATCCTAGTCTTTTGAGTATGTGCTGCCTTGCAAGGGAGGAATTCAGCAGAGTTCTTTCCTTACACTTAACTTTCCAGTTTCTTTTTTACCTCTAGTCTGTGGGCTAAAATCTTGTCTATCATCCATCTATAGAGAGCCTTTGGATGTCAAGAAAAAGAGAATATAGTAAATTTGTGTTGGGTGAGAAAGTATACTAAGGGAAGTTACTGTAGACTTGACTGCTCTTGTAATTTTCTGCTGAGCTTCTGACCCTGTTCTTTGTAGGTAAATTAAATGGACCTTTGGTCTGCCACAGAACACTCACATTCTCAGTCTTAAATTAATTTTTTGAATATCAGAGCCAAACCTTGATTTATATGTAACTTGATATTTAACACCAAAAAACCCAAACAGTTAAATTTGGATGAATTGATTTGAAATATACTTTTTTTTTTCTTCAAAATGACAAAGTAATAGTGACCTGTAAATCAGAATTACGTTATATCTGGAAAGCAACTCAGGCAACTGTCTAATCAAACTCTCTTGATCAAGGTAAGATCAGTTAAATCAGGTTATCAAAAAACACAGACATTTTTTTAATAGTCCCAAAAATGGTGACTCTACAGCCTCTATGAGTGATGTTTCAGTGTTTGACCCCCCACTAGATTTTATGCTGCTATTTAAATAGAATTTCCTGTATTTCAGTTTCTGTCTATTGCCTCTTGCTGTCACAAAGGTACCACAGAGGAAACAGTCTTCTTTATTCATTACTATCAGAGGGTGGTCAGACAAGGCAGCTGTCCCACTCCCCACTACACAGTGGCCCAAACCCTGTTACTCTTTGCAGTTTCAGGGGTTTCAGTATAAGAAGTCTATAAAATGATTGAGTGTGTCCAGAGGAGTGAGAGAAGATGTTGAAATGTCTTGAGGGCAATACTTAACAAGGTGTGGCTGAATTCACTTCAGTAGTTCAGTCTGGAGAAGAGAAGGCTGAGGTATGACCTCATCACAGTTTGCAGTTTCTTCAAGGGTGTCAGCAGATGAGAGCTGCTGATCTCCCCTCTCTGGTGACCAGTGATAAGACATGAGTAAATGGAATGAAGCTGCATTAGAGAAAGCTCAGATTAGATATTGGGAAAAGGTCCTTCACAGAGAGTCACTGGTCACTCAAGCATTTCTTCACTCTTTGAAGTCCCTCTGGATGATAACACATCTGTGTCTTGTATCATCAGCTTGTCCTAGTTCGTCATTTGCTGAGGATCATTTGCATTCTGCCTTATTGTCCAGTTCTGCAATTAGACCCAGTAAAGACACTTGGAGTACTCCTCTAGGGACTGAACTCCACTGGATTGCAGGCGTGCACAGATCAAAAATATTTTAATCTGGCAGTTCAGCCAGTTTTCAGTCCAGCTATACATCCATATTGCCTCAGTTTGTCTGTAAAGGCTCCATAGAAAACAAAATTAATAGACTTTCAAAATTCAAAGTGAACAACATCTATTGCCCTTCCTTGTTCCACTAATAGTAATTTCATTGTAAGAGGCTACCAGGATGCTAAACATTATTTTCCTTTCATAAATCCATAGTCACTACTCTTAATCTCCTTGTTCTTCAGATGTTTGGAATGGCTTTGAAGAGGATTTGCTCCATGACCTTCCCAGAGATCAAGGACAGGCTGACTGACCTGTAGTGTCTCAAATCTAAATATTTGCACAAAACACAATAATTTTAGTTGAAACCAAAACTCGTAGACACTGCCTGCTCTGCCAGAGTAGACAGTAATAAAGAAAAGATAGATGAAAAGAGAATTTGGGAAACAAGACACAAAATTGACAAACATGAATTAGATATTGTAAATTATCCTTTTGATTCTAAAAATGGTGAGAAAGACATCTCATTGTTTGAGTTGTTACATGTTAGTGTTTTCTCAGGAGACAATGACTTTTTTTTAGTTTCATTAGCATTTAGACAGAAAGAAGTGTGTAAAGCTCTGTGGCTATACAAGAGTTTGGTTTTCAGAAGCAAACTATAAAACCTCTCCAGACTGAAACAGAAGCTGAAGTGAGACTCTATTTTCAGCTAAAATACACCTAAATTAGTGGAAGCATGTACTTAAGCTGACTGTTGCTTCATTGAGTTGCAGCTTGAATAAGTATTAGAGATTGACTTAGCATTATTGGTATTTTCCTAAATTCTAATCTCATCTTTGTGGGATAAAATTAAAGAGATTAGAAGTTCTACAATACCAAAGTTTTTCCCTGTCATACTTTGCTGTATAGTATAAAATTATAAAATTCTGATACTTTTAGGACATCTTTTTTTCCTTCTGGAACAAGGAAGCAATTGTTTAATGACTTCTGTTCCAGAAGGAATGGAGTTGCTTATTACATATTGGAGTTTCTATATTTGAGGTGGGCATTTGCATATAATCAATGTTTATTATCTGGGTGAAGTTTCTGGCTTTTAATGGGAAAGTTGAACAACAGAATCTTCTTTAAATCTAGTTGGTCACTGATGTTTGCACTCTCATATCACATCACCTTTCACATTCCCTCTCTCCAATTTCATTAACAGCATGTATTTGAATTCAAATTGGTGATATTGGCCCCTGAGAGATGCTTTTGAAAATAAATTATATGCTTTATCTCGATAATTTTGTGAATTCTGTCACTCTGCTAACTAAAACAATACTAGCCCTGATTAAAAGGACAGAGTGGAAAAGTGTGGCTGAGGAAGAAAGGGACATTACTAGTGTTCAATCACAAATAATATTAATTGAGGACAGGTCCTGGCATATGCTGGTTTACAATGCAATTTTTTTCACAGTCTATACTCAGAAAAATTTCTCATGTTCCTCACTATTTTCATAAAACACATCACTACTTATCTATCTTTATTTATAAGGATTGTTTGAAAATTGATGTCTAAATTAATCTTTATGAATTAGGCTAAACAAATGGTGATGTTTCAAAATGTATATGGATACTTAAGTCTTTGTTCATATAACACTATAGGCACACAAGCACTCAATTTCTCTTAAAGCTTTAATCATCAAACTAGGCTTAGATCAAATATGAGCAGAGGGCTGTCATTTTGCTACTTGTTCTGCAAGCAAATATATTATGAATAAAATTATATTAGATATCCTTTCTAATAAAATATAGCAAAATATATTTCAAAGCAGAAGATAAATGATGGAAAAATTATACTAACTAATCCATACTAATAAATCCTTATCTATTGTTTCATTTTAAGGCTCTTCAATACATTGTGCAAACAAGGTTTTGAAAGTGATGCAGTGATCTCTTAAATAAATGAAACATGAAGATACTAAATTAGCTTTTTCAATCACTGATCGTCCAAATAACTTTAACTAGAGAAATGGCATTGTCAGCTGTCAGGTACATAAAATAGAAGAGGTATCCCATGACAGGATTTAATTTAACACTGAGATAAAACATGCAATGTGAACAAATTTCAAAGATTGGGTGGAGGAAGGGATGCTAAGTGTTTTGTTTAATGCATAGTTAAGTTAGAATTTGCCAGTTTCAGCAAATTCTGGATGCTCTTGTGTTTGCATCTCTTCAGCATGGTAATCTTATGAGTGTATAATCAGCAAGTTGTTATTTGGTATGAGCATCATGTGGTTATACTGAAAGAGCTATTTTGTGGGAAAGAAAGCACATTTCACTTAACTGCAATTTCGCTCTATCAACAAAACCCACAATGCAGCTTTGTGAAGCAATAACAAGTACCAAACAGTGGGGTCTTACAGTCTGTCAAATTGTTGTTAATTACAGAATGTTGTTAAAGGAAAACATACATGCAGAGCAGAGTAAGCATAACAAAGGGACATTTATAGGCCAATACAGCTGTCATTGAAATAAGCAGGAATTTCGCTGTTAACTTCAATCCGAGTAGAATCAGCTTTTTTAAATTTAACTGTGAACATAAAGTGTCAAGTCTTTTCCAAGCCATCTCTCTGTCAACTGAAATAATATGATTCTGTATTAAGGCATAGAAAATTTATAGGCATATGATGAATGCATACCTTTTAGTGAAAGCACAAGTATATTCTAGAAATTATTTCTGAGTGCTTAAAGATAATCTTCTCCAAATTTTTGGCCACTTGTCCCCAAACTGTTCCTGTCACGAGGATGAGATCTCAGTCCATGTTACCAGAACACCTATCAGCTTGTACTAATTGCTGAGTATACCATTTGATGTGAAAATACTGCTCTCAGAAAAGCAGTGTTCAGCACCTGCTCTCTTACACAGAGATATCACATATAGAAAAGATTTAGGAATAAGAATTATAAAAAAAAACACACAAACATCTCATTGCAGCATTTGTATAATATCACAACAAAATGAAAGGTGTTAATTTACACCTAAAATTTCATTTCATTCTCAGCAGTCAGCCAGCAATTTCTCTCTCAATTCATCCATCCTCCAGCTGAAGTCATTCTGCATGTTGCAGAGAACTACTTATTTTGGTTACCATGCTTATTTAGGCTCATGTTTTATTGACTGTATTATATAATGCAAATGGAATATCCATAGTTACCTTTCAAGATATCATAACTTTCCTTGGAGTTTCAAAATAGAAATTGAGACATGTTTTCTCTCTTGTTTACCTGCTAACTTATTCAATGATTTTATATGCTGACCTTCATCATAGTGGAGGCTCTGACAGAGTGTTCTTAAACTTCTTTTAGAATAGATACTCAGAAGATTAAAAAGGAACCCTGAAATATCAGTTACTTTTCCTTTCTTTATGTCTTCTATCAGCAAAGTAACAAAATTGTAGTCATATATTTATGCCATGACATTTTACAAAACACTTATACTTCAGAAGCCTTTCAGTATCCTGAAGTAGTTACTTATTTTTTGTTCCCTTCTTCTTCAGTTGCATGAATTACAATATAAACCATTTCATGGTTCTGTGATTCTGTGATAGAAATTTAAAACAATATATAAAACACCATTTCTGATAGTCTGCATTTCAGTGCATTTTGATTTCTGTAAAGACCCCACATTACACAGTAAGGAGCAAGTAACTTGCTAAGTACACATAGTAAAAATTTTCTCTTGTTTGAGATATTTTAGAAATATAACTCCTTATTAACAAGGAAGATCAATTACAGACAATTTTTTTTGGTAATTAATAGAAGTTATTTTTAAAAGGAATGATTATGTTAATACAACTTGGTTCAAATTGTACTTTGAAGAGATAACCTAATCCTGACACCAAGATCATGATTACATAAATAAGTAGTAGTGTAAGCAAAATATCTTCCTGGGTCACGTGCTGCTTTGGATCATAATGAAATGAAAAGAGAAAAAATTTCCTTCATTTTACTGGAGAGAATGACTACATTTCTAATTCCTACATCAGATTAGAAATAATAATATCCATGAGAAAGAATATACTCAAAGGAATTCTTCTTACTTTGATGCACATATTTTTACATCAAGGAGGGCAGGATTGCATTAGATTAAGTGTATTGAATAAGCTGAAATAATTTCTCATTATTAGATGCAAAATTTCTGAGTTCATTAAAGAGCCTTAATTAAAATATATAGCAGATTTGTCTATAGGGGTATTGAGAAAACAGATTTCTTTTTGCAACCTAGAGTGACATATGCTTAAATTATAAAATTATGTATATCTTCATGTTTTGTTTGCTCTGTTTTCTTATCTAGAACGTGTTACTAAGATTAAAAAAAATATACTTTTTCCTTTTTGAAATTTTATATTACTTTTCAGTGTGCTGACATCCTTCATCACCATGGAAGACACTCTAATTTCTAACTTCTTCGATTTAATTTTGGAATTGTTTCCACTGGAGAAGGCACTTCTCTCCAGACACCACATATTATTCCATGGATGCAGCATGTTGTTTTCCAGAGACCTCTGACATACATCTGGCTGAAGTTGCTACATTTGCCAAATAGTTGCCTATTTGGCTGCAATACCACTGAAAATATCAAATGAGCTTCTGTAAGCAGAAAGACAGAAATAACAGAAAAATGGCTAAATGTCAGGAGAACAACCAGAAGATTGTGAGCACTGGGAACATTAAATGCACCCTGGACAGTGAACAAATAAGCAAAGGATAGATACAGAATTGTGTCTGGAAGTACTCTACTTTGAGAAATATTTTTGGGAAAGACTTGGGAAAAAATAAGGAACATTATTTCCTCTCACAGTGAAAGTGTGTATGTGTGCGCGAGTGTGTGCATGCGAAATAATACCTCAGATTTTACACATGGATTTAGAGTTTTAATGTAAACATTTCTTTTATTATGTAATGTTACATCAATCAGCCATGTAGGTGTAATCCTTTCAGTTTTGAGAAAGATCAAAATACTGCTGTCCCAAGGTTTAAAGGGGTTTAACAGAACATGATTGACATCTGTGTAGCAAATACTGTAATCAACCAGATGAGTTCTCTATTGACCAGCAGTTTCTTAGATAAAATGCTCAGTCTACCTTTAAAGGATTTGGGCTCATGGGACTCCTTTATTACTCATCCTTTTTTTTGCTAAATTTCAGGTGAATTCAAAGATCATAACTGCTTGCACAGATGGATAATTATGCTGCTTTAACTGTCTAATTACTTATATCAGAAGTTCAGTAAGAAGCTTTTAAGTATGAGCATGGGGATTATCACATGGTTCAACCTTTCTAAAAGGCCTCTTAAGAGGGAGATGTCAATCATCTGGCTTAAACTGTAACCAGGCAATTAGAAAAAAAACTTTTGAACCAAAGGAGTCAGCACCCCAAAAAGGAAGCATAAAAGAAGGAAAGAAATGGAAATGGTGAGACCTCTGAGTGAAAAGCTGCTCTGACAGCAGTCAGCCCCTGGTTTGTCACTGTTGGCAGTCACTCTGCAAGCATTGCTGAGGTGCTGATGGTGCAGCCCCTCTGTGAAGCACTGGGAGCAGCCTGCATCCAACTAGAGCAGAGAGTGTGGGACAGCAAGCAGAGACCCTCATCTGGGTGTTCCCCTGGGGACTTGTGGACTCCTCCCTTTTTGGTGAGTAAACAGTAGTAATCTGCAGGGAAACACACAGGGCAGGATCACCCCCATCTGTCAAGGAGGAGTGTGTACTCAAGGAATCTGTCCTATCCCCCAACAAACAGGGCATGCTGGTAGTCCAAATGTAGCTTCATCAATATCACAGGATCTCAGAATATCTTGGATCAGGATGAACATTAAAGATCATCTAGCTTCAACCCCACTGCCATGTGCAGGGACACCTTCACTGGACCAGGTATCTCAAAGCCCCATCCAACCTGGCCTTGAGCACTTGCAGGGATGGGGCATCCACAGCTTCTTTGGACAACCTGTTCCAATGCCTCAGCATCCTCACAGTAAATGACTTTGCAAGGGATTAGAACTGTGTGGGGTTAGGTATCCAAATATGCTTAGAATTTGTAGCTGTATTAGCATTTTGTAAGTTTCTAAATAAGATTGTCCAACTCTTGAATTATTTATACTCCTCCATGTATAGTTCAGTGATTGCCAGTTAGTTACATATAGTTAATAAATCAACAAACAACTTCTGTCCTGAACTGAGCAGGTTTGTCTTTGATTTACTGACAAGCTCTTACATTCTAACCACCAAATGTGATCATTACAGCCAATAGCTAGGTACTCTAGTGCACATTCTGACAGGTAAAGCAACACCTATTTCATGAATTTATTTTTATGTGTGCAATTTTTCATAAGTTTTCCTCAATAGAGATTCAATAGCCAAAAGAGAGACTTATGGTACTAGACTTGAAATTTAGGCCTGAATTTCCAAGGGCTATATTCTAACCCTTTGCAAACCTCAGTACAACTCTTATATTGAGAGAAGGAAAAGATATTACTCCAGTGAAACATTATCAAGAGAAAGAGAAACTGATATGAAAGCTAAGCAGTTATCATCATTAAGGTTCTTCAAACACTAGAAGAAAAAATAAACAAACCCAGAAGACTTAAATGTTTTTTCAGCTGTGAAAACCCCAGCTACAACTGAAACAATACATTCTGTTTTATTCAAATTTCCTATTGAAATTTTAACAGTACGGAATTTTGAGGAACAAATGGAACTGGAGACTCAGTTCTCCATGACACTATCCAGCAACATCTTCTTGTTTCAACACTTTGAAAAGGATTGGAACAGGGTGCAACAAAGAGAAACAATTACTGCATCAGAATACTCAGTTAATTCTTCATGGCTTCACCACAGTTAGTAAAAAGGTTAATTATTAATTATTTAATGTCTTTTCACTAAATCTCATAACTCTTTCTGGAAATACGTTATTAGTGTTGTGATGAGAATTTACAGGTCTGTTTTCTGCAAAAAACTGCATAATTACAGAACATCTGACAATCCAGTACAAATTCATTCCACTAGTAGTTTTGCTGTGTATGTATCTTGCTATGTGCTACAATAAATTGCTAAAAAGCCTGTAGAGAGGCTGACAGAGATACATGCAGATGATGACAGCAGGTGACTTTCAGACAAATCCTACTGCTTCTGCATTGGTTTCTTCGACTCTCCTGAGGTAATGAATCATTTCAGAGATTTTTCAAATGGGCACAATACGGACTATCCACTTAGGAGCTGGACTTGATCTTTGTGTGTCTCTTCCAATTCAGAACATTCTGTGAAGTAATAATAATAATAATAATAATAATAATAATAATAATATCTCCTTAAATTTCAGCTGTGACACAATAAATTTTCCTTACCTTATATGCAAGTTGACAAACAGCAAAGTTTTAAATGTGTTCATAAGAAAAATAGTTGCTATTTACATTAAATACAAGCATCACACCCAGTGCTTATAAAACTTTTGAAAAAACTTGATTTATTATTTGAAGATCTTTTTTCTACTTGTTAACAAAGATATATTTCACTCTCCTTAGTTCTTTCTGGACTTAAATGAAATAACTAAATTTAAAATATGTGTCCACCAATACAATAAATTTTCTCAGTACCTTCTAATTCCAGTTCTAATCATTATGCTTGGTTGCATTTTTCTTTTACAAATATAGATATTGATATATTACAAAGCATATATATATATATATATATATATATATATATACACACATACATAGTAACTAAATCCTCAGTTTTATCATAATAATATAGATAAGTGAAACATTATGAAGATAACTATCTTCATATACATTGCATTTAAGTCTTGCTGGAAGGACATCTAAACTTCAAAGCATGATTGAGATCATCTGTTTCGCTTTCCGATCAAAACAGCTGTCATGAAAGCAAAGAAACAGGTTCAATCAATAGCAGAAATGAATAGTTATCTATTTATTGTTTTGGAGAAAACGGCTTTTCAGGAATTAGTTAGGACATACATTACACTTGAAATTGTTAGAATTATAGAACAGTAAGTATTGTAGAAATAACAGATTTGTTTACTGGATTTCTTCTCAGAAGTGTGTTTTAAATTCAAAATCATGAAACTATATTCTAGAAAAGATGCTCTCTCTTCTAACCCATCCTGGCTCATCATTATGACATTTTTAGTATCAAACATAGCAGGCAGTTGTGGGTCTGGGAGAGCTCAAGTAATAGGTAGGAATAGAGAGAAAAGTCTCAGGAAGTTGTACCAATGGAAGTTAAAATGAGATATGCTGACAGAACTGGTTTGATTAAAAAAATTAAATTTACTGTAAATTCTGATCTCCTTTGGAGATGACATGCAGGACCCTGCACCTGGAGAGGAATAACCCCATGCATCCAGAGAGGCTGGGGGATGACCTGCTGGGGAGCAGATCTGCAGAAAAGGACCTGGGGGTCCTGGTGGACAACAAGCTGTCCATGAGCCAGCAGTGTGCCCAAGAAGGCCAAAGGTATCCTGAGGTGCATTAGGAAGAGCATTGCCAACAGGTCAAGAAAGGTGATCCTGCCTCTCTGCTCAGCCCTGGTGAGGTCATATTTCCCCAAATGTGCTGTGCCTAGTTCTGGGCTCCCCAGTACAAAAGAGACACTGAGTTCCTGGGCAGGTCCAGCAGAGGATAACAAAGGTGGTTAAGGGACTGGAGTATGTCCCTTAAGAAGAAATTGTGAGGGAGCTGGGCCTGCCTAGCCTGGAGAAAAAATTGATTGAGATGACACCCAGTCATCCCTTATCTCATCCATCCTTAATCTCCTAATTTTCTGATTCTGTGAAAAGAACAAACTCATGTGTTCATTTAAAAATAGAGTACGTCTTATTCATTTAGTAAAAAAAGGTTGAAAAAACCCAATTCTCTACTCCTTTCCTCATATGCTGGGCTGCCCAGTCCTTTGGTCATTTTTGTGGCCCTTCTCTGGAATTTCAGCAGCCTGTCTACATCTTCTGTGCACAGTGGGGACCAAAACTGAGCACAGTTTTCCAAGTGTGGCCTGACTAGTCAGATAGAATGGAATATAACTTTTCTATCTCTGCTGGTGATGTACTTGATGAGGCAATCCAGAACCCCACTGGATTTCTTTTCTGCAGCAGCACACTGTTCACTCATAATAAGTTTGTTGTCCACCAGGATCCTAGGTCCCTTTCCACAGAGATCCTCCCCATCTGGGTATACCCCAGCCTGTTCTTCACTCCCGGATGATGTTTTCATATGTGCAAGATGTTACACTTGTCCCTGTTGAACTTCATGAGGCTCTTGTTAGCCCACTCTTCCATCCTATCCTGGTATTCCTGCACCTGGATCTCCCTTCTTCGCTCCATTTGGTATCATTGAAAAACTTCATCACCATCCACTTGATCCCATCTTCTAGGCCTGTTATGAAGGTATTAAACAATGCTGGGCCCAATATCAACCTCTGGGATCCCATTTGTGACAGGTTGCCCATTTGAAAAGGAGCTGTTTACCATTCCCCTCTGGGTTTGTCTGGTCAGTCTGTTCCCCACCCACCGTCTAAACTGCAATGCATTTATCACTCTCATCACATGAGCAGAGAAGGTTACTTTGCCATAGAAGATGGTCAAGTGTTTCAATCACAATCTGCTCTTGGTGAATGCATACTGGCTTTTGTGGATCACCTGCTTCATCTGACTTGTCATAGCCCCCCAGAGGATTCATTCAATAACTTCCCCAGGGACAGAAATAAGACTGATGGGCCCAAAATTTCCTGGATGCTCGTTTAAGCCCTTTTTGTAGACAGGGTTGATAGTTCTCTTCTTTCAGTCTTTTGGGACATTCTCTGATCGCCACCACTTCTAAATTATTATGGAGAGTAGCCTCGAAAAAATGTTAGCTAGCTCTCTTAGCACTCTTGGATGGACACTTTAGGTCCAATTAATTTATAGGGGCCAAGCTTCTGTGACAACTCACACATCAATGCTTTCTTCTCTGGCAGTGGTTCTGTATTTGGAGTCCAGCAGTGCTGTTTATATTAGGGGAGAAGAAAGTATTGGGAACTTCTGTCTTTACAGTGGTGATGTGACTAACACCCTCTATTCAACAGATAGGTTCCTACCAATATTTGATACAATATTTTTCTTATTGCACATTGTGTTCTCTGTTTATTTTGTCACTGTAGTGGAAGAATCACCACATAAGTCAGTCTACTGAGAGAAATAACTCATTTGTCAGAATACCAACAGTTTGATGGTTAGTGTGAAGACAGAAATATCTATGAGAATTGCAGGCATTAAACAATAGAAATCACATTTCTATAGTGAACCAATTACAGTAAAGACTCTTGAGGTATTATCTGAGCTCAGAAAGTACACAGCGAAGAACTATTTAAAACACTCAGTATGAATGCCAATTTCCTTAGGTACACAAAAGCAGTTTTCTAAATTTAATCTGATCCTTCACATTCTGTATAGCAATAGTTATTTACTAGAACATAGATGGACATAAGGCCAACCTCTGCTCTCCAGTGTAAAAGAAGGACACTTTTTAAAAGGCAGAAATCCTGCTGGCAGAGATTTTGATAGCAAGACACAAGACAGCTCATAGCAAAAATATGAGAAATGGTTATTTAAAATTTTCCAGCTTCTGACAAATTATGTCAAAACAGCATCATTGTTTGTTGAATTATGCAGCTGTTATCACAGAAGTTTCTGGGGCTTTTGCCCCACTTTATACTCAACAAACAAATCACACTTTATCAGACTTACCATATATACTCCTTCAGAAAGAGCCATTTACAGAAATATTGAGAGTGACCTCTTCATTGTGGAGGTCCTGAATCACATAAAGCAGATATTGCTGAAGTCTGAGAGCAGTGTAATTTCATTCTGCTCCCTACGCTGTGAAATATAGAACCACTGGTGTCATGAAATCGAAGAAGTATAAAAATGAAAGTTCTTACTGATAGAAGCATGTGCAGTCTATATTAAATTAAGAAGGATGGAAACAGATCTGTGACTTTTGAAGTACAGGAAAAACTACAGCACCACCAAAGGCACCAGCAGGTCAAGGGTGTAAATGGAAATAACTACTTTAGGGACAGACTGTTCAGGACCCATATTGAAAACCTGTGTGTCGCATATTTTCACAAAATCAATTTATTTGCAGCAACTTGGGAGCTTTAGGGTTTATGAAATATAGTTATAGCCCAACTGTCACCAAAGAACAAGTTTTCTGAAAGTAGAAATGCTATTGAAGGCTGTGCCCCTTCAATATAAACAAAGAAGAAACAAATAAACAAAATTAAAAATTATTTACTTCCATACAAGTCTAATGTCTGTTTTGTGATATTACCTCATGCAAATAAATGGCTATATTTTTATATATGTGCATATATAGTTATAAATATATGTGTGTGAATGTGTGCACATGTACTGTACAAAGAGCACATACTTCTGTGGTCATACAGAGTAAAATATTGGTATGGTTTAAAGAAAAATGTTTTACTTATTGTTCACAAGTGCTTTTTAGAGAAGTCTATCATGACTGATAATATTTTGCAGAAGCCTAGTGGAACCAAATACGTTTGATATTTTACATTTATTAAAACTAATTAATAATAAATCTAATTTTGTTTGAAAACAATTTCAATATTAAAAAGTTTAAATGAAATTATTTTAAAGAAGAATATGTTAAGTGTTGCACAGTTAAAATTGCATATAAATTAGGCAAACTGTATTGTGCAATATATATTGTTATGGAGGCACAGTCAGCAATTAAGCACTACTGAGTCACTCCACTGAAAGGATGCAAAGATATATTAATGATTAGAATAAAGAGGTCTCTCACTCTTTCTTAACACCTGTTTTGATTCAGTCTGTAGAAAATATTGGCTATCATTTGTACAGGTTTTGTTTTACTAGACTGGCTAATCTCCTCATTTAGAATTTTTAAAGTCTCATGCTATAACGTAATTTAAATTTTGTACCTTGAGACAAAACTCACTGCCCGAATCAGTGTGCACCCAGTGAAAAAACATGAAAAAAGTTTGGGCATATGCTCACTCTCTGTCTCCAAACCCAGTTAGTTTCATTCATTACTTTATTCATTACTATTACTTCACCACATACATCTACTCTCTTGAAGTGTATTTTTTTTTTTTTTTATAGGGAGAGATCAAGGGATAGTCTTGCTGCAGCCTGGTAACGCAAAGGTCTGTATAATTAGAACCTTCAGAAGGAAGAAGTTGCCTAACAACTCTTTGCCTTTGATGGTCTCTTAGGGCTGTCTGCAGAAAATGGAAATAGCTTTTAGCTGCAAGATTTGGGGCACAGTGCAGCAGCTGAATTGAAGGTCTCAAAAATAGCTTATAAAGCCCCCTTTATGCCCACCCCTTGTCTGGCTTGCTGGCTTCCTCTTAGCTGTTCAAAACATTTAGCATTTAAAGAAGGCAGTCAATAAGTGCAGACATAAAGACTCAGAGGCGATAGAAGGGTTCTCATGAACTGGCAGAGACTGGGATGGATTTATTCACTCTTGAATGGCTCTTCACATCAGGCAAATCAGAGAATCTAATAATAGTTTCATTCCAGACTATGATATATTCTGTTTGGGCATTATATTTTCAAGCAGAAGTGTCAGGAAACCCTATTTACTGCCATTTATAGCATTGTGTAGACTCAGTTTCTACTGCTGTCCACAGTGGGACAGGAAATTGAAAACAGGGCCAAGAAATGTCTTGCAGCAAGACTGCAAGTGCCAGGAAAGAAGAGAACTTACTTGTTTTTGCAATGCATGGTCTTACTACTTTCTGAAATAATCTCTCTAAACCTTAATCTTACCTGAATCTTGTAAAATACATATTTCTATAGGTGTTGTGCTTAGGAAATCCAATTAATATGTAATGAAAATTTATATATATTCAAATACATGCATGTACACACACACACGTATGCATACATGTGCTAGCATTTCTTACATGTAATATTGGTCTGAATATTGATTCATAAATGGGACTAATTTAAGCTTATCCACTATAAAAATAATGCAAATAATGTCCTCACCTGTAATTAATTAAAAAAAAAATGAAAGTTAACAAAAGTTGAAAAGTAAACTAAATCACTGTACTTATGTCAGGAGTATTTTCTCCCTGAAAGCTTGTGTTAAGAGAGTTAAGAGTTTTCTAGTTCCTGCATCTATTTAGTAAAGTTTTGCTCATTATGTAGTCAATATAGTTAGCATTGTCAAGATTTATTGTTATTAATATTCCACTGAAGAAACAGTTACACAATGAAAATATTTGTGTATTATATTGATCTGCAGAAATCTTCAATAAAATTAATGGAACATATTTTCTTATAAACTAAAAGACAAATAAATACTATCTGATATTCAGGAAAGCCAAAGGCCTATTCTTATAACTATTATAAATTTTATACAATTTTGTCTTTCCATCATGATCACAAAATTTATGTTTCTTCCCATTTAAATATTTTGAAAGCATAATCTCAATGAAAATATTTCTATCTCTTTAATTTTTGTATTCTTATTAAAATATAGGTAAGAGAATTTTCTAAACTGCATGCATTTCTTTAAATAAGAAATAAAAATAGTCTCTTGCAAGCCAAAAATTTCATTAGATATAATAAAATGAAATACTGTCAGCTTTTAAAGAGCTGAAGAACAGTAAAGGCCAAGACTCACAGCTGAGCATCTATGGGAAATAAGGTCTGTTACACCTGGTGTCATCAGCTTTTAGAAGTGTTAGAGAGCAGAAATAAGTAAGAGCTGTTTATTGTAAAAGATATTAGAAAGTAAGAGGAAAATGTGGAAGAGTAGCATACAATAACAGGAGTTATCAATTGTACAAAAAACCTACAACAATACTGATTTATTCAAATGCCAGTTAAAAGAATTAGATCTGTAAGAACGCAAAACTTTCAAATAATTCCCCATTTGATAGAAGATGAATGCACCTTTCTATTTTAAGACAAAGAAAATAGAAAAACCAAGCCCCAAATCTCTATGCAATATTTGCTTTCTTTGTGAAATTCATATTGATTTTCTCTTGCTTTTGTTTGTCTTTGTATTTTGCAATTGCATCTTGAATTTCTACTTATTATTATGGAAGAAGTAAATCACACAGTTATAGTCCTATTGTTTGCAGGAACAACTAATCATCCTTTTCTGGAAAATAGCATTACTGAGGTTCCTTGCTGTGAAATTTCTATTCAGTTCCTGGCCAACAGATTTGAGTGTTTCTTTATGACAAAGAGACTACACCTCCCACAAGGCAATGGGAAATAAAATAGAAAATACAGTTTAGTATTGTGATTAAATAATAGAAAAATAAATGTCTTAGTTCCATTCAAAGACAGAGTATGCTTGGATAGGTAAGACCAATGCATGATAAAATAGTTCTTTTTTCGTTATAATAATATTATTCCAATATAATAATTCCAAATAATCATATCATAATCTAAAATGTTTTTAACATATAAACTTTGAATTTCAATTGGGTTTGAAATATGCTTGAGAAAGCATTCAGAACTTAGAAAGCCTCACCAGACAGGTTTCAAGACATAATGAGAATCTGAAATACTGTATTAGAGGTCCCTTAACCCTGGCAACCTTAAAGAATAAACTAAGAATGAAAGTGATGACAGTACCCACCCAAAGTTTTTTATCCATCATCATCAGAAAGAACAACAAAATTACATTTTGTGACTGGCTGATGAAATAGATACCACAGATCATAGAGATGGCTTAGTAACTGTCAAAGTCAGAGGATATTGGATTATCCATTGTCACATAAACACTAAATCATTTATTTTTGATAAATTGCGTAGAGCTTTTTAAAGAGTTTATGATCACCTAGGCATGTGTTTAGGGGTTACAGTTTTTTTTTAAATCAAGTTTGACCACATAAATTATGTGATCCTTTTTTCTTTCTGGTTTTGATATCTTTTTTTTTTCAATGACTGCTGCTTATTTATTTCCACAGTTCCACAAGTTCTACAAAGATAAAGATGGTGGAAGCAGTGGTTTTCTTTAGTAATACATTATTTTGTGTCATGTTCTGGCAGCACAATACCTCTCTAATGTGAGAAAATTGTCATTGCTTTTGATCCCAAGTTTGTCTTACTAGTTTCAAACATCTTTCTTGGTGTTCAGAATTACTTCTGAGAAATTTTGGTAGCCAGTATCATTTTAGTTTGTCACATCTTTTTTATCTTCCAGTCGAAGAAAGCAGACAGAACCTACTTTAGACATACTCTTGAGCACTCCATTGACATTCAGGTAATATGTAAAAATGATAGCTTTAATTCAGGCTTTAAAGAAAAATCAATTTTCCACTGACACATGACACAGTCTGAGTATGTATTTGGCTCATGCAATGACAGAATTGACCTGAACCCTAAGTATATTTACTGGGTTTTGCTGCAATAAATTTTTTCACAGTAACTGGTATGAGGCTGTGTTTTGTATTTGAATAGAAAACAATGTTGATCACACAGGGATGTTTTCATTTCTTCTGAGCAAGGCCCTTTCTGCCCCTCACAGCACCCCACCAGTGAGGAGCTTTGGAGTTCACTGGGAGCTGGGAGGTGACATAGCAGGGACAGCTGGCACCAACTAAGCAAAGCAATATTCCAGCCCTCATGACATCATGCTCAACATATAAAACTGGGGATTTTTATTTTTAAAACAAGATTTTTTTTCTCAGATTTGCCCTTCCAAATCTCCTCTTGATCCACCAAAGGGGAAGTGAGCGAGTGACTGTGTGGTGTGTATTTGCCAGCCTGGATTAAAACAGAAAAGAATGAAGAACTGTATTGAATTTAGCCAAGATGAGGTTAACTTTCCTCAAAGCAGCCTGCATGATGCTGTGTTTTGAATTTGTAACTAAACCAGTGTTGACAGCACACGAGTATTTTATTGGTGAACAGGACTTGCACAGAATCCTGCCCTTCTCTGTCTCCTACTCTGCTCTCAATGAGTAGGCTAAAGGTGAGCAAGGGATTGAGACGCAGCTGGGAAAGCTGACCAGAATTGGAAAAAAGGGATATTTCATGCCATATGACACCATGCCCAGCAATAAAAGCTGGGTGGTACTCTCTTCAAAGTAACTTGTGTCCTGGGTAGCTGTGCACCAGGCTGCTTTTTGGACAGAACAAATGACTGTCTTTGTATGACTTGCTATTGAAAAATTCCCCCATTCCTTGCCCCCCACTCCCCACTTTTCCTTCACTTAGTGAACTGCTTTTGTCTTGACCTACAATTTTTTCTTATTTTTGCTCTTCTGATTCTTCTCAGAGTGAGGAGGGATAAGCAGCTGAGTGGGTGCTTAATTATTGACTGGGATCAACCCATCACAGGAACAAAACCTTTTAGTCAATCCTCATCTCACATAAATTTATAGTAAACATTGTGTTTTAGTATTAAGACAATAGAATGTTCAAATTACGTTTTAACATTATCACATTACAGACATTGATTAAAGCTTCAGATGGACAATACCTTACACTAAAATTCTTTTCTAAGCCATAAATAAGAGCTATAATAGCATATTATAGTAGTAAGAAAGAACTCTATCACAGTTTGAAACAGAGTAGACCTACAACTATCTGTTTCTTCTTCTTTCAAAATTGGAATTATTTTTTACTTTCTAAAAATTACTTTCCTTCATCTTCCCCATCCTTTCTGACTCAGTACTATTTTCACTGATATACTTCTGTACACAAATATGGAAATTGTATCATTGAAATAGAAGGCACGAATGAAATGTCAATACTCTCTTTGTAACCGATGGTTTATTTCTACCATGTGTTTCAATGAGAAGACTAAATATCAAATATTGGCAATTAAAGGATGAATGCATGAATAACATTTTATATATTTGGTGGGTAAAGAAGTAAAAAAATATTCACTGAAACTGTCTTTTCATTTAAACTCCCGTACAAGTAAGAACATAATTAGTCTCAGTTCAAGAAAAATTTCACATATTCAATACTTTGAGCATCCTGGTACAAACTTAAGTACATTGCATGACATCTGAGAAAGAATGGATACCATGACTGAAGGGAACAATAATTTTAATTTTTCTGCATGTATTCATAGTGCTCAAGGAACTTGATTGACCACACTGGCAATTAAAATCCCTGGTAACATCTATGGAATATATATAGTTTATTCAGCTAATCTGAGAGTTTACACCTAAGGATCTCACATTCATATTCTGTTTAGATAATTTTGTCTACATTCATATACTTAGTACCAGGAATTCTGTCTCTTATGTTTTAATTGAGGTAATCAAATAATTTTCATTTGTAGATAAGCAGTGTGATAAATTGCCTTTTTACACTTCTCAAACACATATGATCACCTTTGAAACTTAGTCATCAAGCAAACTGTCACTTCTCAGAAACATTAAGCAGCTGCTCCAATTAAGGGTCTTGAAAATAAAAACTGAATAGAAGTGTCTTTTCAACTTTTCTCAAACTGCTATACTGTCCTTCATATGTGCAGTAAATAAATTCTGTGACTTTGGTAAGAAGTGTTCACATTTGTACCAACAACAGGTTTAAGTTACAGTATTTTTCTTGAATAAAGCTGTAAACAAATGTACATTAGACAAGAATACATTCCATCTACCCAGCACAATCCACTCAGCACTGTTACAGTGCCCTGGAGAGCCTGCAGTTATTGTGTTTCAAATCCATTGTGCTTGTTATATAAGACCACATCTTGTTTTGTTTTTTTTTTTTTTCCTTTTCATTACCTTGCTGATAATAAAGGTTGAATTAGGGGCACTAATGTCTTGGTTCTTTAGAAAGCCAATAAAACCTCTTGTAGCATAATCAGGTTTCAGAGATTATACTTTTAAAAGTGGAAAATTGGAGAATTTTTTATCAGCATTGTTTTTATAAAGATTTTCTTAAATCCAGGTGAAAATTTCTCGTATTAAAGTATCTGATGTTACATGGCGATACATAAATAATATTGGGAGTCTTGGGAAGACTTGCATAATTTATATGAGATTGCTGTCTTTGAATAGGAAAAACAAGTTTAGCTCATGCCCATAAATTTTCATTTTACATATGTCATTGTGATGTCCTTTCCATCTATCCAGCAGAAAAGCCTAATTCAAATTCACCTTTTCACACATCCACAGCTTTGGAACTTGGAATCTGACTCTTCATATAATTAATTGGTAAAAAAAATGAGCATCCGTTTCACATAGATGTATTTGTTTTTACACAATTAGTGGAAAGCATTTATAGATGCCTTCAAAAATATTACTGGATTTAATTTTATTTCTTCTGACACATTCTTTGATGACAGCATTTTGACCATTTTGTTTAAATTTAATTTCTTAGAGAATTAAAGCATCATGCTGACTGCAGTCTTTAAAGCTCATTTGACATATTTTATTAATAGAGGATATGTGAAAAAATATTTCAAATATGATAAAAAATGTAATTCTACATTTTAATTTTTATCTGCTAAAAAAATTTAATATTTACTATCAATGAATTGGATGGCTGATGTAAAAAGATGATTGATGACTTCATATGTCTTTCATTCCATTCTGAAAAACACGTCTACAACATATAATAAATTTTAGACAGGAATACAGTGTGGAACATTATTCCCTGCATGTTAACTTAGTGACTCATCAAAGCACTCATGAAAACCTCTATTAGCATTCTAATGATGATTTTGTAAAAGTGATGGACACAAAGCTGCTGGGTAATGCTGAGAACCGAAGTTTCATTAGTGATATTATAATGATGGAGGGTACTATTATGTAAGTGGAAAGATTTTTTTTTTTTTAAGTGAAAAGAATTGGGAGTGTGTGTTGAATCCTGGAAATATATAATGGCGCCACAAAAATAATTTATTTCCAAACCTCCTGCTTTGGGTAGAGACCTTTCACTAGACCAAGTTGCTGAGAGGTCCATCTGATATGGCATTAAATGCTGCCAGCAACAGGGCACTCATAGCTTCTCTGGGCAACCTATTCCGATATAGCACCACTTGCACAGTAAAGAATTTCTTCCTAACATCCAATCTAAACCTACTTTCTTTTACTTAGAACCCATTCCCTCTTGTCCTGCCACTACATGCTCTTGTAAAATGTCCCACTCCATCTTGTCTGCAGGCTTCCTTCAGGTACTGGCAGCCACAATTCAGTCATCAGGCAGATTTTTACAGACTGAACAATCGCAATTCTCTGAGCCTTTCCTGGCTGCTTTATCCCTCTATTCAACTTTTTGTCCCTTCTCTGGACTCATTCCAACAGGTCCATGTCCTTCCTGTGCTGGGGTCCCAGAGCTGGATGCAGCCCTGCAGGTGGGATCTAACCAGAGCAGAGCAGAGGAGCAGAATCCTCTCCCTCACCCTGCTGGATACGTTGCTTTGGATGCAGCCCAGGAGACATTTGGCTTTCTAGGCTGCAAATGCACATTGTCAGATCAGATCCAGCCTCTCATCCACCAGCACACCCAGGTCTTTTTTGGCTGGGCTGCTCCCCACTTCATTAACATATATAATAAGTGCACCATTGAAACAAGATACACTAGTCAGTGGTCATGATTGTCAAGAGTTTTGAATCAAGAGTATCCAATATAAGGTATTTGAATTGAAACTGCATTATCTGCTTCATTTTATCTCAAATAATTCTAGAATTTAGGCTTCAGGTAAGTCTAAAGGTATTTGTAATAGTTTAGAGAAGATTAGATGATTTTTGATGTGCCTTGAATTCCTGTTACAGAATAGTTGCAGGTTACACATACACACTTACTCAGCTTTGTTTCACTGTGAGCTCAGTCTTCCCATTCAAAGCTGACATCACTATAAACGAGCACATTCTGTTTGGTTTGTGGTCCAATGTATGTAATCCCAGGAGACTTCTGGCTGTTACTGTCACAATATGGATGAAAATTCAATTCACTTCACTGATTTAGGCTCCTGCTTTTTGTTCCTCACCTTTCCCATAGCCCAGTTCCATTCCTGCTTACACATGCATAAATGTATTTAATATGGTGAGTCCTGCTTCTCAATATGTTGAGAAGCATGATTTACAAATAATTTAAATCTTCTCAGACTAGCACTTTATGCTACAGGAGTGTAAATGATACAATTTTTATGGGATGCACAAATTATTTATGGAACATTACGTGTGTATCTTCAACTTAATCCAGCATGATTCTTTACTTCATTGTATACTTGGGAAAAGAAGGAAGAGGCAATGAACAATAAATGAGTAATCAGGGACTGCAGATACTGGGATAGAGGGGAAATGTGGTTTGATACAAATAGGATTATACTACAAAATTTGAGAAGTCAGGTCCATGAAAATGCTGATTCCTACCAACAAACTGAATAACTGCATATTTATGATTTTCAAAAACAAGGTAAATTTTCAACTTTTTTTTTTTTTTTTTTTCCTAGGAGAGTGATACACCTTCTAGCAAACATTTGCAAAATCTTATAATGTTTCACTTTTATCAAGAATATTTTCTTTTATGAAGACAATTTTGCTTAATGGAGTCATATCATTGTAAATATTTGAACTAATTGTGAGTTATTTTCTGTTAACTGTCAGTCACCACATTTATGACACATAGCTAGGTAGGCTGTTGGGGTCTTTTTTGTAATGTGTATGGGCACTTCTTTTTCCATTATTTAATCTTTGAACAAATCATATAACTGAGATCATATAATATACTGGCTAGAAATGCATGGTCTGTTCATGCCAGAAAAAAATATAGATACAGTTGGAAATATCCTATGCCTTAAAACAGCTAAAGCCATTGATGGATAAGTAAGTTTTCATAAATATTGTATAAAGAAACTAACTTATATGCTTGCCTATTCTCATAGCCCTTTGTTCATTACTGAAATAAAATCACCTGCTTTTATTTTTATTTGTATTTGATCCTGATCACTTCATAAAATTATTTCATCATCTTAGAGGTGTTTCATACAATCATCACTCAATTCTTCTCTGTTCAAAAGAACAACAGTTTATTATGTAAACCAAGACTTTTTTCTATTTTTCAGTTTCTTACTAGAAAATATAATGACATATTTCTATTTTAGATGAATTCCTAACTGTTTTTGGTTGTGCAAAGTTGAAATTTATAATTTATATAATTTATACCTTTCGGGTTACTCTGTTTTTCTCTCCCTTCTTTCTCCTATATGCTTGTCAGAGACTGAAATGTTATGGTTCATGGCTTAAGCATTCTTATGAAGGACTTCTGGCCATTATGGCAAAACTTTATAAAGAAGTTACAGCCACTGAAACGCTCCTCTCCCTAAACATATCTCCTAAGGAGAACTTTGAACTGTAAGTTAAGGTACCTAAGGGAACACAAGATAAGATGCTATTGTCAGGTGCATCTCAGGTGCAGGAAAAAACAAACCAGGCTGAGGGAGAAGAATACCAAACAAGAAAGCAAAGCTCAGGAGTTGTGATGAAAATCATCTGTGACTGGGTTTGGGGTTGGGGAGGAGGAGGATTTGGGTGTGTGGCATAACCTCTGATCCGAGGCAGTGAACACCCATCCTCCCTTACACAAACTGGACCAGTTGTAAATGCCCCCACCCCAGGAAGGTCACATCCACAGGACACTCACATGAGAGGCAGCAGAGAGGTGCCATAATCCATAAAAGACCCCTGAAATTCCTACCCAGACTCATTCCTGAGGCCTTGCACCATAGGACTGCACGCCATGCAAAGTGATGCACCTAATCCAGACTCTGCTTCAAGACACAGTGCCAAACTTGCCTCCCCCAGGGGAGGTACCTGGGCACTCCCACATGACCTGAACATATATTAATCTGTTAGATTCTATGTTTTTTGGGGGACCTTCACCACCAAGAAGATCAGCTAGAGAGGACCAATAGAGCATCACTGGGATCCACAGAGTCGTGATATTTTCTTTAATCTGGATCTGTCATTATCTTTCTGCTCCTCCAGCTCTTTTCTGCTTCTCTTCCTTTTCCTCTCCCTTTAATTTTTACTAATGAATAAAAACCATGTGATTGATTCTGACATATGGCCTCATTTTCACCTTAATTTGGGCAGAGACATTTCTAATACTTTTACTAACCAAACTGTAACAATGCTTCTCTAATATTTTTTGCTCACTGTTAAAAATCATGAACAGCCATAAAAAACATTTGACATATTAGCCTAATGAAGTAATAAAATATTTTTATTAAGAGTGCCATTCTTTCTTGCCACATCCTGCAACTTCCAAAATCTCTCCTGAGTAAACTTCATGCTTCTTTAGAGTAAAATCAACCTTCAGTTTCTGGAAAGATAATCATAGAAATACAAGATAAAGGTAAAAAATGTAAATAAATGCAATGACTTTCTATTGCAAGTTGTTACTGTTCTTATTTCAAAAATTATATTGCTTTCACATTATTTTTTTTCCTATGTGATTAGATGGTTTGCTCTTGGCATTCATTCCACATCTCCTGTGCTCTAAAAATATGTATCACAGTTTTCAGGAGTTGAATGACTTGGAGCTTTTATTTGTCATTTAGGGTACAGTATCTTCACACAGTTTATTAGCTTGTGGGGGTTTCTGAGCTCTGTAGTATATTCTGGGTTCAAGATTACTTCCAGTAGAGGACTACCCCTTTCATTTGTGACAGTATCAGCCTGTTAGCAAGACATACAGTAGTATAAAATACCCTAGGATGCCTATTAGCCCTCAGAGTGAAGACATAAAGTTGACATGTGTTAATTTTGCCTGCCAGTTTGCATCACTTGGTAATGAATGGATGTGATATATTGTGGTGACATGAAGACAAGCATTGGAATGTTCTATCAATAGACACTTAATCTGCTTTCTTAACAGTTTAACTGAACAGATCCTCCTTCGCTTTTCTCATCTAGAACATGATAGCATGAGTGTTAACATCACTCAATAAAGAAAATGCCATCAAAACTCAGAAAATATGGTATACAGGAGAACATTTCCTTTTTCAGTTCATGTGGGCCATTCTGTCCAGGGACTTCCTATAAAACACAGCAGTGCAAAAGAATAGCCTCTTTATCATCTCTCCCATATTTTAGATCACTTGCTCCTATCTAAAGATATACACTGTCTTGAAAACTGCTTTTTAAAATGCAGCCACAGAAGGTTACAAGTACAGCTCTTGTTTTATACATGAGATCTAATTTCCTTGACACCTTTTCAACATTATTATAGATGTACATAAATATTATTATATTTGTAAGTACCTTTTTCAAGTTCTTTTACTGTAATATTTTGACAAAGAGTGGATTGAGCATCTTGTGAGATCTGCTTGTTTATTTTTCACCAAATGGCTTTTCTAGCCCAGAACCCACTAAAACCTAACATAATTTTGCCCCAAGCACAAAACTTTCATGAATTCCAGCCAATGAAACCCAGGCCTCTGTAATTCAGGGCATTGCCTCTTGCCTTTTTGTCTCGTTGATGCAACTGCAAAAACTCATCATATTACCATTAAGGTCTTTGACTGAGAATAATTTTATGTTTTGATGACCTTTATTTGCTTTCCATTTGCAAGATTTAATGGATTGTACACTCTTATTTTATTGTCTTTTCTTATTTTTCATATCCACCTTCATTCATCTTTTGACATCTACTTGCTTCAATGCCTCCTTTCTTCTGTTTACCCCTTTTATTCTTTTGCAGACTATTCCTTCCCTTTTGTTCCTTCCCTAAAGTGTTTTATATTATAACCATGTGAATTCAGTAAATTCTCTGCATGTAATCCAGAAAACAGTGGCTAATTATTTTCAGTTTTATAGTTTTCATGCCTCAATTTCCTTACAGTAAGGAACTGAGGAACTGATGATCAAATATTCACATCCACTGCCTATTCACATACAGCTGGATTTGTAGGCATGACAAAATTAAACAGTTTATGAACCTCTCAAAGATTAATTCTAGGAGCAATAATAACCTAACAAATATTTCTTCCCTGTCCAAAAGATGATTCCATGAATTTTGATGATCTATTTCTGTATTTAACAAGACACACTGAAGCTATGTGTCATATACTGAAATATTCAATGAAATAAAAATTTACTTGTGTATTCATTCAAACAGATTGAATGTATTTTTATTCCTGTATTACTATCTGTATAGTATTAATAATATTAACCATATTAAATATTACATTATTTTGAAACTTTGACTACATTTAATGCCAAAATATAAGTGAAAGATTGTAAAGGAAGTCTTATAATGAAGAATATAAGTACTCAGCTTTAAGTACCTTTAAAAAGCTAATACATGTTTTCCAAATAGGTCAGGTCTCCTGAGGTAGGTAGAAAACAATGGACAAGAAATTGTCTGATTCTGAAACCATCTTCTATAATAGATACATACGCAAGATCCTCCATTTTAATTGAAATATTTCTCACCAAGTTATAAAAGTGAGCTCTGTCATATTATCAGCTCAGAATATGTACTCATGAATGAATATGACTGTTTAACTCTTCTAGTTTCCTGACACTTTTGTGGGTCAGCAGATTCTTCCAGGAAGGAACAGTCCTAAGACTTGGTCTTTAGTATTCTGCTTCTCAGTACTGTCTGATTTATCTTCTGCAGCAGAGAGACTTTTATGGGAGCAATCAAATTGTAAAAAAATCATGAATGGAAGAATTGGGGGAGCGATATTAATTTTTTTATTTTCTTTTTTTTTTTTTTTTGTAATTTCAGCCAGGCAATTTCAAACCGATTTCTTCTAATATTTACAACATATTCAAATTTTCGAAAAATTTTAGACATGAGTTGAAATTTGATTCAAGCAACAAATATCTAGATATTCCTGATCTACCTCAGTCTTCAATATAAATATATTTGTTATGTTCTGGGAATATTCTACTGAATAACTGCCTCTCCTCTCCTCTCCTCCCCTCCCCTCCCATCATCTTGCGTTTTTCAGTTCATTGGTTTAACTTGTCAAAATAATTTTCAATTCTAATCTTGTCCTCCAATACACTTGTTGTCTCTCCTGGCTTGGTATTGTTTCCAAATTTAATTGGCTCACCCTTGTTTGTCAATTTCTCCTTCTAGCCCCAGTCCTGTGCATCCCATTCCTTATGTCTGAAATCACAAAGTAAGCACTAAAAATATTTCTAAAATATATTTCTGAAATATTTCCTGTGGCAAATTATATTCTTACCACAACATTAATGCATGTTAAGGTCAAAGACGAGTAATATAAAGGAAGCATTTATGCACATAAATTATGTTACAACTTCACACAGAGGGAATTTATAAATACTAGATAACACTATAAATTTATATTGCAATCAGTATTACAAGTAAAATATTAAATTATCTAGTCTATTTATAAATTTCTTATGAATTACATTAGAGAATTCTAAACAAACAGTTGTAAAATTTATGTCTTTATCATTGTTGCAAAGTGAATGATGTGAGTTTCAGGTATAATTCTCTATTAACTGGTTCTAGAAGAACATTCAGTATTTACTTCTGTGTCGTATTTCCCTTAACAGCAAGAGTGCAAAGTGAATACAAAAACGTAAACTCCTAAATTGATGGGAATGGGAAAGACATTTTAGAAATAAACTAATTATATTCATCAAGCATCTTGAAAGTATCTAATATTTCAAGTGTTTGTTTATATCATACATCATCATACTCATGCTCCAATGTTATGGTTTAAATTGTTTTTTTCCTTTTTTTATTTTTAATATGATTTTTTTCAGTGCTTACATGACTTCTGTACACTTCTAAAAGTGCCAGTATGCGCACATGTACCATAAATATCTCTAGTGTGATATCTCCTGTCTGAGATTAGTCAAGGTCCCACTCCACTGAATTTACAGTAATGTTAAATAATGGAGTCATCTGATTTTAAGAAAGTATTTTTTCCTCCCCCATCTATTAGCATGTGATGTTTTTTTAAAGCATAAGGTATAAAAGTTTTTAATTTTATCTAAAAATTTACTAATTTTATCTAAAATTCTATCTAAAGGATCCGTGGACATTCTCATCCATGAAAATATCTAACATTTTTTTCAAATCCTTATAAAATTTTTGGCTTCAATGTTATCAGTGTTGATGCATTTCACAGCATGTTATGTATTTCTTAGTCATTGTATCTCATGGCAGAACACCTCTGACTAAAGTAGATTATACTTTGGAGCCAAGGAAAATATTCTTCTCTGTTTTATCCTACCTATCTTAAAACTTGTTTCTTGAGCCATATCAGTTTTTATCCAAAGGCACTCTGCTGCTTAAGTGAAGTCTCATGTTAACCAGACACTGAACAAAAACCTGCTCCAAAAAACAGGCCCCCTTCTCTTCTGACATCTTTCTAGTACAATTCGGTTCCTAGTCTGTGCCCAGTTTGCTGCTCCATTAAAAGGACCTTTAATATAAAATAAAATAATGTATTAATAATGACACTCCTATCCAGAATATACAACAGTAAGGAATGTTTTCCAATTTTACAAAAACTAACACACTGGAAGAAATAACTGCATGCTTATTTTTTAGACATCAGGAAAATTATGCCAATAAACTTTTTTAAACATGTAACTGTTCCTAGTTAAAAAAATTGACTGTTTTATTTGAAGTCATGGAAACAAGATTGAATAGTCTCATAATGAATGTGCATGAACTGTAATCCAAACCTATGAACTACCTGCTGAAAGAAATGAAGGAAACTGAGTATATTAAATTCAGCATGATGTCTGAACTGGTGATAAGTACAATGAACAGCCAGAGTCTACAGGAGGGTTATTGTCAATGACCTAAGCAAATTAACAGACATTCCCTGGTAGGGGAGACATAGTAATCAGTTGATTGCCATAGAATCTGGTGAGTACTCTTCCCATCTTCAGTGAAGAAGGACAAAATTAAATACCCATCAGTAGGTCTGACATTTCTGACAGGAAAATGACATTCTGAGTAGCAAAAGATTGCAATCAAATCTATCAAGGTAACTACCCAATAGATCTTTCAGAAATCACCCACAATAAAAAAATCCACAAAATTTCAGCATTTGTTATGAACGTCCAGAAAGATACTTGGAAGAATAATTTTCCCTGCTGTGTGCTGTTTCCTCTACTCCTCAGATTACTTTAAGCAATCCTGTCTACCTTTTAGCACAACATCAACAACAACAACAAATCTTCCCGTCATTCTCTTTATTTCTTACATGTGGAATCCTATATGAAGTTATTTCAGTGTTTCAGTGCAGAAGGGATAATTTTCCTTTTCCTATTTTCCCTTTTCAACAGAAATTTGTTATGGCTGCTTTTATTTCCAAATTGTCATACTCAGTAACAGAATTTACTGTAACTGAAGTTTTGTACACTTACCTTTCTGAGGTTGCATTCTAAAGACACATTAATGTCATTTCTTTCCACCAGTATCTCTAAAATTCAGTAGTATACTAGCATACTAATTGAATTGACACTCATTTCAAGATTAACTACTGTGTTTAAAACACTAGCAAAAGTAATGAAAAATTTAATGTAGCTAAAATTTTTTAATAGATTTCTGTACATGTATATGATTATAACCTGCACTGCAGTAAAAAGATTTACAAGAAAAACTTCCATCTATAATAGTATATTTTTAAATACAATTTGTGATGTTTCTAAGCCCTGCATGATTTTTTTTTAAATTTTCTTTCAAGGAAATGAGATGGACTTTATGGATTCTGCAGAGGTTTTTTCTTTGTAAGTTTTAATGAGCATATTTTGTGTCAAAATTTTACTGTTTCTCTATAGAGTATAATTTCATTAAGTATGAGTATGTAAGCATACAATCATGGATGTCCCTGAACAGAAGGAAATTAATTTCTGAGTTTTTGCTTACATGCAATCTTCAGAGGTGCAATAGGACATCTGAATTATTAGCTATATGCAAATCTTTTTTAAAAAATTAGGTTTTTGAAGAAAAAATTGAATTTTCTAAATGCCATGGTTAGTATAGATGCATTTGCTACTCATTCTATTCCCTAATGGCCCCACCTGCAAATATCTTGCCTAAATATGTTGAAAGACAATGGATGGCACCAGCAAATGCAATTACACTGCTACCCCAAATGTCTCTTAAACCTGGAACGGAGAAACATAAATTTTCCCATGGACTAGGAGACTGAGGAGATGTCTATTTTTTTCACCATTTGGTGTACTCAGGTGCTCTCCTACTAGACTCTATATAGTGCTCTAACTGGAACACCCATAGTCACATATTAAAAGAAAAAAAAATAGACTATGTACATAGGTGTATGATCCTGGTTTTGCATATTTCTCAGCACTTTCAAGAGTAGCAGTTCAAGAATAAACTCAGTTGGAAACCAGGCTCCAAAACTCAAACACACAAAAGCAGGATAAAGGAGAATATTACAGCTCTCTTCCAAGCTTATAAACTGTTGCAACTTAGCTCTTACCTTAAATTGTTGTGGTTTGTCTGCCTGCCATTGTGATATAGGTCCTCCAGAAACACCAGGACAGCTTTCCCTGAGTACTGAGGCCTCTAAAGACTGCTCAGCACAGGGAAAATAATGTGGATGAACAGTTGCTCATGCTGTTCTATGGAATCTTCTGCAAAAGGTAAAATGTTGTCACAGAGTTTTCCAAAATGAGGATCTGTGATGAAAATCTTCTACCTTCTATCACAGCCCTCTGAAACATTCTAGACAAGAGCTCCTAGAACTGTTTTTTAAAAAGGTATTTTACTATTTCCTCAAATTATATCATATCAGACAGCAACGAAGGAGATGGGTAAGTCTTGAAATGACTTGCAATTTTGATAACTTCATATGTCCTATATTTGACATTGTACTGTACTCTGTATTTTCAGATATGCTCTGCAAAGAGCTGGAAAGGAATGCCAGATCTTTATTGGCTTCACATCACAGGAAATGAGTTTTCATTACCGTAAACTAACTAATGAACAAAACCCAAAGTCTCAGAAGTTCCCTCTACCCCCCAAAAATGAACAATTATGGAGAGCAACCTGTGGTAACTTATGAAGTGGCATAAAAACTAAGTTGTAAGTGCCAGGGAAAGAAGGTGGACTTAAATTCTCTGATAATTAAAGGTGGGGAGAGGGAAGCCAACAACAAATAGACAATAAGCTATGATGTTATTTGAGGTTTTAAGCTCTGACTTTGATCTATGGCTTTGTCTGGAAAAACTTACAGTAACAGAAATCATGAACCAATTTATTTGCAAGAACGTAATAGTGGCTTGGTACAATAGTTTCCAAATAAAATTTACAACATCTATAGGAAAAAAAAAACAGGAACAGATCACATGCATGCCCACAGATCTTGAGCTTATTTAAACGACAATGATCTGTAGCAAGTGAAACACAGATTGACCTCTTCCAATCAGCTTCTTCAAGGAGATTTCCTCTTAACGAGACAGAAGCTTCAAAAGAAGATGGTGTATTAGTAACATAAATTCTTTCTTCTCCCTTGCTGAAGCATTTTCTCAAAACTACAAGTGAGGAATCATCTGCCTTGCTACCATCCTTACTTATTCAGAACATTTTGGTATAGGATGACCTATTTAAACAAACTTATGTTCTGATTACAAGTTGAATGCATAATGTTTCAAATGATGAGATGTGTTACAGGGTGCGAAAGTTATAGGACTTTCTCTTTTTCTTCCACAATTAGATGGTAACTACAGAGCATAAATGAATATGACCTCATAGCTGTGATTTCTCTCCCTTCTACAGATAAGCATGTACAGTTATCTCTCACTGCATTATAGAGATACAAAAAGTAACCAAAATGGGAGCAGATTTTTTTTCAGTTTGAGTCATCATCTTGGTGATATTTTTCTTAAACACAGACTGAAATTAGACTTTCAAAGATCTTAGTGTAGCTATGCATCTGCTCTTAAACTTTTCACATTTCTTGTTACTTTCATTAACTGGATTTCAATTTTTCCCCATTTATCAACTGAAGTTGTTCTGTAAATTTCCTTCCATATATTTCAGAATATACCATAGTATAAAATACAAATTATATATAGAAAATTGATTTTGAAATATTTTTAAGTACACAAGGTGTTTTTAAATGGAAACATTGATCTGTGTCTATTTTATGTAACATACAAATGCTGAGGTGCATATTTCTTATTGTTTCTTTGGCCTTTATTGCTGCTGAGAATAAAAATTAGAGGCTTTATATTAAGCCTGAATCATCAGATGCAGAAGTGAGCCTCGATATGACTGCTTCTACAAGTCAAGCAAAATGTTATTGCCAGTGGCAGCCTATATTATTTACCTAGGTGGCTTGGGGAAGTAGTAAAGTTTTGTCTGCCTAAGTAAAGGATCTATGTTTTGTTGAATTCCTCAGCCTCAGTATTTCCACAGCTACATTCTCAAGTGGTTAGACATCATTTATGTTTGTGTGTATGAAGTGAGAAATGAAAAGTTCACTAGAGCACAGGTGAGAGTGAGAGTAATCAGGTCTTCAGCCTGGTCATTAGGGTGCACACATGGGAGGAAAGGAGGAGAGGCTGGTTCCAAACCCAGCTCTGCTCTATAGTCTCTGACTATACCCAGTACACACCTGGAACTCCTTGACACTGAGAGAAGCTGGCAATACACCTGCTATACTCATCTACTGAATGCTCTCAATCTTACTCAGAGTCACCTTGGCCTCTTTTTTCTCTCCACATGGTGCCTTGGGTTGTCTTGGGTCAAGCCTTGGTCAAGATTGCTCCCTCAATTTATCGAAAAGATGATAGACTTCAGCAACCAGAAATATTTTCTGACACTTCAATTTATTGTTATTAATTAAGATGTAGTATTTAAATATTTAATCTAATGATTGTTTCAGGTAAAATTAATAAAATATTCATTTAATTAAATCACATCCATACAACTGTTACAGATTCTATTATAAAGTAGAAGCAGACAAGTACATGCTTAAATAAAAATATCACTAAGACAAGAATGAAAATTATGATTACATTAAGGTTTCAATTAAGATTACATTAGATTCAAAATATTTCATCACCTAAAGTACTATAACCGGTAATCAAAAAAAGTCATGACATTAAAAGGACATTATTAAAATGTAGCCTCAACTTGAGAAATTTAAAGAGGAGCCTTACTTCTTTCAGTTTATGAATCTTGTAATGTTTAATAAGATTAAGTGCAAGGTGTGGCAGCTGGGTTGTGGCAACCCTTGGTATCAATACAGACCAAGGGATGAAGGGATTGAGAGCAGCTGCCCTTGGAAGGAATTTAGGGTGCTGGTGAATGAGAAACTGGCACAATCCAGCAATGTGCACTTCCAACCTGGAAAGCCCTGGGTTGCAGGGCCAGCAGGGCAAGGGAGGGGTTCTGCCACAGCGCTCTCTTATACTGAGACACCACCTGAACCCCTGCATCCAGCCCTGGGGTCTGCAGCACAGAAAGGACATGGACCTGGTGGAATAAGCCCAGAGGAGGGACATCAAGTTGAATAGAGGGATAGTGCATTTCTCTTACAAGGAAAGGCTGAGAGAATGGGGATTGCTCAGCCTGGAAAGGGAAAGTCTGTGAGGTGATCTTATCATGGCCTCCCAGTACCTGAAGGGAACCTACAAGACAGATGGAGAAGGACTTTTTACAAGTGCATACAGTGACAAGACAAGGGGCAATGGCTTCAATTTAAAAGGGAGATTTAGATTATATGTTAGGAAGAAATTCTTTACTGTGGGAGTTGTGATGTAACACAGAGAAGTTGTGGATGCTTCATCACTGAAGTGCTCAATGTCATGTTGGATGGAGGTTAGTGCAGCTTGGTCTAGGGGAAGGTGTCCCTGACCATGGCAGATGGGTTGAATGTAACCAATATTTATGGTCCCTTCCAACCCAAATTATTAGGTGATTCTATGCTTTTATATCCCAGACAACAAGCACTGTAACCAATACAGCCTACTGACATAAGTATTCACAAGCCAAATTATCTACAGATTGCCAGCATCACTTTTTTTTCTGAGTTTCACCATTCCAGTTTGTCAAGGCAGCAATAGCATCTCTTTTATTTTGGAAGAAACCAAGCTGCCCTCTGCCACATTAGAATACTTTTTTTGTTTATTTTCCTTCCATTCACTCAGGTACACAGATTATTATCTCACCCTGAACCCAAGAGTGACTGTTAATTTTATGTGATAGAAATCTTTCTAAAAACAGTATGCTTAACCCATAAAAAGCTGCTGACATTGTAGTGATTGAACACTTAGTATTCATCTTACAATACTGGATGGCTCACATCTATACCCTAACATATCCTGCACAAAAAGAGAAAAATCAGTGTAACTGGAGATTCAATCCAAAAACAAGTTAGTCTTCAGGATCTTTAACTCTCAAAGTTATTATTTACTAGATGCTGAAGGCTTAAAACGCAGGTGATTTCTTCCATCAGTGTTTGGATGGGCAAAACACCTGATCTAAATATTTAACTTGCTGTCCCAACACCACTTTAGAGAAGAAAGAGCAGGTGCAGCTGGCTTTATGACAGGGAAAAAAAAGGAGAAAAGAAAATCCAACAACTTTCACCACTGCTGTTTTACAGGGATTATTGCTGGTTATTTCTGCTTCAGTAATAATAATCTTCCATGAATTTGTGAAAATTAGAATAGTTGAAATACTAAATTAGAAACAAGTCATCCTCTTAACATATCACCTAAATTTGCAATAATAAGAATCATCACCTTGTGATACCACTGTAAAATACCTCTCTGCTCAAAGTTCCATGCTGATACTTTCTTGTATGTGTCAGCTGGCGACCTCATATAGTAATTATATACCATATATCTATATTAAATTCTACAATTCTGTGCTTTTTTGGTTGTTTCTTTTGGTTGTTTTTTTGGTTGTTTGATTGCTTGTTTTTGTTTTTTGTGATTTTGTGCTTTGTTTTTTTTTTTTTTTTTTTTTTTTCAGTTTTTGGCACTTTTTTTTTTTTTTTATTAGCATGTTATGTAGTGCAAAAACACAAGTCTTGAAAAATCTAATTTATTACATTAGATCAGTTTATTTTATAACCTAAAAGTCCACAGTCAAAGAAGAAAATCCTTCTGGAAAAAAATTTTAACATAACATGAAAAGTCTGAAAGTAATTACATTTTTATCATTTTTTTAAAAGACATTCTAGAATCAGATTTTTATTTTTACTGTTCTACATGGAATATATATCAGACAGCAAGGATAATTGACATTTCCTTTGCTTTTCCTTTTAAAGTGCCCTCAAATTTCTCACAAACTTTGTTATATGATCACTGAATCTAACATTTCAGTAGTCCCTGTGGGGATGTTTACCTTATAATTTTGTAATTTTGACCAATCTCAGATGCATCAACACTCTCTTTTTTGTTCCCAAAAGACAAGATACCATTCTATTCTATCTTTCCAATACTCCAATTTGCTTTAAAAATACAAAATTATTGATGATTATTGCTAAATAATTTCCTTAATTATTAAAGAACACTTCATAGCAATAACTTTCTTTCATGGTTCAGGATTATCAGATGTGTCCTTTCTAACTTTTTCTTCTGTAAGACAGGCTTCATATGACTGATTTGCTTTCTTTTTTCTGAATTCCATATTTAGAGATTAAAAAGCAAAAACATGAAAGGATTATGTAGACAGTACTGCAAAGACCATTTTACTTGTCTAACTACATTTGCAATTCTGCAAATCATCCATGTATCCATGTAGCTTTCTTTTTTCTTTTTTTTTCCTCCTAAAATCAAGCATTAGGAAGGCAGCTTTGCTTTACAGGTTTCAAGAGCATTACCTTTTGAGTTCAGGGCCATTAGTTGCAGCAGTATTTATAAGAAAAGTTGACTTAGTAATTTCACAACTCACACTTACTTTTAATGTGGAAAACATGAAAAGTAAATAACTACTTGTATTGAAAATTGATAGTTGTATGATACACAGATAACCTTCTCCTTGTTCAGATCAGCCTGAGAAATATGATAACTTTTTTTTGTAAAAATTGTAATTTTCAATGGATTTATGCCTGAAACTTATATACACATTCCCCAATAAGAGATTATTAAAAAAAAAAAAAAAAAATCTCTTTTTGCCAGAAATATTTCTAAGTATTTATCTTTGCCCACTTGAAATTTCTTCTTCTTTTTCAGTAGGACAAAAAATTGCTTACACATAAGTATACACATGCTTCTTAGAGACTTTATATGCAGCTTCATTTAAGTGTTGTGAAAAGTGATACTTTGTCTAATGTAAAATAAAGATAAGGTTTTAATCATTGTTATTAATAAGTATATTTAATGGTGATGTAACTTACATATATGTGCATAATAAATCAAAATTTCTCCCACTACCTGAAATATAGACAATGGAGCAATCAAATCAAGGGTTTTTGTAACTGTGCTTTTATAACTTTCAGAATGGAGAACATATGAAAATTTTTAAATTACATGAAAAGAATGTTTAAAATTCTTTATTTTCTAAAGATATGTTCTTTGTGTTCAATATGCCCCACAGGTATATATGTGTGTGTGTGTGTATATATATATATCTATATCTATATATACACATATATTTTAAACAAAAGTAATAGCCAATAAGTAACCACTCAGATCTTACAGAATTCTATAATCTTTATTTAATGTGCTTAATCTTTTAAACCATCTTTATCTAGACCTGGTTATCACTCTGTGGTTTGATCACAGATGTATCATCTTTATCAAATTAGTGTGTATGTGATCAAACTAGTCATTCTATGAAGAGGTAGTTCTCATTATGTAAATCAAAGGACTTGAAAAAGGTCATTATATAAACGTGACATTATGAAATATAAATAAGTAAAAAAGTAAAGCAGTGAGGAAAATAATTAAAGTAAGCTTGGAAAATGTTTGGAAATCTTTACAAAAAAAAGGGAAAAGAAGTGGCACAAGGAAGTATATTAAGGCTAAACTTTGGTAGGATGGTATTTTTGTTCATTATTCAATCCTGTGTCCTTCTTTTGTTTGATTATCTAAGTGAATGCAAAGAACTACAGCTTTCAGCTTGGTTTGGCACATTTAACTATGGCAACATGTGCTAGACTAAGATTTTAGGAACCTCTTATAGATTAGTACAAGTGAGGAAAGGAACATACTCTTAATTGGGCCTGCTAATATCTTTGCCTCAATATTTTTATATCCATATATTTCTTACAGAATCCATAAGTTAGGCCTGGGCTGTGTCATTGTGCAGAAATCATTTGCATTTTTTTAATGAAGCAATGATATATTTTTCAAAATTTTTTTTAAAAATATATTGCAAGACACAGTTTTCATCTTTCCCCCCTTTCTTTTTAAACTATAAAACAATTTACAGAGAGACAAAAAGATAAAAAGAGACAGGAGAATGCTTATTCTTATAACAGAGTAATGAAAGCACTTCATTTTCAAAAGTACAGAGAGGAAATGTATGTGCGTTTTATGAGAACTTGAGTAGAACTTGTATGTGAAGCTTAACATGTTTTTTTGCCTCACTTTAAATACAAAGCAATGCAGACTACACTTGTTAAGCCAGAGGTCTGACTGAAAACTAACAAGTAAAAAAAATCAATGCAAATGCTTAGGCTCCATGAAAATTAGCTATAGTTATAGCCAAATCTTAGAAGGCAATAAGTATCTTTTGAGCAATGAACATTAATATAATATATAAATGTGCACACATTCACAGACTTCTGTATTCCTGTGCTTACTGGGTTTGAGCATTTTGCAGGAGCTCCTCAGCAGTCTGCTGAAGTGCAGCCTTGGTAGCAGTGCTGCATCTGTCAAATGCAAGAGCTAGATGACACCTGCTATTCTGTGCTAAATGTCATGAGAACATGTACTGATATTTACAGTTGTAGATGCCTTTCTTAAAACTAATGGGAAAAAAAAAAGCTGAAAAAAATGGCAGAAAATTAATCCAGTATTACTGTAAAAATTGTAGCTTTCCCCTTAAAAATCATATTAGAACAGATTTGCTTTTCCCTTTCCTAAAAAAAGTGTTACAGGCCAGTATTCATTAAATGCACAAATGAATTCTAAAACTAGATTTTGTCCTCAAAGAAAAGCATAAGACGTTTTTTATCCAACAGCATGAGGTAAATGGAGCTTTGGTAGATTGATGGAGTCTCAGCAAAGGAGTACATATGTGCAGTTCTCTTTGTCTCACTTTATACTGTGCTGTTCAGCTATAATCAAGTTTTTAATCCAGTTTGAGTCAACCAGGATCTTAGAATCACAGAATGCTCTGGGTTGGAAAAGACCTTAAAGATAATTTAGTTCTGACCCCCCTGCCATGGTCAGGGACACCTTACACTAGACCAAGATGCTCAGGTTTCAGTCCAACAGGATATGGGAGGAAAAGAGATCACCAAGGTAGTCATCTGTGAGCTGAATGGGAAATACTTGAAAAGGTGATAATTTAGGATAGAAAAATGATCATGATACCCAGCCCTTATGGGGTCCAAAAGCTCATGACAATGTACAAACAAAATTAAGTTAAGGACATCTGAAGAATGAGACCAGAAGAAAAGAGTAAGAAAAACGGTATCCTGAGTGTTTAGGAAAACAGGTATAAAACCAATTCAGATTCCTAGTGATTATTAAAAAATGTAGGAGGAGAATTGAGATGTCAGACTTGAAAACACTCTTAAAAATAATAAATGTCTAGAAGAAGGAGGTTTTCAGTGTTGATGAAATAAATCAAAAGAAAGGCTTCAGGTCATCTGCAGAAATACAGACTAGAACATCAAGCCAGAAATAAGTGTTAGAATGTGTCATAAAGGCAGTTTCAGATGGAGTGGAGGAAATGGGAAGTGAAGCAGTGTGATCTGAGTACAAACAGAGAAAAAAAAAATAGAAATCTTTTTATTTAATCCATCATTTAGAAATGAAAGAAGTGTACAGTGTTGGTTGTGGTGCAAAGAGGGTTGGAGGTGATATGTGAGACAGGAAAAATGTCTTGAAATTACTGATTGTAGATGCCTCTCTATTTACAAAATTAGTTGCCTATACTTACATGCACAGTCATACAGTCTGAAGTTCTAACCACTTTCCTACATTTTGAAAACTTTACTGCCAATATTACAGATTTATATAATGCAACCACAGTGCACTCCAGAACTTAAAATCATGGAGAAATGGTAATATGCTATTGTATTTTATTTTCAGTCCATTTCATAGTTTTTTTCTTTTTAGCTTGAGTATTCCCTGAAGCTTATTTTAAACTGGAATGACAACGTGGTATACAACTTCTTGATCATCCTACAATGGTGATGCCCGCTTTATTTGAACTTATCAGCTGAGTATATTTTCTCAGCTTTCTCTCAAAAAAACAAAAATGTGTCTGATCTACAGGTAATTGACTCAATGTTAATGAAATCTTACTGGTGGTTTACTTACACATTAACTTTCTAGTGTGATTTTTTTAAAAAGACTTCAAAATACATATGATACAAGCCAATATTTTAAAGGCAAAAATTATAGGAATAGCCATCATCATGAATGACATAATGTTCCCAATGAAGGACTCAAGATCCTGACCACTCAGAGCAGCAAACTCCACCACTAATATTAATGTGAAACCACTGACTCCACAACCTAAAAGAGAAAGGGTGATTATAACACCAGAAAAATTGCTGGAAGCTAAGAAGTGAGTTACAATTTTAATTGTATTGTTTCTATTATTATGACTTTTTCAGAACATAAGTACTCTACCTGCATTAATATTAATCTTTTTTTTTTTCCCTGCAGTAATTTTATCTAAACTATTAAGATTTTGTGAACAGTAAATTGTTGCTTAAGTTGAATATCTATAAGCTTTGTCTACTAAACAATACTTTGAATGCAGCCACAATACCTTTACAATGAAGTTTTTAAATTTCATATGGGGAAAGAAGTCTCTTATATTCTTCATGTTTACTGGAGGACTATACAGTAATATTCTGAGTAGAATATTGGCATTGTTTACATTAAAAGGTATAGGAATAAATAAGGTGTGTAAAGATCTAATTGATTACTTACCTTATACATAAGACTTCTTGGAGAATTTGAGATGTTGAGATCCAAATTTGCTGCAGTTCTAGATTATTATATGATATTGGTGTAGTCACCTGTGTGACTATTTCAATGGAGTTTCTGGATATGTTTTATTTTGTGTTTAGTTGTCAAATCACATTTTTTTATACACTTTTAATACAAAAGCAAAAACAAGCAAAATTGTAAACAAAGGATGCTTAATTAATATTTCATTCAGCTGTAGTTGCACTTCTTTTTATCCTAATTTTGAGGTTATTTATCAAGCTCTCATAGATGTCTTTTATTGTGTATTTTCAGTGGCATGTTTCCTCTTATGGTCAAGAGCCTCTGTATACAATTGCAAATATTTTTATAAAACACTTGGTACTTTTAGAACTTTTCAGTTTGGATCTATTAGGATGTTAGTCAATCCGTTTAACACCTTTTTTGAAATATGTTCTAGTTTGTAAAACTAAATAAAACAACGTTTTTTACAAATTTTCCAAAGAAACAGAGAGAAATTATATGACGTAATATTTGCATTCCAAAGTTTCTTGATCTTGCCAGAGGAATAGCATCACACACACACAAAAAAGAAAATGGAGACAATATTTTTACAACTTGCTATGAAAGTTATTTCTTCCAGTGAAAAACAATGCCAAAAAAGAAAGAATGCAATATTATGTTAATATCTGTATACAGAGATACAGAAGAGTGGGAGGACAAATTGAGGCCAATCACATGGCAAATGTAGCATTTCTGAATGTATGAGCATTGCTTGCAGAAGACAAATACTGGATGCTTTTCAAATTCACCAGAATTCAAAAACAGAAAAATACAATAAGCAATCCATCTCTACCTTGCTTTTATTATATCAGTAGGATATGAATTAGCATAAATCTTTAATAAGGAAGCTACCAGAGTAAAACTTATAGCTTGTAGTACAGGGACTTGCTAGCCCAGGGAGAGAACGAGTGATGTGTTATGTCTGGGAAACGGTATGGGATTAGTTTGAAGTGGCACACTTTCATTTTTCTTCACCATTTAGGAGACAGAGCAGCACATCTTGCATCCTGAACCTGTAGGTAATAGAATGCACTTCTACATATGCATGTCTGCAATGTGTATGGCTTATTCTAAGAAGAAAGTTCCTCTTCCTCTAAGACTGCTCCAAGTGGAGTTTTCTTACTGGGCTTGAATCTTCATGGCAATTTAATTTAGTAGGTTAACAGATCCTCTTTAGTTGGGCAAATAAAAGATAAAAAGTCCTCAGAGAACAGTAAACAATATTCAACAATATTTCCTGAGAAAAATATGCATTCTCTGGAGTTCTTTTCCTGCCTGTTATATTTCAGGTGCCTGTAGCAGATTATAGATGTTATGTGTCTTTGTGAAAAAGAAGAAAAAAGGTCATTTACTGTGATTAATGTTAGCCACACAAAACGAGAGCAATCAGCTTGCCATTTTACGTAACACCCATATCACACAGCCTTATCTCACAAACACACTGCAGCTGTTCTGTAGGTTAGTTAAGGCTGATTTAGATATGCAGTAAAGCTGTAATCTCTAATTCCTCTCAAGTATTTTGATTTAATCCCTGATAACATATGGATATTATTTTTTTAAAATATATTTTTGCAGTCTTAAACAGAGACCATACTTTTTGTTTTGTTTTTTTTTTTTGCATTGAGATGGCATATTTAGGTGCCACAATCACAGCTGCTAGAAGCCACATAAATATCTGTGTCCCTGATAGCCACCTTCCCCTTTTTTTTTCCTCTTTTTGCCTCTGCTTAATAGTTTTCTTGATATTAATTTTTTTTTCTGATGTGCTGCAAATTTCCTACCCAAGCTCAGACAGTTCAGCAAAGAAATCTGAGTTAGAGAGAAGTATTCAGGACTGCCAAGAAATATGAATGTCACCACAAGCAAATGACAAGACTTTTGGAGATTACATTCTTTTGATAAATGATCATGAAATAAACTGTTTTCATCTTGCCTCCCTAACAAGAACACGCAGAACATCACATAATTTGCCGTTCTAATATTTGCAGGTGGTATTCTGTAAGTGGGCTATGGTAGAAGCTACAACTTTGCATGTGAGGGTTATTTTTATCATGTTTTATATACATACATAATTTTCCTTCTGTATTGTATATAAATATATTATGAAAATGGAAAAAATGAACTATTTCAACACATCATAACCAAACACAAGTTAATTTATTTTAGACTAATGTGTTGTTTACTTTTACAGTTTACATTCATGAAACCTGATTATTATGGAGTGTTTTTATACAGCTATGTTAATTTCATATATCTATATATGTCATGTAAATAAGCAGCTACATCTCTTTGCTCTGTACTGCTACTGTAATATCATCATGAAGATAGTAGTTCTGTAAGATATTGAAGTAGAGATTACTAATTTGAATATTTAATGAAATCTGAAGTATCAATATTGTCCCCTAAAGAGCAAATATAAAGGGGTGATATTGATAGACTCTTTATATTGTGTTAAATGTTTTCGACTGAGTATATATATTTAAGGAATATGCAAGAAAATATAAAGACACCATTTTTTTGTTGTTGTTGTTAATTTTGTCAGGCAGTAGTAACACCTGGAGTTTGTTTCACATTAATCCCATGGGTGTTTCTTTTACCCAAGCATGATGTAAAAAGGAATAATATTACCATGAAACATGAGCAATGTTAGATTAAGAAGGACATTGACCTGCTGGAGTTAGTCCAGAGGAAAACCACAAAGATGATGAGAGGGCTGGACCCCCTCTCCTATCAAGAGAGAGCTGGGGTCGTTCAGCCAAGAGAAGAGTCAAAGTAGTTATTGATTTATTCATTCTCCATATGATACACAAACTAGTCCAAACATGCATCATGAAAAATATTTTAAAATATATTTTTACTTTTAAAAATTTATCCAGAAGTGCACAACTTGTTTCAGTTTCTTCTTTATTCCATTTATCAAAATAATAATTCACATTCTTTCATTCCTCTGTCAAGGGAAGGTCACTACTACATATCTATAATGAACTTGCCTGGAATAAAAGTATTCTGAAACATTTACAAGAGTAAAACATATAAGTGGAAACAGGTACTGAATTGACATATTGTGCTATATTTAGAATTTTAGCTATCGTTTGAAAATTTAAACCAAAAACCACACTGAAGAAACTTCTACTCTTGACCACATTTCACTTTGCTTCACATATTTTAAAGTTATTTCTTCCTGATTATCACTATCATTATCATTATTATTTCTTCTGGCTCAATCTAAAAAGTCAAAAGTCTCATATTCCCAGATTTAATCTATGCCTATAGAAATCAAATCTGAATCTGTGTGAATCAAAAGTTATTTGTACATATCTAACTAGATTATGGTGTGCCTTTTCAAGCTAATATTTTCCTCTGAAATATAATGGCATTGACTTCAGTATGTGTTGAAAAAGACAATAAAATACTTAGAAGAGAAAAAACCCTGACTGGAATGTTTTCATTATAATTTCTATCCAGATTTCTATCTAGATTAGTCTTTCAGATATATGTCACACCTTACTTTACAGTTCAGGTACAGTTCTGCAAGCAGAACATAGCAGCTTCATATTTCAGTTCACTACTTAAGTCAAACCCCACGGTAACTCTACAAAGTAGGTTTCAATTTATTTTATTCAGTTGATTTCACCTGTCTGGGGAATTCTCTTTGGAATTTGAAACAAGCCCAGAGGGCTGTCTTACTGAAAGATTATAACAAAAAGAGAAAAAGCAGAAAGTTCATGTGCTGAGCAACAGTCATAATTTACCCTTTCAGCATATAACAATATAGTAAAAGAATACCATAAACTGTTTCCAAGTAGCAGTAGAGATTCAATTAAATTTTATAGAAATATGATGTTACTATTTCATACTTCTTAAGTTGCTAACATTTTTTATGGCCTAATTCTTTTTGACAAATGCAAGGCAGAAACTCTCCATTAAATGGGAGAGTAGGCAGAGGCACTATTTCAACAGTTAAAAGTTTTCTGATCTCAAAGGGTATTAAAGCCATGTCCTTAGAGAAATTTCCTTGACTTATCTATCTTTTCTGGTCATTTTAGCATCTCATAGAGTCCTATTCCAATTGCAGCAACTGATGCATGAAAAGCTCATCCTCAAAATGTCTTTAGTACATTTTGTTTTCTTGGCTTCTAATTTACCTCAAAGCAAAGAGAAGCAGCAAGACTAGGAAGCTCTCTGGCTCTATAAAACTGTGTATTTTGACCACATTTCCTGGATCTCCATTTAAAAGCATCTGACACAATGGTACTAGAACTTAATTTACTTATTCTGCTTTGAAAAGTAATAGAAAGTTCTAAAAGGCTTACCATCCTCTCAAAGCACCATGAAAAATATATCATCTTTCTATCAATACTTGTATGACTGATGTTTCTTCAGACACATATTCAAAGAAAGAATATTCACTTTCTGATTTTTTTTCAGGAAATCTGGATAGAGTACCATTTCTCATTTTAATTCAGTATAAATACAATAAAAATTGTTCAGCTCTTATATTCGTTAAACATTTTTATTAACATTAGTGTCACAGACTATCCATACAGGTATAGTTGCAATTACTTGTAATAAACAGGCAAACAAAGTTACGTTTTAATATTTTTAAATTTCTTTATATGCTTGCTTAATATTCTGGACAGCATATCAATAACACCTCATTTTTTTCTGAAATTTATAAATAAAGGTGTGGTGGGAGTTTGGATAGCAACAGCTTAAATAGGAAAATTAATTTAGATTAAAATGTTTTTCTCAAAACCAAAAAGACATCCAGAGTGCTTGAATTAATAAGTCTGTTAAGAATAACAGAAGCTCGTAATGTTTTGTGTTTGAAAAAAACTAAATTTGTTATTTGCTTAAAAAAAAAAAAAAATTGCTTAAATTGAGATTCTCATCACTCCTAATTTTTAGTGGGACTGATGCTCGAAACATGTTTTCGAACAAAATTTATGGTAATTTAATTCTGTAGTGTTTTGTGAGCAAGAAAATATATTTTAGAGGTTGCTAAGAGCTAATTAATTTAAATATTAGTGGCAATAGCAAGTAACCAAATTATAAATAATTATGTACTTTTCTACCTATTTATTTTAATATACCTGGATTTTTATTTAAAATAAAGGAACAAAAACCCAATAGATATAATGTACCCTGAACCATGAGTGCTTTCATGCAGTCTTTGAAGTTGATTAACAGAACTGTGACAGCAGAATTACAGCAATGATTTATCAAAATCGAAAAGCTGTGTTTTTACCAGTGACCACTGGTCTCTTCAATAAAATAAACAAAGTTTTACAGAGCCAAAAGATGGGAAAAATTTACAGAGATACCAAAACATGTCAAAACGTTAAGCAATAAAAACGCTTTTATAACAGTCAAGCCTCATTAAGAAGGACTATGTTTGCTCTAGTGTTTTGCATATGGTATGTCCTTGGTATCAGCAATCTTAAAATGATAATAAGTGGTAAAATCTTTCTATATCAAAAAACCCTAACCTGGTTCTTGTAGATAAAAACTTTTTCATTTTGCTTTCTGTGAGTGAGAGGTTTGCAAGGGTTTTTAACCTTTGAGTTAAATGTCTTGTGTATTGTGTTCAGCTTGTAATGAGTCAAAGAAGATACCAGAAATGAGACCAAGGAAAAAACACAGGAAAGCAAGCAAGAAAAGAAAAGAAAGCATTAAGCAAAAAAAGATAATAATCAAACCCAAAGTTCAGTGTGAAACAGACAGGGCTTAGCAGTGTATTACACTGAAATTATTTTGTATGCACATGACAACAGAAAAAAGATTGCTTCCTGCTACCTAAGCCTTTCAGAGGCTGCAGTCACACTGTCCACAAAATGATGACTTCAGGTGTATGAGGTATAAAGACATTGTTGGATAAATAAGAACTTACAGTGGTAACCTTCTTATTGCCTAAAGATTCTGGAACAAAAAAAGGAATTCAGAATTGTAACATTTCTAAAGTGATTATTTTTTGAAGACGACACTCTAAATATGTCATTATGTTATTATTGCCAGCATTTGCCTCAACAACTTGCTAACATTTCTCTGATTAAACTTTTTTTTGTTTGTTTGTTTTTTTGGCATCTGAATATGTTTATAAAGAAATGATTAGAGATTACCAACTGTTAATGGAACAAAAAAATACTTAAGTTGAAATTTTGTTCATAAAACTCTTGTTTTCACTCCAAATGTGCTCATATTTCTAGTAAACACTGGAAAAAAATCTGTTTATAACAAAATATTTCATAATTTTTTTAGGTTTTTAATAAATAAATAATGAAAAATCACTTGGGACCTTGAACATAATGGAAAAGATGTTATTTTAACCCCACATAAATTAAGTGGGGTATTTTTTAACCAATATTTAAAATTATTAATATATTTTTTGGTTTAGAAATGTGAAGAATGAAGAGTGTCAGACAACAGAGCCACTTCTTTACACGGGAGGCTAATCTAAAGGTCACCACTTATGGAAAAGAACTTGTGAAGGTCAAATTCAGTATGAGAGAAGATTCCAAATAAAATGAACCTTAGGCAAATATAAATACTTCCTTGGACATTTATTACAGAATGTTAATAAAATGAGAAGCCAAATACTGAACAATCTTTGAGGTTAAACTTCAAAGGGCACAAGGTTTTCACTACTCTCAAAAATTTTCTGAGGACCTCATCTTGTCTTGAAAATTGTCAGGGTTTTGCTTTTTGAATTAAATTTATAAGGGAATTCAGAAATGACTGAATTGTCCTAAATGGCGATTTGAACCATTCTCCATTAGGTAGCACAGTTCACACTCACCAGTTCTGTCTTGGGGAGTTTCTAGTTCCATGTTTATTTGTGGTTAGTAATATGCCACCAGTTGTGCACATGTATTACTTAAGCTTAGTGGGAGGGAGAGAGAAATTAGAGAGTTTAATTTCTGCTACTAAGAATATATTGTTCTCCATAAAGTGGCTCTTTTTATGGTAATTTTTCCATAATGTAATCTAATTTATAGACAAAACAGTCCACTGCAATACTTGTATAAATCATAAGTATTGCTGGGATAGCTAAATTATTGTAAAGCCAGATGTAATTGCTAATTAAGTATCTTGTAAACACTGAAGTCTCTGGAAAAATTCACTCAAGGGGTTGGTTTCACAAATTTCAAAACATCTAGTATTTCCTGCAACAAAGGCAGCTAACTGCCTAGGAGTAGTACACATGCTTTACATGAAGATACCTCAGGCAACACACATTTATTTAATAGACTTTTGTGTCTGACTTTCTTTTCAGGCAGTTGATGTCAGTTTTCAAAATGGCTGTCAGTACTTCAGGTGTTCACATTAAATTTCAGAACAAGAAAGTGCATAAGAGTTTATTTTGTGAATATTTTTGTATGCACACCACATTTTCACTGTTTATTGTTATTATTTTTTTTAAAAATATAGGTCTTGAACCCACAGAAAAAGCTGATTTGTCAGAAATTAACTTGCTGGCAATTACCTGTTATATGCTACCATACCTTCTTCTAATGAATGCTCATTTCTCTGTGCTTGTTTTTTGACAACAACCAGTGGCCAAGATAAGATCTCTTGAAAGTTTAATCCAGTTCTTATCTACCTGAGAGTGACTTTATAAAGTTTACTTATAGACAATTTCTTCTTCATTAGAATTTACTCTTTAATAAAACTAATTTATGATGGTAAATTGAGATTATATTTTATGGTCACTATTTGGATGTAATATTTATCATAAAGACATCAAATAAATTTAATAAAAACTATTTCTGGGAATCAAATATTTTTTCTGTATCATCAAAACCAGAGAAGTCTTGCAGTATGTTAGTCTCCTGTCTGTATTGCATTGTAGCAGTAATACTGTAGTATTACACAGTTCTTAAACTCCCTGCTCCATTCTCTGTTGTGATTTCAGGACATCTTGGAAATCAGTGCCAGTACATGCAAGGAATGGTAGATTTTCATAAGCATGCAAGGAGGAATTTGCATTAGCTATCAAAAATACCATTACACATTGCTGCTGGGTATAAGTACCTGTCTTTTCAATGAGCACTGTGTCCAGCCTGACTTGCCACATCCATAGTTCTGCAAAGACTCAGCTAAGCATAAGGTTTCATTTTTGCTGGTAAGAGACATTTACCAGAGATAGAAATGTCCTCTGTAGAAGGGGGACAGTGCTATATTACCTCTCAGCAAAAATGAAAGCTTAATTAAAAATAGGTATGGTGCCACTCAAAGAGACATGTTATGAGGTGCCAAAGACAGAAATATTAGTGACAAGAAAAGAATTCACTCAAGATCGTTGGTTGCTGCTAGAAGGATAAACACCACCTCAGTCAATGCAAGTCCACATGCTCTTTAGTTACAGCCAACTGCACCAACTCCAGTGGATGTGGTTACTGGTTAGTGATGGCTCAAGCTGATTATGATAACAGCATTTCCTGGCTCTGGAAGCTCATCTTCCCTAGCCACAGCCAGTAACTGATTTTTAGGAGTTATCTATCTTTGCCATATAATGTAACTTTTTTTTCACCTTCATTGGTGCAAGATACCAATCTTCAGTACTAGTTAGAGCACAAAGCCTCTGAGTTTGGAGCTAATACAGGCCCAGTGCTATCTGATGGCTGTTGAAGTTTCCTTGTAAAACACAGCATGAATGTTTTCCCTGTTTCCATTTTCTCTGTGTTTTTCTTGCCCATCGGCAACTGTGCTTGATGTCAAACTATTCTGCACTACATCAGAAGAAGAAGTCTAACCTTACTATGAAATGACTTTTGCATAAAAATAGCCTTCTAGGACAATTCTGTCAGCAACAATATTTGAATGTTTAGCAGATAGCATTAAACCCAACATTGGGACTGACAATTAAATACTTTTAATTTTGAGATCTGCAACAAATTTATGTTATTTGCAAGCAAACTAAAACAAGAACCTGCCTAAAGGAATACTCAAAAATTGTATCACCCTGTTTTGAAATATGGGAGAGCTAGATTTATTACTGCATGGGAACTTTTCACCTTAGAATAAAAACAGTTTTTATCCTCTTCTAATACTTACGTGAACTCCAAGAGAAGTTTCCTAAGATTTTGAGCTTAGCCTTCTTATAAGGCATAAAATATGTTATTACAATTCTTCTTCCTGCATAAAGTTTGAACACTAACAAACTTAATTCTAGGCAGACAAAGGCTTGGGCCATCATAATTCTAAACTGGTTTGCCTTGAGTCTACCTAACACAACCTACCCTCTATCTGTCTTCTCTTCTTTTCTCTATTTGATTGCCATTACTTTTTCTTTTACTCCATTTTTGTGTCCCTCTAACCTGTGTTACTATTATCCATTCTTCTTCTGTCAGTTTTATCCATCACTGATGACTCCAGTTCTTTGTTTTGCTCTCTTGTAGCATCTGTTCTTCATGTTAGACCTATCACTCTCTATTTTATAGTCCTCCTTTTGTCCATTTGCTTTCTTTCATTTTAGAATATTATAATACTGTACTGACTCCCTAAATCCACCAAAATCTTCAAATGAAAAATCTTTTTCTTCCTTTTCAATACTATACCCTTCTATTTTATAATACAGAAAATAATAATGATGGTATTTTATTTTTTTACTCCAGGACAGAAGCAAGAAGCAAGAGGTGGGGAAGAGACAGACAGAGGGAGGGAGGGAGAGAGGGAGTCACTTGTTAGCTCTTCTTACATCTCATGGGTGTCAACTGAAGAAAAGAATAGAAAATGGGTTGTACAAGTAAAAAAACAAAATTAATAGGTCAGAGGCAGTTCCTGGGAGCTGACAAGCAACCTTTCTGTATGTGCTGGCTAGAAGAAGTAATTGCAAGTCATTTGGGCCATAAATTGCTCCTTGACTTTCTTTTGAAGCTTCTTTCAGTTACTGTTGACATTCATCTTACCATTACAAACCTGAAGCTCTTCTTTGAGGTTAGCAGAAACAATTCAGAAAACTGATGCTTTTTTCACACTATTGCTCTACTTTTGCTGCAGCTCTGGCTACTAATGTTCACAGTGGGAAACAGTAGACACTATTTATTATTTTCTAAACTTATCAGGTATTAGAAATAAACCTGAAGGTGAAATTTCCCATTAGATTAATTTGATTAAAAATTTCCTTCAACTAAACTATGTGCATATATAGGGGAAAAAATAGCATTTGCTATACTTTAATCACATAAGGAATTAATCTAAATGTTCTTTAGGGAGGAAAAAGTAGGGGCTTTTCATGATGTAAAAAATTATGATAAGTTTAAATTAAAAGACAAGTGGTTTTGTTTATATGCATTCTGGAACAAAAAAGAAACAAATATGGTTGTCAGGTTACCTGAAATAGGTCATGATTTGTGTATTTTGACTGATTTTGCCCAAAGCATTAATTGTATTAGGGAGTATATAAAAGCAATTTTATATGTACCTGATCTCTCTGGATAGTTAAATAATTGATTGGTTGATTGATTGATTATTGCCCAGTCATTTGGACTTTATAGAATCTGATATTTTTCCTTGCATTTTTGCTGACATGTAGTATATAATAAAGTCTATTAAAATCAAGATTACTTATGTACTTGGACGATTTATTTTATTTTCTGTGGGGTTTTTTTTAACATTTTGTGATTTAAAATCCCCTTGAATCTCTTAGTTTTTAGATTACACACAGTATAGGATTTCCTTTATTCACTTGTCATCTTCTATATTATGCTGTGCATAAAATGATTTTGTGTGTGCACTGCATTTCCAAAGTCTGTTTGTACACTTAAGAATAGTTGTTATATATGTAGCTCTAAAAATGTATTGTAGGGGTGATAGTAATCGTTTTCCTTGCATGTCAGGCTACTTCAAAATGGAATCTGAAATAATTTGTAAATAAAGTTTCTTCACACGTTTAAAATCCATGCTGTACCTGAATGTGCAGAGCCTTTATCGCTTTCATGCACATATATGTGTATAAAGACAAAAGAAATAGAAACTCATCCAACAGTCATAGAAGTTAAGATACAATCATGGTGTTGGTTTAAGCCACCATACTGACCAAAATTGTGATGATTTTTAATTGAAAAATATTATGCTAAATTTTGGCATAAATGTCCTATTCAGATGAAAAATTAATTTGTTATTTAAAAAAAAAATATCAGTCAGCTATTACCCTGATTTATTTTTGAGTGCTGACATGTATTTTTGACATAATCAATCCTCAATCATGCACATGCTGATTTCTAGAACGAAATGTTTTCTGGTATAATTACTTTGGGAGGGTGTAGCTTAACTAATCATTTTAGTAGAACTAAACAGAACTGTTGATACCACAAGTTCTTTTACTGAAATACTGAATTTTAAAGTAAAATAAGTATAGTGCATTGGAAGCAAGATGGTGCATAAGCAAACATTTAAGTACTTGCATTACAATATAAAAATCAATTATGTTTCATTGAGTTCATCTCACTTAGAATGTGACTTCAAACTTTGATCAGCTACTTTAGCTAAAACAGTTACATAACAAAATCTTGAAAGCTGTAGGTTAGTTAACACTAAACGTAGAGACTAAATTGGGTGTTTTTTTAAAAATTCTGCGTAATACCACCAAATACTGTAGATAGTCTGAGTAAAGAGTCTAAGCAGAGGCAAAATCTCTGCCTCTTACATTGAAATGAACAGTATGTGACATATTTGATCTGGTCTTTCTGATATATCTGTTTAACATCTGTTTAAAAATCTGGTTGTTACTGAAATGTTAATTCCAAACAGCAACCAACAGAGGTCATTTATGGAAAAAGCATAAGGAGGAGTTCAGATTACTGTGGTGAACTAATTATTCTTCTGTATTCAAGAGGCTATTTTAATTTATTGGGGCTTAATGGTCTTGCAGGGTATGAAGGATCATGTGATTGTGGAAATGTTATGATGCTGCTATATATGGAGGTTTGAAAAGACAGATTTACCAAATCGGGGAATTCAAGAACATGATATAATTTGAAGGCTGATTTTTGGTAGAACCTTTTCTACTCCACTTGGAAGAAAGGTTCTGAAGATGAACCTATTTTTTTCTTTTTATGCATGTGTATTTTCCTGTCAAGAAATTCTACCAGATACTGCAATACTCACCCTAACATAATTAAAAGAAGTTAGCTTAAAACTAAAATGACTCTTGACTAACAATGTTTCCTGCTCAAATTTAAAAAATAAATAAAAATTATAAGCCAGCTTTACGATCACTGAGCTGTTAGCTCACATGCTTTTTTAATGACCAGGGTTCAGACAAGGTTTTAGATATGTTAAGTATTACAAAAAGCATAAAATCCATGAGACAAATTGCTCTAAAAATAAAACTTGAGTTGAAAAGCAATTTTGCAAAATTTAATTATCGAGAATGGGTTTTTTGTTGGATGGAATAATTTATTTTCAATTTTTTTTTCAGCTGTCTACCTTGTACTGCAACATTATTTGAAATGTAGCAATTTAGAACTGAAAGTGTTATGTTTATTTTCTAGATAAAAATATATCAGTTTCTCTCCCTTGTAAGATTCTTTTATAACCCTTATACATACTTATATATACCAATAGGTATATACATATACATATACATATACATATTCATATACATATACATATACATACACATGCATACATACATATATATAAGTACTTTGTTTCAGATACTAAAAAGAAAAATTTTTAAGTGTTTGTATAAATATTGCCCAATTTGTGTTCTTTCCACCATAAGTAGTTCTGTATTGTAAGCTACATCCAATGTCATATAGTGATTCTTACATCACAGTATGATAATGATTGTCTTTAGCCCTCACAAAACCAAACAAAACCATGATTGGGAAGCTGTAAAAATAATGAAAAGCAGATTACACATATTATAGAAAAAAATTGAGTATTTAAAAAAATGCAGTTAAAAAAATGTGCCAGTTAAGGTAGGAGGTGTTAAAATGTGCACATTCTCCTTTGACTTTGGAAAATGTGCCAGCAAGGACCAAAATAAATAGTTTCACTTGTAAGCACTATTTTAATATTGCTGTAGAAATTAGAAGGTAGGTCTACAGTTTCTGAATGGAGAATCTCAAGATAGGTACAATAGGAAAAATAATATAAGGAGAGAGAGACTGGACCATTTGCTTACCCACACTCTGAGTAAAAGGAATAAAAAGACTGGGGTTACATTAAAACTGTGGTAATGTGATGTGGGACAAACATTTAAGACACAGGTCTATTATCAGTACAGTATTTCTGTCATTTGTATCTTTCTCCACTACAAGCATCAGGACACCAGAGCTGACATGGGTGAAGAAAATGAAAACCACCTTTAGCTGGTGCTAAATCATTCTACTTATAATTGGGGGTTATGGCAGCTATGAAGCTGCTGTTTTATAAACAGTTCATCGCCTTTTGCAAGCCAGAAGATGTGCCCTCAACGGGAATATATTTTTTTTTTAAACCCAAAACTGTGATTTCCTTATTCTGATAAAGAGGAGGAAATTCTATAATGTCTAAGTGAGACGTTAAGTCTTCTGCTCACTACCTATGAAGTTGATGAATTTATTCCAGTTTACTCTTGTTTCAGTCACAAGGCTCTAGCCCTTTTGTTCATTGTGTAATAAATGGCAGAATAAAATTTTCACATTAAATATCTTAATTTCAAACCACTTGAAACAACAAAATATTATTTAAGACCCTTGGTTTTCCTGTGTCTTTTCTTTAGCATGACACTGGATATTCTCCTTCTTTAAAGATGCAATTTAGAACACATCTTAAATCTTTGTGTATTATGTTCAACTGGTTTTATGGGTATAGACAGTGTGATGTGCTTTTCACTATAGGGCTCTTAGACACAGTTTATTGCTGTTCTGTGCATAATAAATAAATAAATAAATAAATTACTTGCTCTAGTCTATATAAATAATTTGTTTGCTTAATGTGTTGGAAATAATTTGACATATTATAGTTGCTGTTGTTGTTGCCACAACATTACTACAAATAAGCATGATCTATATCTTGGTCAGTCTTCTGGAAATTATTTTTAAGCTCTTTATTTTAATGCTATTTTTACAAGTTTTCTGCTAATAAACACACAGTTGTGTTTTGTCTTGAGAAACAAAGATTTAAGAACAAAATATTTTTTGAATAATCAGTCTCATTCTCATTTAAACCAGTATTTTTCTTCATACTCTCAGTAACACACAGCATATAGAAAGTAATCCATGCAAAACATGCAAAAAATTATTGCAAGCCCCCCATGTGACCTCAGAACTGTATAACACAATTTTTACACAATCTCTCTTTATCTTCATGCATCCCAGTCAGAAAATCTACAATAAGTCAGGAACTTTGCTAGTCTTGCTTCCCATGAGAAACATGACAGATTTTTTTTTTCCTTGCCAAAAGCCCAAGTCTCCTTTTTGCATTAAACATATGGAGATATGAAGATTTCTCTCATGATTATGAGTACTGCATTAACCTCAGGAAGATCAGAGAGCAACTGTGGTGTCTACAATAGTTATTTCGAATTAAAATAGCTTTCAAGTCTATTAGCAACTGGACAATATCAAGTCTACAATTCACTTATAATTATTTTTCTTTACTCTCTTGCAAGATGGCTTTTAACTCTTTGCTTTCTCCCTTTGAGTATGTGTCTCGCAGCCTTAGTATGCCCTATTTCAACCCTGCTCCAAGTTAGAATTATTCACTTCTGTATGGATTTTCTGTATAAACAGGACAAAGGAATAAGAAATATTTTCATGTTTTCATATCCAGTGTCACTGTGTTACCTTTCTTTTCTGTGGGAATCTTGAAATCAGAGAGACAAATGCCTTTCACGAGTGTGTACAGATTTTCTCACACCAATAAGCAAGATGGGTTTGGAGGCCTGTGTTTAAACTTTCTATTTCTTTATCATTTATCAAAAAGTGGCTTCTCAGTTTACAATCAAGCAAATACTGCTTTTACCCATATATTTTTTTTCAAGAAGGTGACTGTTAGTGACATTCTGGAAGTTTTTGGATTTTATTTTGGTCTTGTAGTCAGGAACCCCTCTTTCACTGCAAAATCTCTGGAACAATCTTTTTCTTATTTTTAAAATCACAAAGTGTACCAAATAGACACTTTGTCAAAACTTCTGATTTCCCATGGTGTTTGGAAACAAGCAGAAAATTTTTTTAAAATGTCACCATGTTTCCTAAACAGTCAGAAAGCAATTTGTTAATCTCTGATGACTGTTTTTTATTTTTAAAGATCTCAAAAGAAAGTCTTATTCTGAGGCTATTGCTGAAGTGTACTTTTTTAAATTTTTCTTACTTTGTTTGCATATCTTTTCCTATGAATATAAGAAATATTAACAATATTTTAGCTCATCAGCTGTTTACTTGGTGGAAAAACTTAGCTTATGTCTCATTACACTACACAAATTTGCACAAGTTACCAGATGAATGTAATTCACATATTTGAAGGGAGCCCAGAAGTTTGTAGAACTGTACAGCCATTCATTTTAAGTTCACATGCAGCAAGTCTCACAATGAACTTTTACTATTTCTAGGCTAGCTAAAGTATGAAGGACAGACATACAAATGCTTGTCTGTGTGTGCATATATGAATTAATCTGTCAGAAAGAGGAAAAGCAAGAAAGGGACTATTGAAGCTCTGGAATTTTAAAACATTTTTTTGACCAATAGTAAAACCTATTTTTATAAGCTATAATATAAAAGCTTTGCATTGGGAAAAAAATACAAAGTAGATTCAGTGTACCCAGACATGAACTATTGTTCATGGATACTCTACTGCTTAATTAAAGTCCATTATCAAAACCAAAGACGGGTAGCATGTTGCAAGTCCATTTGCTATTTGTTACAGCCTCCATGACACAAAATTTTGCATTAGAATTTCTTTTATGATACTGATTCATAAAGTTCAACATTTCAGAAATATGTGAAGCCACATACATATTATTTCCAGGCAGAAGCAGGTTTTTTTTCAAAGAACAAATACTCACGCTTTCTTTTTTTTTTTTTTTTTTTTTCTTAACAGAAGCCTGGCTGAGACACAATTCCTTACTACCTGTTCTAGAAGAATATGTTTGACACTTGCCTGTAATAAATTATAACCAAACCTGTGGCCTTACTATTTCATTGCCATATTATATGGGCCTTAGAACATCAGTTTATCTTCTGCTACAACCTTTTAACAGTTTTTCTAAATTTTTTGACAGTAAATCGGTTGGATTTGCAATATGAAAATTGCTTGTTAGCTGCATTTTAAAAAGATTTTATGTAATCTTCAAATGGCAATACATAGTGAGGACAGACCATATGAGTAAAGAGACAGGAAGCCTGAGAAAATTTTCCTTCACTCCACAGCAGTGGACAGTTTTCTGTCTCAGTGAGTTAAATGCAGGTAAGAGCACTGGAGGAATAAATGCTAGATGGGTTTCAAAAAGGGGCAAAAAGGGCTGGGAGAGAGTATGGCCTGAGGTATGTATCACCCCAAAAGGGACACAATCTGTGTCTTGGGCTTCTGAATATGGTGAGCAACTCTACTTTTTTGCTCTACTCACCCTCCTCCTCTCATGATATATCCTTTAATTTTTTTTTTTTTTTTTTTTTCTCATTAAGAGCTCCATGATCAGCAGCAGAAAGTGAGAGAGACAGAAAAGAGGCATAAAGGGTGACAACCAAGTACAACAATCAGAAGAACAGGGCACTGGTTACCACTGCCTCAGGGACGAGCTACCACTCTAAGCACTCATTCTCCTGACTGATGCTGAGCTGCCCTCTGCCTTGCCTACCACCCTTCAGAGGTGACAGAATGCATTTAATAAAAAACTTAGTCTGTGGATTTTTAACAATTTGGAACACTTCACATCTTTAAACATTACCTCAATCATAAAAGAACTAGTGTTCTACTATGATAAATTAAACTAACCATAACCCACTCACATAATTTTCACACAATATCGTCCTACTTTGCATTATAACATAAGAACAGCCACACAGGGATAGAATAAATGTTCATGTTGCTCAGTATCATGTGGAGTACTATCCTTCCAGTGGAGATAAAAAAGTGTCTGAAAAGGTAAAAAAAGAGAGTAATGATAAAAGCATCGTGTCCAACTCACTCCCCCCTCCTCCTTAGTACTCCAAACTCCAGCTATTTTCAGCCCAGGTACCTTTCTGAACAGAACATAGCTCCATATATGTCACCACTTCTAGAGACTTCTCTTCCATTTACTTGACCTGTCTCTGCTTGAATTCTAATGGGTCATGAACTGGTGCCTGCTTGTATATTAAAAATAGAATTTGGCCTATTATTTTCTTCTGGGTGTGCACACACTTTAGCAGCATTATACGTGTGTTTTGCCTTCCAGCAGAAGTCAAAGTGAAAACGCTCTTTCTTTCAAGTATGTTGCACTGGGAGTTTGAAACTCACAAAACGATGAATTTTAAGACCATGACCTCTTGAAATGCTGCACCTCCTTTGTAGACTTAGGTTAATATCTGTAAGGAATTCTTTCAAACAGAAGCATTAGCAATACAGACTGTTGCAAAGGTACAACCTGATTGGCTATGGTTAGAAAATATCTACTGTTTCTTTCTTATTCAGTCAAAACTTCCAAAATATGAAGCTAAGTATTAAGATTTATTCTACAAAAATGAATCTTCATTAAAATCAAATGTAAAAAATATTATAAGTCATACTTCTTATAGGCCCTACTTAATGATTCAGTACTGGACAGTGTAATGAAAGAAATGTACCTGAAAATATCATTGTTTATATTGTTTCAACTATATTCATTACCCAAAGAGACTGTCAGCAGTAGGCAAGTTAAGATATCTCTTTAAACTTGTTCTATAATTCTATATGTCTAAGTAGAAAAATACCCCACTAACACCAAACAAAAACAGACAAAAAATCGCCAACCAACCAACCAAATAACCAACTTCTAACTAAACCTAAAAGCAAATCAGTTTAAAAAGTGTTCTAAAAATGATGATAACTGCTAAGACACTATATTCTAAATTATCAGATTTTACTCAGGCGAGGTAGTCTTGATATTAAGCTGTGAAATTGAATATGAAGATATTCTAGAAGTGAAAGTTTATTTTGAAGTCCTCATTACTCTACTCCAAAAAAGAGTGAACACTTGCAGTTTAAGCAGGACACTAAGTGATGAACTGAATTAATCAAGCATTCAAAAGTAGAGTGAGAAAACAGAAAGACAAACACTGCTCTAAACAATATTTCTTGTTGAATTTCTCAGAAGATAGGAGTGTGCAGATGTCAATGGAACTTCTAATAGACAATGTAAATTTCCAGTTTAGAGACTACTTATTTTTAGACTACAGAGTTGTTTAGTTTCTTGTCCAGAGAAGAGAAAATACTTAAATTTTGGAATTAATTGCTTCACAAAAAAGCCACAACAATATGAAGGAAAAAAAAAGACAGAAAAATGAATGGATATAAAATGCAAAACACTGATAGATTGGCTTATCAACCATATTCACAGACTTCTTTGCAAATTTCTACTGGTTTGTGGAAAAAAAAGCTCAGTGTAACAATCAACAAGTAGCTGGGATGAATACTGCAGTTATTCAGATTCACCTTTATTATAATGCATAGTTTTTTAGACGTTCTGTTAGTCTTTCAAATTGGCTGAGCATTTTATAGAGACTACTTATGAATAATCAACAAAAGTGCATGCTAACAGGTAGAAAAGTACCTGCAGTAAACATTTTCAGCATTAAGAACTTGTGTTTTGTCAACAATATTAGACGTCCAGGTATTATTTCTTGGAATGAAACCAACACAAATCTGTTATGTGCCACTGCTCTCCAAGTTAAACTCTTTCTTTGAAAGATTGTATGGGATTTAACCGGTGCATAAAATTCATGTTTACTGTTAATAAAGGTGTAAATTGGATATGGTGCAGATGCTGTTCTTAACACTGTTACCTCATTCAATTACCAGCTGAATTAATTATCTCCTTCTTCCTTTTTAATTATTTACTTACTATTTTTCTACCACTGTTTCTGACAGAGTGTTTTCCTATCTAATTACCACAAATTTCATGTCCTTGATGGAGAATTGTTTGTTTAAAATCTCTTCTTTGACACAAAAATTTTTATCAGCTTTAGTTTACCTCAAAACCTCAACTTCATTTTGTAGGGTTAATTTTTTCAATTGACCAGGTTAAAATTCTATATCTCTAGTGTCCTTTAACAATTTTGCTCCTTTCTTCAGTTATTTACCTCGGAAACACTAGGATTTTGGTTGTTACTTTTTAAAAAGGAAAAAAAAAAAAGCTATTTATTGAAGTGTTTGTTGATATTATTTGCTTGTCATAAATGAATATGGCTTCAGGACTCTTTTCCCTTAGAACTCTTTTCTGTACATTTATAAGTTAAAAAAAATCCGTCAAGAAATCCTACATGGTGCTTACTTTTGTTAACCTGTGTACAATAAATAAATAAATAAATAATATGCTTTTTATAATGTTAACCATAAAAAAATGTATTTCAAAAAATACTGGAGGAAGTCTCATATCTAATTATGGTATATAAGTTTATTCTCTCTTTCATAATTTTCTTCCATAATATTTTAAGAAACAATGTGCTGAATACTGTGAAATTCTGTAAAAGGGAAGAATAACTGTTAAATTAAATAAAAAAAAAAAAAAAAAAAAGAAGAAAGAACATTTCTGATTTTTTCAAAACATGTTTCAAAATGTGAAAGATTTAAACAGTAATGGATCATTCTGAAACTAGGAGTTCTGTAAATAAAACTGGTATTTTTCTTTTTATTTTTAAGTGTGAAAGCAAATAATCTCTGCTCATTCTATGCACCTTGTCTGTCATTATGAGCCCAGTTTGTAATTATATTTTTTAATTTATACTATAAACATTCCAAGCAATATTTTTTGCAATTACATTTGTTGAATTTTTGTAAAGAGATTTTACATTACTTTTCATTAATTATTAGAATTCATAAAACAATTTCTCCTACAGAAGCCAATCTTTAGCTTAGAGCAGCCAAATTCTTTGCAATTTATTATGCAACTTTTTATGAAAGTGAGTCCACTACAGATATCAAAGATGGCACCTACTGTCATATTTCATTTTGCAGATATCCTAGCACAAAAAAATATACATGTAAATTATGAAAAACTAAGTCAAAGTTACTACTCAATAAAGCTTAAAACTTTGACTCTTTTTTTATAAAATATAATGAAACAACTAAAAATTTAATGAAAGAACTAAGGGAAGTTGTACTACTGCTTCTTCAATATGTGATGTTAAGAGAATGCTCACTGCAAAATTCAGTCATAAAAGCTTATTACCTCTTACACACGCTTTGAATGGCAAAGCAGCATGATGTAAACCTGTGTCATATTAAACACAGAAAGTCATGCTGCTGAGTATGCTGTTAGCCCTCATTCCCCCTGTCCATGTCTCTGTGGTTCCCCCATCTCTGCCCACAGCTCAGTTTGGGATCATCAGCAAACTCATACTGCTCATACTTTTGTTACATATACTGCTCTAAAATTAAAGACATTATTAATAACGACTCATACTGTTATGGAATGTCTGATCAATGAATATATTATAATTCAAAATATGTGAAGCTCTCATGTATTAAATCTATTAAGCTCTTTGAGAAAATATACTCTTCCACATTTTATAAATAAATCACTTGTCAAAACTTTTTTCACATTTGGGATGCAGATAACCTGTAAACCTGTATAATTCAGATATAATATCCTCAATAAAGGTGATGAAGAGCCGTAACTGTTCCAAGAAGTTACCATTCTTTCTTGGTTTTTCCCTGTTTTCTGCTACACATAACCATTTCTATTAACAAACACTTTTATAAAATGAAACAGTACTATAACAAAGATAGCAAAGTTTAGATACACTTCTAAATAATATTTATGAAGAATAACAATGTCAGTACCAAGCCAGAGCACTGAATTTTTCCTGGTAAATATTTGCACAAGGGTCAGCATCTACCACAAGTATTAAATTCTTCACGATTTAAATATATACATTTTAATAGAAAATTCGCAACATAAAAGGAAGAACTAGAATTCTAACCTTGAACACACACATAAAATACATTCACTGAACTCATTTGAACTCCAAATTGATTTTTACTAAGCATCACTCAAGGCTAAGTGAATTTTAGTTAAAGAGTTAGTGTGGCATCATCTGTCCCTCTAACAAGGATGTCAAAAATAGCCTCTGGTCTGCTTCCAACTGAGCTCTTATCTTTTGCAGAAACCCATCTGCTGTAACATCAATGAAGATGATTTTTCCCCAAGTATTTTTCAAATGCATTGATATTTATGTTAGGTTCTGTAATAGGTATGTGTATTAAATTTACCTATTACTTTACATTTGTAAGTTAACCCTAGACAACAAAAAGAATATTTTTTATGGAACATGCAATTATTTTAAGGAAGATTTGTAAAGCAAAGTAATTTTTTGTATTTCTTTCCTCTGATATTTGAATTCCTTGATAGAGTGACTAGTGTCGCTAGTGACTATTATAAGGGAAGAAAAGGATGCTCCAGGAGATACTGGATAAAATTTAGACCAGCGGTAAGAAAATACAGCTTCATTGGGTATTATGTGCAGTTTCATTGCAGCTGAAATTATCTATATCTGTGTAATTTACAGTTTGCAAGCACAGCAAGAAAATCATGTCACTACCACAGCCAGAGGTCACAAACTGAAAAACAGGAGGATCCATCTGAACACAGAAGTAAAGTTTTAACTGTGAGAGTTATGAACATAGATACAGGTTACAAAGAGATATTGTGGAGACATTCAAAAACCATCTGGACTTAACCCTGGACAGCTGTCTCTAGCTGGCCTTACCTGAACTGAGGTGGGATTTCAACAAGATGACCTTGATGACTTTCCAGCCTCAACCTATTATGTGAATGATGCAATAACCTAAGACATCTACATAAAGTAAGGTAGAGTAAAAATCAGAAGATTACAACAGACTTGTCAACTACATTGCTGGGCTCAAAGATGAGCCATGTAGGGATTAAGTTCACTTTTCTCCCTAAGCTTCATGAGTATTTTTTTAAATGAAAATTGATTCCTCAGCTATTCAGAATCATCATCTATAAAATAGGAAGACTTTTTGTCTCTCTTACTGGCATGTTGATTAATTCATCCACCTGAAGGTATTCTACAGAAGTAGCTAAAAACCCACTAAATTTATGAATAATAAAATGAATATAAAGTAGATTTAGTAAAACTGGGAAAGAAGTTAAAACAAGGGATATTGAGTGGGAAAAGGGATTGCTTTGGAGGTTTGGTTGCACAGCTGAAGACTTTTTCTGCTTTGCTAATTTGAAGTATAAATATTCCTTATTTGCAATTGTACACATATAATATATAAAAATAAATTTGGTAAGAGAAGTTAAGTTTTACTTCAGGATGAAGTACGTGTACTGCTCTAGCCTCAGTGCTGAAAAAATAATGAGTCATGCAGTACTCCAAGGGAGGTAGCAGTAACCATTTCACTTTTAAGAAATGCCTGATTACCTGTTGAATCTCTCTTTGGATAATAAAATGTCTAATTAAACAAACAAATATTCCATCAACCAGTAGATCCCTAACTTGGATGTCTGATCCATCCTTAGTATCCTTCCTAATACAACTGAGACAAATTCAAAGATCCCACCTTGGTTATATTTACAATCCATACAGCATAATGGAGACACATGCTTACTTTTAACTGTTTGTTGATTTTCTGCTGTAATTTTTAGGTTTTTTAACAATTCAAGTTTAGGCCCAAGCAGTAGATATTTATTAGGAAAATTAAAGGAATAAAAACTCCCCCTCTCATTATTAAATATATCTTTTTCATATTCAAGTGGAAAAAAACAATGTCTACACTATTTCAACATAATTATTCTTCAAGTTTCCTCAACATTAGAAGTTCAATAGATAAAAGAGACATTTCAGATCAACATTTGTACCTAATCCATGGCAACTGTCCATTTGTCATAGAAAATGTAATGCAATTCGATTTAGCTTAGGCTGCCCCTCACTGAAGGAAACTTAAACTAGCAGACAAACAGATCAGAGATTAAAAACAAAAGGAAAAAGAATGCCATTCTAAAGGAAAAAGAGCATTACAGGAAAAAAATATTTTTCAGGCTAAGACAAGAAGTACATGGGGTGGGATACTTCGTTGGGGTGAGGAACAGGTGCATCGGTGTGGCTGAATGCTTGGAAGAAAAGGGAATCGGTGATGCAGCCAGTGCCAAGCACTACTTAAACTATTGCTATCAAGAAAAGGAATGGTACTGGCTAGCCACTAAACCATGCTGTTAGTCACATGGGGGTGATTATTTCACCATTTTCTGCTATCAAAATAGTAAATGCTCATCTAAGAATAATCCATCTGCATTTACCTCTGGAACTGATATCCTATTCCATCCATCCCCCAATAACCATCAATCGATTGTTGGAGAGATCCAGCTAAAAACGTTAAAGGGAGGTGAATTTTCCTTCAAAAATAGTAATAAAAAATTGATAATTTCTCTGCATATGTTCTAAAAGTTCACTTAGTATTTTGATATTATGAATTAATAAAAAAAAATACATAAATTCCTGCTCTATCCTTCAGATGAAACAACTCAGGAAGCACTCCTTACAAAAAAGGGTAAGAAATAGACTGAGTAGAAGCTTGGCTGTCAATATGTTTTAATCCCTATTGTATTCAATAAAATAAACTTAATTTTATACTTAATGTAATACAGCAGGACCAGTCTGTCAGGGACAGAGATGCAGTGTTTGAATGATTTGGCTTTTTTTCTATTGCTCTGCAAACTTTCCAGGTACTTTCTGCAGCCTATTCTATCCTGTTAAGCCTCACACTCCGAGGAAACACTTGTCCCAGTCAACTGTTTTACAATGGAAAAAGACAATCTGGAATAATGGATTACTTCAGGTGCATAAGTCTCAATGATTTTTGCTTTATAGTCACACACCTAGATTTCCTTTTATGACATCAGTAAGGAATGGGTTTTATATCATTGGAATTGCAACCATACAGGAATACAGGAATGTAGTAAAACTCCTGAGCTAGAGATAAGGGAATCATAATGATGAATTTGAATACTTCCATGCATATAAACTCAAAGCTTCCAAACTATAGATACACAAAATTCTTGCAGAACACTCCTATAATTTTTAATAACTCAAGAAATTGAATGGTAAAAAAGTTTTACCTCCCCAGTTAGTGGGAATTATGTAACACAGTGTAAAAAAAAAGGAGAAATTCATAAACCATATAAACAAACTTACAAGGGATAAGGTTTATATTGTTAGAACGAATATATAATGTATTGAGGGCAGCTCTAGTAGCTGCTGGTTTCAGTAACTGACCGTCTTTATTGCTACAGGAAGACAGCACAAAACTCCTGTAATAACAATGGAAAAAGTGTCATAAAACATAGACTTAAAGACTTACATCTACTAAGATTATGGAGAGATATTTTGTGAAGATGATGAATGATGCTTTCTCAGTAATATATTGTGGAGAATATCTGTACTGGGGTAGGTATGAATAGTAAATAAAAATCATAAAAGCAATGAAAAGTGAGAACTTGAAATTGGGTTTTATTTGCCCTGTGAAACAAAGCTTTCCAAACATTTTTGTAGAAACCAGAATTCTGCTTTTCTATCCCTTTTCCTCAGAGTTTAATAGTATGGTTTTCACTTCTTTAATATAAATTCTGTTAAGGATAACTCATTAAATGTGTTTGCCCTACCACCCTTTTTCTCAGGTAATCGTCAAATTTTCAGAGTGAAAGGTGGAGTAATGTTAATGTGTTTGATGATTTATTTATTTTTTTAGGTTTAAAAAGGGTATTTAAAATATTTTCAAATACTGAGATGTTAGTGCACTTTTTAAAAAAAAGTAGCAATCTTTTGTCATCTTTCAGTTTTTCAGAAAGTAATTAAACAAGTAATTATGAAAACAGCATTTTCTGACATTGATATTAGAGGCTATCTAGTACTCACAAATGGAACATCTGTAACAGCTGGAATTATTGACTGCAAGAGAAAATGAATCACTAACACCACATAGTGCTTCTTCTGACTTATTTTCAGTTAATGACATTTTAGACTAAAAAAAAAAATTATAATTTCAAAAATGAAATCATCTATTTTTACAAGATATTTCAAATAGTAACAGTCACAATTACAGTTTCCCTAAATTTTGTGATAACATATCTCATGAATTAGAACTGTCTCAGCTTTCTTAAAATGGGCTAGCCAGTGTTTCTACTCCTGTGCAATTAGTTTCTGTCTGTCTGAACAATGTGTCTTTTTGTCAAATCTTTAAATAACTATGCACATATTCAATAGTTGATGTTAAAGTCAGCTAAATAGGATTAAGTTACCTAGGTAGTAGAATTCTAGTGGTTTGTTGCTGTTGTTGTTCTAGGTTTGGATTTTGTTTTTTTTTTTGTTTGTTTGTTTTTTTTTTTCTTTTAATATCAGGTCATCTTATAATAAAAGAATTCTTAAATTCATAGTTCTTTTTTTTTCCCTATTCCCCCCATCACACTCCTCTTTTTTTATAAAGTTGCCTGCAATATCTACCTCTTAAAAACTTGCCCTTCATTGGATAATGACAAACCATGAAACTTATTCTATGAAGGAACATAATATTCTGAATAGTTCTATTTATTGCCCCTATGCTTGGGTTTTCGCAGGAAATACACTCACTTCTCTATAAAAACTTAAAAAAAAAACAGAACTGGACTCCTTACTGTGCTCTAATGACTACTGAATCAAGTTCAGCTGGTTGTTGAAACTAAAAGCAGAATATTGCAAAGTTTTAATTACAAATGGGGAATTTTGAATTTTTTTCTCATATGGCCAGAGGTATGAATTTCTGTCCCTGGAGAATTGTAGCTTCAGAAGTGTGCTGGTTTTGCATGGGGCACGGAAACAGAGGAGGGCTGTTTCCTCTCTGGGAGCTTCTTCTGTGGGCTGCAGAGACCAATCTGAGGGTTGATTTGGTGGTTGACAGCCCAGGTAACCCATTAAAAAGTTATTTCACTTTCATAAATTACACCGGTAAAGTTAATCTGCCTCTTTTCACTTCTGTCAGGAAGGCAGGTAACAACAGGCCCCTGTACCTTACCATGATAAATCTTTTGGACATCGACTATTAATGTTAGAACAGTTACAAGATTTGCATGTAGAGGATTACATTTTTTAAGACACCTGGGGTTTTTTGTTTTGTTGTTAAACAATTATCTTCCCAATCTTCACAGTCTATATTCTCAAAGCAACTCTAAGAATCTAACCTCTATAGGTGCTCAGAAGTCAACATTTTAAGAATTTCTCCTCTTATGTCAATGTCAGCTATTTAATATACTCAGATCTCACATTTCTGATATGTTCATTGCCTGAATATATTTCTTCATAATGTTGCATATTCTTTGCTATTTACAAAACAGATGGTAAATTAAGGAATGCTTTCTTCTTTTTTAGTGTTTACCCTTAAAAATCAGATTAAAAGCCTTCTTACCTTTAAATAAGTGTGTAGTCTTATCCTGGAAAATATTTTTAAAGGGAGAACAATTTGCAAATTGCAACCTGTTGCTTATAATATATGATCTGTTTCCCAAAGTCTTCTTTCAATGATGGATTTCAGTGTCATTGAGTAACAAAATAAAGGCATACATTTCATTTACCTTCTTAGCAGTGGTAGTTGTCTAAATGCACACTATTAAATGCTGTTTTATACTGAAATTTGCTTATATGAAGTACCACAGTGACAAATTGAGCTTAAGCTTCCCAGGAATAGGAAGTTTCTGGAGAACAGGAGACTGCACAGAAAGATGGATATGAATGTTTGGAGGACTCAGCTGCTGGCTGAGGAAAGAGGAACCCAGGAATGAGAAAAAAAAAATCTTCTGATAGCCACTGATGCTTTTAACTCCAACTCCTAAAAGCATTTTTTTTTTAGTAGAGAGGAAATAAAAAATTAAGAAGATCTCCACTGAGATAGAGCGTTGTTAGACTACCAGTCAAATTACTGTTAAACACATTTGGGTACACAAAATGCTACCAGAGAGTCCAGCACTCAAGACTGGCACTCAAAGCACTCAAAGCTCTGGCTGAGCTTTGTCTTGACAAACAAATCTTTTTACATAACATAGTATTTGTGATTGCTGATAGTTGCATCTCTAGCTTTGGGCACAGGCTTCTCAGTCATCAATCAATTAGACTTTAAAGACCCTTTTCATGTAGTCTTTAGATGTAGCTTTCTAAGTGTCCTTGTCAAAGGAGAGGGAATATTATCACAAGGACAAAAAAATATGTAAATTAAAGTGTCTTGGATGATCCTCCGGATGTCACTGGGGCTGCATAATTCTTATGCATTTTCCATTCCATTTCAAGCTATGTGTTATAACATTTCTTTGTAAAAATGCTTAGTTTAATTTTGAATCCATTATTTTTTATTTGGTCAGCACTGTCTACCTTTCTGGGATTTATCACAAAGGCACCTGAAAAAATAATGGAGCCTTTTTCTGAATCCCTGAAATTGTAACACTGCTGAGCAAAGTGGGACAGTGATTCAATTAGTGTTCTTTTATCTAACACAAGTCAAGTAAAGGACAAAGAAGTTTGAAAAATCAAAACTGTAAACATGAGTATTGCTAATTGGAAAAAGTTATTTGTTGATAACAAAAAGATATTCCTTAAAGCCTGTGCATAATGTAAACCACAATTCAAAAATCTGTTTTAACGTACTTCCAACTACTCACCATGAGATTTACTATGAAACTGTAGGGAATGAAGTATCAATTTTAAATAAAAAACTCAAAATGTCATAAACTCAGAAGCTGCAAGGCTCCAAAGGCAAATTTTGAAAAGGCAGTGCGATGCTACTATTCTATAAAAAAAAAAAAAAAAAAAAAAAAAAAAATACTAGCAAACTGCCAAAGAGCATAATTTTCATCTCTGTAGAGGTTCAATGAAAACACTTTTTTCTATTAATAACAAAACTGTCAAAATCATTTTTACTGGAAAATTGTCATCTCTTTTTATTTACAGCTTGTGCATGTTTTCCCTGCTGAAGGCATAGAAGCATAGCCATTGCAATGCTAGATACTGAAAGGCAGATGTAAAGGAGTTTTCACATTCTAAAAGAAATAGAGGGTAGTATCTGGAAGACAAGCAATTTAAAATCACAGGGTAACGTAATCATAGAATATCCTGAGTTCAAAAGGACCCACAAGGATCATCAATGTTCAGCCTGGCTTGGCACAGAGTAACTCAAAGAATCACACTATGTGCCTGAGAAACTGTCCAAGAGCTTCTTGATCTCTGTCAGTCTTGGTGCTGTGACCACTACTGAGGAGCTGGGTGAAAACATTTTCATAATATCTGACCTACACATTTCCTGACGCAGCTCCTTGCCATGCCTGAGGTGCTGTCACCAGCCACCACAGAGAAGAGATCAGTGCCTGTGTCTGCACTTCTTCTCATGAGGAAACTGTGGAGTTCACTGAGGTCCCCCCCAGTCTCCTCTTCTCCAGGCTGAACAGGCCAAGTGACCTCACCCGCTCCTCATATGGATTCCCCTCCAGGCCCTTTGCATTCTTTTGTGCACTCATCTGGACACTCTCTTAATAGTTTAATGTTTTCTTTTTATTTTTGCACACAAAACTGCCCCAGCACTGGAGGTGAGGCTGCCCCAGCTCAGAGCAGAGCAGGACAATCCCCTCCCTTGCCTGGCTGTGATGCTGTGCCTGATGCACCCCAGGCTCTCCTGGCTGCCAGGGCACTGCTGGCTCATGGTCAACTTGCCATGGACCAGGACCCCCAAATCCCTTTCTGCAGTGTTACTTGCCAGGATCTTCTTTCCCAGTCTGTATGTAAACCCAAGGCTGGAAGTAAATACAAAATATACAGGAAGTACAAACATAAATAATTGAATCATTCAACTCTCCAGACCATGACTATTTTCCTGTCTTAAAATTGTATTATTTCAGAAATACTGCAAATATGTCTCAGTTTTGTGAGGTATGATCATCCTAAGCTTCATCAATGAACAACCTATGTTCCCTATCTGAAAGATAACTTCCTGCTTTATTATTAAACATAACTTTACCGTTCATATTTATTTAATGGTAAAAAGATATTAAGTTAGAAGAACAGCCTCTATTGCCTATCTTGGAATGCTTATTAAAACTCCATCTTTTTATTAATGGATTTTCAATATTTCATTCAGAATTGTCAGTGTTTGCAAAAAAAAAAAAAAAAAAAAAAAAAACAATTATGTGTATTATGGATTAAATAATAACATGGATATGAAAGATACCTGTATTTTTAGTTGAGATGTATTTTATTAAAAAATTTCACAATACGTTGTACATTATGCAACTGGCATATTTTATCTTTAGTTTTCAGGTTTATTTGTGGCTTAACAATAACTGTAAATTATTGTCTAACAGGTTTCCAAACTCAAAAATGTTGAGGTATTTAACATTAGCATTAGTGTGGGGAAAATGTTTTCTAATTTTGATTATTTAATGTTATGAAGTTTAATTGCATATAATTACTAATAGTATTTACTCACATGGAAAAGAGCAGCAAGATGGCATGCATGAAATAATAACTGCAAATTTTAACCATGGAAAACTGTTTATATTTTAATTTTTAATATTTTCAGTAATTATTAGGTTGGAGTAGACCAATAGAAATCTTATTTACATTTTGCTCATCTTGCTTTTTCAATAAGACAATTGAATATCAAATGAACAATAATTTCTTGCCTGAATTTTGTCTTAATACTGTTTCTTACTAAGTTTTAGGTCTTATGTTTTCACGTGTAATATTTTTGCCAAATCCAGAGCACAGAACAGTACAGATCTCACTGGAAGCATACAGTCAATTGGTAGCAAAAACACACAAACCTTGAGACCTAAAAGCACTCCCACTACCCAAGTACCATCTGATAGTTCACCCAGACATCCTAAGAAACAGCTACGATTACAGATTTTCTGGTCCAATATTCTACTTGGGCTATAGAAGATCACAGATCATGATGTCCATCATAATTCTAATAAATTAATTACTTAAACATGCTTTTATTTTTTTCTATACTTTTCTCACTTAAATATAGAATGCTATAAAACTGGTTATTTTAGTAATTTTTATCTCAAATCTATTAATAGATTTTGTTTTCTTTTTCCTGCATTACTATTTGGACCTTTTGCTTTTGGGCTATATGTATTCTTTCCTACATTGTTATATTCTGAATAGCTTTGTGCCTACTTCAATTTCAAAACGTCTTTCTAGAAATGAGGACCCAGAATTATATTAAATACTCCACCTTTCATTAGGCTTTTTTTCACTGATATTGCCCCTTTCAACTCAAAATAACTGATGCTGATGCTTTTTTTTTTTCACAGATGAATCAAATTTTTCTGTTGCAATTTTACAGTGATTAGTTCATCCATCTAGGCTCTTTTCCAAGCATATAGTCAATTTTCGATATTTTTTTTGTTTAGTCCTCAGACACATGATCATGATTTTTTTTTTTCATTTTTACTCTGCTTCCCCTTTTTATTCCTTTTCATAACCTGCCTCTAAAGTTTTATCTATTTTTAGTAGTGCTCATTACCACCTCCTTACTTAGCATACAATTCACTGTTAATAATCAGTTTTCCTCTGTTAAATTAAGAAGTCATTCACAGAACAACAGGATATGCTGAATTAGAAGAATCACTGAAGCCCAGCTTCTGGCCCTGCACAGCACCATTCCCAAGAGTCACTCCATGTGCCTGAGAGTTCACTTCTTGAGCTCTGTCAGGTTTGGTGCTGTGACCACTTCCCTGGAGAGCCTGTTCCAGTGCCCAAAACCCTTCTTGGTAAAAATCTTTTTTCTAATGTCCAACTTAAACCTCCTCTGACACAACTTCAGGCCATTCCCTTGGATCCTGTCACTGGTCCCCAAGTGAAGTGTCTCCTCCTCCTCCCCTCACAACACAATTGTAAGCTCCAGTGATGTCTCCCCTCCATCTCCTCTTCTCTGGGCTGAGCAGACCAGACTTGCCCAGTTTATGAATATGCTCAAGAGACCTGCTGCTTAATGTGCCAGTTTGTGCACAGAGGTAAGATAATCATCAATTCTGAGTGCATTAGGACATAGAGAGGCACATCCTCAGAGTGAATGGAAGTCCTTGAGCACCTCCCCACCACATTCTTATCTTTCAGATGCTTGTCTTTTTAGGTTACAATATAAAGAGTGGTTTATTGCACTTAGCATTGTTTAGTGGCTTAACTGTGGGGCAGAGTTGCGCAGGGAGTGAAACTGCATCTGAAGATGGAGCTCCCTGAATGCTTCATTCACTTCAAAAATGGAAATTTCCATGTTCGTACTTCCATCTCCATTCTACACTTAGCCTCTGCTCATGCAGAAGGCTTCAGAGACCTTCACAAAGACTTATAACTTACATTTTGCTTTTTACACAAAAGTAGATCCTTATTTCCATTTCTACCATCAGAATTCCTCTTTCCCTTACCTTGTCTGGTTGATTTTTGTCAATATTTTTTTACCATCAATTCCTAACAATTGTCATTATGCTTTGCAAATTTTAATTTATTTTAATTTTAGGAATTCCTATTTCACATATATTTTGACTTTAAAGATTAAATTGTGTGTTTTCTTCATTCTCATGTTCAGCTTATGTGGCATCAGACTAACACAGAAATATCATCTAACTACTCAGTTTTTCTTCTGTAAAAGATCCCAACCTGAATGAATAGTTCTGTATTTGTGAATTCCACAAAATGATAGATGACTGTGAAAAAAATCACACATTGCCAGTGCTTCAAACATTTAGTTGCAGAGTTTCCTATGTATCAAAAAATTCCCCTCCTGGGAAGTGTTGCTTTGGGAAGAGAAGCAGCATTATCTATGGATATCCTTCCTTTCTGCCTTTTTCCCTGAGGCTTTATTGCTGAGAAGGACATCATATGTTATGAAATATCCTTTTGGTCAACTTGTGCATCTGCCTCAACTATGTCTCCTCACAACTTCTTGCCCTTCCTCAGTCTTTTTGCTTTGGAAGCGGAGTGGGGAGAAGGCTTTGATGCTGTTCTAGAACTATTCACTAACAGCCAAAATACGGTGTGTTATCAATGCTGTTTTAAACACACATACTAAACACAGCACCATATGGGCTGTTATGAAGGAAGAGAACTCCATCCAAGACAAACCCGAAACAAAAGTGGAGAATATCAGCTTTCATGAAAATCTAAACTCCTTTCAGGCAAGAAAAGTTCAGATGAAATATTACCAGTTCGTCCTATCAAATAATAAGAAAATAGCTATATGTAACAGAATACATACCTTTAATCCAATACAATATCCCTTAAATTTTTTTATAAGTTATATAGAAATGATCAATAGTAGACTAGATTTTGAAAACCATCTAAAGACAGTTTCTAATTCCAACGGTGTAATGACTTCAGAAATCTTTAGTTTCCTTCAGAAAATGGAACATATGCAATTCTTTAATGAAGAATAAAGTGCAATAGCATGTACCACAGAGTCTGCCCTACTTAGTGATTCTTTCTGAAATCTCTTTTAAGTGGCAGCTGTACAGTAGTACTGCTCCTCATGGTTTGCAGCTGTGAAGCTGTGAAGTGGCAAATCAGTGAGCCTCCATTGTACCATATCATTGATTAGACAAATAATTTGGCACTACAAATTCACATGGATTACCTGAAAGATCATGTTTACCTCATGATGTTGAAACTCAATAAACTTACACATTTACAGAATGTTGAGTTACACAATTGGAGAACAACTTCATCTTCAAATTTTTTTTCTAGTTCCATGGCCTTTTCTCAGTTGTATTTATTCCACTTAGTGTTTCCATTGGATTGCAGTATTTAATTTTTTAAAATCTGTGTCTTACTAATTTTTTCTATGTCAAAGAATGGTTCTTTAGGAGAAACAAGACTGAAGAATAGAAGTAAAACTCAACAAAACCTCAATTATTTATTTTTAAGTAAGGAAAATCAGTCTCTTTAAAAGAAAATTTAGAAAATTCTATGACATAAATACAATTGCATGTGTACTCACAAAATGAGCTGTTACAAGAAAAAATAAGAAAAAATGCTATTAATGAAAAGCTAAACCATTATAAAAATTAAGCTGTAAGTCCCTCTCTCCCCTTTTCCTCTCCTTAAACACACAAATGAACTTATGAGAGCGGCTGCAAAAGGTCAACTAGAAGTTTTATCAGTCTCTATAGGTCTTTGATGAATATCAAAGTATAAAAGCCTTTACCAGAGGGCTGCAAGATTTAGCTGAAAATGTATGAGATTAATATTAATTATATCCAATATGCAAAAAAATTCCAAGACAGGCAAACAAAACAGATTTTTTTTTTCAAAGTTATTCTTTTTCCCCTCAAGGATTCCATTTTTTGCTGTTCATTAAAGAGACAAAACAATATGACAATATGATGAAAGATGGGTAAATATTTATTCGTGTTGTGTGAAAATGCCCATTACAAGCCTAATTTAAACAGTTATCTGAAAGAAATAGTGTTACAAAAAAATACCCACATTTTGGATTATCCAAAGTGGGAAGTAGGAGAAGATAGTTGAAATAAAATTACCGACACATACTATTGCACAGTCTTAATCTTCACAGAGTCGTTCAGTGTCCTAACATTTGTACCCTGCAGATTTTGGAAGTATTTATTAAAATACTCAGTAGTTCAGCTAATACACCATTTCATTATATTAGCTGCCTATTTTCCCAGAAAAGCTGTGTTCAGGCACTTAACTGTTTCTGCAAACTGATTGTATAATTATTTTTGTTTGATCTTATATTCATACATTTAATGTAATTCCTGTAATATATTTTAATATATTTCTTATCATTCTGAAGAATATTATCTTATATTTCAGACTAATTTGTGACCAGTTAATATTTACTGGTTCTTGTGACAATATTGTTTTTCTTCTCTTCTGCTTCTGCAACACCTAATCACTCCATGTACTGACAATATTGAGAGAGTTCAATAATCTTCCTGCCTTTCTCATAAACTTGAAATATTTACAGTTGAAGCTAAAGTCTCAGTTATGGAAAGAGTAGTAAATGTAGGCATTGTAGATATATGTTTGAAAGCTGACAGAACAGCCAGCTAAGAAGAAGTATGCTGGGCTTTGAGAGAAAGGGAAGAAACATTAGTGGATTATTCTTGTTATTCATGACCTTTCGCCTCACCTTCCACTGCCTTTTATGAAACCCTTTTGCATGCTCTTTTTGTCATTACAATCCTTTCATTTGGTACAATTTAAAAGGAAATTTATTAACAATATGAATTGACACCCCAAAAGACACTTTAATAGAACAAATCTAAATAAAACTTTCACTAACAATTAACTACATAGACGAGAAATTTGGATGATACTGGTTCAACATCGTGCTTTATCCTTGCTTTCGTTGGGAGACATGATAACACTGGTATTTATGTACAAGCATCTTTTGTAAACACCTGAAGGCAACACCTGAAGAGCAGAAGGTAGGAAGGGCTTTAATTCGTGCTCATCTGTAGAGAAAAGCTGTTTACTTCACTTGTATTTGTGTGAAGTAAAGTTAAACTTAACAGAGTTCAGGTTTGTCATGGGTAATTATGTTGTACAACTGCCCCCATGAGTGTTTCTGAGCTGTCATTCTCAAAGTTTGCTTGTTCTGGTGCTGCAGTAGGTGTTATAAATCAAAAGTTTCCAGAAAACCAGGCATAATTAAAGTCAGATGGTGGCAGGTCTGGCATCTATATTTTATAATTAACAAATGAATTCTTGATTTTCCTCTATACTGAAAGGCGAAAGTTTTCTCAAATTAATATTTTATTTAAAGCCAATACACCACATCATTAAAACAAAAGTGGTATGTGGGTTTTTTCTCCATTTAAGAGTTATGAAAATGTTAAGATGTTGTGGAATCAAGAGGAAATGTTATAGTTAAAACCTTCATTTATTGTAATACATCTCTGTGATGTTCTTTAAAAATACTGAATCAGTTTCAAAATTCCATTATTGGATAATTTGTCCTTTATGAATTCTCACTGGTTTATTTTATATACCTTTTTCTAATTACAGCAGGCATACTCCCCTGAAGAAAATAATCTTAGTTATTAAATTGTCTACAACTTTCTAAACATAAATAAACACCTAAATATACTACTGTATATAAATTTCTCATGTGCCAACCAAGATTTTTCAAATTTCTGAAGATTTGATAACAGGAAGAGTAAGAAAGAAGAAGATTAATTTTCTAACCAGGTGGAAAATTAAACTCACTCTCCTGAGTAAATAACATAATTTGTGCTACATAGAATGAGAAAAGCCCTGAAAGTCTAATATGAAACTAATGTATTTGGTTTAAACTGATAGTAAGGAAGTTTTATAAATATTTGTGAAAAAATATTATAAAATTTTAACATTTCCAAGATTTGTCTCATACAAATATGTATATGAAAGTATTGGAAGTCCATAGACACACTTAATTATCTCTGTATGATATTGTCCTTCCCTATGTTTCTTATAAAATGTATCTTATACTGTTTTCCTCAAAAACTATTTTTTAAGGTGAGATTCCTGTGACATGACTTAAATCTTTGTAGAACAGTAGAGTAAACCCAAAGTTTTTTTTACCAGTTACAATAAGAAACTTGTCTATTGTTATACAGGATATATTCCCCTCTCCCCTTCATTTCCCAAAACTAGCAGCAGATACCAAAGCCATGCAGAGCCATCAGAGTTATCACATTCATCCTTTTGACAGTGCATTTGTAAGATGAAATCCCTTAATATTTCTGTTTTGAGGCTGTATTTTCAAATGGCCTGAAGAAGTTATTCACTGCATGAAAAGAGAAGTCAAGTTCAATGAGGAAATAACTTACTTCAAAAGGAAGAGACAGATAACTGAGTTACTTAAAAAAAAGAGGATGAGAGTGAGGGCAATTTGCATACATTTGTAATTGATAAACAAAAAAAAAAAAAAAAAACAAAAAAAAAAAAAACACCAAAAAAAAAAAACAAACAAAAAAAAAAACTTTCTTTATTCTTGGCAAGTTGTGAATGAAGACATTCAGCTCTGTAAGGATAAAGGAATTCCAACAAACTGGTCTCAACTGGAAGAATACTGCCCCAATTCTTTTAAAGAGTGACAGTACTTTGCAGTACATGTGTTCTTTCCAGTACCTAATATTTTTTACTGAAAAGGTTTTAAAAGATATTTATAGTAAATAGCTACAGTAACTAACTAAAATCTGAGCATGACACTTCTAGAAAAAATTGTGTATTCTGATCTTCATAAAGTCCCATAAATGGAGAACTCCTTAAACTATAATTCTCTGAAAGCACACTATCTTAAACCTAAAATATAATGGTTAATATTTTATTAGTTTTAATAATTGCTTTTTATCACTTTTTTTTTTTTTTTAAAGAATTAAATTATAACTAGTTGTTATCAGTTTCTCATTATACATAGGAATTTTTTCCTTAGTTTTCAGTATTATATTATTCCTAAATATTTATTCAATAAGATTTTATTATTTAAGTATCACTGTTTGCCTGAATATTTGTTTCATTAAGACACAACTCTAGTAAAAAAATTAAAAGCTGTCACAACTAGAAAAAGAAAAATCCTTTATTTTTAACTATTTTTGCCTGCATAAAAAAAAAAAAAAAAAAAAATGACTTTTCCATGAGTTTGTAGGTTTTAGGCTAATGACAGAGAAATTAATGTTTGGTGACTACCTTAAGATAGAATAGAGAACAATGTCTATTCAAATTTTGTTTTGTTATTTACTACAGATCTGTAACATAATTCCCTACATATTACCATCTTATTCACCAAATTGTTTATTTTAAAAAGTTTCTTAATTTTAGGTATATTTAGGTATATTAGCTCAAATAATGCAGCCAGTTTCACAGGTTAGGAGTAACTATATCTGTGTACCATGATTTCTTCTGGTTTTTTTTCATATTCTAATGACCTTCACAACATTTCTGTCCTTGTTGCTTGTGTGCAAATAAGAGAAGTTGGTGAAAGGACTAAGTTTCTAAGTAAAATGGTGCTTTTTCTGTAGGCAAAATTTTATTGACTATGAAAGTAAGTCTATTTATTGACTATAAAGTAAGAGTAATTAAATTTATATTTAAGATTCTTTTATTAAAAACAATGTTAAATATGCTTTGGAAGAATAGAAAATATATTAAAGTGTTACCTCTTCAGTCCAAAAATTCCTTTTAAATATCTTCTTTATCTTAGCTGTATTCTACCAAAATTTTTGGCAGAAGATACAACTTGCATATATCTGCATAGCAGTTCACAATAGCTTTCCATAAATCTAGGCAAATAAACCCTTCTTTTTACTCTCCAGGTATAGAAGCAAGGGACTATGTTTTAAGTAACAAAACTTTGAAAGAGATAATAAATAAACTCCTTTCAAAATATGAGATAGAAGGGATGATCTCTGTGGCTAAAATAAGAAAGAAAAAGCTGCTCAACATTCATAGATTTCTTATGCAACAGAGTCTCAAACTAGATAATTGAATTTTTTCCTTATTCAAGACAATGGAAGCAAACTGGAAATACCCTTTCTCCATTTCATAAAACAGCAGTAGCAAGTGGAGGAAAAAAAAAACCAAACCAAACCCAAAAAAAACCCCAAAACAAACAAAGCAACAACAATCAAACTGACAGTAAAGGACATTATCAACAGAGTTAACAATGTGCTATTCCATGTGAGAACGAAGCTTCAGGATAAAATACGCTTCTAAAAATTAAAACATTGCATCAGTTTATTCTATAATATCAATAAAATATCAATAAAATCAAAGACATCATATAACAGATATATGTGTCTAATAGAACAGAAGTAAGAACTAAACCTCATGCTGCTAGAAGGTCAAGAAAAAAATGTCCAGGGTTTTTTCTTACTGAGCTGGAAAGGGAAATCATAAAATCACTTGTAGTACATCTTCTGCTCTACTACCCATGTTCCACCACCCAGCACTTCAAGTTGGAAAGTTACTGCTTCTCTGAAGTTGTAACATATCCGAACACATCCTAGCAACACATTTCAACAACCAGAAGTAAAAATGTGACATATTTAAAGGAGCTATGGAAATATTGCAGGCAAAAAGTTCTCTCCTTGTAGACAGGAGACACAAATATTACAGTATTTGTGCACTATGTTAATAGCTATTTCCCTGAATACGAACCTATTGTCAGAAGGCATTGTTTGAACTAGCCCTGTGTGTTGGGTTATATGAAATGACATATGTCTGAAGCCAGAAGGCTGTTCAGCAAGCAGTGCCCTGTCATATGATATGACATATGTGTGCACTCAGGCTATGGAGCCGCCACATTAATAAGGGCTTTTCTGATTTAACAGATGAGCTCTCTATTTATATGACACCTATAAAAGAACATTTTCTGCTTCTTTAAGCCTACTTGTAATAAGCAACAAAAAACTGAAAGAGTAGAAAGTAAGCTCTTTCTTCCTGCTGCCTTCTTCCAATAAAATGTATGTGATACTTAACATGTCTGAATTTAATTCAGCAACTCTGTAATTATGGTTTCCTAAGAGATGCCATTTATATGGTACTCTGCCATTTCCTGAAGTGCTGCAGTTAAAAAGTTAAGTGTCTTGCAGAAACTTCTGTTAATGCAGGAGCTGTGTAAGCTAATCATGCAATTCTATCACTCCCATGGAAATATACATCAGTGCTGTTAAAGTACTGCAGAGAATATTTATTTAGTAAGCAATGGCTGAAACAAAAGAGAAGGCTTTGGATTTTAATAGGCTTACTTTCTCCCATTTTTTGAAACAAACTTATCCAAACAAGAGTAAATCTTAGCAGTTAAAAATGTAATTTAAAAGTAACAAAATCGTGGGGAAGCACTTATAGTGCCTATTAGGAGCTTCGAACTCCAATTAGCATGCGCAGCTTCCAGTTGTAAAGTACTTAACACACCCATAAACCAATCTTACTACAAAACTATTTAGTCTTCCCTTTGCTAATTAATTATTCTGAAGAGAGTAGGAAAAGCATCTGTTGGTATGTTTACTGTTGGAAGGAAAGGGTCAAAAGTGGAAGAACGGTGAAGCAGATAGTAAATTTGCTCAAGGGACTTTGCAGGTAGGAATGCTAAGAATTCCAGAGTGGGAAAACTCCATTTATTATGCCTTGTTCATCCTCAGCCTGTTTTGAGAAGCAGAATTCCTGTGTAAAGATTTTGCACATAGATGTGCTTCATCCTCCTGCTGGGAGAGAAATAGAACATGAAAGCCTTGTGCTAAATTGCATGTGGATGAAACCCTTGAATTTATTGCAGACCTTCACAGGTATGGGATCTCTATTAGCACAATTTTGGACGCATGATCTGGAAAGGCATCACAGAGAAATCAATGTTCATTATTGTTAATTTTTTTATTAAATATTTTTTAAAAGAATAATGAAAGAGATTTCCCAAGACTGTCTTATATATATCAAATCAAATGCATGGGTTGAGTAGTATCAGAAGAACATATCAGAGAAGAATTAAAGGACAATTCAGCAGAGATTGGGAAGAGAAGAAATAAAATGAATGTAAAACTAATGACGATTGGTTTGAGATTTCTTGTTTTTTATTTTTGTTATAATTTTTGCTACATATTTTTCATGCTCACACTTAGAAATTGCAAGTGGCCAAATTTTGGAGAGTCAAGTTTCAACAGCTGTGGAAAATTTTGCCTCAATAAGACATTAAATGTTGAAATTAAGATATTCATTGTCCCATGTATTTTATGAGTACCCAAGATCTTTAGCAGGACAAATCCATTGATTTAAAATAAATTATTCATCACTTTAAATTGTATCAGTTGATTGATTATTGTCACAGATATAAGTGTTTGCTTCAACTACATTTGAATCTATTCAGTTCAGAGTCCAGCTATTGCATTTTCTTTTATCTTTGCATAGTAAATGACACCAACAACTGGGACTGTTCTGGATAGGAAAACAAGGACTTATGAAGACCTTATTGATGTCTGTAAATACATGATGGGAAGGGATAAGGACAAGAGAGATGGACTCTCTTCAGTGTACCAGATGATAGGAGGAGAGATGCAAGGAGCATGAACTGAAAAACATGAAATTCCATCTTGACAGTAAATACTACTTCATTACTGTGAGAGCAGTCAAACACTGACGGAGAGATTATGGAGTATCCATTTTTGGAGACACCCAAAATCCAACTAAACACTGTCTCTGGCAATCTCTGTAGCTGACTGTCTTCAGGTAGGAAAATATTTGACTAGATGACCTCCAGAGGTCTCTTTCAACCTAAACGATTCTGATTTTATGTAATAGTTTAGAGGAAGTATTAAGAAAATAATCATAACTACATGGTTTATAGCAGGAATTTCCTAGTCTCTGTCAAGCGGGATGGTAGAAGAAGAGGAAAAGGAGGAAACAGAAAGCAAAAAGATTAGAAAAAATAAGGAAAAGTGTAAGTTAGGAAGGAACTAGAAAGGAGAGAGGAAAGAAAAAGACAAGAAGAAATCATGTAGAAACTCCTAGCAAAGACCCGTTTAACTGTATTGTGACACTTTAACAAGAGAAGCGAGAATAATACGGAAAAAACAGGTTGGGAACTGAGTATTTTGGAAAAGACAACATAAACTTTTCAACACCTACTCCTCAAGTCCCAGAATAGACTGTTACAGACCCTTACGTTTCTAGCTCCTGCAGAGAGATAAACCTCCTTCTTCTTACTGACGGTGATTTGGTCTCTCCATGAAGAAACACAGATGGCACCACATCCTATCTTTAAAATTAAGGGCAGAATATAAAGCTGACAGCCATCTTCAGGGAGGAAAAGACCACCTTCCTTCTTTCCACAGATATGCAGACAAATAGACAAATAGACAAATAGACAAATAGACAAGGCAAATAGACAGGGAGGGATAATAAGAGGGATAATAGGAAACTGATATGATCATTGACATTATAAACATCCTTTTTCAGTACTTCTCATTTTTCAGCACCTCTAATAGTTTAAGACTGAAATTTTAAAATAAAATAAAAGAATAAAAATTTCTGTGGGGTATCACTGACTCTATATAGATTAAATCTGAGAGTAAAAATATATCACTACCAACACAGGATAAAGGAGATCAGAAGCTGTTGGTCCTCATTAAAAGTGAGAATCTGCCTGGTGTCTTCCTGTGAAAAGAGTATGTTGTGGAAGGAATCATGCATTTTTATCAGCACATTTCTAAAGTCTGCTTAGGTGGTAAGAAACACCTTTCATAGATCTTGAAATTCATTTCTTCAGTTAATGAGGCATGAAGATAATTACTCATCCTTTATTTTCCCCTTCCTCTCTTATTTTATCAGTGGATTTATCATTGAATTTGAAGTGAAAAAGATTTATTATATATGTTATGTTATGCTAAGTTCTTATTAAAACCTTACTGCTGTTTTCATGCAGATGAATAGCTATATTGTTGTTAACAGATGTATTAATCCAACCATGAGTTTCAGGGAGCCATAGTACAAGTCTCTTGCTGCCAAAGGTCTACCTTGCACAATGGCAAGGAATATGAATGCCTGAGTCAGTAAATACCCTGCATCTTCTTATTTTTTAGTCAAAAGTGTTTTCCAAGGACAGTTTTTTATGCATAAGCTAAATTTTTAATAGTAGCAAATATCCAAGGTTAGCTACAGATACCCGAATGTCATGACCAAATAAGCCACAAGACATACCTAGAGTATAAATCTGCTGAATACTTTATTTGTAGTATCCTGGCAACTACAGGTTAAATGAAAAATGTAAGATGTTATATAATGATCAATTCACATTCATATATTCACAATAGTAGCGTTCTTGCTTTTGTTTTTGTCTTGTTGGACTACATTACTAAACAGAGAAACACAAAATATCAGGTCGAAGGCTGAGGTACATACCACAAAGCTCCAGTGCATTGTAAATAACTTAGTAAACAAAACTCTTGATGAGAAATTTTGGAAGTCACAAACTGCAATATGAAAAAAATATAGAGTGGTATTTCAACACAACTGGAATATGTTCTGAAAAATCTTCTTTAAATTATGCATGTTTTACCATTTATGACAATGTACAAAGCCAAAAACAATACAAAGAAGACAAATAAACAAAAAAAATCCAAATCCCTTTCATGTTAATTTTTTAGGAAATATTTTAAAATTTGACTGTTCCAAAATGACTTTGCTGACATTAATTTTACATTTTTCTGATTTTTTTAATGGCAAAATGAAGCTATACAATGTATTAATTAAAAAAACTCCAACCCCCCCACACAATTTGCTGTTCATCAAACAGCCCTACACTGATATATTCACATATGTCATAGCTGAATGTCAGAAGATGGCTTTATAGACATATTAATTAGAGGAAATTAATTTAAATAATCCAACAGATACAACACTGAAAGTTATTACCTCCTGAGAACATGCATAGACATTTCTTAAAGCATGCCATATTCTATGTTACATTAGAGTCTTACTTTAAAGGTTACTTCCTAGCTAGAAAATATATAATTGCTCCATCTGCCAACCCTACAGCACTGCAGTACTGTCAAAAGTGCCATATGTGGAAAAGTCAGACTGTTGGTCTGTTTATCTAATACATATATACCCTGTAGTACCCGTGAAATCAAATGGCAACATCTCTCAACAGATCTCAAAGTACATCTTGAATGTTTGTTTTTCTTATCCCTTTTAAATAAGTGTAGGTGATATGGAATTGTTAGAATGAGCTGATCAACTTCATTTTTGCATCCAGGAAGACAAGTTGTTTCTGCTCACCACTGTAGATCTGAGTTTTCTGAAGAGATATACATGCTGAAGAAATGTAACTGCAAATTTATATTTTTAAAGCACCATGAGGTTTGGAGAAAATAATTTATGCAATTACTATATCTTTTATTTCTATCTTGTAAACATCTGGATGCAAAATTTGAAATGTACAGAGCTAATATTGGAAACTGGTAACAAAGACTGTTTGTATGAGAAGGCTGAACTGAACAGAAATGTTAACTTTACTTGTTTTTGGTCACAAATAATGGATAAACAATCTTTGTGTTCATCTTTTTGTTGTCCTGAATGTGTGCTCATTACCAAGTGAGCAAAGCCAGATCACACACTGAGGGAAGGTATTTCAATTTTTGATTCTAGTTTACACCAATTAAGGAGCTGGGTGGTACCCTACAAAAGGCTGGTTCCCTTATCATCAGCACTTCACACTACTTACACATTTTAACAAACTAGGGCCCCAACATTCTCTGCTAGTTTGAGTCTGGACTCCATTTTGAGGAGATGGTCTGTGAGTGGATATTTGTGAACTCCCACTACCAGAATTACTTTTCCTTCAGTTACTGCTCAGATCTGCTGACTTCATTCCTGGTGGCTGTCATCCAGACTGCCCAGTAATCTAGGGATTGTCTTCCCTTTTCCATAAAACAAAAGAATAGCCAAACATACAATGACTACAGTGCAATTGTTTAATCATAACTATCCAGCTAATTCTACTGATTAACAACTAAAAAAAGAAGTTTGCAAAGTTTGATTGAAATCTTGATCAACATCATTTTTAGCGTACAAGAGGAAAGAAAGCAATAAGTGATTGCTATCTGAAAGTATGTTATGTTTCTTAGATTTTGCACCCAGCTTTACTGTAAATCAAGTAATTAGAACGAAGTGGTATTTGCAAAAAGGGGTTCTGTTTCCAGTCTTTAGTCTGGGAGTGGAAGGAAAGTAAAAGAAAAAGATTTGATAAAGTTTCCAGAACTACTCCTCTAAGTAGCTGCTTTTCTGTCATTACGGTGTCTTTCCTCAAATACAACCATTACAGAAACACAATGTCATTTATTGACAGCATGTAATGTTGCATTATAAGTTATAATTCAATAAAGCTATTCACTCTACACAAATTTTACCTTCCTTTAAAAGAAGGCTTATAACCTAAGGCAGCAAGTTAATACATATTTGCCCTGCTAATATATTTACAAGCCATTTCAACTACTCTGTTCATGCATGAGAGAGTCATCTGAATAATAACTTTGTTTAGAATGACATTATGAAAAATGCTCAGTTAGAATCAAAGCACTTTTAGAAGACATTGAAAATAGAATCAACTCTAAAATTTCACAAGACTGTCTCCAAAGAAGGAAAAAAAATATGCACGTGAGATTGTTTAAAGCTTCCTTCTGTTCTTCTGTTAATTCATTTGTTTCAGTCTTCTTTCCATCTTTACGAGCTGGTGTGGGTAGCTATGAATCAATTTTTTTTTCTATCAGTATGCATAAAAGCCCACCACTGCCCTGTAGTTTCTAGGCTCCACCGAAAATGGACACCTGCAGTCTATGATAGTGGATGATCCCTTGGTTCCTCTGAGAAACCAGAGTAAGGACAAGAAAATTTGTGCTTGGTGTTCATTCCAGTGTATAGATTTTCTGGTGAACACCTATTGCATTGGTATTGCACTTGCTAAAGAACTTCAACTGCGAATGCACGTATGACTATTATGTGGTGCTAAATCAAAAGATGCATGAAATAAAGGAAGAATACTTCCTTGATTTGTTTACCATTCTTTTACCTCTATTCTAATAACACTGTTGTGCACCAAGAGAAGAAATTCTGCATTACAACTGACTGAGGAGGTATTTGTGAGAAAATTTAATGGATTTACATTTCATAATTTTACATATATCTATGCAAATACACACATGCCTACACATATAGAGAGGAGCAATTCTATATCTTTGACAATCTATGTATTAGAGAGGAGAGTGATTTGTTCTGTACACTGATTAAAAATAAGCAAGCATTTTCACAGTGTTAATGGTGTATCATTGTCTATTTTCTGTTCCAGACACTATTTACCAAAGGGTGGAAAGACCAATTTTCTTATTTTTTCTTCCCCCAGGCCTTTTGCTTTTTCCTCCCCAAAGACAATAATGTTTTGTTGTCAGTCTTGGTCTAGAAACACTAAAGCTCAATCATATTAAGGGAATCTGCTCCATCCTCTCATCTGTTTTGTGATCAACTTCATAATTCCTTACTAGCATAACCAACAAAAATGTATTTTTCAATGTGCAACTAATAGAACTCCCCTAGAAAATATGTTGTTAAAGCAAAGATTTTATTCTGAAGTCAGAAAAGACAAACAGGAGCCTCTGAGTAATACTTTGGAAATGACACAGTGTGACTGTAGAAATAGAAGAGAGCATCAGAAATTTAAACATTTTGCTTTTTGCAATTAACATGCAAATATACAGTGAGATAAACAGAGAGAGTTATATCACTATGAAGACCATTATTTCCCTCAAACAATAAAAATATCTGTCAGTTTATTAAAACAAAAAAATAAAAGAGAGGTTTTGATGACATCAAAAAAGTCTTTTTTTATCACCTCTTAATTTCTGGGTCATACATTACAAGCTTCTTCAATTTTTTTTTTTTTTTTTATTTCTCTAAAATTTAAATATCTAGTGCCTTTCCCATCTGTGGAGACAGCATTTCACCTCCTTTGGGATGTGACATTTTCTATTCTCATCTTTCCTGAAATCTCTTCCTTCCAATCTCGATTTTGATAAATTATCAAAAGGTGAAATAGAAAAACAATTGCATGGAGGAAAACTTGGGGAATACAATGAAGAGACAGCTACTGCTGCTGACTCTAACAAGATGAATATAAGCAAAACATTAAATACTCATAAAATGCAGTTAAAATTAAGCACCCTACCTAATGCAAAGGGGAGACTCAGCAAATCAAGATCTGAAACATCACAGTGGTGGGTACTGGTACAAAATTGTTCCTCTGCTTGCACAGCCAGGATGATCCAGACTGCCAGTATTACACATGGTTCATCTGCCTGGCTAAGCTCATATCCTTCCTGAGTGGTTCTGTTTTGTTTATTCAGAATTTTCTGTGAATATCAATTCCTTCCTCCTTCTGTTGTGTGGACTTTCAGGAAAATTCTTCTAGGGAAGAGAGAAAGAATTAGAGAACTTTACCAGTTGTGTCCCTGCTACCTTTTTCTGTTAAGGGAGTCCTTGAGGATAGAGCAGGGGGATTTTTTCATTTGATTCCTTGGTTTACAAGAACAATGTGCAAGAAGAAACAGGCAGAATGTATTTCTGCTTTCCCAATCTTCTCACATTTTCCATGAGGAAAGAAGAAACAAGACAATCAGGCCGACAGACGCTGGTCTGTTCCTGAACTATGAGAGAAAATGTTTCCCTGTCTCTCTGAAAATGTGTGCAAATCCTACCTGTTCCTTTGGTTTGCCCCCTACATAAACTTCCCATTTCACCCAGAAATTAGATCAATAATTATGTCTCTCTTTTTCTTTGCTTTTCAGAGAAAGATAAGGAAGAAGCAATGCTCAGCAGTAGAGCAGAGATCAGTTTAGATTTCTGCAAAAATTTTAGTGATCAAAATAGATTCCTATTTTGATCAAAAATCAAAATAAACACGGAAAATGGAACAAATTTATCACTTCATCCTTCTAAGTATGCCACCTATGTGGTTCTGCACCAGTCACCAGGGCCCTCCCCTCCTTGAAACAAATCTCAGCACTTCCTCCTCAGACAGTCCAAAAGAAGTCATGGAAGACTTAAAAACCATTTTGTTTTGAAATAGACTGAAGAAGGGTATTTCCCATACTTCCCCCTGTCAGCCAAATTCATTTTGTTCCTCTAGTGGCAGGACAGGACCATTCAAATGCATTTTAACCCATTAAGATGAGACATCAGCCTCCAGAAGAACACAAGTATTACCTTTACTGTCTACTGACTGCAGACAGCATCACAAACTTGCAAGGAAAAGTTGCCATATCAAAAGGGACTTTTCAGGTTTTGACTTATACTTCCCCCTTATTCTCCTGCTACACAAAGGACAATATTTCTTTCATAAATAAAGTAAACCTAAATATTTGAAAGAAGACTTGTTTTTCAGAACAAAACTTCCTCAAGGCTATCTTCTATATTTTGTGTGGCATGGAAAACATTTCTCCTGTATTTTTAAGTCAAAATATTTTCCCTAATAAATCTTTCAATAAAATTTTACTTTTTGAAAAATAGTATTAGTTAAAGACTGAAGTCAGGCTTGAAAGAAACTTATTGCTAACCAAGAAAAATGCAGAACAGTCAGATCAACAGCAGGTAAATGAAAAATAGCTACTTCAACCTGGTATTTGAGTCCCCAAATTTAATTTTAGTTACTTTCCCTCCTCTTCTCTAAAAAAAAAAAAAAAAAAAAATTGTGGCATTTGGGAACTTCTAATGAAGTTTCACAATGGAAAAATTTACTTATTTTTTTCAGAGGAAGTAAATATATAAAGGAGTTAGTTTAATACTTGTGGTTTACTATATCATCAAGTATTCCCTCCCACTGAGAATTTATTACACAATGTCAAGTCATCATGAAGTCAAAAACATTTACAAGTAAGGGAATCTTAGTATATGGATTGTCTGCAAAGCAATTTAATAAAAATTAAATAAAAAAGAAATAAAATTAAATAAAAAATGACACTCCCATGTATATCATTATGATAATTCTTCAGATATGCAATTACACTGTACTTCATTCCATATTATTTTATGCAATTCTTGCAGAGGAAGGACTGCATGTGGTTAATGACCAGATAGTCCCATTCAGCTCCATTCTGGTGTGAAGGATCAGTTACTGCACAGTATTCAACCCCTGTTCTGAACACAGAATTGCTAGTTTTTCCATTATTTTTTTACAAGGATCATCCATATAACATAATTGCATATAATAAATTAAAATTTTTCACACCTTTTTTTTTTTTTTTTTTGAATTAGGGAGATTATATAGACAAGGGACCAAGATTATAACATCAAATAATTTATTATATTCACAAAGCAAATGTAAGAGATGCAGAACCTAACCTTCCAGATTGACTTGCATTTTCTAGATTCGTGTATTTAAAATGCACTGAATTTTTTGTATTTATCAGTTCCTCCAGACTGGGCAGTCAGAAAATGAGTAATACAGCTAAGATAGCTTTTGTGTTACTGAATGTCACAGACTCTGACAGTGATGTAGAGAGACATGAAGATCTTTGGATCAATAATGAACTATTTAACTGGGCAGTCTTCTTTTTCTACACTTGCCATTGTAAGAGGCAAAGTTATGCACCTGAGCTCCTTCCAAAATCTGAAATAAGCAGGAGCTATGAGACTATGCCACTTAGGATTGCTTTGCTCTCATCTGAGCCTTGGGAAAAATTGCTTTCCTGGTATCACTGGCTGGGAATGGGAGCTTGGGCTGATGGGCAGCTAAAATCTTTACACCCCAGGATACTTGTTAGGGATGGCAAAGTTGTTCCTGAAACATGAGAGAATCTGAATGTGTTTTAAAATTTTTGACTGTTTTTTCTGTTGTGCATCTACCATGATCCCAATATTGCCTGTGAGTACCCAATAAATTTATCACTATGATTTTCTGAATAAAGGAAATCACAGAGCAAGCAATGTTAAAGTCCAAAAGGATGTCTGACTTGGGATAAAAAAACAGTATAAAACTAAGCATGGGTGAAATGCCCTCTGGCTTGGAATTCACCTTTTATCAGTTTTATAATGCTTCTTTGAATCTTGACACCAAATTCATATTAAAAGGATTCCCACGGAAGGCCATCAGACTCTCTGAGTTGCAGGGATTGGATTAAAATGCAATTTATTTAAAAGGCAAACAAAAATTTCTGAATATTTCCTGTAAATGTCATTCTAATAGAAAATGTTATTAAATTAAACATTTGAAAAATATTTATTTCCAGGCTGAACTGAGATACTTTTTCCTCAATTCGGAACTGAACTGAAAAAATAAGTTTGAAGTATATGTTGAAACTTATCAGCAAACAAAATTAGATTTTTTTTTTTTTTTTTTTACATATTTAGAATACATATTTAATTAAAATATTATTTGTTCACTTAGAGATGTATTCAACACATGGATCATTTGCAGCTGTTAAGGACTTCAGGACAGCATGTCTTCCCATGTCTTCTTTTACTATCTTTACTTTGCAACATGAATCAACACATGCAGTCCACACGTGCAGTCAGCATCATGACTGTTGCTCACTATTCTGTTGATTGGAGCATGGACCTCTTTAGAAAATTAAATTTTGTATCCATCTGATACCAGCACTTGGTAAATAGTTACATAGCTCAACAGATCCAAAAAGCAGGCTTCTGTTCAAATTTTTCAGGTTTTTATATCCACAGTAATCTCTCTGTTGCCCCAGTGGTGATCTTCCCATGTGCATATTTATAGGTGCATATTTATAAAATATATGTCCTCTCTATGTTATGTGCAGATTTAGTAGAAGGAGAATACAAAATATTTCTCATTTTTCCCATAATGTCAGCTGCACTGAGGAAATTCTTACTGCCAGGGAGGCACAGCACTGCAGTCTCTTCCCACCTTCTTATCTGCATATGACAGTGCTAGGGTATTTGGATAGAAATTGAAATGACATGCTAGAAATGCAAATGATGTGTAAGCTCTTACATGGTCACAAAAATGTGAGATTAAATCCTTTCCCCAGCTGTTCCACACTGTCAGATGACCCTTCCCATTATAAAATGTGGACTTTTTGAAATTTGTTGAAGTGGAACTTCCCCTGCAGCAGCTAAAAATATGTTGTATGGTTCTCTGATTTATACAGACCATTATTCTGACCATTCCTTCCCCTATATGAACAATCAAGGTAAAATTGCAAAAAAAATAATCCTGTATTCATAACAAAACAGGGTAAATTTTCTTCACTGGAAGTTAAAGCTGTGCATTAAAAACAAGTAAAAAGCAGTGTGTTATTTACTTTTGAGAGAATGCTTTAAGTAATTGTATTTCAATACATTTTTAGTAAAATGTCCTCTAATAAGTTTATGAAAAGAGAAAAAGCTCCTGGACAATTACCATTTTTACCATTCCTGTGATGTTTCCCTTTTACTGCTTTAGTGATTGATATGGAAGAGTGCACTCACAGACTACAAATTTTTGTACATATGTTGATATGAGAGCAAAAAGATAGACTAAAGAACATTTTGATGTGCACAATTAGTTCCTAACGTGATGGCATGAGTTGGCTTCCATCTAGTTGCTCCTACTCACCTTTTCCAACATATCTTTGAAGAATAGTGCAAGCATATTTAATGTTACTCATACCTTTACCATGCAGGATACTCTTCTCATCTGGATTGGTTTTTCACCTAATGTACTGGAGGCCCTCTGTAGCAATCACATCCATGAACACACAGGAGTCTGAAGAATAAAATTATTCTGAGAGAGCTAAGGCAAAAGTGAAAATCAATGAAATTATTTCTTTTTTGCACAGTGAAATGAAAAATACTGGTCTTTCAGAATCTTAGTCTGGAAGCAAAAATATTCCAATATCACATCAGATTAAAAATATATATTCGATACAATGCATGAGTGTATAACTCAAGGCAGAAGGAACAGAATATAGCATATCTCTCGATTTGTGCTGAATTATTTAGAAAAAAACAACATGGCACTGCATTTCAGAAGAATATTTGTTTTCATAAATAATAAACCATGGTAGGTTTTTTGGGGTTGTTTGTTTGTTTGTTTGTTTTTTTTTTCTTCAGCATTTCAGTTTGGGGTTTTCTAAAATTAATTTATAATAAGTTCTTGCTTAGGTCATTAGTTAACATTAGTTCTTTCTTGACATTATTCTGCATATTTGTAAAAACTATTTCATAGTTCACTTAACAGGAGAAATTTTAAAATCCATTAAAATCCATTAAACTGTACTGAGTGTCAGATGAACACTTTAAAGTGCTTGAAAAGTCTCCTGATTTGGAGATGGGATTTTCAATACTGTAAGTGAATTAGAAGCACAACCTTTCATTAATGTATTTTTAAAATTCTGCATAAGTTTCTGCTGCTTATGAAACATGACATTAAAATTTCAAAAACTTACAGAACTTACAAAACTTACTGGTCCAGACTGGCTTGCACAAAGTCAGTCACTATCTGATTGTGAAATATCTTACATCTTGTTACAGTCAAAAGACAGATAAACACAAGTGTAAGCCGAAAAATGCGTTAATTTAAAAAAAAAAAAAAAAAAAAAAAAAAAAAAAAATCTGATAGACCTAAACTGTTAATGACTACAAACTAGTTTTGCTAATATAACAGTTAAAAATGGGATGGCTCCTACTGTTGCTCTCTTCCTCCGTGTTAGTGTTCACCCCTCGGGCAGTCCTCTGGGTGTCAGCTGGACAGTTTCATCCTCCCTTGGGATGAGAAGAGGATTACAAGCTTTCAAGCTCAAGGCTTCAATAAGAGGACTCTGATGCTCATGAAGGGGCTCCTTTTTGTGGCAGTTTTAGGCCCATTTAAGTTTATTTTTATGCATTTCCTCTGCACAGCCTACATCCCTGTCAGTATCTCATGTCCCTACTGTGCCCTGGGGAGGTAAAAGTCACTCACCTGCTGGCAGCCAAGTTAGACAGAAACACCTGGACCAGAACTGGGACAAGGACAGCCCCACAGAGTACAGACTTGCTCCCCAAAAGCACCCTGGGACTGGAGGACTTCTGTGAATAGTGTCAAAAATCACATTTACTTGGTTACACATCTAGGACAAGAATGAAGAAATGTCATATTAACTTGGTCAAAGTTTCAAAATAAAAAATGAAAAAAGGTTGTGCTTCAGAGGACACAACTTCTGGGAGACGTTGTGGATACAAAAAAAAAAATTAAATAAGGTTTCTAAAATTCTTAAGCTTTATGAATAAGATTCAGGAGAATAAAAGCAAACTACTCAGCCTAGAAGAAAAAGGTACCATTTGGAAAGCAGAAATTCAATGAGCTATGAATCAATGGAAGCCGGGACAATATCTGTATATTTGCACTCTGTGCTGCTGTTCTCTTACTCTTAACTGAACATCTGCTGCAGACAACACCTGTCAAAAACAAAGCTGTTGGTTTGGCAAAGCATGAATATGACCCATACCATTCTGTTCAATCTTGCAGTCAAAAAAATTAGTATGTTTTGTAATAAAACTGCTATTATTGTCATAAACATCATAAAATAATTGGAAATGTAAACAAAATATGGTCCTTATAGGCATTCTTCATGGTCTTTGCCTTTACATGTCTGGATTTACAGAATTCTGTAAAAGTAAAATATTTTTTCCCGATGTGTGAGTGTCTAGGCTAATACAGTGGTCAAATAACTAATGAGAAAAAACTATTGGAAGTAATACAAAGTTCAACTATGTGGTCTATAATAAGTTTAATAGAATAGAAGAATTCTGAGAAAAATTAATCACTCGTACTACTCACACTAGGTTTTTACATTAAATTTCTATTGACTAATGGAGAAGAATAATCAGCTCCATATACTTTAAATTATCATGATGAAACACAAAAACTTGTATCAGTTTACACCACTGGAATCAATAATATCACACAGAGAAATCAGCACATGTAAGACAAGAGTTGGGACAAATATTTTAATGTTACTCTCTGTCTCCAAAAGGAAATTTATGTTTGATTAACTCTATTCCCATTACAGAATATGCAGCTTGTGTGCATATTAATTGGTCTATAATATTTCAGATTTATGAAGACTTTCACTTGTCCCAGACTTGAAAGAAAAAGACAAGATAAAAGGATTGTGGTTTAATTAGGTTTCAATGTTTTAATTCATCTGAGAGCTATCTGACAATAACTCACAGAGTGCAGGTCATGGTTAATTTTTGTTTCTATCTGGTCAAGAGGTTCTCATGAATTCCCTTTCTTCACCTGCCCACCATTTTAGTAATCTCTTCATATGAGGACCTGTCATCACAAGATATTTCCAGAGAGCTAGTCTTTTACATAACAATCCAATAAGTTTTCATGTTAGCAATTTCCCTAACAATAAGGGCAAAATATAAAGATTCAGTTCCTAATATGAAGGCACACCCATTAGTCCTGGGAAAATTAAGGTAACAGTTGTGCTATTTCAGCACAAAGAAATTTTTCCTTTACCCTGCAACTCATGCGCCTTTTGGATTGTCAGTGTCCTTCCCCCCACCCTCAAATTAATTGATTCCCATCTAAACATCTGCTGCAGCACTTCAGAGCACCAAAATCTGGGAGAATTATTTGTATTACGCTTAGATCCTTTTGTCCTACAGTGATTACAAGCATGTTAAGTGACACGTCTAAAGCAGAGCATGCACAAAACGGTTACATACTAAATGAGATACAATTAATATTTGCTGTCTGGTATCCAGTGAGAAGTGCACAATACCAAAAATAGAATTTTAACACAGCTGAGACATAACTGCAAAGAGAGTCTCATGGCACAGTTACACAAATAGGGTGAAGAAAAGACATGCAAAACTTGAAATCTGCAGTCAGGGAAGATAGCTTGGAAAACTAACAGAGTTCTGCAGAACAAGCTGGAAGGGTCTATGGCAGAATTAGAACAACCTTGCAAAAGAAGCAGGAAAGACACCAGAATCCTATAATCAGAAAAGTCTAGTTTGGAAGGGCCCTCTGGAGACCATCTGATCCAACTTCCTGCTGAAAGTAGAGCCTCAGATTATCTGAGGACCCATCAAGCTAAATGTTTCCAATGACAAAGATACCATTACATTTCTGGGCAGCCATTGTTCAACTCTACCCACAGCAAAGGGGTTTTTATCTGATATTCAGAGAGATTTTCCCTGAAACAGCTTGTGAGCATATCCTCTCATCCTGTCACCTCATTTTGTGAAAGGAACATATCCATCTTCTCTATTTTGTTAAAATACTGGAAGGATATGATAACTCACACTACATATACATTTCTCCTTTCTAGGCTGAACAAATCTAATTCTTTAACCTTCCCTCATATTTAAGATTGTCCATCACTTCTGTTTCTTAGATGTTGCCCTTAGTGGCTCCTCAACCCCCTCCAAGCTGACATAAGTGGTGTTCTTTCACCCCTGGCATCCAGTTCCTTTATAAATATATTAAATAGTATCAAGCATCTAAGGAACTTCATTCATGACTTCCTGCTAGTCCTTCCAAGGTTCAATTCAATTGCACCAGAAGAATACTGAAGAGTAAGGAAACCTGAACAAGGATTGACTACAAAATTGGAATGTCAGAGTAAATCACCCCCTTTGTTCCCTAGAGCTTTGTATTGGGGCCAGTTCTGCTTAGTACTTTTAGCAATGATCTGATTGAGAGTATCAAGGGCACACACTGTGAGTTTGCAGATGACACTCACTTGGATGGGAGTGTTGGTCTGCTAAAGGATAGGAAGGTTCTGCAGAGGACTGTGGACAGGCTGTATCAATGGAATGACACCATTTGCTTGAGGTTTAACAAGGCCAGGTGCTGAGTTTATACTTGTGTCACAACAAACCCATGCAATGTTACAAGCCTGGGGGAGAATGGCTGGAAAGCTGCTCAGCAGAAAAAAATCTGCTGTGTTGGTCAAAAGCCAGCTGAGTATGACCCAGTGTGTGCCCAGGTAGACAAGGAGGCCACAGTGATCAGAGTTATGGTGGCCAGAAGGGCTAGAGCAGTGATAATCCACTTGTGCTCAGCACTGTGGAGCCTCACCTCAAACACTGGTGCACAAGAGTCTGTAGCACAGGTTTTATCAGGAGCTGCTGAGGGAGCTGCAATTGTTTAGCCCAAAGAAAAGGAGGCTCAGGTGAGACCTTATCACTCCCTACAGCTACCTGAGAGGAGGCTGTAGCAAGGCAAGTGTCAGTAGCAAGTGTTTGGAGGAAATTGTCTCAAGCTGCAGAAGAGTAGGTTTATATTAGATACTAGGGAAAAGATTTTCACAGGTGGGGTTGTCAAGCATTGGAACAGGATCCCCAGGAAAGTGGTTGTGTCACCATCCCTGGAGGCATTTTAAAGATGTATGGATGTGGGATTTAGGGACAAGGTTTAGTGGTGGACTTGACCATGCTGCATTAATGGTTGGACTCAGTGATCTTAAGCATCTCTTCCAACCTAAATGATTCTATGATTTTCTTTTGGGAATGGGGCTGGCACAGCAAGGATGGAAAAGGGGCCCTATTTAGATTCTGACTTCTCTTATCAACAAAATCTAAAGCTTCATCACCTTGACCTTGTGAAGGGCCAGAGTCATCATTTCTAACCATACTTCCAATGTTTCATGGAATTGTATGTCAGCAAGTTTGGGTAAGTTATAGACATCAATTGTTTTGTAGATGTAGTGATAATGATTGACAGCCACTTGGCAATGTATCCAATCCAGTAAAGAGTAGATTTGAAGCCTGAAGCTATTCTGATTTATTGATCTTTAACACTTCTCTCACAGCAGTATCTAATTTTCTACCAGATATGACAATCTGTGTATTCAGTTGCAACCGTCATCAAACACAACTGTGCAGTGTAGTTATATTGGGGAGGAACTGAAAAATGCAGGCTTTTTTAGCAGAATAATTTCCAACCAGAGCAAGAAGCTGTGTCATTTTTCTGTTTAATTGCAATAGGGACAGAAATGTTATATTCTTAGTAGACATATAGTGTCCCCGAGACAATTTTTATATTATTCCCAGACAATTTGCAACCATTCAACATCCTTTTTTCACAGATTTTCCTCACCAATGAGACCCAAACTTAATTTCATTAAAGCTTAGTCTACCATGTCTATGGACCCACTCCCTACAGGAAATGTTTGGCCTTCTAACTCATTCTTTTAATTGTACTTGGTCAGAAGTGTGTCACCATTTAAGCATGGGTAAAATGCAAACAAGCCTGTATATATGTTCATCTACTCCTGCAGTTCTATTTATGTTCATAACTGAAGGAAGAGGCTACCAAAGATACATTTGAATTCTAATACAAATAAAATATTTTTTTCAAAAAGTTGAGCAGAAATTTCCATACAATTTATGAACGTAGCTGTTAATGTCCCTAGATGCTGCTGTTTGTAATGCTATTTTAGGGTGTACTGAGTTGTAATTAAACTGAGTGTGAACAAGTAAGATCCTACTTCACCAAGATACCTTCAACAGTAAATGCTTGCTTTGACTGTTATTTCAGTTTTAATTTCATTTCCTTTCCCTGCTTAAAAGTGTGAACTAGCAGTATCAGCAATCTCTGCAGATCATTAAGATAATTGGTACTTTCTTGATCTGGCAAATACTAACATCTTCCTCAGTTTCTCAGACTGTCCTGCTTTAGCAATTTCTTGGTGGTTTTAATTTTTAAATATAAGTTCTCATTCAATTATCAAAAATTCCTGCATTTCAAGACAAAAGGTTCCTCAGAAAAGCTGAATTTACAGTACATCATATGTTCTGTTAATCACAAAATATATTGCAATACTTGTCTCAAATTAGTAAAGCAAATAGCAGCCTATCCATCAACTACTTTGAGAAAGCACAAAGAAGAGGTGAAACAGATAATATTTATTCTGAGGTGCTATGAGGTGGGAGCATGCATATATGGATGCACGCAGGATTTGAGGAGAAGCTAATGCACAGAAAAATTATACTAAAATTTAATATCCCACAACATATGCTTTTGCCTACTGACTTATCACTGCAGAACATGTTATAGGATCTTCTCTCCCATCAGATTGAAGAGAAACAAACATAGAATTTATATTAATTATCTTTTGCCATACATTTATTCATCACAAGTAGTTAATTCTCTTGTGTCTCAATACTGTTATGTGCACGCATGAGAGTGGGCACATGTCTGTGTGTTGCTTAACTCTCCAAGTATCACTGTCCAAAGGTATTCTATTATAAAAGCTGAGCCTGTCTATGGTAGATGGTTAAGCAGGTGCATTCCCAAGCATTTGGTTAATGGAAATGGAAAAGGCACTCAACTCCTACACCAAATAATAGTAGTATGACCTGGAAAGCTTAAGGCAAATCTCATTCTCCAAACTGTTTTTCTTGAGCTGCTCATGCTGGCCATCTGTCCCTATACTAGCAGACCTGTTCAGTTTCAGCATCAGGGTAGAGAGTTAAAGTCGTTGCAAAAGGCTCCTGCTGTTTCCAAAAATCTGACTATGCCTTAGGTCTGTATACATATGAGAAAACATCTCACTTCTTTAGGATAACCTTCCCCAAAGGCAAAGTCAACTACCTTTCTTACATATTTTAATCTAAATAAACCTGCAATATCTGGAACAAGGTTGTTGAAAAGCACCTTTATTCCAGTTTGTTCACTTGCCTTCAGGTTCTTCCAGGCATACATGGGAAAATCATCTTAAAAAAACTCTCATCCTGTGGTCACTCTCTTCTTTTTTTGGGCCACAAATGAACTTCTGTTTGAAAGAAAGACTATTTGCTTTATTTCTGTGGAAATTTTGTGAATGTCCTCCTGTTTCATTTTCCTCTCCCAACTTGTGGAATTGTCTTTTTGATAATATTTTGCCACCATTCCTTAATTTTCCTCTGTTAAGGCAAAGGTGCATTTTGATTACACCTTGAGGAAATCACAGATAAGTTTCTGTACTATGCTCTTTGCTGAACATTTTTCAATTTTGTGGATATTTAGTGGATACTTAACATTTTTTAATTCTTTAAAGAGATTTTCCTTTCAAAGTTACACACGATTGGTTAAGACTGTAGTAAAGTTTGCCCACTGAAGAAATTTAATTTTTTAAAAAGAAAAAAAGAAATTGAAGAATGGAGTGACCTTTCTTTTTTCTCCTGAAAAATCACAGATCCTTTGAGTTGCAAATCATCTTGCAGAGAGTATTAATGATTACTGAAGACTAACTTAATTAGTATAATACACTACAATTCACTTGGGCCTGAGAAACTTACCTAATAAAAAAATCCTAAAGTACATTTTCAAAAGTATGTATGACATTCTCCTTTTATTTCTGTTGTAAGTATTTCTTTTTGCTAGGCATCAGGGTTTTTTGGGTTTTTTTTTGGTTTTTTTTTGATAAAAAGTAATAAAGAATAAAACCTGAAAATATATTAATTATTTCTATATGACTAAAAACAAGAGAGAGAGAGTGAATATACTCTTTTAGAGTAAGGTGTGCTCTTCTTTTTTTTTAACCTACCTTAAAAATAATGCAAAAAAAAAAAAAAAACAATAAAAAAGAAAAACTAAAAAAAAACAATAAAAAAGAAAAACTAAAAAAAACCTACACAGTTTTCTGTCAATAGCCACTGTATAAATGCTCTTTTGAGCAAGCAGGGATGAGTATGATAGAATTGTGTAGCAAAGAGTATCACATGTCAAGAAAGAAAAGAAATAAAGTTAGTCCTGAAAGCTCATCCTATAATACAAAATAGTACTATGAAGAAATATTTTGTTAACATTCACTCTCACTCTCCCAGTTGAATTTTATGGTGAATAGAAACAAGGAAAAAAGCAAAAGGGGCTTATGAATCAAGCAGCCCACTGTCCTTTCCTGCTGCTTATAAGCTTTATTTATAAGCACTTCAGTGATTTTTTTTTTTAATTGATAGTGTGTAAAAGACATATTAATTGGACCTATTAAAGGGAACTAGTGTTTATAAACACCTTCAGATAGAGCTTTCTCAATTTTACTGCATGTTGAAATAAGTAATGGGAAAGAAATGCATAATAGGGAAGATGGAGGCAAAACCAGGAAAAAAAAAAAAAAATCAATATTAAATATGCCCAAAGAAGCCGTGTTCTAATGTAAGAGAAAGAAAACCTGAGTATTAATCTTGTTACATACCAAGAAGGAAAGGAGATGGGAAAACAACAAACCATTACTGGCCTTTTTCCTAGTGCACATTTAAGTAGCTTTTCAATTATTTTTAATCTTGATTTTAATTAGAAATCCCTGCATTCATTGAGATATTGTAATTTGCAATTTTTTTGTTCTTTGGATATAAACACATAATCTATATCCAATATGGAACATAAGGCTGCCTAGTATGAATTCACATATCTCCAGGCAAATGTAGCATGAAACACCAGATATGGGAGAAGGAGCATAAAAGCTATGACTCTCTTCCAAAACTGAAATTTTAAGTTATGTGACGACATGCACCAGACTGATTTAGATATATCAAAGTCTGTAATGCAGCAGTCCATCTAGACTTTCTGTAAGAGAACACTCTTTGACCTAAATCGGAAAGGAAACTTGCAAGACAACCCTATTCAGGTTCTCCAAAGCCTTAAACCTGCTGTGCAGTTTACATGCTTTCCTCCCTGCTAACCACCAAATGAGATATATGCTACCATCTGCTTGACATTCCAAATCAGCAAGATGCTTGAACTGACAATATATATGCTTAAGTCATTCCATTGATTTTAGCACTCATGCTCAAATATAGGCTTGTTTCTAAGTACCTTGTTGAATCAGGACCTGTAAGTGCATTTAAGGAACTTATAAACACAGTTAGCAGTGAAAGATATTATTAAGTACATCAGTAAATTGGAAAAGATCAGCTTCTTCCTTAATATCACACCACAGAGCAAAATATTTCTGTAAGCTTACTTGGCATTCAGAAGGGATGGGCTGAAAGAAAAATATGTTAAATAGTAAAAAAATCTTATATGCAATTGAATTCACTCAGAGAAGCTGCCCTGTCAGACATGTATTCCTTGAGCAAAATGGGTGTAGTTTTATTGACATTAACAGCTAAAATATTGCCCACTAATGTGGTTTCATTGCTCATGAAGAATCCAATTTCTATTTATTCGTCATGGACGTTACAAGAGGTGTGTATTTACTAAAGCCAGTTCAATTTCTGAATACAGAAATTTACATTGTAAATACACATGCAGTGTATTTACATTTACTCACAGTAATCTATCATTTAGCTGCTTTTATTGCAGCAGAGCCCTCCTATTGAAATATAATGCTTTTACTCTATATAATTTTCTTCTGTCTCGCTTCATGTAGACTTTCTATTACAATTCTTTACCAGCCACCTCTACTCCTCTAACTGCTTTTCTTTCTGACAGACTCAGTGTTTAAAACTAAGTAGACTCATTTTGGTCAAGATCTGTTAAGAGATTCTGCTTTTGCTCCCCACCTTGTTAAATATCTATAGACAAAAATGGTGCAGGGGAGGGGCTGTGAAAATAAAACAAAAATGAGCTAACACAATAAATAACACTATAGAAAGAACTTCATGTAATGTTTAGAGCAATGTTTTATATCAGTGGAACATTATTATATGAACTCTTCATTCTTATGGGTCAGGATCCAGCAAGAATCAAATCAGAATCTCTCACCATGCCAGTTTCAATCCTCCCTGGAGTTCTCACTGCCCACAGAAGGCAGGAGAAAATCAGGGTTATCAGGCTACAGTCACTACAGACACAGAAGAAATCACTTTAATCATATCTTGCACACACCTTGGGATTTGAGGGGACAAGGGCAAAAAAGCTTTCCAGAAGAGTAGCCAAACACTTGCTACCCTAAGTGCTGACTGAAGTGAGGTATGTTACCAGGTGTAAACATACTACACCCTTATAATTTCCCACTATTTTCTTTAAATTTTAGCACAGCGCTATCTTCAAGCCAGTTCAAACCATCATAACCCTTTATAAACAGAAGTTATGCATTTAAGAAAAAGTATAGAATTAACCATTTCAACTGATCTTCTGATGAGTCTAAAACTTTTTCATATAGAACCGAATATGTGTATATATTTTTTTCCCCCATACGTTGTTCTTTTATTTAAAAAAAGGATTTATACTATTTTAAGCACATAAAGGTAAAGTATTCTCACAAGGGATGTTATTTTTTGTGGCTCAGACACTTGATATTGTGAAATGAAAAGTCACAGTGATCCGAACAGGCAAAAAACAGGATAAAGGAATGAAATTTATTTCCAAAGCCATAATATGTCTAAAATTCTGCACCTGAGTACAAGCAGAAATTGCTTTTAACCTTCATTTTATATGTTTGTTAATTTCCTTTGCTTATTTTTATAATTTTAAACTTTTTCCCTTTTTGTTGCCTCTAGCTTCAAGAACAATCAATGAAATTCAAAAAATATGTACATAAAAGTTACATTTTGAGTACAACAAGTGGTATTTAACTTGTACTTTTCCTGTGTTATGCACCAAGATTGCTCCTTGTGGAGCTAGGCATGTTTACAAGGGGAAAGTCCACCTGTTCTTGGAAAGAGAAAGTGTCCAATTGCATAATCATATATCATACAGACTAATTAATCAGGTTAATTAAATTATAATGTGTTCAAAGTAGACTTGGATTTTTTACCGTGTTGTCAATGATTAAGGAAAGAACTCAGGGAAGCATTGAACTATTTCTATGACTACTCCTTGTTTATTTTCATCCAAAATGGGATTAACCTTCTCTTTTCTCAAACTGGTATAAATTAGGAAAAAATTTACTTAGTGGAGATAATTGACATAGAATCACTGAGTGCCATGGCTTTCTGGCTAAAATGTAATTCTTTTTCATATTTCTAAATAAATAGTCCTAAAAAAAGGCAAGGAAACATGGTTAATAAATATAAAATTAAAATTAAAACTGTTTTTTATTTAAAATGCTTCTAGTTGGTGATTGACATTTTGACCTTTCAAAAATTTGCTTTGGTAAAATTATCATATAGGTTCCAAATAAATGTGTGTTTTACTGGCACAAAATGCCGGCACAGTAGTGAGTTTTCAGCTACTCTTAACATATTCCCATTTGATTTTTCCTTTAGCTGTTAAATTAATTAATAGTTTCCTTGTACTATGGGTTTCTAGCTTCGAGTATGTGTTGATTAAAGATCAGCACACATAGCAGTCGATCACCTGCTTTGTAATTACATCTCTCGGGCTTCTATGTTGAATGAACAGAGCCTGTTTCTAAATATTGCAAGGGCTTTTTATTCTTCCTCATTGGTATACAACTCTCAAGGACTGAGCTGACATCCAGAGACAGATGTGGTTTGTTTCTAGCAACAAAGAGCGGAGGAGCGGTTTTGGAAAGAATCAAACTCTATGGACAGGCAAACAGGCAAATTAGGCTCACCAACATAGTAAATATAGGGATTTACAACTCTGAGAGCAGTGTTATAACATGTCTTACACTCCTTGCAGAGCTGTCTGATGAAAGCTACCAGTTTTGATCATAAAATCTTTTTTTTTTTCCTACTAGCTGCATAATTTGCAAGTGAATTTGCAAGTCCTCTTCTACACTGAATCTGCTTTTTCCCCCAGTCATCAATGCATCAGCATGCTTTTTTTACTATATCTACTGTCATGAGTACTTAAAAATCATAAACTTGTAAGATTTTTATCCTTCTAAATTTTTAATTTTTATTTAAGTGATTCCCAAGTGAGTTCTGTATATATTAGAAATAGAGGAGACTGGAATATTTGTGAACAATGTTGCTCATCCCAGTCTAATCTGTGCACTGTATGCCAGTTGGCACTCACTAGCCAAAGTTTTAAAGGCAAGAACAGCCATAACTTGTAACATTAACATAATATTCTTCATTCTCCTTAACATCAACACCACAGGATTTTCTTCCTCTCAGTGCAGGCCTTAACTTTGGGTGTTTTTGTTGTTTAAGGAGAATTCCTGATTTAATGTGCTTCATGATCTATTATTTGTAAGAATGCAAATAATGCAACTAATATCTAAAGCTATGAGATTGCAGACAATTAATCCACAAGTGAATAGATCCACCCTAGTAACTTCTAATTCCGTTGTTATATGCAAAGAAAATTAAAGCAAAATCCACTCTCATCACCACTGGAGGAACAAAAGGAAGGCCTAAATCAGACAGGACACTTTCCTTAAGAAATTGAAACTCAACAGTCAACTCCAGGATTGCTTTAAAATAGGAATCAAGAAAAGTTTCAGACTCACAGCATTGAGGGTTTCCAAGATGTCCATGACAATTTGCCAGATTTTGCTGATGTTCCATTAACTGCTAACTGAAATCAGCATAACTACCAGGCTAAAAGCTTTGTTATGATTATTCAGGAAATCCTATTTTTAAATTAACAGAGACTGAAACTAAGACATACACATTCAAAATTTTAGGGGGAAGAAAAAAAAGGATTTTTAGGGTTAAAATTCATAAGAAAATTGAAGAGTTTCATTTCACTCAGAAATGGTTTTGTCCTGGTGGAGTGATGCCCAGCTGCTCTGTAAAGGAGGGCGAGCTTGTCTGAATGCTGCTGCGGCCAACTCTGATTTACAGCTACGGGGAACTCATAAGTTATAATTTTAAAAATTCCAGGATTTAATTTGTAGCAGTTTGCCCTAAACAGGAGATTAACACATGAGTGACCAGCTAATAGTAATCTTTTTCAGAAGGTAGATATGAAATATTTATATTCTCTCTACAGTAACCCTAAAAGATAAACATGCCTGAAAGTTACTCAGTATATCCATATCATGATTTAAAAAATCTAAACAAGACAAAGCAAAAAAGACATGAAGCCCACGTAGCCATCTTTATGAGATATTTGGAGTGATTTTTTTTAAATGTTGCCTCTCAACTTTTGTATGAACTGTTTATATTCAAAAATATTCTTGCTTCTTCTGGCACTGAGACATAACCTAAAAAAACATGAAGGTGAACTTCATACATATTTTGAGCCAGTTCCTGAAAATTTCACATAATGCTAAAAAAATTCATAAAATGATAATTTCTGTATTTTTCAGTTCTTTTTCTTATCACTTGCTGTGTATCTAGTATATAACAATGAAACAAATATATCAAATACAATCAATTTCTGTTTAGCAACAACTAGTGAGGCACTGCATAGGCTTCAAGTGTATCTTCATTAACTTTGCAATTCAATTTTGCAACTTTACTACTCTAGGTTACTTATGAAGAATCAACAAAATAAATACAATCTAAAAGTTACTTGAAAGGGGACTTTTTTTCCCCAACTTATCATGTCTCCTATGCAGTTGAGGCACTTCCTTTATCAACTAATGGGAAAGAATGAAATTATTCCCTAAAGACAGTGGGTGTTTCGTGAAAGTTTTAAAAATGTACTGTTCAAGTATTTTCAGAGTTATTCCGCTTGTAGAGTCTCATGTGGCTGTCAGATGAGAGATACAAGTATATGACAATGTGACAAAAAACTTAACATCTCCATTAGGTGCAAAAATCAGACTGAATTGAATTGACTGGTAAAGTGTTGAATGAGTCTCTAGCTATAAGCTCATGATAATCACATAGCTTCCAAGGTGTAAAATTGGAAGAAAAAAACCCACATAATTTTATTATTCATGTTGTAATTCAACTGATTTAGAAATGTGTTAGATTATATCGTATGATGCTGTGATCTTTTTTGTGATACTTAAAATCTGAGAAACTCACTGATTTATATGGAATTCTATCAAACATGCATGGGCCTGACACTGCCTCACTGATATGAATGAATATTAAATTTTTTTACATTACAAATAAAATCCTATGGGTACTAATAGTTTCTCTATTTATTGGCACATTTGACTGCATTACTGGATTTTATCAGAATATTAAAAAAGACCTATACTTTTGAGATTACATTTTTTAATATCTGACATATGTAGGACATACTTTCAAGTGCCAGAGGTGAGAAAACATATTAAAATCTTTTCCTTTCAAGGAGTGGGTCTTAGTCTAGTAAAATCAGCAATATACATACAGCTTAACTTCAAGAAAATAACAGGCCTTACATACAGAAACTAAAAGAAAATAACCTGTGGAGAAAGATTAGCTACCTTATCTAGAATTAAAACTACCTGGGAAAAATAAAATATGAAGTAATACTGTTCTGTAACTATTACATGAAAAACAAAATTAAAAAAAATAAATATTTTTCTAATATCAAGATGTCACAACACTTTTTAGTTTTATTCTGATAATTTAATAAACACTGAAAAAAAGATTGCAAGAAACTTCTTGAATTTTTAGAGCATCATAAAAATTTATTATATCTAGACTGAGTTACAATATAAGTAATATAAGTTATCTGAAATAGCTCTTTTTTTTTTTTTTTTTGGATGCAGAACAAAAATTCCCTATATTATAAATTACTGGAGAAAATCAGTGTATCAGAATCCTTGATAAAATGCTTCAACATGCTTTATCTACCTTTCATTAATAGTTAATATTTTCCAAGCTATGTGCTATAATATCCCTGAGTGTAGAGGGATTATTGTTAATGTAGATTTGCTAACTCTAACTGTATTGCATGAGTGAAACTGGCTTTATTACAAGACAGGCTGTTTTTCCATATTTTAGAAGCTATTTCCTAACTCTTTAGAGTAAATTAATTGTGTTCTTTCTTTTCAGTTTACATTTCATCTGGATGTCATATGCAAATTTTTAATAATTTCCACTATGTGTTATATTAGATACAGTATATATATTACATATTTAATTCTATGTATTCATTTACTGGATTGTACAATTTCATTTAGATCTGTATAGAATCTTAATTTAAAGCCTACATTTAAATTATCATGATTGGCGAGGAAATCTCAAAACACATTAGAAGTAACTTCGTCCATAAAAAGACTTTGGTTTTGGGAACTTCCATGGCTGCAGCACATCAGCCATTTCCTTGCCAGTTTGCTATGTCAGCCTCAGACCTGTGGTACCAGAGGCAGCCCTTATGTACTCAATTTTTAGAACAGACAAGTAACGCACAGTCAGTGATTATTCCTGATTCACAAATGGAATATGATGAATATCAATTATGAGAATTCAGTTAAGATGATTTAGAGATGCAGGATACTCTCTACAGAATACTGTCTCATATACTGTCATATTCTGCTATTGTTTGAGAAGTAATCTATTCAAGAGAGCTCATTTTTGTGATATAATGGGAAAAGAACCAGAAAATTTTTAATCAGAATTCAAAACTCCATGGATGTTGTGGGAAAATCTCGTCAAGCAATATCCCAACAGGCAGGACAGAGTGCAGTCTTCATCTGATCATTGGTGCTGGATACAACAAAGGCTTAGTTCCTTCTCCCTAATTAACTAAACTTTTCATTTTTAATTGATTACCTGGAAACTATTCAAACAAATATACAAACAAACAAAGAACAACAAGCAAATAAAAAAAAATTAGAAGTGTCTTATCTTGTTATAATTGACTGATAGTTTCATTTATCAATTTAAACTGGGGGGGGGACACCTTCATGTCTGTCTTTCCATCAGAATCGAAAAGGTGGACATTTTGGACAAGGCTTGATGGTTATTATATGCTTCTCTGTGGGACCAGAAAGGGGGGAACTTGGCTGCTTCTAAATCTGTCCCATTTAAGCTTATTTCACCTCTTCAAACACTTAATAACTAAATCATCAGATGTAATGATGCTTTGATAATATAAGTATCCATGCTGGATAAACACTAAGAGTGTTCTTCACTGTACTAATGAAATCATCAAGCCTCAGTAGTTTTCTGCTATTTATAAGATGAAAACCTCCTCCTTGAGAAGTAACCTATGCACAGTGTCCAATTATCTTTTGGCAAAGGTGTATTACCTTTCAAAATTTCATTTCATAGGCAATTCTACATAACCTGTTGCCTGACAGTTTTCTTGAGCTCTATTGTGGAAGCAATTCCCATTTAATCAGGTCCTAAATTTTACTAAATAGAAAACTATAATTTTTCTCCTGTATTAAATTGTCAATATAAACAGTATTTTGGCAGCAAGTTATCACAGAGTTTCAAAATATTTTTGCTGCAATTCATGATTAAATTTAAAGTGACTAGCAAGTTGTGTTTCTCAGCTATATAGAAAAAAAGAGCTACAGATTTTCTTATGAAATATAGTACACTTGTGGGTTTGCAGATGGCCAGAGAACATTTCTAAGTAAATTTAATATGTCATACCAAGAAAGTTTGAAAACTGGCCATATAAAGTTAGGGTTCTGTATTGATATTTTCATCTACAAGACATTAAATACATCCTCTTGTAACAAGATGCTGAGCATGAGGGATTTGAAGAGAAATCAGTTGTAAGATCTGAGCACTTTGGAAAAAAAAAAAAAAGAAAAACCTGAAAATACCTTTTCCATTAAATAAGTTCAACATATATTGCAGCACAATTAAATATGTATGAATCTAACTTTAAACAAATTTACTTTTAACTTTTTGGCTGACATTTTCTAACAAAAATACATTATTTGCATATTTTATACCGTTTAGATTAAGGTAAAGATCAGGAGATAACTTTTACATTAAACTGTTTCTCAAATATTATTATTTCTAATGGACTCATACATTATATTAGCTGGCAGTTATATTTTAAAGCTTGGTACAAACATTGACAAACTAATGTCTTGCAGCTGATGCACAGGGAAGCAAATCCTTTGGGTCTTATATTCTTATGGAAATCATAGGATGAAACTGATGATTCACTGAAAAGAAAGGACAATAAAATCTCAAAAAGATAGGGTTTGTATATTTGGGTTTGTGAAAGCCATTTCTCTGATTTAGTATTGAATCCCTGACTAAAGATGATGACGTGTAATATTTGGATCAAGGGTAGATGCTGATTAATTAAATTGTACTTACTGGGGACAACAAGTAATTTCTGAAAAAGTTGCTTAAATACATATACACTATCTCCAGAGTATCCTGTTTGTACCTCTACTACATAAGCTCATGCATGTATTTTTTCCTATATATCTATTCTTTTGTGCCTATTCACATGAGGATTAGTTCTTCATAAAAAACAGATGTATCCGACTTTGTGAAATGTGGTCAGATGTACAAGGTGGCACTATTTTCCAGGCTTGGCCAGTTAAGAGGTGAAGTTCAGCTAAGGACATGAGCTCATTTGGATATGACAGATCATGAGAGGATAGCAGAGGATACTGACACCTAACACAAGGGCATAGCATGAAGAGCAAGGCAGAAATGACAGTGACAGGACAAAGCCACAGCACTTCTGGGGGGCTGTGCAATTAAGCTGGAGAGGAAGTGCTGCCTAGGATTGCACTATTTGTGGCAAAGCAGACACTGAGAGAAGTAATTTACATTTTTTCTGATACTGTAATCTGAATCCCACCTTGCAGATGTTTGCTTCCAGTAATCCAAGACAAACTGCTAAACTCTCTGGTGCCTGTAACAGACCAAAAAAAAAAAATAAGATTTCTCGTTGTCTGGCAGTTGTCTGTTAGGTTCCTCTTATCTTCCTTATCCATGTCTTCCGTCACAATGTTTTTCAGACTATGAGACATTGTATGGAAGCTCAAAATCGATGGGATTTCTGGACACCAGATTTACTCAGAATTTGTCAGGAATTACACCTTCCTAGCATAATCTCTGCTCTACTGTCAATTGAAACATTTTCTGTGGCGGAGGAAGGTTAGACCCCTTGAAATATGGAGGTAATAAAATTGGATTTTCAGGGCATTTTTACTGGGGTCCACAGGGAAGAAACATATACAGTGAACTCAGGAATAGAACTGTAAATTTGGAATTGTGATGTGGAGACCTGATTCTCTGCAGTGAGGTAAGTACCACCCACAGTGGACTGGACTGAGAGAAGCTCTGCAGCAGGGTGACTGAGGAGTAGTGATTTGGGAGTACTACAAACTCTGAATTGGAAAATTAACTCAGGTACCACCATTAAAGACGTCTCCATTTAGATGTAGGTTCAAATAGGATAATTTTGAGTGGAAGATTAGGATTGAGGGACAAATTATTTTTCAGAACTTAGTCTGGACCCAGAACTCAGAACTGAGCAAGCAGGCAGATTTCTTATCAAGTGTGCTTTTTATCTTCATTTTAAGGTCATGGAGATGTGGACAGTGTCCCTAATGTTAGGAAAACACAAATGTTCTAATGTCAAAAATCCAGGGAACTACCCAAAACTTAATCTCACTTTTGACCCTGAGTAAATAATGGAACGAATCGTCTGGCAGCGTATTTCTGAGCACAAGGAAGAAAATAAGGTACTTGGAAACAGTCAGCATGGATTTACCTAGGGTAAACGATGACTGACAACATAGCTGCCTTCTGTGATGTTATCTGGGACTGATGGCCCTAGTGGTGCTGAAATGGGTTCCATTTCCAAGCAGGGGTAGCAAGAGCTAACAGTGCCCCTGAGGCCCTAACTTATTCTTTCCTTCACTCAGTTCTATGCACCAAGGTGAACAGCATGTGTGTTCCTGTGATTTATTTTCCCTTTGATTTCATTATAGCATTGCAATTTCTACTGCACATTCATTTCATCTTTTATCTTGTTTCTAATATATGTGCCTAAACTTATAAAACTCTGTATGTGTCAGCATTTTTAAATAATGAATCAAAATCAAAAGTCACTCATCAATTAAGTTTTATTCAAGAGGTAATAGAAGCTATGAAGCTCCATTTTGCATCACTGCTACCAAAGAAGAAAGAATATCTGTATCATCTGGATCTTTTCACTGAGAAGACTTGAACCTTTGAACTACAGAGATCTTTATAAATAATAATTCTCATTCATGTTCACTAAACTAAATCTGACCATAAATGGAACAGGTTTTTACTTTTTTTTTATGTCATGTTTTAACTGCCCCTCTGTACACATTTTTTTCTAGTTGTTAATAATCTGGTTTTTAGCTGAAGATGATGTAATGCTGGCAAAAGTGCAGTATTGTATTTTAAGTGAAGGCATATTATGCAACACAGAACCTAAACATTGTTTACAAAGTAATTGTGTCCTTTTGGTGAAAACAAAAAAATCACTCTGGAACAGGGTGCGTGTTGCGTGCATGAAAATACATTTTGCCAGCTGGAACACTGAAAATGTTTACAGTATGTTCACAATATGATTTATTGGAGTTTACAGCTCTGGGATGGGTACATTCTCTAAGGTACTAGATTGCCTGGAGCCTACACATTTCTCCATGTTCTTAAATCACTTTCAAACTACTTTTAAAGTGTATTAGCTGTACTTGCTAAGCCTCCTTGTTCTATGACAGCCAGAACCACAAGCACAATCTGTGGAATCTATGTGAACAGATGGATAAAAAAAAAAAAAAAATAAAAATAAATTAAAAAAAAAAAAAAAAAAAAAAAGGAAAGAAAGCAATCTTGCCGATGTGAATTCACCCCAAATAAATGGCCAATGACTTGTAGATATTACTTCCTTAAACAACACAAGTGGGGAACAACTAAAAAGACCATTTTAGAGCATTTGCATCATTTGCAACATTTAAATTCTAAAACATTCAAAAACAGTATTGAGGTCATGGCTACCCAGGAGGTGTTAAAAAGACATGACATTGAAACATTGGGTTATTATTTGGGTGAAATAGTCCACAATTGCAAACAGCCATTTCTGAAAAAAAGCTTTTGAAAAGTTTTTCTGATAAATGAAATATTGTAACACTCTAGCACACTTTCTTCATAGATATGTTAAGAGTTAGAAACTGTTTTCTGCCCATTCTTCAATGAAAGGTTTATTCACTTAGAGACACATTTTTATGGCACTTTTATGCATCATCTTTTTCCAACAATTTTCAACTAAGGGTACTAGAAAAAAATAATGTCCCAAATTCCTTTCCAAAGTTGCATGTATGGGGGTCATCAGTAGGTCAATAGATCCCTACTTATAAAGCTAACTTCTCCTTTTTTTTTTTTTAATATCACATTATCACACAAAGTCTTTACTATGTCATATTCAGGTTTGTTAGTTATGACCTCTACATTTTTTTCACATTCACTGTCACTCCACACTCAAGCATTGTAATATTACTCTGCATTTTATTCCCAGGATGCATCATAATAAGGTTTCCTACAGAATGAAACCCACCAGAAACAGACATTTGCACAGACATTAAGACTGGTAGCAAGGTAACTGTGCAAATTAGATGAAAACCTCCCTGTCACAGATAGCAAATGTCACACTAGATAAGGTAAGGAAAGAAATGCGTGGCCCCTCAGATGATTCCAAATAGAATTAAAAAGTGTCATATAATTGTGATTTACTTGTTCTAGCATGCACCAAGCTTGTTCTAATCCATCCTGCTGTTCCAGTCTCTAACAATTCATGGTTTACTAATAAATTAATGTAACATTTTACCCTGCAGATGGGCTACAGAGCCATAAATTCGTTAAACTGCATCAATCAGTTTCCAAATCCTTCTAAAAAAACAAATTCTCTATATAAGAAGCAGTTATTAATTGAGTAGGTATGACTTGCATTCCATCTTTCTAGATTTATAATTGTAATATTGCTGTACAGAGTAAATGCTAAGTGCATCACTTATCAAATAATATAGACAAGTTTTTTTCTGAGTGTGTTTTCTGCATTACGTCTCATTCCACTAACTTTTATGGCACATATAAATCTTCCCAGTGATGGTTTTCATGCTTATTTCCAGATCATGGATGAAAAATATTAAATCACACTCGTTCAGATCCTGTGGAAAATGTTTGAAATACACTCATTTGATTATTGCATACTTCAGCTAACATTTGTAGAGATTTGAGAATTGCCCAGGTCTTAATTAATTTATTAATGACCAATGAGTTCTCTCATTACCATTCACAAAAACTATCCTAGTTCCACTGTAAGAAAATGTCAAATTCCACTTTTTGTCATAAGTGAAGTATGACCCATTCTTACACAAATCGCTCTAAACCTTACTGTAATACTTATCACAGAAACAGAGAAGGGTGGGTTTTGTAAGGGACCTTAAAGGTCATATGGTTCCAACCCCCCTACTGTGAACAGGGACATCTTTCACTAGAACTGATTGCTCAGAACCCCATCCAGCCTGGCTTTGAACACTTCTTGAGATGGGACATCTTCACCTCCTCTGAGCAACCTCACCACATTCCCAGAAAAAAAAAAAAAAAAATTCCATGACATCTAAGCTAAACCTACCCTTTTCCAGTTTAAAGCAATTGCCCCTTGTTCTCTCACACATGCTCTTGTAAAATATCCATTCTACAACTTTCCTGTAGGCATCCTTCAGGTGCCAGAAGGCTCCTAGTAGATCCTCCCAAATCCTTCTTTTCTTCAGGCAGAGAAGCCTCAAATATCTCACCTCATCTTCAAAGGAGAAGAGCTCCAGTTCCCTGATCATCCTTGTCACTCCCCTTTGGACTTGCTCCAGTAGGTCCATGCCCTTGTGCTGGGGGCCCCAGAGCTGAATACAGCACTCTAGGTGGGATTTCATGAGTGCAGAGTAGGGGGGGCAGAATCACCTCCCTGCTGGCCACATGTCCTTTGTTGCAAGCCAGGACAGAGTTGGCTTTCTCTGCTGCAAGCCCACACTGATGGCTGGTGTCCAGATTTTTGTTCACCACAAACCCCACATCCACCTTGTCTGAGCTGCTCCCAATCTCTGCCTGGCTTGTATTTGTGTTTGGGATTGCCCTGACCCAAGTGCAGGACCTTAGTTATGGCAATCCCAACTACTTTATGTGTGCTCGCAATTTGTTGTAGTCTACACTTAGTAATGCACAACAATACTAAAACGATGAGTAGCAAAAAAAAAAAAAAATTGTTTTACACACTACTCATTATGATATTATTTTTGCTCAGTACTTTTAAAATTTTTATACTCTACTTCTTATTATTTATAAATTACTTACTATTCTACCACTTTGCCATAAAATCGTAGTCTTTAGCTCTGCAAGTATTCCATGTTTAGGCCATCATGGTATCTGAGTTCTTAAAGATCAGCAGTACCTCTGCTTCTTCCCCTCCTTCCTAGTTGTGTGAGGAGCTGGAGTTATATCACAGTAGCCTGAAAAACAACCATAAACACAGATTTAGAGAATTAGGTATTTCATTATGTCTCACTATTTATATTTTCTCTAGAATAACTGGCAACTGTGATCAAAGTAACTGTGTTCTAGGGTATTACATTTAAGTGTTGTGAGCCAACATACCTAGGTAACTGACAGATAAAACATATTTCTAATGAATTTTTAAAAATTGTTACACTTTTAATTCCTGTGTCCAGTTTTATTTCTTAGAACTGTGTCATAATTATGGCACACATCTATACAGATATTTTTATTTAAGGTGAAAAGATCATGTCAAAAATGTTGTGATAACCAGTTCAGTATTTAGCATCCATGAAGCACAAAGAAATTTGAATATTTAATTGTTTTTAGAAAAAAATCCTGATCTTACACAATAAACATGCATTTTATATGACTGTAATATATTAATTCTTACTCTTTAGTTCTTAAGGCAAGTGATTGTAGCACAAATAACATTTCAGATTCTAGTAATTCCTATATGTATATATATTTACGTATTCATCTGTCAGCTACTGCGAGTCATATAGGCTGACATTTTTCTCAAGGAGATATTTGATGTGAATTTCAACTTATGACCTCTACAGGACACCACAACTGACTAAATCTTTATATACTTCCCACATTCTGTTTTGCCTTGTCCAAAGGCAATCACCCTTTCCCTGAAGGCAGGATAGCCATGGGCTGGCATTATAGAGTAGAATGAGAAAGTTACTTTAGGAAACATGAATAATAGAGTGAGAGCACCAGTTGTTTACACATTTGTTTTTGATTTTTATATTTCAGTGCCACTTGATGCATTTAGGCATAAAAATCAGATGGAGCATAAGGGATTTTTGACCACAAGATATGCATTATCACTGAAATTCAAGGTAATTTCATTGAAGAACATGAAACTGGATTGAATTTTAGGAAAGAAGTAGCTAATAATTGATACAGTTGAAGCACACACAGCCATCTTAGCAACTTGATTTTCCAAGTGTATATAGAATCATGGAAAAATAAAACCATCAAGGCTTGAAAAGAACTTTAAGACCATCAAGTTCAACCATCAACCTAGTACACTACATTCACCACTAAACTATCCCTAAATCCCAGGTCCAAATCCAGGGATGATGACTCAACCACTTTTCTGGGCAGTCTGTTCCAATATTTGACAGTCCTTGCAACAAAGAATTTTTTTTTTAACATCCAGTCTAAATCTCCCCTTGCACAACTTGAGGCTATTTTATCTTGTCTCTTGTTACCAGGGAGAAGAAACTGAAACAGAACTTATTACAGTCTTCCTTCAGGGAGTTCTAGAGAGTGGTAAGGTTTGCCCTGAGTCTGCTTTTCTAAACAGCCCCAGCTCCCTCAGCTGCCTCTTATCAGCCTTGTGCTCCAGACTCTTCACCAGCTTTTTTGCCCCTCTCTAGACACCCTTCAGCACTTTAATGTCTTTCTCATAGTGAGAGGCCCACAGCTGGACACAGGATTTGAGATGTGGCCTAATAATAAGTGTTTTAGTTACAGGACGAGGAGTAAAGGTTTTAAACTAAAATATGATTGATTCATACCAGATAAAAGGAAAACTTATTTACAGCGAGGGTTGTGAAACATTTGAACAGGTTGTCCAGAAAGGTTTTTCTTTTTCTTTTCTTTTTCTTTTTCTTTTTCTTTTTCTTTTTCTTTTTCTTTTTTCTTTTTCTTTTTCTTTCCTTCCTTCCTTCCTTCCTTCCTTCCTTCCTTCCTTCCTTCCTTCCTTCCTTCCTTCCTTCCTTCCTTCCTTCCTTCCTTCCTTCCTTCCTTCCTTCCTTCCTTCCTTCCTTCCTTCCTTCCTTTCTCTCTCTCTTTTTCTCCCTTTCTCACCTTTTTTCTTTGTCTCTTTCTTTCCTTCTTTCCTTCTTTCCTTCTCCCTTTCCTAGCTGATTCTGGTGTATTTTGAACGTGATTCAATGAGAAACTTGAAAAGACCCATCATAGGGGAAGATGTTGCAATCCTTTTCTTCAGTATTTTCAGATAAAATGTACTAATCTCTGTTAGTAAAAAATGGTCTTCTCACTGTAGAAGATTTGTCATCTGATTTCAGCAAGAAATTATATTTCTTTATGAAAGAGGTGACATTTTCTATTCCACAAAAGTGGATCTTTGGCTGAGAAAAACATCTAAGCTTCCCTTGATTTTAGACTTTTGTTAGAATAAAATTATCACAGTTATGGTCATGCTTCATGATTTTGAAAGTATAAATCATTATGAACATAAACTTTGTCTTTTCACAGACATTCTGTAACAAAAATATAATTAATTAAAAACTTTTTGTGAATTTTGGTGCGAGTTCCGCTAGGTTTGTAAAGTCCTTTAACCTATATATGGAAATTCAGTGAGTAGAAAGAGTGGAAAAATGTAAAATCAGAAATCTTAAAACAGGCTTAAATTCAAAGAAGTAATTGAGAGTAAATAATATATTATTTTTGAACCAAAACCTGCTAGCAGTTTTTACGTTAGCACTCTCAAAGCTTCTTTATGTTACATGCACTTTCTTCTTAGATTTGCATTCTTGTATGACTAAGACTCAATGAATTGGATGGTAATATCATATATCAGTTCTTTGCAGGTAAGAACCATTTTTCTTTTACGTTTGGCTTAATCATTCTTTCTAATTTACCAATATAATTTTTTTTTTTCATTAAATAAAGTTGGAGAGATTTATACTAATGGGATATATAATATTTGAAAAACATTTGTTGATGCGTTATTCTAATATCATGATATTAGAAAAATTGAACAACTTTGGGTTAGTTCTTTGCTAGTTGGGTCTTAATGTTAGCAGAGCTTTCAGGCTGTTTTCCAATAGTCTTTCATGCAAAATGCCTTTGATGAAGTGTAATGAATTCTCTACTGGATATTAAATAAGTTCAGTGACTTTAATTATTGATTTTAGAGCATATAATTCAATGTAATATACTTAGAGTTAGTCAGCTAATTGATATTAGCTGGAAATGCTGAAATAAATGATGAAATACTGTTTAGACTTATAGAAAAAGGACGTGGATTTAATGCTTTTGAATAAAGAAGGGAAGAATTATTTGCTAATTATGAGCTAAATAAGACATGAAATAATGTTTCTGAAGTGTTCCTCCATTGTACTATATATTTCATTACTTTTAATAAAAATATAACCTGTATTTTAGTTAAAAACCAAATTGAGAGTTTCTTGTCCCTCTATGATTTTTAATAGTGGTGAAAAAAGGAAAAGGGCATAGCAGTACTGAAAGAGTGCACAGTAAATGGACGAATTTAGGAATACTTTCTGGTAGTGGAGTCTGTATATGCTTCTCACACAATTGTTTGGTTAAAATTTAAAAGATTTTTGGTTTAACATCCTGCATGAGATCATAGTCAGTGCTGTTTGTAAGATCTTATTCCAAAGCTGCAGAGAAAGAGAAGACACCATACTTTTGGGTAAAGGGGGAGAAAAAATATTCAGAAATGGAAGTACTGCTGATTATATGGATTCTACATGTCACCACTCATAAACCACACCCAGTTTTTAGAACAAGTCAAATGCAGGCATGAGAAAGCATCTACAGACTCACAGTGATGTCATGTGTCTTCAGTTGGAGTCATATCACCTTGTCAACCCTTGTAATGATTTATTTTAATAATTCCACTATTGATTATAATCCATAAAAGACACTGTGGTTACTTACGTGGCTATCTGTTTAATATATAATATGTTTAAAATTTATAGCCTTTATACTTCAGTCCCAGAGAGAATTTTAGTTTTAACCAGTCTGTTTCCCATCAGCACAGTTAATCCTTAAAACTGGACATGAGTGCCATTGACAGCCCTCCAAAATCCTTAACATGTTCCCAGAGGGACAGAGATCTGGAACAGGTCTTCCATCAGCAGGCTCAGCACCAGCATGAAAGCTGTAGCTGTAGCCTAACACTAGGATCTTTTAGAACACATTTCTCTCTGGACAAGCCCTTCTGCTGAAAATTTATCTTGTATTCTTTCTTATTCACTTGGGATAAAAGGGATTTCTCAACCTTGCTAATGCTCTTCTTTGATTTTGCAAGCTGTTAAGTGGCTTCTCAGGTTGAAAACTTCCTGTAATAGCTAAAATAATATATACAAGGCAATAGAAATTTAGAAATTTGGGCAGATGGAAGTTTTTAGCAATGTGTAAGACAGCAGTTCTCCAGAGGAGTTTAATAAACACACCTCCCCTTATTGTTAGGACACTTTTACATTACTGAACAGGAAGAAGTAGAAGTACTTTGAAAAACCTGCTACTGTTTGAGAAATTTCCAGTGTACACGGTGTAATTTGAAATCACTTTTTCTCCAACTTTTTGCCCACAGATTTGCTAGTAATCACCATTTCTTTCTGTGTGGTCTCTGAACTTCAGAAATCAACAATCTGTTAGCATGGCAATTAGTGTAAGCTCAAAACCAGTGGGTGACAAACAGCTGTTGCTTGTAGGTGGAATTACCCTACAGATTTTATCTTAGCAAAATCTTCTGCAAAGTTTTAGTCTATCTCCACATGGGATTGAACTGTCCTTTCAGAAAGCTGATTTTGAACATTAGAGGCCAAGGCTGTGACCCATGTTAACATCCCCTCATGAGCAGTCCATCAGTGAACTATTTATGATATAACTGTCAACACCAATGTAAAAATGAACATTAGAGATGGAATTTTAGCTTTGTGCTTGATTTTTTATCTTTTGGTGAAGGCTTGCTGAGGTTCAGAAATATTCCTACTTTCCATTTTTTCTGCATGACTTGAGTTTCTGTGTGTTCACAGACAAAAACTCTAAGTCTGACACTTACGCAGTTAGTTCAAAATTGTTTAATGATGCTGAGTGGAACTACTGGCAAAAAGGACAGCTTGTTTATTTATTCATAAGAGAATTATTCTCATGCTTTGAAATTGCTTATATTTCACTTTTCTGTGATAGCTTACTGTTTACTCTAGCAAATGTCTGATTTGTTTCTGATGTTTTGAAAATGTACTAAAATGTTTTCTGAAATTAATATCTCATTAGAACCTTGGCAGGTAAAAAAGTGAAGTGTTGCTACAGTTCTGTGCTAATAGCATAATGCAAAGTATTGCAATAGGTAAAAATTTGGTCAGTTTAAGCCACCGGTTTTTGGCAGGTTTTGAAATGTTCTAATTATCTTGCCCATATGTTTATATGTTTCTTGGCTTTAGGACAGAACAAAACATGTTGCAGCTGAAATACTTCTAAGTAGAATGAACTGATTATTCTTCATAGAAAACTATGACAGTGAAAATTCAAATTCCATCTCTGCCAACAGATAGCCCATCAAAACTACTCAGGGATAAAGTCTATCTGGGTCTGTGTGGAATTGAAACATAGATAGAAACAAACAAACAATCAAACAAACAAATAAAAAGGACCGAGTTTTCCTTACTACTTAAGAAATCAATATTAAGACTAAAAAAGTAGCTCTTCCTAAGATGAGGAAAACTCTCGTGTAACTAATTGTACATGAATTTCTTCATAGCTATAGGTAAATCCAAACAGGAAAATGCAGGCAAACACCAAGTTGATTTTTGTTATATAAAGGAAGGAAATCTGCTTTATTTTCAGTATGCAGAAGCATAAAGACATATAAATTTACATATGAATATTCAGTAATATTTTAGAAGCAGAATGTTGTTTAACCAAACATATATATAAAAAAAAAGAATTACTACTCAGTTATGGAATCTAATGTTCTATATTTGAAAGAAACATTTTGCAGTTATTTCTTTCATATTTGTGCTTTTTTATTACAAAGTAAATCAATTTTATTGAAATGCAAAAGCATTTTGTTAGGAAAGGACTCAAAGTTTTAATCAAAAGCGGTGTTGTTTCTTGTGTTTGAAATGGTACTAACTAGACCTCATGAGGATTGGGATTTTTTGGATTGTGTTACTTTTGCACTTTTTCCTCCAGCAATGCCCATTACTGCAAGAATGAGATTTTTAATTCAACAAACACTGTGCAAAAAGTGAACAGTATAGTGCTACTTTGACCTTTTCAGTGTTGTTTTTTTAATGGCAGCTCGTGTACCCTGCTACCGTGGGTATTACAGCCTCTGAGGATAAAAGAGATGGCCAACAAATCAAAACATGTTACATCTAAAAAGATAGAGTGTAAGGTTTTGTGGCGTATTCATCTTCTAAATGTTCATTTTAAAGAAAATGGAAAATTGAACAAAATCTCACTAAAAAGGCTGTTCAGGTTTTTCTTGGGTTTTTCTTGGCTTCTAGCAAATAATTTGAAAATTAAGACATACATTCTTGCTAGGAGCCTATTCATTATAATGAAAACATTAACACAATGCATTTGACAAAGAAATGTGTACAGAGAAGATGCAAAACACATTGGAGGTTACAAAACGTAAAACAATAAAGTGAATCTCAAAAGCTTGAGGACCTTTTAGGCATGGTCTTTCTGTTGGCTTGAAACACAATTATTTTATATGTCATTTCTGACATTACTATGTTACTATAATGTAAGGAAGAATATTTCACTACTATGCATTGCATTTTTAAGGTCCTTTTTTTTCTTTTTAAAAATTAATTGATTAGTAATAGAAAACGCATGATTTTTGAGAGTGAGTGTCATTTCCCCTTGAGGCAGACATTCAAAATAAATAAGATTAACTATACCTTGAAAGTGCCTGTTTTTAGTCATTGACTGAAAATATACTTCATATTGTTAGCTTAGATATAGATTTCAACATCTCTGGCATTAAACATGGGCCTGAAACCCTAGGTAGAATGAATCCTAATATTTTTATTTCAAAGTTTGAAAAATTAGATCACAGTTCATCAAGCCTAGCAATTTTGAAACAACAATCATGCATCATGTGAACTTTACGCATCAAAGGCTCTTAAGGTCATCTGCAATATTTACTGTGTACTAAAATCATGTTTCCTCATGGGAATTTAAACTTTTGTTCATTAAATGTGTTGACCTGCCTTTAGAACTATTGCAAAATAGTCCATGATTTATCTTTTTCAGGTGTTTCTGTCAGAATTATTCGTGTCCTATGATAACTTGGAAAGAAACATTTGAATTTAAAATATCAAGAAATCATAAAGAGATCATACCTGTTTGCCTAAAAAGCTTCTGTTGGAATCAAGGGTAACATTGAAGAAATATAATTTCATGGAAAATATTTCAAGTGTTGCATGCATGAGATGCATATACATGTATTATTATATACATATATCTAACTAAAGAGCTACAAATATGCTGCAGTTAACAAAGAACATTCCCTTAGAAAGCCACTTCATTTGTAAGGGGCACAAAAAGACTTTATTATGAAAGAATGCCATGAAGTACTTAAAATAAAATAAATTTTTAAAAACTAAAATAAAATAGCATCGCATGAAGTGTGGTACACCACCACACAATGAAATAATGTTCTCAGATACTGGAGTTTCAGCTTTCAGTTAAATATAGTACTTTTAATTTTTACAATATGATGAAATTTCAAAAAATTTAACATGCTTATTAGCCTTCTGAAGAACTATAATTGCTGAATAACTACAGTAGCCTTACACAGATATAAAATTGTGTGACATAATTACAAAAGATGGAGAAGATAAAATGAAAAAAATAGAAATAAAAATCAGCCAGAAAGTAACATTTACATTTGGCTTTCACTTTAAAGTAAGCATATAGGAAAAAAAATTAATACAGCAAAATGCAACATTAAAAAGGTATTCTAAAGCTATGTTATGCATGAGCTGTTTTGTCTACATGAAGTCTGGACTGCTGCACTTTTAATGGAATATAAGGTCAGTTAACTATTTTATTCATTAGCAGGTAGAAATTCAGCTTTCTTGTTTCTCTCCTTTATCTTAATCTGAATGTAACAAGATCAAAGCTCTCTTAAAAGCTCATTGCGGTTTCTGAAAAGAAAGCAAAAAGAGCCATCTGCCCAAGTCCCTGTTTTCCTCCTGGAATTCATTGGAAATTAATCGTATCAGAGGTTCTTTGAGTCAGGCTTCAGACTAGGATTTGATTTTTGAAATTTACCCCACTATAATACTTCTTGTCAAAGTCACTCACAGATGGTGTGGTAATGCTTTTATATTCCCATAGTGTAAACTTAGAGGCAAAATTGGCCTTAAAGAAAAGCCATGGACTTATATTTGAAACTTCCCAGGACTGAAATTCATTGCCAGCTCCATTTAGTTCTTTAAATCAGGTCCATAATTAAGGTCAAAGTCATGTCAACATGTATTTTCAGGGACCACCAGTTATTTCCCCCACTGTGAGTCAGGGGTTACAATATAGATTTCTGCTATTTACAATTACTGCATTGAGGTAGCCATATATCTGCTGACATGTTTAAATGGAAGAACTGAAGGCTATTACACTTATTAAAGTGCAGTGGAAGAAATAAAGGCAGTTTGACAACTCTTCACAGAATTTACACCTGTGCTATTTCATCGCCATTTGCAAATTATATCCTTAGAATGTAAAGTGACTCTGGGGTGGATTATAGCTGTTACTGACAGCCTTCTTAAATTATATTCAAGAACTAAATAGGAGGGACATTGACCTCATATATTCTCTGTATCTGGCTTTGTTCTTCACATTTATTCTTTAGATATCTAGACTTGAAATAATGTTTTAGATTGCTCAGTATCACAGAACAGGGACAGCCCATGTCCAGTGTTCTACGAAGCTAGAGAAATAAACCCCACCTATTAAGTTTGATTAAAAATTGAAGCTTTATACCTACTTTAAAATATTTCATGTAAATATTTTACCTAATAAGTAATTAAAAATATTTTTCATATTAAATAGTATTTTGAATACTGCATGCCACACAAACTTTCAGCATTTGACATTATGGTTAGTGTTGTGCCTACTAACTCTAAAAGCTCAGTGAATGTGTTAGAAGTAGCAGTGTAGTTAGCCAACATATATTAAAATGACAGCATGAGTTTGCCAGTGATCACTGTAATTGAGATTACTCTGACTATTTTATTTCCTAGGCTGCATATTAGCCTGCTTTGTCTTCTGCAATTACAAGAATGAGAAGCTCAGGTATGACAATAAAAATAAGGGAGTTTTGGGTTTTTTAATTATATTTTTATGCAGATCTGAAAGGAAATAGTGGAAACTTGGTCTATTTCTCAATGTATAATATGTAAAAATGCTAAATTTCTTAGAATAGGGAATAGTTTAATGCTTTTTTTTTTTTTTCTGGAGTAGTATTACAGAAAGAAAAGTTATACACAGCATTTTACTCTGCAGAAGGCAAGTGATTATGTTTGGGGTTTTTTTCCTGTACACTCAAGTGGAAAATAGATAAGTAGAATTCCAGGATATCTTCATGATTTGTTTAATATGATTTCTTTGATAGTAACTTCCAATTAGCTTGCCATATGTTCATGTGTATTTACAACAGTAAACATAATCTTTATGTTTTTGCACTGCTAGATACTCTTTGTAACTACTTAATTTCTAACTTGATTGAGGTCTCACATAAGTGGGGTTAAGTTGTGATTTTACATCAGAATAAGCCATGAAAGAATGGCATGTTTGATGACATCTGTCTCCTTTTCTGCATAAAAGAAGGCACACTATCAAGTACATTGCAATACTATTGTTAACACCTCATTTAGAAATTATGCTTTTTATCATTGGTACACCATAAACCTTGTGATAAACCCAGATGAAATAGCTGTCAGATTTGTATTTCTTTTAATATGCAGAAGGAGGACAGAGCTTGAAAATGATACATTAAATCAAATTTAAACCTTAACATACTCAGAAACCTTTCCTCTCCCTTCCCTCCTCATACCACTGGACAATGATAATCATTAGCACACTTGACCATAAGGGACAGAAAATATTATGTTCTGAATATCCATTTTTCTACTGACTGTTAAGCAAAGATGGAAGCAAAACAGAGAGGGTATTAGTACTCACTGTCCTTGGTGAGTGACTCACAGTCATGCATGCTCTTTATCAACTTGGCAAAAAAATCTGGAGATATTTTTAAGTGTCTGCTACCCCGGAATGGCAGAAAGGTTGACATTGGAAGGGACCTCTGGAGGCTATCTGATCCAGCCTCTAATATGTCAAAACACTTCTGGTTATAATATTTCAGCAATTATGTACATAGTAACCCACAGTTAGGTTCAGCATCAAATGTTGTGTTTGTCCACATGAATTTAAATTATTTTATTTGTAAATCTATGCCCTCAAAGATCTTAGATTTACTTCCCCATAACAATAGTTTAAATTCATCAAACTTCCCACTCCTTTGAAAAAAGTTTTATGCTTTTTATTAATTTCAGCCATGAATTTATTAATCCATAATTAAAATGAATAAATTATCAGCAGAAACTAATGAAAAATTATACATTATCTCCAGGATTTTTAAAATAGCTCTGAGACTTTAAATATTCTATATCTCTATGTAATAATATGGAATGGTTTTAAAAGCCTGTCTAGTTCTGTTAAATTGTAATTTTTAAAAGAAATTACATTAGTAAATATATTCCCAATAAAGTCATCTTCAAGACAAAGTTCAAAGGAGAAAATAACTGATTCTACAGATACTACAGAATAATTATAGTCACAAATAAATAATATATTTACTATATAAGTGGTTGGTGACTAACTCAGACATCTGAAAGATGTTTCCCAAAATTCACCACCCATTTTTTTCTTTGTTGCAGAACAAAGATTAGCTGAGAACAAAGTTGTGCAGAGAATTTAATTATTATAATTGTTATATTTTAGTACAATTTCTATTTTTATTTCCCTCACTAGAGTATTTTATCCCAAAATAACATATAGAAGGAATATCTCCTTTTATGCTGTAGAAGTAGGAGACACCTTATTCCATATAGTCTGTAGTTCAACTAAGTTGCTGAGTGGATCATAAATTTTGATCATGTGCATTGTAAGAATTAAGACAGACTTGAATAAAAATAGCTGAAGTTCCCACCTTGATCTAAAATGTAAGGTTGAAAGGATTGAATACCTTCCTGATTAATTTGAAACAAGAAAAGAAGAATAAATGTTTATAAAAGTTGTATCATGTACTGGATTAATACTTATTTATATAAGGTTTCTAATTCACTACTCCTAGAAAAATAAGATTTTTTTAATATGTCCAGTATGTACTTCCCTGTAATAATATCTTTGACCTCATAATAAAGATATTTTCAAGATCTTAATATCCTACCAAAACTGAGCGTGAGTTTGAGATAATATGATGTTTTATTTGAAAATTTATTTTTATAAAATGTCTTCAAAATCTGCTTCCTTTAAAAAGCATATAATACCATGAAAATATTAACATTATTATTGTTATAGTTATTTTTATTGTTATTGTCATTAATTGAATTCCCATTTAAAAATAATAATACATTGTAGGCCTCTTGGTTTAAATGGGATAAATATCAGTTTTGCAGACAATTAAAAAACCTCACTTACATACAAAATAGCAAACCAGTTGTGTCCATCTTTCATTGCTTTTGTCTACTAGAGTATGATATAAACAAACAGATCACTGATTTTCTGTTTTGTGCTAATTGAGTCTGCTAGTTGCATCCATACTCTGCATGCCTTAGCATGAACAGTTGGAATAGGAAGGAGGGCTAGTAGTTAGGCTGCTGAAGGCTTTCAAATCTATGCCAAAAGTACCACTCACACTTCTTGACTTCCCAGCATTGCTGTGACAAGACTGCAAAAATGAAAACTACCTCTCCGTGCAAATGTGATGGCACTGTCTGCCTAGCAGAAGAGGACTAATATGGTAATAATTCCTGTAGTTTTGGCATTGGTTGTCTTAATAACTAAACCAGTCTTGGTTTAAAATATTAGTGTTTTTCATTTGCTCTTGAAACTAGAAATTACTTAACAGTACTTCCCATTGGTAGGCAACAATACAATGCAAGTAAATGTGAAACTCCCATCAGGAAAGAATAAAGCTTTTTATATTGAGTACCAACATTTCTTTCGCCCAAATACGAAATACTAAAAATGGCTTTCATGGAAGTTACACATCTTAAAGGTATGCATAACTAATTGCTAGCTAAAGCATAAATATGACAAATTTGAAGACAAATTATGTTATTACACAAGAAAATTTGACTTGGGATTTTGAACTGTCAATATAATTTAAAGTATCTTTAGTTTGCATGCAAAGTTGTCTGTTTGGTTTTCTTAAAACGTTTTTATAGGAGTAATAAATGAAAAAAAATCTTATTAAATTTCTTTAGAAAAAAGTTATATTGATTTGTTTAAAGCTGTTAATAAGAACATAGTAACTGCCACACCTATGCCAGACACAGAAATGTTAAATTTAATGTATCCTGTATTTCTTGTAGGACTGCAAATTGAGGAACATTATATCTTGATTTCTGATGCCAGTCTGAATTAGTTTATTGATCTGTACTTCAGTTCATTTCAGAACTCTATTTCTGTTTGTTCCCTGGAGAGTCAAATGTTTTCATCCCGAAATGAAAAAGTATTAATGTTAAAGAGTTATTAATGTTAAGGTCTGTTTTACTACTCCAGTAAGTATTTGGTATGTCCTACCCATATCCTGTATAAGAGGCAGTCACCTCTATACAGCAAAATATTACTATGACTGTATAACAACAGCAACACTGAATTACTTCCAGTTGAGAAATATGTTTCAGTGATTCAAATACTGTTTTGTAATTCTTATAGAGTTACTTAGTGTAATTTAGCTTCAATGCTATATAGAATATGATATGAAGTATCTCCTTGATTAATGTTTCTTGGGGACATTATTTCTAAAGATGGTCAAAGTTTTAATGAATTAATTTGACCATCATTATGGGTAATGTGCTGGAGACACATTAATCTAAGTGATATCTTATAGCCTATGCAGAACTAATTCATCTGAAGGGGAGTTTGGCAAATTAATCTGGGTTCCCATATGGAAAAGGAATTGATGCCCAGTTTTGAATCAAACAATGAATGCAGTCTGGCATATATTTTTCTGTTAAGGGTTTATGAATTTGGAGGGGTATATACCTCACAGATAAATGTAGGTATGTCCCACAAGTGAGCAGTTGTAAGGAAATGTATGAGGCTATGAATTTTAATGTGTAATAAATTAATCTTTCACTAGGATTGAAAAAAAAAATCTGCAGATTACAAAAGATAATCATGTCTCTAATTATGTAACAGTTTCCAAATCATAAATAATGCTGTATGTGTCATATTCAAATCAGAAAGCAATAACAGGATTTAGAAGTATGTCCTGAATTAATGGTCTAGCACGAAGTTCTGCTTCTGTCCTTTCCAGTAGATTGAGATATTTCATCCATTAGCTTGTTAACGATATGTTAGATTTCCCAAGCTCACAATCATCAGGGGCTTTCTGCTCAGAGGTTTCCAATTATATAGACTTTGTAATGGACAGAAAAAAGACCTCTTATCAGATACATATACATTTTTCTGTATTTGCTTTTTCAATCTTCTGTTACATGTGTTAGCAAGCAACGTGTACCTCTCCCAAACCACGAAAAACTGTAGTCAGGGATATCTAGGAAAATTAGTCGGAGCTTCACAGATTCTTTAGACTAGAGTGAAAATACCTATAGAATATTACTGACTATATTCAATGGCAGCTTTTGACTAAAATACTGCACAAAATTATGGATTATTTTCAGTATAATCTAATTTGCTTTACTGTTATATATGAAGCAAAATATAACACATACCTCTATTATAGAACATAACTGTGTGGCAGGATTATGTTAATAATGTGTGTTTTGTTTATATAAGTCTATATTCCACAGAATATTGATCTCTAATGGAGATCTCAGAACATGTATGAAAGAAATAAGACTCTATCAGGACTTTGGGATATTTTTTGCATATTTGAGAGCCTGGGCAATCTGTGGCAGCCATTTGAGTGAGCTGATCATTCATTTTCCAGCTTCTTGTTTTCTCTTGTGCTCCATATGTGAAGAATGAAATGGGAAATTAAAGTCCATAATGCCAAAAGAGTGAAAACTTCCTACTTCAAATGATTTTAAAAACCAATAACTTCGCTGACTCTATGAGAATCAATTGCCAATTGTTTTTTTATTGGAATTGCTCTCCTGTATGAAGAATTGGCAGAAGGTTTAGAACTCATTTTATGACAAGCTTGTTAGAGCACCATGGATGAGAAGCCAGACAGGATGATCAAAAAAGAAGAAACTAGAGGAACACTGGACTTGCCAGATATCAGGAGCCTTCATCCTTCTGTTGCGCTTTCCAATCCAGTGTTTACTCTAAAACCAATGCCAAGTGCTGCTGCTCTAAGACAGGGATTTAGTAATTTGTATGCCCAAACCCTGAGGGCACCTCCAGCCTGACTGTGCCTGCAAAGTCCCTGTGGCTCCTCTCATCCAGCCCAAAGCCCAGGACCCCATAGGCGAAAAGCTTTTCAGCAGAACATGAGACCTGTACTACTGGATAACCAACTAAATGTATACCAGATCAGTCAGCAGCTTCTTTGGTGTAATGGCAGGCCCTATGTTGAATGATAGTGGTTAGAGTACTTTTCTTTCAAGCTCACAAAAATTAACATCTCTCTGTGCAACTATATTGATTACTTTTACTAACTACTTGACATATGTGTAAATGTCTTTAAAAATCTGTTTACAGCTCTATTGAGCTTGCTTTTAAGTTAGCTAAAAGATGATGCTACATATGTTCTGCTAGTTTAGCAATGCAAATAAAAAATTCCTCATTTAATTTACAGTAATATAATACTTTTGATTAAAGTGTATCTAATTTTCAAAAAATATTTATTTCCAAAATGGTTCTTTACTCTAGAAGTATTACAGCTGATACAAAAGATTTTTCCTGATCATTTTCCTCAATAATTCTGTCTTGAAGATCACAGAAGTAAGAATGTTTACAAATTGAATGTAATATTATTATTATTACTATTAATAGTAGTAGTAGTAGTAGTAGTTGTTGTAGTAATAATAATAATAATAATAATAATAATAATAATAATAATAATAACATGTAAATAAATAGTAACAAAAGGGGAAAATGTTGCTTAATAATTAATTATGAACAAGAGCAACAGTGTATCTTTGTAGATAGTACCTTTGTATTTTAATCTCAGCGTCATAGCTTTCATCTTTTTGAAACATATACTCAAACATTATTGAAACTACATATAGTATTTACTTCTAAATTGCACATCATTCAATTAATAACCTTAGCAACACATAGGGACAAACAAAGAGGCATATATTGGCTCATCAAAGAAATATCTTTCAAAAACAAAGGCCGAGGTGGGGGAGAGAAATAGCTAATTCTGAAGAAATTATAGATAAAGAATGAAGTACAATTATTGACAGTTTTAATTTTTATATTCTCAAGCATTCAGTTTCTGGTTCCTGTAATTACAATAACATTCTACTAACAGAAGAAATTGAGGCTAGAGAAACTTTCTAGGGGGAGACAGACCGTTTGAAAGACTGTGTCTCAGGAGCATGGAGACTGCAGCACAAACCAACAGCAGGCCACTCTTCAAGTACAGCTAAGGGAAATAGTTCTCCCAAGAAACTTGGAGAGGCCATAGTGGAGTTTTTCTTCACAATAACACCACTGAAATTTGCTGGACACAGAAAATGAAACTTTAAATAATCACAATGAGGAGGCATATTTTTTCACAAGCCCTATTTTTTCGGATGGTCTTATTCTGATCATTAAACTTCAAAAAAAAGCATCATTCTACATTTTAATTGAAATTTTTTTAAGGTGCAGAAAAATTTGATGTGCCTGTTTACTTCCAAGAAGGTCCATAATAATACACCTCAAAGCTCTGGCTGCCAGTACTCCATTACAGAATGAAGAGTTACTGGTACTGCATCAAAAAATATGTATTTGCTATGAACAAATGAGACAGAGACAGTGCTAAATTTTTAGCACAACTTATGATTTTATTTTTTTTTTTTTTTTTTTTTTTTTTTTAAATTCTTGATAACAGAGAGTCTTTTCTTGGAGAGAATCTCACTTCAAAGTAAGTGCACTCACATGATGAAACAAAATTTAAAAAATTATTTGAACACCAAATTGTACATCATCCTATAACCTTTTTGTAAAACAGTTACTCCATTTACATCTTTAAAAATTAACACTTTTAAAAATATTATTTAATAGTCATACAGACTTGCTAGCAAAATTATTAAGCTTTCTATAAAGTGAGCCTATGCATTTTATTTTCACAAAAAAATAAGGAATATACTAGTTCAAGGAAAATCTGGAGAAGTGTATATAGGCAGTGCTACAATATATGTGTAATTCAATTATTGAGAACATATGAGAAAGCAAACAGATAAGTTACGAGTAATACTCTTTATATATTAAAATTACTAATTTTCTACTTGGATGGGACTAAATTAATTGTTTTGGAATGCATCCTTATCAGTTGTTCATACTCGGGAGCACATACCAACACAAACCACCAGAGAAATATTTTGTGTAGTAAAACCTTCAGCAGCTGGATACTACTGTGATTGGAAGAGCATATAAAAATCTGTGTAATAGGAAGTAGAGATGGAGAAAAGAACATGAGCAGGAATCCAATTAAGACAGTTTACAACAACCAAAAATTGCAAGGCTTTTTTAAATAAAGTAGTTGCAGGAAGAATTCTTTAAAAAGGCTGCAGGTTGTAAACTGATATCATGTGAATTTTGGAACTTAGAGTGAGCCATTCTTTTAGCACATGAAAATTAAACTTCCAAAGATAAAAATATTGCATGTCATCATCATGAAACTCTTAGAAGATTGTGGAGTCTCCCAGAGCAAGAAGTAGACATACTGTCAAATCCTCATATAATACTTGTTTTAGTGTCATTGGAAAGAAGAATATAAGTGAATACCTCACTTTTTCCCTTCAAATCCCTGACAATGAACCTTAATTAAAATTTTTAGCAATTAAAAGGAAACAATAATTAAAGAATCATATTCTTTTTTTTTTTTTTTTTTTTTTTGTTTTTTAGGAACGGAAGTAGAGTTAAATTTAAGGTTAACTTTGAATTCCATCAATTAAGTGCTTCTGTTCAGTTCAAAATAGGTTTGAACTGTAATTGTTTAATTTGTCAAAAAATGCTGCATGATGCACCACAACTTCTTAGACAGAAGCATGTATAAAAAGGGATTTTCCTTTGTGTTTGAAGCCTAATTAAATTTTATTCTGTCAGACTGTAATGGCAACTCTCCCTAAGCACTGATTGCCTAAAAGTCTAATGATTATAGATTTATTGCAAGAATCAACATCCCATGGCATTTTCACATCATAAACTCTATCTTTTGGTCTCTACACATGTTAATTAATGGTTTATCAGTTAATAAGTGATATTACCTTCCTAAAATGTGAGAATCCCATATTTTTCTCTTTTATCATAGTAATTTTTTTTACATGTACATATATCGAGATACTTAAAACTAGTTACATTTGATGTATTTTACTATGTATAGGTTTCTACAATTCTATGCAGACATACAAATATTTTAGATAATAGCTGTGTCTTGCTTTTGTGTTTCTCTGATAATAATTTCAAGGTTTCATTTACACACTACTGCTAAAAATATTTTCCTCCAAGAGGCTAAACAACTGATGCTGTATAATCTGGCTAAATGTAAACTGATTCTTTCAGTTCAGCGTTCCCTTTTTAAAAATATTTCCATGGAAGTATTTCCTGTTATGAAAACAATAATATTAATGACTTGCATATAGACTGCTTCTTCCAGTCCTTCTATCACCAAATGACCAAAATGAAATTTACAGTCATAGGTTCAGATTTACTTTAGCAGCTTTCAAGCTCTTGTTCCTCAGAGGTGAGAAATAAGTACTGAGGTGGTGTGCACTGCCCAATAATGAAACTCTTACCCTGTGCTTGTAAACAGGTAGCAATTGCAGCCTGGTTTGCTTGTCTGTAATCAGATAAGATAGTCCTGCCTCTTCTGTGAATGTACAATTCTTAGCAAGTATACAGAGATCTGAGACTGCAGACAATAGAAGGAGCAAAAGAGAGAGACTGTCTCCTCATTTAAGAAAGCAGGAATATCCAAAGGCAGGTTCTTGTGGTTTTTGGTTGGCTGTTTTTTTTTTTGTTTTGTTTTGTTTTTGTTTTTGTTTTTTTTGTTGTTGTTTTGTTTTGTTTTGTTTTGATTGTGGCTTTTTGTTTGTTTGGTCGTTTTTTGGTTTTTTTGGTGTAAGTTTTTTTGTTGTTAGTTGTTTGGTTTGGCCTTTCGTTGGTTGGATTTGGGTTTGTTTGGGTTTTTTGGGTTTGGTTTTTTTTTGTAGGGAGGGTATTTTTTTTGTTCTTGTTGTTGTTGTTTTTTGTTAGTTTTTTTTTTTTTGTTTTGTTTTTGTGATTTTGTTTCATTGCTATCATTATTATTATTATTATTATTATTATTATTATTATTATTATTATTGACTAAAGTCAAGAGTGCAACATCATAAGGGCTTCCTTAGATATTTTGATGAGGTTAATTTAGGTAGGGGAAATAATCTGCTGCAGAAAATGCATAAAACTTCATTGGCACTGACATATACCACATTTCGTAAGATTGAGCAGTCTGCAATGTAGGTTTTCTCCACAGATGTTAGGGCAGAGGAATGGGGTTTCAAAACAGCTTTAATCTCCTACTATGGTATTTAGAACTGAAAAGGAATAATATCGGACACATATTTTTCTTCTACTGAAAACTCATGAAAATTTATCTCAATATCTTTACCTTAATGACCAACCTCTTTATTACCTGATCACATGTAAAATGTGCTGGTGTCAGAAGTAAAAACCCAAACTAGTTCAGAAAAACTTCTCAGCTTAGGATGATTTATTTTAGTTTGCTTTTATTCTTTATAATTTGCAGTTAGTCTCATGTATGTTTCTGTTTATTACAGTCATAATCTAATGATTTTCCTTAGTTTATACACTAATTTTAAATAGGTTTAGACTCATATAAAAGTTTGTCATCTTCCATGTTGCATTTAACAGTAACTTTTAATGTTGCTTTTTGACTCCTTATATTTAGAAATCTACTTAAATTAGATGGTCTGATGTGCAAAAAAACTTTAAAATTTTAGGTTTCTAACAATAGCTATACAAGTTCACTGCTAATATCTTGGTTCCTCAAAGAAAAGAGAGGATAATTAGAGAAATTCTGGAATTGTAATATACCCTTATCTGTTTAGGTACTAACTAACAGCTAAAAACAGAAGAACACATTTTAATTTTTTTTTAATATATGTATGTGTGTGTATATATATATATATATATATATATATATATATATATATATATATATATATATATACTCTCTGAAGCAGCTTGTTCACTATGTTTAAAGCTGTTTAGAAATAATACTATGAAATATGCCTCACAATAAAAAGAAAAATATTCCAATTAAATTGGTTGCCATAAAGTTTAAAATATATATAAATAGCTCTGATGCTCTTTTCTGTGGCAAATCATTAAATTTTAAAACAAATATTCTATTAAGCTTTTTGATTTATGTGTTTATAACTTTCACATTTATATTGTTTGACTATTTTAAGTGATAGAATAAGTATTAGCATATTTCTATAGAGGAAGAAATTTGTTTCTATAAGTCTTTACTGTGCATGACATATTATAGTGCTGGAGAGCTTAGGTATAAGGTTTGTGTTCAACAGAGAAAAGTTTATCATAATTTACAAAAATTTGGAAAGTATAGGCACATTACCTACTGCTAGACAACCTTTTTCATTGTAAATGTTTAACCTTGTTGTATATAACAAAATACTGAATGTGATTTTGGATGCACTAGTATCATTTTCACCAAGTAGACATATAAATACTGCACATGTTGCTATACACACAGAGGAATCTAAGACAATTATGGCCATTTTTATCTACTCATAATTCTGCCCACATTCAAGGGACACTTACTACTAATCCAGGAGTTTCTAACCATCCTCAGTGTGCTGACAGCAGAGCTCTAGTCTTCTATAACTCTTAAAATAGTATAGAAAATGCATTTTAAAATTGCTTAAATCAGCTATTGGATCATACAAAATTAATTTAATGCTGTTCATTAATGGCACTTCCCACACCTGTCTCCAGAGACATTTTTTTTAAATTTGATTTTATGTGACAATGTTATACCAGGAAGATTGCGTAGATTCAATTCCTGTTCCAAACAAAAAGTGTGGTCCCATAGGTTATACTTTTACTGTCCATTTCTCAGAACATGGGATATTAGTAGAACAAAAATAATAAGAAAAAAAGGTTCAGAAATTTGTTTCACCAGAGACCAAGGATAAAAGTTATAAGATTAGATTTTTTTTTTCCTTCATTTTGGTTATAACAAATTTCATAACAGGGAGAATATTTTAATATTATTATTTTTTAATATTTTAATAAAATCTTTAACTAATTTGGTTTACAGCTGAATAACTTAATGATTTGTCATGAAGTTAATTCCAAATTGCACCAACACCAAGAACTTGGTGTATGTTTTACCTGTTATTTGTATAATAATTCTAACTTGTGTCTGAGTGTGTGAGGCCTGAAGCCAAAAACATTGGACTGTTATTGAGATTGTTACATTTTCATCTACAGTGGCTCTGTAGTTCAAATTATATGGAGAAGGAAAAAGAATTAATGTAATGTCAAACACATTGTCCTGTAAGGTACTTCCATTAACCAAAGTCATTCTTTGGGTAACATTTGAGTCAAAGACAAACTGATGAGCACTATACAGAACTGAGAAAAATCTATAAAAAGTAGATTATCCATAATGTATCCATGCACTATGAATTACAGTTTCATGAAACACACCTGTCACAAGAAAGAAAATACAGCTATATTTATTTAACACATAAAAATATTTTTGTAGCTTCTGGTCAGAAGAGGATGTATTCCCAAGAACAGATGAGAGTTAGACCAAAGATAACATGTCAACAGTTGCTGTTTACTCTGCTTTTTATTACAAGCTAGCAGTATTCTGAACATTTGGATTTCTTTGTGGCATAAGTACTCATTTCTCCCTTTACAATTTTTTTAGTTGCAAAAAGACACAAACTCTTAGTTTAGAAAAGCAACATATGTTTGTGTAAAAAATGGAATTAAAAAAAAAAAATCCACAGAAAATATTACAGAGCAACTTCATGACGTTTTCTCAATTAAAAACACAGCTGCCAATGTCTTAAAATGCATATTGAATACCACTGAATCTTCTGCATAAACTTCACCCATTTGGAGTCACCAGAATTGGAAGGTGTCAGTGTATTTAAATGAATCTTCTATTTCCTTTCTCAACCAAAGATTTGTGAATAAAATGAATCCAAGGATACATCATGAAGTATGTAATGTTTGGACAAAATTATTTGTGACATTCTCATAAAATATAAAAATGTGGTTGATGAAAACATAAGATAAAATTTGACTTTGCATCTGAACTTGAAGATTACATTGAGGATCTGATACAGAGCACTCTTAAGATGATATGAAGATGATGTCAAACATATTTATTGGGCAATGATATAATTTCAAATTATTTTACAAATATTGTGGGGAATCAAATTTAAATTCAGTGAAAACAAATGTGAAATACTATACTTCAAAGAAGATATCAATATAAAATGGAAACTCCTGAAAGAGCATCACTGGAGGATAGATTTGCAGAAATATAGAGTAAAAATATGTCACACTTCACAGTATTAAGGTCATAACTGGAGCATGATATTCCAATATTTTTCACAAGAAAACTTTGATTTAACTTCTTGTTTTCCCCTCCAGAAGTGGATGATTTGAGAACACTGTCTTGCTTTAAGGGCCTTGTTTAGATTACGAGTATAAATATTAAGAGTGGAAATTAGAAAAAAGGAAAAAGAAAAAGAAAAAGAAAAAGAAAAAGAAAAAGAAAAAGAAAAAGAAAAAGAAAAAGAAAAAGAAAAAGAAAAAGAAAAAGAAAAAGAAAAAGAAAAAGAAAAAGAATGAAAAAAAAAAAAAAAAGGAAGTAAAGGAAAGAAAGATACCCACTCCTCTAGTGATTATGAAAACTTGCTTATAACAGACAATGCAGAGAAAAGAGGAAGAATCACTTTCTAATTCAGAGATAAAAGAACTTTTTTCAACATTTCTTCAGAGTTTGAAAGAGACAAAAGTTCAAACACCCTCTGTAAGCAGAAAAAAATATGATTTCTGCCCACGCTTAACCTTGTTTTCTAATTTAATTGAAACATATTAACTCAAATCTTTAACACAGTAAGCACCATACTTGTTTATCTTAGCCTAAAATGCTAGTTATCCTTTTTCTAATCCTAAAATTCAATACTCTCTAAGGTATGCTTCTACAAATTCAGAAATACCTTTATAAGTTTTTTACATCCCTGATAAAAATCAATCGATTATAGTATTTCCTTTTGTATTCTGTAGTGGATTCAACTTGTTGAGGAAAACAAACAATAATGTAAAATACTTGCATATGCCAACAATATTCAGTGTTTAGACGTATACATACTATTCATTCTTATGATACTGGATAAGACTAGGATGTGTTGACTGTCAGGCTTCATGTTCCATGCTTTGTCTAAGATTAACAAGACGTCATTCAGTGTACTGATGTTGCTTTACAGGCACCAGTAAAGCAGTTTCACAGTGAACTAAGAAGTCACTTTAGGTAGAGCATCATTATTTAATTTGACAAAGCAGGCACACAGTTATATTTAGATTTTCTGATAGGTAAATTGAGTTTAACTTAGGAAAATGGATTATACCATAATAATCAAGATACTGCTATCATTATTCTTGGAGAGGTTCTTTGTCCCAGTCGATTTTTTTTATGCCACTGTGGCATGAGAAAAGGAGTAAAATTAATCTGCAAGACTCCCCTCAGTACGGAAAATTACTAACAAAATAGACCACTGTTTCTTACATCTCCACAGTACTCCTTCACAGGGACATCATCAGGAACCAATTTTAGGTAAATGTATTAAAACTCGGGCTCAGGCTAATGTCAGCTGCAGTTCAGCTGGGGAGATGCAGTCAGGTGGGGAGGCATGAGTCAGCTGATACAAATTAATGCATGTCCCAGAGTCCAAAGTGCTGCAGCATACAGCTAATGAGCTGTAAAAGGAGGAATGGAGGTAAGGGAAGGTAGCCAGGAGCATTAATTGCAAGCAATTTAAGTCTACTTTTGGAAAGCAGAATGGTATCAGTTTTTTTGTTTGATAGACTTCCACATGAACAGCTTATAATTGAAAAAAAAAGATATGTTTCAAACTGATTGTATTCTGACTTCCTTCTCATTCTCTGATTTTTAATGTTGATCTTAAGGGCTGGAATTTAACCACTGGTCTAAAGTTTTAAGTAAAATAGCTTTGATTGACCCTATTGTTTGATGTGGGGATCACAGTTGCTTCAATATGACTACAGGAAGAACTAGCTATCTACTTTTGTACAGATGTAGTTTTCTTTAATAAAACCAATAGGAACTTTCTAAGCACCTTTTGCAATATATAAATTTATACCAAAATATTTTTCAGAGTATTTTGCAGTTCTATGACACAGAAGTCTAAAAGCCTTGCAATAGATATTCTTGTACTACCAAAATGAAGTAATTTATTATAATATGTTAATGTAGGTATTATTCTTATGGCTTTTATTCCAATAACTAGACTTTTAATGTCACCAGAGTTGGGCACTACTTATATGAGTATGAGATTAGAATTAGTCTTTTTACATGTAATACATTATTAAGAAATTAATCCACATTAGTTTAGTAAACATCTAAGAACGGTAGGTATGCAAAAAACAGTGATATTAAAATAACAAGTAAATCTAACATCATTCTATGCTCCCTCGTGTCAAGTATACAGAAATATGGAACATGTGATCTCACAGGAATTCAAACACATTAATTACTAAATAAACACAACAGAAAATAGGTCACGATAGCTTTACTTTTTCCTAAAAATCACACATTCTTTTCTATATGCAGCTAGAAATACCATTCTTGTTTATTACAATTCCTTGTCATGTGCTGTATATTGTACATAATTCTGGCTTATTAAATTCCTGAAGCATGCAATACAATGAACTTAATAGATTTTATGCAAATCATTATATAAAAAAATAAGAGCAGATGGTCCTCAACACATCAGAGCCTTTCTATAGCAGTTTCATATTTTGTTTAAATTAAATGAAATATAAGTTACATTTGTGACACCTTATTTTAATTTATTCTGCTGCACTGTGTGCCTTACAGATTTTCTTTCCTTTTATAGCATTAAAGTAAAATATTCCTGCTCATGTTCCTTAGATATTTAGTTGTTTACCATTTCTGAGTTGTACCATGAATCTATACAGATATTTGTTTATTCCTACTTTTTCACAAGAAGGAAATCTATTGCTATCAATAGAGCACATAATTCATCCCACAGAATTGCCTAAAGAAAAGAAGATGAGCGTTATACTAGGAATCTTTAACTAGTATCTTTTAAACTCTGTTGCTCTACAACTCTGAGACATCTTTCCCTTACAGTTCACTCATTTTGTGTTTTTCCTGACACCAGCCATGTCAGAAGATGAATAGTAGAGCAAATAAATCTTAAAAAAGTTATGGAAACTAAAGACAACAACAACAACAACAACAACAACAACAACAAAAAATCGGAAACTAAAAAAAAACCAGTCATATAACTTTGTTGTCTCCTGAGAGATTTAAACAGCTTATCTAATGATGGTCTCCCCTCTGTTGTCATGGAAAATATGTATCTCATGATCTTCCCCACCTACTCCAGCCAATGCTCCAAAATAATGTCTGATATATATCCATGTCTTTGAACTAAATAACTAGCCTAACAATAAACAATGAACAGAGTAGTCAAAAGGGCTATTAAAAGCTATTAAAAAAACAAACAAACAAACAGTTTTCTCAGTCATGTTTTGAGCAAAAATGCTTATTATAGATAAATTTACAGTTATTATTGGTTTTGGGGTCTATTCACTTATCCTATCGTATAATCGTAACATTTACAAGAAAAAAATAAATTCTTCCTTGCACTATATTTGCCAGTTCCAAAAGTGCTTATTTTTCATAAGACTTTATACAACTTTACTTGCTCTATCTTTTAAGTTTTTCTGAAAAGCAACTATGTAATTTAGGGAAATAAAACAATGGACTGTATATTCTACTGGAAGTGATTCAACAGATGCAAGAGTTATACCAAACATAGTTAAAATTCAGTAGCTTTCACCTCTTTCCCTCTTTCTTTCTTTGTCACCTTTGTTTTGTTTAATATTTTTTTAAAAGCCTCATCCAAAGATGGGACCATTTTAAGATATACGATCATGTAATAGGTGAGGGAGAGGAGAAAGCCTCCAGACAGAGGAAGACCCTGTTATTTGTCCTGCCACCTTGTTCCATTTTCTAGGAGAACTGTGACACAACTACTGGAGTGAGTTTTCATGTTTTATTTAGATTTTTAACTGAAATTATGCCATGTATTCTGAAATAAAAGTTATATATATATTTTTTTTAATCTATTGAAGCATAATTCAGGAATACTTTTCCAGAAGCTATATGTGAGCATTCCAGGTTTTCTGAATCCTGCTAGAAAGCCAGAAAACTCATCACCAGCAGAGTTAACCAGCACAAGCTACAGAATTTAATTTCCCTTGTTTTCAGGAAAAACAATAATTCTCTTATTTACTTAATATAAGGGAATAATTTGTAACAAGTTCTGGGAAATGAGTAATACCAAGAAGTAATCATGCTGTAAATTCTTATGAGACTGCACTCTGTTTGATCTGCCTGTATCCCAGTAGAGACACTTCAGTCCTATTTCAAGGGTCACAGTTAAAAGGAAAATTAAAAACCAAAAACTAGGTTTTGTTTGCAATAGACTAGCAGTGTCCAAAATGGAAAAAAACACATTAACTCTTTAGCAGCAGGTTAATTTTAGCCCTCAAATTAGGAAGAAGTTTACCTTAAGTTTACCCAAAATTAGGAAGAGCCAAAAGAACCCCCTCAAAAAACATGTGGCGTATCTGGATACTGAAAATCCTTATGATTTTTCTGCTCCTAAATTCAAGAAAGCTATCAAATTTCCTCCCAGCCTGGATACCAGAAGCTGTTCTCTAAGGTGGCAGTAACAACATTTTTCCATCTATCTGTCCTTCTCATTCATTACAAATGCCAAATTTTCCAGCTTTCCCTTAAAATTATCTGAGTTCAATATGATGGCATACTGTAAAACAAATCAGAATGTCTGAAGTAATATAAAATACTTCAGGAAATTATCCAAAACAATATTTATTATGTTGAAGTTCAATGAATACTTTGATGACCGGAAATAAGCCATACTTTTAATTAATTAGAATTCCGCAAACTTTACACACTGTGAAGAATAAGCAATGATATAGAATTATGCTTTTACTTTTTCCTGTCAAAACCATGTAATTTTTAATGTCATCTGTATGTTTTGAGCTGTAACAGCAAGAATGGTACAGCTCTAAAGGTGGGGAGAAGTTTTGCTGAAGCTCATAGAAATAAAATGTGACTTTCATAGAGACTAACAAGAGGAATAGTCTTATTCTGTTTAAATATAGCTGAACATACCTCCTCAAAATTACCCCACACAAAAGATCAGAAATGTCAAACATGTAATTGACTTAAGTGATTTTTAGACATAATCGTAGCTATAGACACTGACTTGGTTCCCACATATTTCCTGTACTTGTCATAAAAGGACAAGTGTTTCATAAAAGTGTGCTAGCTAAAATCAACAAGACCTCAAAAACAAGAAGAAAAGGAGCAACGATGATACCTGAAAAAAATAAGTATTGAAACTGTAGGCAAATAAAGTATCACCTATCATTTGCTTGTTCATCTCTAAAGGGAAAGTATTTACTAAAAAGAAAATATTAATTCCATTAATAATCTGACTAAAAACTTGAAAAAGAGAAGAAATAGTAATATTGTTTCATTTTGAGATGATCTATAAAGTTCAAGTTTGAGCAACAAAGCAGAAAACAAAGCAAGACGCCTATTGTGTTTAAACATTCATAGTTACATGTAACATGACAAAGTAAATATTTCTGCAACAGATGCACCACATACACCTGAAGAATTAATTTTCTGCAGTACAGAAGTATTCCTATTCAAATGCTCACATTCTTCACTACTGAAGATGAAACAAAGTATTTACCTTTCAGACATGTTGATAAACTCTTCTTGACTTCAGCACAAGTAGAGATCGACTAACTGAATATTTCTGAAGATTCCGCTTTACTTTTTTTAAATTCTACAATAATGATTTTATATTTTTCTTGAGGATCTGACGCAATTTTGTCAAACTTCTGTATTTAACCAGGAGACATATTTTGTTACCCTTCCTCATGGATTTGCTGGGGTTTTTATTTTCTTTTTGCTACTGATTAGCATGTGTCTTTCTCATGTTTTGATATGTAAATATATTTCCTTAAGAAAGAAATAACATACTGACCATGGGAAGCAGAATTAATTCTTTATTTTGCTTTATTTTTGAGTGCAGCTTTTTCTTTGCTGGTAAAATTGTCTTTATGACCATGAGTTTTCTCTCTTTTACTTTTCTGATTCTCTTGCCCATCCTGACCAGGTTGAGAGTGGGCAAGTAACTCTGTGGTGCTTAGTTGCCAGCTGGGGTTTAACCACAACAGAACTTTATGCAATGAATTGAAAATTTTCAGGAAAACATATGATTTTTAAAGGACTGTGTACTTCCTTTGAATTTTTTTAATCTCTTTGATAGCATTTCGTGCAGTCTTTAAGTCGTTCAGCCAACAGTACTCCTATTATTAAAGGGAATTATTTTTAATTTTTTCCTTGCAGATAAGTGACCCTGAAACAGATTCTAATGAATTCTGAGTATATTAATGACTATAAATTCTCCTTCTGTTTTCCAAATTTTAAAACTTTTGTACAAATCCATAGAAGTTTATGTTTTCCTTCTACTTCTATGCATATTACAATATGCATATACACTTAAGTTTTCAAGTAAGCAAAGAATACAATATCCTTAACGTAATGGTAGGGACAGAAAGAGAAAATAGAGAAGCTTATCTGTCATTGGTCTGAAAATGATGAAAAATACTTCTTCCTGTGCTTAGACTGTCCAAAGTTGTCACAAGAGCTCAGGATAAAAATTTGAGCCTAATTAGTTCTGCATTCCCTTGCTTCAATTTGGCTGACCTACATTAAATGGTTTCTTTATCAGCCTGCTTCTGGAATTAGTCATGTATTCTCTGTAATTGTTTTTCATTCTTAGTGTATATGTCCTCTGCCTTGATCTCATTTTTAATATGTTTTTAAGTTACATCCAGCAGTTTGCATGTGCATGTGTTTGTTTAAGTAGATGTGTACACAAGATACACATAAAGATGCACAATCCAAATATTTTGTTTTGAACAATATGCATAGTGCTAATTCTGTTCTATAGTTCCAAAACTTTGAAAGTAATCAAATGTACCACAGAAATTGCCATGATGGAACAAATACTTCATCGCTTGGCATGGTCATGATATTCAATTGCATTTAGCTCCCTCATGGTTCTTGCGTTCACCAGCTAAAATCTTTACAACATTTTAGTTTATTCACTCTTTAAGAACACTATCTTTGAACATGTAAAGGTTACTGGTCCAAAAAAACCCAAAAATCAAGCAAGCAAAATCAAACAAGAAACCAGTACTTCTTATGGGTCACAGTCAAAGGTGGCTAAAAAGAAGAACAGGGTAATTTTTCTAAAATCTCTTATAATAATTCCTTTTATCAAAGTGTGGGATTCTAATGATGTGATATGTGATACTGAAACTTATGAGTTCTGCCAGAGTTACAAGTAAAAACAAAATTTTCAGCACCTCACCACTCTGCTTCACCTCTCTACAATGAACCAAAATTGTTCTTTCATTCTCTACATACATGCAGGCGCAGCTAGTTTCAACAGAGAGGATATAAATGGCTCTACCCTATCAATGTCTTAGCTTTTGTTCTTTCATCCATTAATGAACAGTGAAAGTTACTGCTTGAGTCCTGCTCTACCCTTAAAGACTTTACAAGTAGCATGCTCAGTCATTCTGCAGTAGTGGCATGTGTCAGCTGTACACACACATAAGTTTTGGAGACTTGCACAAAATAAATTAAGTTACTGAAAAGAAGGTCTCCAAGGAGTCTTAACTTGGCTCTGTTAGGCATACATGGACTGAAATAGTTCAAAGTTTTGTGATTTAGACAAATGTTTACTGTTTCAGTCGGCCATTAAGGATTCAGCAAACAACACATATAACTCCTCAACTGCCAGTCTTGCTTCAAAAGGTCTTCTCAAGAATTAATTAGTTGCACACCAATTATGTTCATTGCTAGTTATAATGTTACAGACTAAAAAAGTGTATTTGCAGAAACACATCACACGTACTTCATGTCCACGTACTTTCTAGTAATACTAACACACATTCATACTAGAAATTAGTGGAAGAAATATCAAGTAAAATTTCAGTCTATATAATTAAAATTTTTCATGGTTATCTGTAGCTAAAGAAAAGACTTCAAATCACCTATTTCTACAAAAAAAAAAAATCAGACCATTTAAACAGTAAAGACACCGACAAATTCATCTCTAATGATGAAATTGTAGGTGTTTGTGTGACAAATTAAAAAAAAAAAAAGAAAAGATAATTGACACTAAAAAGAAAAGAGTCAAAACAAAAGAGTTGATTTACAATGTAGTTTTCAGAGTCTAAAATAGATTATCATAAGCAAAGAATAAATTGAAATAAAAATAAAACTAAAACCAGGGATAAGTGAAAACAAATAAAATATAATGGCAATGGAAACCAAAATAACAAAGGAACTACTGAAAGAACTCAGAATGATCATCACAAGATGATATGCAGAAATGGAACAACAGACAATAGGTAGAAAAATCCATCTAATTATCAGACACATTATTAGAGAATATGAAACATGAAAAGATTTCCTCTTGACACTTTTTAAATTAAAGCATCTCAATTGTTTGGTTGGTTGATTTTGTTTTGGCTCTGGTTTTGTTTCTGTTTATTGAGTCAGGAGTCCAAGACAGTTAAAATCCTTGAAAAGGAACTGCTTTGACTTTAAATGAGCATCCCAAAGACAGCAAAAGTTTCCAATTTCCTAAACTATATTTAATTACAATACAAAGAGAAAAACTGCTACAAGTCAGTCTTTTAAACAGACTTGAATATAAAATAGTGTTGAAAGACATTTCTGCTCTGCCCACTGGATCTTCGAAGAAAAAGAACAATTTCCGTTATTCCCCCTTTCTGCACTGATTTTTAGGTCTAAGAAAACAAAACAAACCTTTTGATTCTTAGTTTTCCTATCACTTCTGTGGTTTTTTTGTGTGGTGCTTATTGGCTGCAACTTCCTCATTCATATCAGGAATCTCAGTTGAGATACTACAGAATCAGGATACACTGAAATAAATCCAGTTGTACTCAGAGAAGGAGTATGCCCTTTATCCCTCCTTCCAGAAGATTGCCTCTGCTTTGTAATGCAGTTTCAAGACAAGGTGACCAATCACATGTATTTAAACAAAAGATCAGTCACACAGAAAACACACAGTAAACCAAGAACAAGTCAGTAAGTGTCCTGTCATACTTTTCTACAAGCTATGGGAGTTAGAGCACAACAAAAAACATAATAACAGCTTCAGCTTGTCAGGAAAGGACCCACTGTGACTTAAGTAAACTCTGCTGAAGAAGAAATGCATACAGATAAACACAAGCTCTTTGCTGCCTAGAACTATCTCAATACTTACTGAGACTGGTTCTGTATTTTGGGAAGCACCATTCTGCTGTAATATTATTGTAGTAGGCCTATAAATGCCACAATGTGGATTCTATTAATAAAACTACTCATTAACTTAGTCGACATGCAATTTCTTGTAGGGTGTATGCTTTATAAGCAAAGTCCTTTACCACAATTTTTTTTTTTTTTACTTTTTTTTTTTTTTTTTTTTTTTTCTGGTTTTCCAAAGGATTCATACTTTAAGGTTTTTTAGGAAAAAAGGAAATCAATTAACAGTCAAACAACAAAGGCAAAATAGATGGTCCAATAGAAACAGAAGAGTAACCAAGACTCAACCTTAAAATCTTATGGGAAGAAATTTGATTTCCTACAGTTGATGACAGTTTTCAGAACTTTTTAAGTCTTGTAAGATGTTTTACTCAGTGAAAACTGATAAATTTCTGCACAAATAGTATTTTTTTTTTTTTTTAATTACAAAGTTATAGTCAGAAGCACATTTTTTTTCTCTCTCATAATTAGGTTTATGGATTAACAAGCCTGAATAGGTTTGATTCCTAAAACAAAGCTTTTCCCTAGTCATTATAACCAAGTAACCCTCTAGGACAAGGACAACTGGAATTGCTAGTATCTGGTTATGTGCTTTGTATGGAATTTGCAAGACATTAAGATGAAGGTATCTTCATCACCTTCCTGTGGTTTTACTTTACTTGGTTCTGCTGTGACTAATTTTTCTAATTCACCAGACATGTAGCATTAATTTATTTGGCTTTTGTTTTTCTTTGTGAGATAGTCATTGTTTTATAAAGATAGCTGTAACAAGCAGGCAGCCTATGAGAATTCCATCTTTGTGATTAGAAAATAATTATGAAGCATAGGGAAACATAGGCCTGTTAAAAGACCAAAGCTTTTGAGAGCAGACACACAATGAGGTGCAGAGGAGAATATAAATGGGAAGAGAGCAGGCATAAGATCAGCAATGAAGACCATGCATCAATAAACAAGTCTTAAATGGTCAGTTTAAAAAATGCAGACCTAGATTTAGGCAAAACTGGTGTTAAGGGTAACAAAAAGAACTAAGAAATTTTATACAATATACATAAAAGGGATTTGGATACAGCATGGACCTCCATAACAAGGAAGAAAGAAAAAAATGCAAAAGCCTGTAAGAAAAATATAAAAAATTATCCCAAATACATCCTACAATAAGGAAATAGAAAACATCAACATGAACATCATATTCCTCCTGGAGAGTGATTCACTGTGATATATGATATAATGTAATTCGTGTAAAGTTGTAAAATAATGTAGAATAAGCAATGTTTGTTTGATAAAATAATAAAAAACTTGAAAACCAAAAGCTGCGGAGGGAGGAACAGGGATTGCTTAATCGCAGCACTGTAACTGCCAACAAAAGCTGAAGAGCTGGGATTAGCAAAACAATAGATGTAGCCATGGTGGAGATGGCTTTGTCCAGGGAACACCCAAACAATAAGAGCCTGATAAGCACCCACGATTAAAATAACCAGAGCCATGGGGAAAAATACATCTGAACGCCAGTTTCCAGTAAACCAAAATCTGCAAGTTACATCTGAGTACTATCTTCCCAAAAAACAGAACCAGCCTTCATCAGAATTCATCATCTCCAAGAATATGGTTTTGCCTGGCCCAATGCAATGAAAGAAAACCATATGAATATGTGGAACGATGAAAGAAGACAAAGACCTCTGCTCTGGGCTATAAAAACTGTACAAAAACTGGGCTGACCAAGGTAGTTTTGTGAACATTGGGGGATCTGATGCAATAGAGATCCAATCAGAGTGTGTTCACCCAGTGCCAACCCCGGGCCCGGCGCTGTCCCTTTTTTTGATTGTGGCTATCGAGGACCTTATTTCGGTCGCAAAATAAATATCGCTTATTTTAATCATATTTAATTTGGCTTGATCTCGTTTTTATCTATAACATTCACAAATGCTGACCCATCACCCAACAGCTCCCACCCACCATTACAGTTGAAGCAAGACAACTCACCATACAGAGCAATAGGGGAATTAGAGAAAAACACCAGGAAAAGAGACAAAATAAGGAGTACGTATGCTATAATTTTAACTGCACTACTTTTATTTCTTTTTCTCTGGCAATATTTATTTTAAGCTAGCAATTTAATGTTTTTACTTTCATGTGATGTCTGCTTCCTCTTTGCCTGCGAACAATATTTGCAATATTGAATGCAGTATTTTCAGCTAGGCTTTGTGGCTGGGATTCCCCAAAGAAGAGTGCTATGTATATACTGTCTTAATGTTCCAGAAAGTCAGATATAAGTATAGAACCAATGTATAAGTCACCAACATTTGTTGCCACTTCAAAATTGTTACGATTGGCTCGAATAGCCATGTACCAGTTCAACAAGTAATGCTGTAAATTACAGTGGACATAGAGATTCACAGATCTCTATTTGGCTGTCGTAAGGGGCTGTCAAGATATCATGAATATTAAAACTCATGACCTGAGATGCTTTTGAAACAAGAATAGCTTTTTCAGGAAAGAGACAATCTAGAGTTCTGAAAGAATTTAGAGACATTTTGGAATGAAAAATGAGATTTTTTTTTTTTTTTTTCTGCAAGAGATACCAACAAAAGCAAAAGAGATGGTTTAAAAATAAAGCTGAGGTTGAAAATACAGACTCTGAATTCACAGATCAGATATAAGCCTCAGGGTTTTCTAGTCCTGTGGTACAGCAGTACAGAAGGCAAATGAGAAAAGAGATGGAAGCCCAGAAATATGAGATTTAGGAGCCAAGACTGGCAGGAACTGAAACTGTCTCTGTCTTATGAGAATTTTGGTATGAATAATGCATTTTCACTCTTCTCTCACCCCTCCAAAACCATAAAATATCATATTTCTGAATGCAACCTGTGGCACTCAAAAACTTCCAGCCAACCCTGTTATTTTGAAACCCAGAATGGTACTTAAGTAATGCCATGTCTGACTTACAGTATTGTGGTGGCTTGGTGCTGGTGGGACAGCAGGTGCCCAACAAAGCCACTCTGCCACTCCACAGTCTCAAAAGGACAGGGGAGATGATATTTTGTGGGTCGAAATAAGGACAGGGTGATCACTGATGAGTGATCTCCAATCACCATCATGGGGAAAAACTGGGTTAATTGGGGAAATTATTTCAATTTATTACCAGTCAAATCACAGTAGGATTATGAGAAGTAAAACCAAGCCTTAAAAAACCTGGCCTCCACTCCTCCCATCCTCCCAGACTTAATTTATTTTCAATTCTCTACCTCATTCCCCTGCCATCAGCACAGCAGGACAGGGAATGGGCTTGTGGTCTCTTCATCGCATACTGTTACTGCTTCTACTTTCTCTCCAGAGAGAGGACTCCTTGCTCTTCCCCTGCTTCAGTGTGTGCTCTCCCACAGGGGCAGTTCTCCAGCATCAGTCCTCACAGGATGCAGTTTTACATGAACTGCTCCTCTCCCACGAGGTGCAGTCCTTCAGGAAAAGATTCACAAATCCAGCAAATCTGCTCCAATGTGGGCTCCTCCAGAGACTGCAGGTGGATCTCTGCTCCACCATGAACCTTCACAGGTTTCAGGGACACAGCTGCTTTACCATGGTCTGCATGGCAGGCTGCAGGCTTCCAGCAAACTGTGTTCCACCACCTGTAGCACATCCTCCCCTCCTTTACTGACCTTGGGGCTTGCAGGGCTGTTTCCCCCAGTCTCTCACATATTCCTCTCATCTCATTTCTTTTCTGCATAATAATTCTTTTTCTCTTCTTTAATATGTTGCCTGAGAAGTGCTACCACTGCTGCTGATCAGCTTGTCCTTAGCCAGCAGCGGGTCTGTCTTGAAGCCAGCTGGCATCAGCTCCATCGGACATTGGGGAAGCTTCCAGCAGATCATCACAGAAGCCACATTGTAGCCCACTGCTACCAAAACCTTGTCATGTAAGCCCAATACAAAAATTCTCTTTCACAAATGGAAGCTTCCCCCTGGCTATTTAGGAAGTTTTATTTCAGACAAATTATCTATTACAAGTTTTATCAAATATTCTTTTGCTGCTTTCAGATTGATAATGCTGAATTACTAATTGCCAGATATATTTGAAGGTGTATGTAGGTTAGCACACAAAGTCTTAATAACAAAATTGTTTTAACACATCTTTTCTCTAGGAAAATCTCCTTACTTGTAATTGAGAGTATTTGTTAAAGCCTGCTCTAAGCAAAGATTTTGGCTGGTTTTGAAGGATGATAGGGGGTTTGATATACTATGGGATCAAGGGGAATAATAGTGAGGAAATAACCTGCTTTGTGGACAGTGTGTTCTGCTAACAATAATCAGCAGTCTTTTGAGGTTTGTCCTCAATTAAAAATTTTAGCCACTATATATCTACCTTTTTTTTTTTTTTTTCCAGACTTTACAGTATAATGATTACCAGACTGTCCCAAAAGAATATGAACAGATTAGCTCAGGGAGAAGACAGGTTTATACCAGCTACAAATGTCATACTAGACTGCCTAAACTAATTTTTAAAAAACCCAACCCCATGGAATAATTGAGGCAGGACATTGCACAAAACAAAGCATTAACAACATTTTGTTTAGAAAAAGATTTTTTATGAGTCCAGATGGGGACAACCTAGGAATTCCCAACATTCAGCATGAGAAAATAAGAGGATTTTGTGACTATCAATTCATTTTTATCCTTAATATGGAGGTCAACAACTTTAAATCAAAATAAAAAAAGGTAAAAGAAAATAATTTGTTTAAGAATCACACTATGGGATTTGAGATGACACCTCGAGCCCTACCTGAGCAAATCTAAAGAGAGAGATAGACATTTTCATTACATATTAAATGACTGAATTACATGCAGTGTTTTTAAATTAAATTAATTAAATGTATTAATTAATTAAATGAAATTACATGCAGTGACTGTCACACCCAGAACACAGAGATCTTACTGCTGATGTGCAGTCTGTGTGGCACATGCACCACCCACAAGCAGAAAGTGTCTTGCACTGGGATGACCAATGAGGCTTGCCACATCATTGCCTATTGTACACAGGATTTCCACATGGTGAGGTACAACTGCACTATAATGAGAGACTCTTCTATAGCCAAACTACTATTTTGTTGCTGTATTTAAATGGTTAAAGCACTATCCAAGTACTTTTACATTTTTAAGAGAGGACAAGCTTTGGGGAATGCATGCAACCAACACCTGCAGAAGAGGGCAGTTTCTGTCTTCTAACAGACATGGAGTTTTTGTCTTGGACCCTTGTGTGAAGGGAAGGAAAAAGGTCTCCTTAAGCCTTTCTTCACATCTCCACAATAGTTGACTCTGGTGGGTTGACCTTGTCTGGACACCAGGTGTCCACCAAGCTCCTCTATCAGTCCTCCTTCTCAGGCGATAAAGGGAAAATAAGATGGAAAACAGCTCCTAGGATGAAACAGGGCCGTTTGCCAAACAGAAGCAACATTTTGAACGTGCACAAGTAAAGAGTAAAAAGTGTAATTTTATTCTCTACTTCCCATCAGGAAGCAATTTTCAAACACTTCTCAGGAAGCAGGGCTTCAGAACACATAGTGGTTGCTCCAGGATGGAAATATGGTGAATACTGAATGCTTCCCCCACCCCCCTTCCTCCCCCTTTCCTTAACTTTTATATCTGGACTGAAATAATTTAGTATGGAATATCCCTTTGGTTATTTTGGTTCAGCTGGCCTGGTTGTATCTCATTCCAGGGTCTTGCCCACTCCCAGTCCCTTGATGGGGGAGTTTTGGGGAGACAGCACTGGTGCTGTGCCAGTGCTGCTCAGCAGTACCTAAAACTCTGGTGTGTTATCAACACCTTTCCAGCCACCAATGCAGAGCACAGTGCTGTGAGGGCTGCTGTGGGGAAATGAACTCCAGCTTAGCCAGACCAATATATGGGCACCATCTGACCTTCCGAGTTCATCAACCTTTGTTGAAAATAGAAAATAAAGAGAGAAGAAAGGCAAGGGATACAATGTGAACATAGACCATACTTAACTTTAGGCATCACTTGAGGAAAACTCTGCCAGAAAACAAAATGAGAAATAGGTATTTGAGTGTTAGGAGGAAATATGATAAGGACATTAAAAAAGCATCCATACCTATAGTAAGTTACTATGTATTTGACTGAGAAAAAGATAGAGGAATAGAAATTGTCACAGGTTAAATTGGATAAAAGTGCAATATTTTCAAGATCTCTGAAGGACTAAACTTTGTTACAATTATACTATTCATCAAATGATTTATCTCTATTTTCCATCACCATGACATTTAATAATAAAATATTTGATTAGTTGGTGTAATTACATTTTTTTTACCCCACATTATTTTTTTTTTCTGTCACAGAGTATTCTGTGTTAGAAGGGGCATCAAGTCCAACTCTTAGTCCTGCACAGGATAGCCCAAGAATCACACTCATGCACAATTGTCCAAATGTTTCTTGAACTCTATAATATTTAATTTTTATAATAACTCCACAGAACAAAACTCTGTTAAGAATTAAATTTCTTTATGTGTAACCCAGACTCATCATGATGCATGTTTGAAATTTCCAACCTTCTTCTTTTCTTTACCATTTTTATAATTTTGCCTACCAGTACTGATTCTGCCTTGGAGATACATGCAGATCAAGATCATTATCTGCTTTTTCTCAAAAATCCCAACAGGAAAAAAAAATTAATACACATTCATAACCTATTAGTGAGGTTTCTTTGAGGTACTTTCCTGAAATTGTATTGCAAAATCTCAACAATTATAAGATTCCCTACACTTTTTTTTCTGTCCAAAATTTTGCAATGTCACCCTGTTGCTACTTATATGTATTTCTTCAGATGACTGACGTTTAATAAATACTCATAACTTTTTTTTTTAGTTACTGTAATCCCCCCACACCCTTCCAACCCAAATATCAATTTGCAATTATGTGACAGCATCTGTCACAGAGTCATCTGTCAGCTCTCTGTGATCCTTTTCATCTGCTTATTTCCTGTTTTCTTTTCTTTCCACCACCATCTCTGCAGCTCTGGGGGGAGCACTTTGGGAAGTACCGGGCCACATAGCAGAAACATTGACAGTGCTCCCTGTGTCATCAGTGGCTTCTCAGTCCCAATATCCCTTAAGGAGAGGGTGTAGCCTGCAGTCATGCTCCCATCTTGAGCTCCCACCTCTCATCTCTACAGCAGGTGAGTAGGTCGTAGAGCAAATCAGTAGGTTGTTTCTAAAATTGAGGTCATGCACATACGAGTAATTGATCTACACAGAGCCATGTGAGAAGAGGAGTTCAGCAATCCCCTAGGTGTTAACACAAGGAGAGGGTCAGGAACATTCATTTTTTGTGCAGTGGGGACCTGCATGTCTCTTGTCCCAGACCCCAGGGTCTTGAGCAGAGCAGGGACCCAGTAGGAGGTAGGCCAGCCCTGATGCCCTGATTTACCCCAGATCTACATGGTAATCCCACGTGGGACTTGTCTCATTTCTGCTAAAGATCCAGGGCCAGCATCAATCAAGTATAAATCTGACTTGACAAGTGGAACAGAACCAGCAGATCTCAATAGGCAGATTAAAAAAAATGAGTAAATTACATACTGGCAGAGGTGGGCATGTATTTGTATTAAAGTTGACTGAAGGGGAAGTGGTGAGGAAACACACACACACCTAACAGTACCATACAGCCTGCTCAGATGTTTTCTGGTTGTAACATTTCAAACCTGTTTTATCATTATACACACAATATGAAGAGATAAGAACATTAGAGAGAAGGTGGATATTTACATACAATACTAAATGAGCAATAGATGCCTCATGTTCTAGACTTGCCTGACATAATGACAAATGCCAACAGCTGGAAAAATTAAAGTTTAGAGGAAGGACTAAGTGTTCCCTTGTAAAATTGCTGTATAAGTTGATATATTCACACATCCTTCAGTTGAAACATGTAAAACATGGTAGCATAGCTTGATATTCATCGATCAACAGCTACCTCACAGCAGACTGTATTTCCAAAAGGATCTGAGCTCTGCCTTTTTAATTAAGGTGGCTGGAATAGACTACTAAATATAGTTTGAAAGGGTATTGACTCTCTTTCCCTCACACCAATATATTTGCAATGTATAAATATATGTAAAAGTACCTATTACTTTAGCTATCTGTTCATCATGCTAAAGAGAGCTGGGGTGAAGAGAATAAATGGTGCTGTGGATTTTTTCCTGCTAAAATTCACTTAATTTTCAATTAATTTATTCCAATAGAATGATATAACAGAGATTCTTACACAGAAATCAAATTCTAACTTGGTGTTTCTAGCTAAAAATAAACTGTGTTTCTCAATTAAGGTATATATCTGTTTTATTTTGCAGAATGTATAGAATGATTCCTCACAGAGATATTTGATAAATAAGAGCTCAACATACAAAACCGTTAATCAAATTTTATTTACTTCTGATGGCTTTTGCTATATAGGAAGTTGTAGTAATGACATATGTTGTCATACTGCAGAGAAAGAGTATCTTACTATTTTAATTCCAGGGTTATCTAGCAAATACTTGGGTTGTATCTAATGTCTTCAAACGTCTGCTAGATACACTCTGAAACAGCTACACATTTTTCTTCCTGACATGTTTCTTACTTGTGAAAAAAGTGTTCCAATGACATATTAAATATATAACAATTAAATATATAATATATATATATTATATGTATAGAGGGCATACAGAATATGCTGTTTGGAGAAAAAGATAAATTATCATGGTAGTCAATGGCCAAAGATTCATGCTAAGTGCATTATGGGGCACTGGATGTTAAAGATTCAACCTGGGATGCCCTGGTCATTTTAACAAAACAAAACAAAACCTCTAATCTTTTCAGAGTTTATTATTGTGTTGTTGGTTTGCTTTTTTTTACAATAGACAGTGGGGATGTAATTCCTGATGTTCTGCTAACAGTTGCTTGTATCTCGGATTATTGCAAATAAACTGTCTTCACTATATAGAATCTCTCACAGCTACCTTTTTCAAATTGAAATCTCAGTGGGGCTTTGATTAAAATGAAAAAGAACTTAAATGAAATTTTAGTAGGTGATTCAGTGTACTTTTCTCCTCTTAAACCTTTTTATACTTTCTATAATTATGGTTTGAGTAGTTCTTTCATACTTACAGTATTTGTTAAATTTGTTAAATTTATTAAACAGTAGTGTTGACAAGCAAAAAAAAAAAGAATAAATAGATTCTGCTTCACTGATTTATGTATATCTGTGTTTAAACTGCAGCAATATATTTTTTATCCTATGTACCTTTTTGTTTATATTGTATTTTCATTGATTTTATTTGACCCTTCTTTTTCAAAGGTAGAGCAGAAGGGTTGTTTGTGGGACTGGTTTTGTTGTTTAGCTTTTGTTGGTCTTGGGTTTTTTTTAATAGCACCAGCTGTAGAGCAGATACACATTCTGAGTTAAAACATGTTCCATGTTTCACTCTAATAGTTATTATATTTGTTATGTACTATACTTTTTATCTCACAAGGAAAACATTGTTAAACTCCTGATTTTGTGAAATTTGTCCAGTGATAATGACCACTGCAGAAAAATCCCAGAAAAATCAGTAAATGGTAATGGTAGTTCCTCCTTAGCTGATTTAATCATTCATAGGGTAATGTTAAGGAGCCTATAGTGTTGATTCAGAAGATTCTTGAGAATAATTATAAGAATTTGCTTATGAAAGTGGGATGTCTGAAAATTAGGTACTGGCCCAGTTTTTCTAAGGAAATTTTGTCTTCTGAGAATGTGACTTAACCAGCTGCAGAAGTCTGTTGTTGACATGTCCTTTGCCCTGATCTTATTGTCATTCAGAATAGCACAGAATCTCAGAATCACAGAAACATAGGATCATAGAATAAAAGATCCGTAGAAACAGAGAATAATTTGTACTGGAAGGGATTTTGAAGGTAATCTACCTCAATCCCCTTGCAGTGAGCGCAGACATCTTCCACAGGACCAGGTTGCTCAGAATCCTCTCCATCCTGGCCTTAGACACTCCCAGGGATGTGGCATCTACCTCCACTTTGGGCAACCTGTTCCAGTTTTACACCATCCTAACTGTAAAATATTTCTTCCTTTATTCTAGTGAGAATTCCCTCTTTTTCAGTTTACAACCATTACTCTTCCCATCTCAACCTGCTAAAAATCTGTCCCCATCTTTCTTATAAGCTCCATGTAAATGGCTGCATTAATATCTCCCTGTAACCTTCTCTTGAGGCTAAGAACCCCAGCTATCTCAGCCTGGCTTCATAGGAGGATTATTCCACCTCTGATCATTTTTGTGGCTTCTGAACCTGCTCTCCTGTGCTGAGAATCCTGGAGCTGGATGCAGCACTCTGGATGGAGTCCCATGAAAACAGAGGAGCAGAATCCTCTCATCCTGTTGGCCATATTGCTTTTGATGCAGTCCAGGGTATGATTGGCTTTCTGGGCTGCAAGAACACATTGCAGGGTCAAGTCCAGCCTCTCATTCACTAGTACCTCCAAAACCTGCTCTCAATCCACTCATCTTGCAGCCAGTATTGATATTGAGCCTTGCCCCAGTTCAGGTACAATACATTGCACTTGGCTTTGCTAAACTTCATGAAGTTCCTATAGGCCCACTCCTCAAGCTTTTCCAGGTCTCTCAGATTGCATCCCATCCTTTAACTGTGCCAACTGCACCACTTCAGCTTGATGTCCAAAACTCTGCTGACAGCGATCTCAATCCCACTGTCTATGCCATTGATGAAGTTATTAGACAGTACTCATCCCACTGGTAACCCCAGAGGGCCATCACTTGTCTCTGAGCTCCATCTGGACATCCAGCCAGCTCCTCATCCAGCAGTCCACTTATGAAATCCATATGTCTGCAACTCAAAGAGAATGATGTTGTGGGGGTTCATATCAAAGGCTTCACAAAACATTCTTCATGGGTTTTTCTTCCCAGTAAGCTTGAGCTGATTGTCCTTCACATGCTACAATTTATTACAGCCTTAGTCCAGAAGGTAAACTAGTGAAGTATTAAACAAACATATATGTGCTAAAAATTATGTAGACTCACATTCAGAAGAAACTGTGTTATTAATGTGTAATGTGTTATTAAGTAGTTGTCTCTCTGGTTATTACAAAATTGAAAGTATGATCTGTGATTGTGACAAAGAAAGTCAATCTGACTACATAAAAAACCAAGTATAACTAATGTGCATTCCTTCATATGCTTAGATTCTATGACATTTATATTTTATGTATGGAAAAAAATTCATTCTTCTTAAGAGCTATCCACTTCATGTATTTTATTTTTTTAGTTTTATTGCTACACACCTTACTTGTAGCCACAAATATCCTATTTAGCATTTTACTGAAAGTAATTTCTGCTGTCACATGAATCTTAATACTTTCTTCATGTTGACATGCTACCTAAGAATAATTTGAGTTATATGGTTGTTTGTTCTTTCAGCACCCAATGTTGTGTGAAAAATAACAAAAACAATTAAATGTGTTATTGTACTTAATTTTACCATCAATATTATCCCTCAGGTCAGTTGCTCTTCTACTGTGATTTAATCAAATTGTAAGGAAGAACTGTAGAGTCCAGGGATTATTTTTGTTGAATGAACATGTTCAGCTACAGTTCTGAAATCAATGAACTGGAAAGATGTCAGCTCATGCTGGGAACACAACTTAGCTGTATGGTAATAAATGCACTGAGAAGGTGTCAGGCAAACAAAGCCATAGCCTGCAGCACCAAATGACAGTTCTCTGAATTAGTATCCCTGTCCTTGAGCTTAAATCTGGATGTGCTTCAGATCTTTCTAGTAAAATTCTTGATATTGCACTGTGAAGTTATCAGATTAATGCCTCTCTGCTTTTGCTGGATTAAATAAGAAGTGCCATAAAATAAAAAGAAGGGAGAAAAAAAATTCACTCTATTTGGATTTTTTTCCCCTTTGGAAACAAAAATGTTGCAAAAGTTATGGTATTCCATAGAAATGTCAGCACTGCAATCTGTCTGCAGAAGTCTGCATAATTGGGGGAACCTTCACTAAACACAATGTCTAAGCAGCACCAAGTAAAAGGTCATGTGTTATTATTCACTGTGTAGCGCAAGAGGGAAGAGCAATTAAGAAAGCCAGTGGGAAAGGCAAAAGCATCAGCACTGCTCCTAAAACTCTGCTAAATTTCAGAAGTGGCAGAGTGGGAGGATACCATATGTATTGGTCCCTATGGCTAGCATCTTTAATTTCTGGATGAAAGGAATCAAGGTAAAATCAAGAGTCACAAACTAAGCTGACAGCAAAAGAAATAATGAATTAATTTGAAAAAAAAAATAGAATAAGAGAATAACAATAAGTTAGAAACATTCAGCCTCCTACTTCCAACATCCCACCAACACCTCATACAAGTCTCAGTACATTACTATTAGGGATAGGGATTTATTGAAAATGGGAGTGTATCTGGTCAGATTTGCCAGCACTGATGTTTTCTGAATTCCTGGATTAGAGTTATTTTCAGGTTTTAAATGCAATTTAAGAAGCTGGGATATGCAGATTAATAGGTTTTGTTTATCCTTATGCTCACTTTTAATGCATTCAGAGCAGGTAATTTTTCATCCTGGGTTACAGCAATCCTTTGCTAGAACCTTTTGTGAACACTGGTGTGACTGACTGTATAAACTAATTTTCTTTTCTCTTTGTTAATCTTTTTTAGCCAGCGGTACAAATATGGGAACACCTGAAAGGCATTCTTTTATGATTGTTAAGTCATGGAACTACTAGATAAATATAACTCAGAAAACATACTCATTAGAAAGACTGGTTCAGTTTTCTGAGTTTCACTTAATCTGGAGTTTCAATAATGTGCTGTAATTGTTTAAGATGTGCAGGATAATTACATACAAAATCTTTTGAGCAAAAAAGGAAACATACTATAGGTAAAGCCAATGATAGATTGCTGTTATAACAGAAATCTTAACAACACAATCAATCAATTATTTTTATCCCAGATCTAATTATTATAGGGAAAAAACCCTACTGTTACAATCTAATCCTACTGGTCTCAGTGCTAATACTCCACTTAGACATACTTGCATATTCTATAATATATAGATCTTTCTCAAGTACTATGTTCAACATTCCTTTTGGGTCCCTTGTCCTTGGGTTGACAGCTTCAGTTTTCTTGTGTTTGTGCAGCAATTTGCAAGAATCTGAAATTCCATACCAGAGGGATTATGATATTAGTGATTTCTTCTTCCTCACCCTAGGATTCAATTTGGGTTACTCTTGCATGTTTTTTAATGTATTTTTGCAGGTTCCTGTTACATCGGAATTTACTGTACAGAGTATGTGTTACATAGCTTACACACTTGCTTTCTTATCCCAAGACTGGTTATGGTTAGTCTCAACTTTAGATCTGTTTTTTTGTTTGTTAGTTTTTTTTTGTTTGTGTTTGTGGTTTTGTTGTTGTTGTTGTTTTTCTTTTAACGGATATTTGTTGGAGTTTGTAGCTCTGAGATCTCCAATACTTTGTGATTGGGGTGGGGGGAGCGTGGCAGGGAAGTCTTAGAGCTTAGTTTGGCAAAGTGAAAATAAAGTTCCAAAAGGGCCAGCACAAGTTGAGACAAAAGCATGACAAGTATCAGTTTTGCAAACTCAGTTCAAAGGCTGTGGGCTGTTATTAACAACACTAATATCATATGTATCACTTCACTTTGCACTTCCAGTATTCTGAGTGGTCTATGGGGAAGATGTAGCAATAACTTTGTGAACTCATCATGTGTACCTTCTGGCTTAGAGCCAATTTTGTAGCAAGACAGTAGATTTTAAAATAGACTTTGCATGGCTTTTAAGCAGGCCATGCAAGGAGGAAAAGCTCTTATGCTCTTCTAATTGTCTGCCAGATTGGTCAAGGACCAGGCATATATTATGGCCAAAAGCAGAACATGAAACCAAAAGTGTAAATTAAGCCTGTGTGACTTTAATGAAAAAGTTCCACAGTACATGGATTATTTTTCATTAGCTTAAATGTTAGTCCCTGTAGCTGCAGATATGGCATATTTGCTGTAATTGTTCATTAACATATTTTTTATGCTGCTGCTAAATTATGCAAATAAAAATTAAGAATTCTTACAAAATCATTATAGATCCTTTCCTATAATAGAAACGTGAAAAAACCTTTCCACTATCTTTTTATTAATAATGTGTGTTGGTGGCAAGACAGTTTAAGTTACAATGGTTTTAGTGCTACTTGTTGGTCCATATTCTTGTTTGTTTCAGGGTTTTGCTGGGCGGGTTTTTTGTTTATTTTTTGGACGTTTTTAAACTATTTTTAAACTTTTGAATTGTAACATTTTTTAATATCCTGTTAAAATACTTAATTGAATAATAAAATTCAAATCAACTTTTTGGGTAAGTACATTGCAGCAACACTATATTTAGTTTTCTTTTTTCCTTTAACTTCAGAAAATCTTTATGAAATACTGCTAAAAATAATTCAAAATTAATGGCAGTGAACAAGAAAGTTTATGTCCTTCCACTGACTTATCTCAACATATACGTAATGGAAGGGTGATAGTTTTCATAGTTTTCAGTGAACTGAATTGTATTTATTAATATCCCTTACTACTCCTTGTAACAAGTTATTTATGTTGTGATGAGATTAAGTACATACTTCACTGATTCCTTTGTGCTGTAGTACTTTATTATTCATTTATTTTAATGCAATTAATGGACTGGTTTGTGGGGTTTTTTTGTTTTTTTTTTTTTTTTTTTTACCTTTTGATGAGGTGGGAATATACTCTTCAGTTATCTAATCTTTAATGTATAAAGTACCTTCAAAAGAAATAAAATCCTATATTTAAGCTCTACAGTAGCAGAAATGGTAAATATAAAGCTTGAATCAGGACCAAAGCAGGATAACATGTATCATGCATAATAAACTACAGTATAATAACTAAATCAATTATTATATTTGCATTTTAATTGACAGTGAACTACTGATTATTTTTCAGTAAAACAGGAGACTATGTTCTACTGCATAGAAATTCAATACACACATATGAGACTATATCAACTGACAGTCACTAAAAGTTTTTTTTTTATTATCAGGTTTTAGTCATAAATACTTATTTAGGAAAAGACAGACTGGTGCAAAATCTGGTCAACAAACTTCTAAAACCCCAACAGAATTTAAAACAAACAAAAAACAAACACACAATTCCCCCAGAAATATAAAAAAACCCCCACTATAATCTCAATAAAGGGCCTATCTGCATTCAAGTTTCTGAAAGGCAAAATCTTTCAAGAATCTGACATAATATTTCAGTACTAATATTAAATCATCTCCAGTTGGGAAATATTTTTTTCCAGAAAGTAATATAATGGTATAGTTTTAGGTCTTTTGGTCTCTGACTTCAAAGTACTGGTAATCCTCATTCCAAGCATCTGTAACTTGAGAGTAACATTTAAAAGAAGTCAAAATTACAGGATCACAGACAAAAAATGCAAAAGAAAACAGTATATGTGGTTCAATGTAAGGAATGTGTATGTCAGGAGTGGTACCATGATAGTGAGTAATGATAGGAGACAAGTGATCGTATGGTTGTGTTGCACAGATGACTAGACATCATATATACTGATTAAATTATACTTCCATAATTTACTTGTATAAGAAGATATTTGGATGGCTACCAGAAACAAATTTAATATCTACATGTTGTGCCCTTCACTACTCACACTGAGAATGCAAAAATCTGCCAAAGTCTGTCTGCTTTTCAAGAAGTTCAAAGTAAGTTCATGTGCAGCGCTGATCATGAAAAACAGACAACTTTATGCTCACATAACTGCTAAATTAGGACCTTTGGGCTTAACAGTAATTTCACCTTTCCCTTCAATCTCAGAAGTGCTGATATTGAATTGGTCCCAGTTTGTAATGCTATGGATTAATAGTGCACGACTATATGTGATTATGAATCCATTATGAATTCATACCATACTTCATATAATGTATTACACTAGCACTACCAATGAGTAGAGAGTTATAACTTCATCTCCCTACTTCTGCTGAAATAGAATGTCATCTGGGCCTGGTGTATTAAAACAAAACAGAAAAAAAAAAAAAAAAAAAAAAGCAACTTAAAGGAGACCAGATCTATAAAATTATAATTATTATATAATATATAATCATATAATATCATAATATTATATATTGTATATATTTTATATATATAATATATATATATTATAATATTATATATTTATATATAGTTATATAATTATAAATTATCATGTTTATAATAATATCTAATAAAACATTCTGATGTTTTATTTATTAGCCTGGTTAATTTATGTAAGGTTACATTTTGTGTTCCAAGACTACAGGAAGACCATAAATTTTAAGTACTGTATTTTTTTTTCCTTTTAGCTCAATTAGGATTTTGATGAAATTTACTCTCCAATTTTGTTTTCATTGAAAATGTGCCTTTAACAATAAAAAGAACTAACCAAATAGAAATGGACTTTTAATATTACTGGAAAACTGTAGGAAAGGGAATTTTGCAAACCCCTTCCATTTGCAATGATTGCTCTTTTATCACAAATGCATTTACTTTATACCAGTATATAAATCAGATAGAGAAACTTAATTCTTGCCATTCCCTTCAGAGAAAATCAAGAGCTGCAGATTGTCAGGATCATTAAGTGTATAATGAACTCTTCAAACACAAAAGAAGTGAGTCAGATTATTTTAACACATTAGTTAATGATGACTTCATATTCTCAATTGGTGAAAACCTTTCTTTTTAGTTTATATAAGAAAGAAACTTTATGTGTTATATTACATTTATACTGCCTACTTCCCCTATATGGTGGTCTCTTTAAAAAAATACACAGATATAAATAATAAACTACACTTTATGCAAAAAATGTCAATTATATTATAAATTTGAATAATGTAGTACATAAAGTGTTTGCCACCCCTGTACTCTGCTCAGTGATTTTACCTTTTGACATAAAAACTCCAACATATCAGTCATTGTCAAAATTGCTCACATTTTTTTGTGGTTTTATTAGAATGCATTCTTCTCCCCTTACCTCTGTCTTACTGGATCCCCATACTATGTCAGTAATCCAAAATTCAGTAAAAGACAAAACTGATCTTTAGAAGGATGCTTTTGTTTCTCACAGCTTTACAAAGCCAAAAGCAGAAGCTTTCTCTCACTAGAATACTTTCCAACACGATATGAAGCATTTGCTGTTATAGATCTGATGTCATAATAAAATCTGCCTCTGAATCCTGTTCAGTTATAATCTCAATATAAGAAGAAAGCTACACATCTGTTTCATATATGATATTAGTGCTATATAAGCTTCTTCACAGCAGTAAGCAATCTGTCTCAGCTAGGTCATTCAGTGAAAAAAAATTCAAAATGGCAACAGAACAGTAAAATACTGCAATATACTTCTGTGGCACAGGGAGTAGAGTTTCTTATATACATATACACTATATTTGAAATTCTTGTTTTTTATGCAGGGATAATAATACTAGAGAACACTGTAAGTTTTTCTTGTCTGTTTTTTTTTTTTTTTTTCTTGGTTTGGCTTTTTATTTGCTTGTTAATTTTTTTTGCTTTCTTTTGCTTCCTTGTGTTTTTGTTTGTTTGTTTTTTTTTCTAAAATGAACATTACAGCTAAGTGATGAAGAATGAATCAAGGACCAAAAGAAATCTCTAAGAACCTTTTGAAAATTTTTTTGAAGATACCACATTAAAGTACACTGAATATACAATCTATCTATACAAATACTAATGAAAAACTCACGTACTGTCATAGGTGTAGTTGATTTTGATATTGCAGTATATACATTATTTACTGGAAACACTTTTTACTTCTTCTGAAGTCAGATATCATGAAAGAAAAGGAGACAAAAATTCAGATTAAGACTACAATCTTATTTTAGAAAATACTTTTTTTAAAAATTGAAAATACTATTATGTAAAAGCATAATAACTTTCCAATTGCAAAAGTTGTCTCTTGTTGATTGAGGATATCTCAGATGACTCAGTGTTATGCAATTTTTCTTTCTTTTTTTTCCATTTCTGAGTCACATTAATACAGTATTTTTTGCTCTTTCTCGTATAATGAATATTAATTGACAGTAATTTAATTAAATTACATTAGGAATTTTATTTTGACATAGAATTCATGTTGTCAAGTCATCCCTATGGTCCTGTATCTAAAAACTGTAATTTTACAGAGTTACTATAAATTATACCTGAACAACTGCATTTTCTGTAGTAAAATTTGGAATTGAGTAACTTTTGGGTGGGGGTGGTAGCTTCTTTAAAGTTGCTTAAAATTAACAGTAGCAAAAGCACTGCTGTTAAAAATGAATTATGTTGACCTATAAGCATCTTCAATAGACACAAGTTTGATTCCATACCAAGAGAAGCAGTGCTATTATCTCTAGAGGAAACCAATCACTGAAAGTTCACTGCACTGTTTCTTCTTGTTTTTGTATCTACAGACCTCCACAGACAATAGTCACAATTTAAAAAAAAATTCATAGTCATTATTTCGTAGCACAGATATTAAGTGACTGTGTTTGTATATAAACCAGAAAAGCACAGGATATTCAGAGCAGAGCGGAGAATTCTGTCAAATTCCCCTCCCTAAAATGTGAAAATGTGCATATTATTACTTCATTTGTGTTGGTAAAATATCTTATTATAGGAAACATGTAAGTATAATGAATCATAAACCTTTAAAATTATGATACTTGAAGAATTGCTGGAGGCAAAGAAAGAAGTCTTGCAACTGGTACATCATAACCAGACGGTTTCTGAATAATGACTATCAGGTCTTGTAAAAAGATTCAAAGAAAAAAATAACTATTCCAAGTTGCAAAAGGAAAAAATACTCATGAATTCTTGAAGTACAGAGCTATGGAAAAGTATCAGAGGTTTTACTCATATATTGGATATCGTATTATAGCATAATACTTCCAGTGATGTTGTTTTGGCAGCTATCCGCCAATTATAGTAATTTAAAGACTAAGTCATTGTATGCTGTAACCAAGAGGTTTAATGCCCACGAGTTTCAGATGGTTTTCCACCTACTTACTGAACAGAATTCAGGTTATCCCAAGCAGTACCTAGCAGAAGGTTAAGCTATAATTGACAGGCTATTTTATGCAAAACACATAAAATTAGAATTATCTCTAGAGGAAAATTAGTTTACTAAGTGACTTTTGATTCTTTTTTCAGGATTACTTTTTTTGTACACTTCAGCAATACATATCTTGGCAGTTCCATGCCATTCCAAGTATAAATTATTCCAAAAGTAACAATCATTCTTAAAAATACAGTAAGATTAGTTTGACAGTACCATGGTATATGACCTTGGGAGAATTTATTTCTCAGATTATCCATATAATTTTTTAAGGACATATATAGACTAAATATAGGCAGATGAAAAAAGCATTCAGAAACTATTAGAATAAGAAAAGATTCAGAAAATTTTCATGATTTTGCCCATGGTGGAACTCTAAGGTGTCTAAGTCACTCCTACACTTAAGAACACTCTTTAAATGTACAGTAGGGTACAATAAAGTTTTGTCTTAAAACAAACAACAACAACGACAAAAGCCAAAACCAACCAAACAAATAAAAGGAACATACTCAACAAAGAAAAGAAGAAGAGGAGATGTGTATCTATTATTTTCCTCTTCAATATTAGATTTGAAATACTCAAGACTACCATTTGAGGAAAGCAGAATGCATGAACATTTATTGATGAAAGAAGTAAAAGCAAATATATTTTCAATATTCTTAGAACAGAAGATAATATCAGAATAAAACCCATGTTGAGAAGTAAATATTTTTTGTATTTAAAACAAAATTGCCATTGTAGAATTATCTGTCAGCACTGAGTTAAGACACTCTTACTGGAAAACATCATTGCTGTGTAATGAAGATAGATGAGAAACTGAAACCACACTTATGAACACTTGATGTTTACTAAGCAGAATGAAAGTCTTACGCAGATCTGAGACATCCGATTCTATAAATACAACTACAGAGACCTCTTCAGAATTGTCTTTGGTCTCACTATGCAATATCATAATTTACTTTCTAGCTCTCAGGAAAGAAGTTTGTCTGATAAAGACAGCCAGGACTGGACAGGCCTTTTTCTGATTTTGACTAACCAGAATCCAGGAAGTAGACATTTTTTTCATGTAAGTCTTCAGAGACTTTCAATCTAACAGATAAGAATTAGCCTTAGGAAACCTTAGTTTGTCAGTGAATTACAGATTTTTTTTTTTTTTTTCCCAAACAGAAATAAATGAGGAACTAGAGTGGTGCTTCTTTTTCTTTGGTTGGTTGGGGGTTTGGGTTTGTATGGTTTGGTTTGGTTTGGTTTTTTTTCTCAGTGAGTTAACCACTGAGATGAAGAATGTTATGTATACATACATACATATGTATATATCAATTATTTTTTAATGAATGTCCTACTAAGTCAGATGATTTTGAGGAATGGAGATTTTAGTTGCTTCATTTTAAGAAAGAAATTAAAAGATATCTGCTTGAGGATCCTAACTACTAAGTACAGAAATATCAGCTGCTTCCTTTTCTCACAATTTTGTTTTGCTAGGCAACAACCTTCTGCAGTTCTTTGAAAGAGCAGTTACAGAAGAGGCTTCCAAATCCTTGATAGCATTACTTGAGCCTCAGAGAAAATCCCCATCAGACAAGTTGATACAGCTTTATACATACAGTTTTTCTTTTACCTACTTTGAGTGGCTCATTGTTCAACCTAAGGATTTCTAGAGCTGCCATTTTAAAGCACCTAACTCTCCCCAGAGACTGCAAACCTTAAGGAACTTCACTCACAAGAGAGTCATACTATTAAATAAAAAAAAGAAGCTTATAAACATTTTCTGTTTCTACTTATCTTAAATATATGCATACAGGGAAAGTGGCTAACTTAATAGTATTTAAAATAGAAGATGCCTATCTTCCCTTTATGGCTTTTTTTTTTTTTTTTTTTTAATATAGTTGCACTTATCATTTCAGTGATTATTCAATTATTGAAATCAGCTCTGATTCTGTAGTAGGTGTAGGTGCAGACAACTGTTGGCTCATTTCTTGTTTCTTGTTCCTGTGCTGATTGAACATTTTTTCTTATAATTTGATAAAGGCAATGTTGCACTACTTGATTTGCAACCACTATTTCTATTAATATATTGAGCTTTTTCTTTTAATCTAATTACATAAATACCAAATCATTTGATTTGCTTTTGGTTACTACTGAGATAAAGAAAGACTATATGATTTCTTGTATGCTTTCATACATACATACATGCATGCATATATATATAATTTTTTTGTCCTCGCATATCAGTGTTTGATATGTCAAGTGACAAAAATTAATATATCATCAGGGATTAGTGGCTTACTTGTATTCACATTAAAGTTAACAGAACAGTTTCCTGTGGGTATTCAAACAAAAAGAATTAAGTTATCTTAAGAAAGAAAAAAGGGCCATTGTGTCAGTTTCCATGATTTTTGTAATCTAAATGCTTACTTAAAATTGTAACAGGGAGTATTAATAAATCCTAGGCTATATTGTCCCCTTAGGGCCATACTGAAGATATTAGATAATAAACAAAAAGGAGGTAGGTAGGCAAGCTCCTCTGTCACAATCAACAAAAGATTGATTCCTATATACTTGCCTGGGTTTTTTCCTAATTTTTCTGAGAATCTTATTTTGCTGAAGTAGTCCTTTGAAACTTTTTAACCATGAAGAGATATGTCTAACAGGTGAAAAATGGAGGGCAGTTTAGATGTAATTTCCTTTTTCCTCCTCTCCTCCTTCTTCAATTGCTTCTTATTTCTGGTGATTCATGTATCTGGGCTGTCCTGACTAAATATGTTATATTGAGCTATTTTTCTGTAAGTTGTATATACCCTCTGTGTGTGTGTGTGTGTGTGTGTGTGTGTTGTTTGTGTAGCATTTAATAAGACTTTCACAGAGTGAGTGAGCTTGCTGACAATTTTTGGGGAGATTGCTGGGAGATATAAGACAACTAACACCTAATCTCTTACGGTAGGTTAGGTATTCTTTGGTCATTCTTTCTGGGCATAGTGTCACAACCATTTGTTTCAATTGCAGTGTCTGCATGTGTGTCACAGCCACACACTCCCATTACCACATTGGCTGTGTCAGTTCAAGTCTTCATGTAGAAGTAAATCAATGAACCCATGAGAGTTCACCACACAGCTGTGGCTGTACACACCTGGGATGGTACTAGAACAAAATCATCAGATGTGTAAGGTAACAGTGTAATTGGGGAGAGAGTAAGGGGAAATGTGAAAATTAAGCTGAATTCTTGGCTAGTTCTCTAAAGTGTGCTTTGCCTTAGTTAATTTGCAGTTCTTTTGGGGTGATATCTTTGTTATTTTCAGCTATATGGGGACTACTAGTTGTAACTGCCTGCAAAGATTCCCAATGGTTTCATTTCTTTTAAATGAATCTCTTTGAGGAATTTGGAACTATGTTTATCTACCTTCTTCAAACAGACAACTCAGGAAAAACATGATGAGGCAGAGTTAGTATCAGATTTTAAAGAGGACTGAGGAAAAATGTGGATAAAGTGTCAATGAAAGTTAGAAATTAGTGTGTGATTTCATGGATAATTTTTGGGGTTTATTTTTGAGTTATGAATTCTGATAACTCTGTATGGAATTAAAAAAATAATTGAGTGCAGTGAAATGTGATGGGATTTAGGTACAATCCAGAATTACGTAACTTCAGTTTAAAGCAAGTCATATAAAGAGTCTTGTAGTATCAAATTTCTAATATTCCATTCATCTAGTCATCATTTTTTTTACTTATAAATAGGTACTAATCCAAGAGAAGAGATCTCATTTCCATAGGAAGTAAATTGAGAGCTAAGGTACAACAGATGGACTCATAGGTGTAAGATAGCTCCCTCCCTCCAATAAAAGAAGTCGTTATAACTTATTTTTTTCAAAACTTCTGAAGAATTATTCTAAAAATTCTATCTCCTAATGTGAATGGGCAGTATCAGTATGATTTAGAGCTTTTTATTTTGATTATTTATATAAAAGATTAATGCTGTATAATCTAAATTTTAGAAATTACAAGTCCAGGAAGAAAAGAAAAAAAAATATCCTTTTTGTTTGTTTGTTTGTTTTTGCTATTTATTTATATTAAGCTGAAGGGCTGTGTTTCATTTTCTATATCATTTGCCTTAGCTGCACATTATTGATAATAACCCTCAGTCTTTGACAGTGGCAAAGTCAGCATTCAGTTCAAAAGTAGAGGGAAAAACGAATCTGTTTATATTTGCCTTTAAAGTTTTAAGCTCAAGTTCTAAACAAATTTTATTTGTCGTGTTTTTTATTTGTGCAACCAATGTATTTAACTGGATTCAGACTGGAGTTTGGCTAGGGTATTGAAACAAGCATTTTAGAACTTCTCATAATTAGCGTTTCTACTGCAATCTCTTTATATGTTTGGGTGTTCAATGTTATTTCCTTGCACATTTCATATCTTTAATATGTTTCTCCAGGGTTTTCATCAAAGAAAATGTTTTGTTTAATTTTTTCTAGATGAATATACTGTGTCTTTAGTGGGTGCCTGCATGAGAGCTTGTGATACTTCACCCTCATAATTGATCTGGTGTTTGCAAACCATAGAAAGTGCCTCAAAGGAAAATATTATAGAGAAACAGTCTTGAACACTGTCTTGATTTGTCTGTTTATGATGAGGATTTGAACATCTGTTTTCCTTTCATCTGGTCTTTACAAATATTTTGAAGTTTCACAACAGCCCTGTTGAGCAGAGTATACTGAGGCCAACAAATGGTAAATGAGCACAAAGCAGGAGAGAGAGAGAATATAAATGGGAAACACGGTGACATGAAAGGTGATTGTAGAAGAAAAATGAGAGGAAAATAAGGGTGTAGAGATTCTTTTTCCCAATATCTCTGTTTTAATGGTCTTCAATAAAGTTTTTACATAGGAATGTAAAATGATAGGAAAAATACCAAGTGTTTATTATATGTCTGGTAGAGTTTGCTCTCAGACAAATCATCCAGATGTCATGAAAAATAAAACAATTCTAGCAGAAATGGAATAAGTTATACTACTCTGCTTTGTGATGTCTTGAAGTTTTCTGATATTTCTCTTCTTCCAATGATTTTTCATTCTAAATATTTGTGTATGTTCAAGTCCAGAAGTTCCTGTGTGTATTGCAACATTTACTCCCACAAAATAATTTGACCTTTTTACTGATTATAAGTAGAAAAGAGATAATAGCAAGCAAAGCTTCATTATGTCCTTCCACTATAAAAAAAGAAGAGTATTTAATATATATTTTTGAGGGAGTGATAATTGGAAATACGCACTCTATGCAACCAGATAAGCAATATTTATATAAAATTGTAAAACAAAGGCAAATTTGTTTGAGTGCACAATTAAATACAAAGGCTAAGTCTATACATTTAGATTTGTTTGTATTTTATGCTGGTTTTCAGGCAGTATTTTCATTTTTCAACTTTGTAGCTTAACAAGCCACAGGTGCCTCTGCTAAGTGATGCTATAGGGGATCAGTAGCTAGGAAACAACTACACATGTAGATTTGTATAATAGTTTCCATGGAAAGGTAGATATAGTTCATCTGTGGTTCAACTTAGAGGGCCAAGCAGGAGATAATGGATGTGAGCTATTGATAAATCTGAGCAATTGGCAGATAAACTGGTAGGTGAAATCTGGGAAAGACATCAATATCTGTTTTCACTCGGATCACAGATTATTTTAGGATGCTTAATTTTAAAGTTATATATTTTAAAGATGTCTTTGTAAGTAGGAAATATAGTTTCTTCCTGATTCAGGAAAAAGATAAATCAGGCAGTCTTATCAAGTCAAACATGTTATGAAATTCTTAGTAAAAAAACCCTGACAATTATATGAGAAGAATGTATTTCCTAAAATACAAAATAACCATTTCTTCCCATTAACTAAGATTGTATATTTAAATATTACCTGTACTATGATATCCTATTTCCCCTGGTTTTTCATTGTTCATCTGCTAACACAATTCTGAAACAAAAGCTCCACCAGAGCATGAATTCCTGCAGAGGAAAAAAATGAAATTAAATTTTTCCCTTTCAAATTTGCTAATGAAAATTGCTCATGATGGTGCAGTGAGATCTACACCATTGTCTGATGGAAATACCAAACCGAGTTAATCCAATTTCATTTTCACTGCCACACACAACTGCTGCCTTTTCAAAATGTTTATTACTAATTTTTTTTGCTGTATGTAATCCAAATTGGAGAGAAATATGGTGATTTTTTCATCTAAACTTGCACTGAAAATATTTACTTAAGGGATAGAATTAGTGTCCCTTTGAGAGATACTCTACTGTTTTAAACTATAACTGTGAAGAAACATTTGATAAGTAGTGCAAAGTGGTACCATGTCTACGATTTTCTTTGCAGTCTTGGAAATGTAGTACTCGTTCCTAACATATGAAAAGATTAAATGGGAAGAGCAAAATCAGCTATACAATAAAGATTTGTAAATTATCAGGCAATTGATTTACAAAAAAAACAAATTTCATTTTTTTAATAGGCACTAGAATGGACTTTATACTAGTACAATTTATGTAGTTCACTAAGAGCATATATTAGTCACATATGTAATGTTCTAAAACAGTGATAATGTTTTTTCACTAGCTCATAAATGATCCTTTTTCCACAAAAGCAAAACTTGAATTCTTCCTTAAAAAGAACTTTTGAGACAAGTCACAATGCCAATGAATGTTTAAAGCACATACATCTTATGTGTTACCATGTTGCATGATATTTCATTATCACATTTTATTAGGTAGCTTTATTCCAAAGAATGGAGGCTCTTGAGGGAAGGTGGTCTGGTGGCAAACAGTGTAGAATATTGATGCCCTCTTGGAAGATAATTTTGAAATGTATACTTAGAGGTAGGGGGGAAAGGAAAACTAAATCTTTTTCATAGTAAAAATTATATATTAATAGTTATCTATTTCTGAAGAAAACAGAAAAAAAATTCCTCAGAAAGACAGTAAGTTTGATAAAAACCAGACAATATAGGTTGGCTGCACTCATGACCTGGTACAATGGTATCCTACACTGTAGAAACGTCTTCAAGGTGACCAGGCTTCCTGTGGAAGAGTCTGGCTGACCCTGCAAGGAGGATTAGCAGAAGCAAGGCATCTGTCTCTCACCCTCTGCTAACCAAACCCTTTTTACAAGACAGACTGTAAAACTACGAGAAAAGAAAGTATGTGCTCTCCATCAAAAATAGAAATCTTGAATAGCAATCATGAACTCTTTCAATTAGTAGTACATTTGGACAATTCAGCTTCCATGTATAAACCAACACTATATGCAGTCTCCCTAGACAAAAAAAGAGTATTTCTATTTTATTTAGTATTTCCAGCACCACCAAGCAGGCATGTGATAACACATTTTCCAGATGCAGAGTTCCTGAGAGTGCTTCATCATTAATTCCAGGCAAAATCAACCAGATCAGTTTGGATAGTTTGCACTGATATTTTGAGCACTTGAATGGACTGCCTTGCCATCAGGATAGCAGGAATGCCTGCATCTGTGCCATGCTGATAGTGTACAATGAAGAAAGACAACAAAAGAAAACCAAGATGATATCTTCAGATATCACTAAACTGAAGGCCTAACATATACCAAATATAGCAGTATCTGAAATAAAGTTTCTGCAACACCCTGGCCCATAGTTAAATCTTGATTCTTCTAAAAACCTCTTAGTTTACAGTAAGAAATGAGTTGCTGACAATAACATATACATCAATCACAAAAACAAGTCAGCAAAAATGAGTTATATTGGTTAGGATGTTCTACTGTGCAATATAAAACAATAACAATACAGAGTCATAACAGTGCAATACAAGACTACTTTATAAGTCTTTTAACAATAATTCATCTAATGTCCCTGTTTCCATTTCCCACCTGGAGAATAAGGATTGCATCAACACTCTCTGAACTTCTGAAGTGTCTGTGTGAAAAATGCCCTTAAATCATAAGATCATAGATCAATTTAGTTTGATAAAGACCTTTAAAGTCTTCGAGTCCAACTGTTAGCCCAGCTCTGCCATGTCCCTAAGTGTCACGTCTACATATCTATTAAATACCTCCAGGAATGGTGACTCCCCCACTTCCCTGGACAGCCAATTCCAGTGCCTGGCAACCCTTCCAGACAAGACATTTTTCCTGATATCTGACCTAAACCTCCTCTAGTGCAAAGTAAGGTCATTCCCTCTTGTCTTATTGCTTGTTTCTTGGGACAAATGATCAGCTCCCACATCATTGCAATCTCTTTTCAGGCTGTTGTAGAGGGTGATACAGTCTCACCTGATGCTCCTTTTCTCCAGGCTAAACAACCCAAATTCTCTCAGCTGCTCCTTCGGAGATTTGTGCCTCAGACCCTTCCCCAGCTCTGTTGCCCTTCTCTGGACATGCTCCAGCACGACAATGTCCTTCTTGCTGAACATTTGATGTTTACTAAGCAGAATGAAAGTCTTAGGCAGGTCTCAGGGGCTCAGAGCTGGACTAAGGACTTGAGGTGCAGCCTCACCAGTGCAGAGTACAGAAGGAAAATCACTGCCCTGCTCCTGCTGGCCACACTACTGCTGATACAGGAGAGGATTTCGTTGGCCTTTTTGGCCACCTGGGCACAAGCTGGCTCGTGTTCAGCCAGCTGTTAACAAGAACCTTCAGGTCCCTTTCCACCAGACAGCTTTCCAGCTACCCTTTCTCAAGGCTTTAGCCTTGCATGGGGCTGTTGTTACACAGGTGCAGAATTATTATGCCTAGGCAAAGCAAGGTATGTGTTTCCCTTAGGATCAAAGGCAGAGTAGGACTCTGAAGTTAATTTTTTTGATCTTTGTTTTGTTTTCAGCGTGTGTTATTGAACTTCTCTCACCACCATGTACATGCACCCCAGGAGACATGTAAGGAAATATGAAATGTTTGATAATGATCTGTATATCTTTGGAAAGACTGTGCGCCCATTACAATTCTGATGGCTCCCTTGAAAACATTATCTACATTGTTTCTCCTCTTTGGAGGAGTGCATAAGCAACTGTCTATATTATCTGTCTGTGAGAAACCATATCTCTCTCCTCTGCCTTATCCAGGCTGACATTCTTATCCTTCACAAAGTAAAGGATACAATGTGATAACGGGATGTGAGGTGATGAAATGTACTCTGCTTCTGGGAAGGGCTTTCTGCCAGCATGGCTAAGGCATGATGTGATTCATCAAGCAATAATTTGAGTGTGGATTGTATTAGGAATGATTTCTTAAGTGATAAATTGAGCTGAATAAATGGCTGCCTCCTATGAAAGCCCTTTCCACTGTTCTAAATACAGTAGAACATTGTAAAATGCTTTGATTTAATAAAAAAATTGTTTTCTTAGGTAGCAGCTCCTAAGAATGCACATTTGAATTCTGCCCTTTAGGGAAACATCGCTTTGAGAAGTTCCCTTCCAAATTTGTCCCAAACCAGGACAACTTCAAGCCTGATTTTGACAAATTTAGAAATGTGTTGTATTACTTACAATGAAGAATATATCCTTGCGAAAAATATTATCATTTTATATTTAGCATTATTTTCCCTCTTTATCATCTTGTATTACAGTACACATATTTAATATGCAGTACATATATTACACACTTAATTAGAAGAGATGAAAGCAAATTATAATACATAGTCTAAAATAAATGCACAGGGATAATAATGGCAATACTTCCTCCCCTGAAAAACTAATATACACTATCTTAGATTTCTTTGTAGAATTATTTTCAGTCTAATACAGATTAACAAGATAACCTCTGTTTCTGTACACCTGTTACCCATATAGCAGAAGAATTGCTTCCACAGGCGTAGTTTATTCCACCTCTATATTTTTTGCTCAAAGTATCTTCCTTGCTAACTTAACATAACAGAATTCTTCATATGACATAAGTTTGGAAAGTAGCTAATTTTCAATTGTCAGCTTCAGAAAGAAAAGGCAAGCATAGAAGAATGAATCTCATTATATTTACTAAGGCCACTTACAACTGACTAGAAGTTATTTGTGTGACTCCATAGTAACATACGTACACTCTCATTCTGAGTCACCTTTATTTTCTTTATACAGCACACTGATCTAGTTCTACAGCTCACATATGGTAAGTAGGTAGGTAAGAAAATGCATGACACTCAACAATAGCATGGAAAAATAGTTACAACAGAATGAATTTCTATGTAATTCAGCAAGGAAAAGTATTTTACCTTCTTAGCATTAAGAAGCTTTAACAGTAGGAATGTTTTCCATGGAAAAATATTTTGAATACCTTTATTGAAATATTCTCCAACTTTTGTAAAAATATGAGCTATCAATTTTCTGAATACCAATATTTTATGTCAACCTAGCTGATATGTCAGAAGCATTTTTTTACTAGTCTGATTATACATTCTGATTGTGCTATTCTCAATTTATTTTTTTCGCAATTCTTCTAAAATGTGAGAAATTTGAATTGACACATATTCTTTTTAGGATCATCAAGGTTTGCCTTATTCCTATAGTATACATTATATTTTTGTTGGACTACATGACATTTAACTGTTGCATAGATGCCATCTAATTTAGTGTTACTACTAGTAAAATGGGCTGACAAGAAGACATTTTTTTCCTGTGAGTTGTCCGACCAACATTTATTAAGGGAAAGACTTTGGTATGTCCTGAAAAATGTACCTAACAACTAAATTTTTGAATCTCTTAAGATGTCATTTTTTGGTCAGCTGTGACACTACAGTGTATGTTTTCCTTGATTTTAAGTATTGATACCCCAGAAAATACAGCACTGTCTTGCATTTTCTTTGCATCCTCCAAGTATTCTTCCAGGGCACAGTAATCAATGGTTCTGTGGTAGTTGTTTGGTGTTGGAGGCATTGTACATAGGTAATGGGTCTGATTTTCCTATGAATTTCCTTGGACTGATGAGGACCAGTGTGTCTAAAACTGTGTGTCTGAAAAGTCTCCAGTGGTGTAATTCTTCTCTGTGGCAGTGACCAGTGACAGAACCCAATGGGATGGCCTGAAATTGTGTCAGGGGAGGTTTAGGTTGGATGTCAGAGGAAGGTTTTTCATCCAGAGGGTGTTTAGGTACTGGAACAGGCTCCCTGGGGAAGTGGGCACAGCCCCAACCCTGACAGAGCTCAAGAAGCATTTGGACAAAGCTACAGGGAGTGTGGTGTGATTCTTGGGGATGGTGCTATGTAGGGGCTAGGATGTGGACTTCAATGTTCTTTGTGGGTGTCTTCCAACTCAGCACTTTCCATGATTCTAAGAGTTTTTTTTGCATTTGTTATCAATGTCTTAAAAATTTCTTTTCACTAAAATATAATCAAGATCCAAGTTTATTCTTTCTCTTTCTTTCTTTCTTTCTTTCTTTCTTTCTTTCTTTCTTTCTTTCTTTCTTTCTTTCTTTCTTTCTTTCTTTCTTTCTTTCTTTCTTTCTTTCTTTTTCTTTCTTTCTTTCTTTCTTTCTTTCTTTCTTTCTTTCTTTCTTTCTTTCTTTCTTTCTTTCTTTCTTTCTTCCTTTCTTTCCTTCCTTCCTTCCTTCCTTCCTTCCTTCCTTCCTTCCTTCCTTCCTTCCTTCCTTCCTTCCTTCCTTCCTTCCTTCCTTCCTTCCTTCCTTCCTTTCCTTCCCAAAAGTGAAGTTTTTGTATATTTTTTATATTATATTCTAATTTGAATTTCTTAAAGCCTATAACACCACTTTGCATTCAATAGCATGCAGCACTTCTGCAGACTGAGTTACAAAAAATAACTGCAGTGTGAATAGGTAATGGGACATTCAATCAGCCTAAACCAAATTCTTTCTACACAGAATATATTATAAGGTAGAAAAGAATTCTGAAGTCTAATTTCAGCTACAGTTTTTTGCTTTGAAGCTGTTTTGAGCTATTATTATTGCAACAGTTTATGTACTGGGCTGTGTAGTTGATAAAGATAACTGGAACTGCCTAACACTTTTACAGAATTTATTAATGCAGAGGGGAAAAACAAACTAAATTTGGCTTCTTGATTTAAGAGGTCACTTGAAGTTAATAATATCAATGTTTGAGGTCTATTTATTTAGTACTAATGATACTCTGTAGGTTAACAATTATTGTAAGACATATTTTGCAAGTTACTGAGCAAGACGGTTTTTTATATGAAAAGAACAATATGTAGATTCCTTATTTGCTAGAAATTGTTCTATAAAATTCTGCAATATGACAGTCTCTTATCTGAAGGAAGATACTACTCAATTACTCAGATGTCTCTTAAGCATACAGGAAAATTTAACCTATCCCAGATATTTAGTGTAACATTTACGTGTTGATATTTCAGCTGAAAAAAAAAAAAGCACATCATTCTTAGTTAAATTTTTAAATCTAAAATGTCTACATGTATTCAGCTTTGAGACCTTGTAGAGAAAAGTATTCATGTATTGCACTCTGAAGTTATTTTCACAGCAAGCAACCAAGTAATGATGGTATGTGAGTAACATACTATACATGGCAATTTTACTTTAAAATTTGGGGTTTTTTAATTCACTGTATGTTGCAGTTTCCTTTATTTTCTCTTGCTTCTAAAACTTTATAAATTTAGGACATGCTAGTAGCATCCTTCAAGCTGAAAAGATAAGGTAAGACAGTTTGGTGTTTGCATTAATAACAGCTAAGTGGTTATTCTCTTTCTCTGAATATGAAAGGTCAGTTCCATTTTCTGACTGGGGAGACGTGATCCTGTGACTATGTCTAAACTGAAGAGACTCTAATACAGCAACTTATCACCAGTCTACCACATTTGCCTTTCCTTTTATTGCAAATATATGAACCTCTCTCCTCCCTCTGTAGAGGATTGTATGGAATATATGTCGTATGTCAGACCACATGACTTGCTTACCCTAACAAATGTTCTTCATACCATTTTCATAAAGAAACTGAAAATAAAAATAATAATAACAATATTAATGGATAGTCATTCTTGTTATTTAAAAAAATTATTTTTTTAAGAGAAAAGTGTTCTGTGAATTCTGAAAGCATAAGATAAAATGCTGAAAATATAAATGTGTATTGAGGGATTAAATTAGTTTCTTTTCAAATTATCTACAGTTGGAGATGTGATGCATGATAAAAGAAACAGAGGGTCCTCCAGAATAATATTAGTGAAAGATTACACTATTTACACTGGAAAATTAGCTAGAAATAAAGGAAATATACATGAAAAAAAAATCGCAAAAACCTGAAGGTTTTATTTTGATCTGTGTGAATGACATGGATCTTTATATTTTTCTTTAAAGTTGCAAGGTTTGTAAATCTAAAAGTCTACCAATGCTGAGTGGAAGTTCTTAAGTCTCCAAAGTTAAGGTAGTTATTCAGTAATAAATTGTACTCTAACTTGAAGAGGAAACATTAGGCACCTTTAGGGAAGTTTTTGCACTGATGTGCTAATTTTTCTTTTTGTTTGTGTCAGCTTATATTCCATTCGTTTTAACATAAGGGTGAACTCCCTTCAGACACATGAAAATCATTCTTGTTTGTGTGTTTCTGTTATTGTGTGCTAATGTCTCCCAGTTATGTAAGCCCTATACAGTCACACATTGACACAGTACAAATCTGCTGATTTCTGGGGCTGGATTTGTGCTGCCATTGCTTTTCCTTACATTTTTCATCTACTCATCTGGTGGGAGTGCTTAACATTTTCCTCCTCTTGGCATTAGGAGCAACCTACAGACCTCTCCTCTGTGCAATGGGGAAAGAGATACAAGAGAGGAAATATCTGAACACTGCAGAAATTCAGATGTTCAGCCAGCCTCTACTCTAGCAGGACAATAGTAGCCTCTGATCTGTCCTCTCAGCAGTAGCAACATATTGTCTTTTCCAAGCTTTGAGCAGCTAGTAAGTAAACAGGTATTTCTCTTCTTTCAGGGACAAGACAACAGGCCAGATGGTAATGCATCTCCAGGGTGTCATTTGAGCAGTTCAAGACTAATCTGGGTCCTATTAATCAGTTTGATTCTTCCTTGTTATCTGAATGCATTCATCTAGTGCAGAACACTTTAACACTTTAGATAGCCTGATTTGTGTGGTTTGTGGAATGTTAATACAAGAGACTGTTTAGGCTGCACTGTTAAGAACTCAGAATTCAAAGCAGCTCCAACTGCAGTCTTAATTCAGTTAAGCACAAGTACCTTTATTTAACAAAGAAGATGTAGGATGCAGGGGGACTAAGACAAGAAGATGACACATGAATGGTGTTTTAAGAAATGGCTCCTTTTTGTTTCTGCTGCAGAGGAAGTCATGCAGACACTCTGATAAAAAAATACAGTTACTGTTTATGAAAGAACTGAATGACCAGTGTTGAGAAAGGGCATCATTAATTTCTTGTTTCTGTTCAGTATATTAGCTATCCACTGAAAATAGATTTTATGTAGAAAATTTAATTGTGTCCCTCAAAAACTGTCCCATAGTTTCCGAGTTTCTAAGATATTTAAATGAATGTAGAAAATGTTAACACAGACATTTCTAACTTGTGAAGGCTTTGTTTTGCAGGCTGTGATAGTCTCTTGGTATGGAAACCAAATTAAATATTTCTCTATTACTATTAACCGATCTATACACTTTGAACTTTTTGAGTGACTACCTTGCAACACAAAAAGGCTTTATGAGGGTAAGGACAACTTTCTTGTAAACATTCAAGTCCACAGAGTATAGTGGAGAGAAAGCTGGAGCAAATTTTGTACTCATATTTCAAATTATGACTAAGCTTCTTCTCGTCCATGTACCAGACAGTGTCAAAATTGATTCTGTCATATGAAATACAGGTATTAATGTGAGTATTAGATAAAGATTTCAATATATGCACAAGTATGTGTGTACTGGAAATGAAAATCTTGAATCTTGTAAGTCACATTTCAAGGTTTTACTTGTGTATGTTATTAAGAACAAGCATTAACTCCTACTCAAAATTTAATAATTTTGTAAGACCTATTTGTTAGCTTCGTATTTCTCTTTTTTTAGCAAGACCCATAATAGTTAATTTCTATTCAAAAAGAAATTTCTCCCATTTTATTATAATATTTACAATATAAAAATTGCTATTACTGGAAGGTATAGAATAATCAAATAATTTACTCAGATCTATGTTGAGATCCCAGTTAGATGAAGGAAATATTTAATAGGATTGTTCTCATGCCTCTGTATCTATGTCCAAGTTATCAAGATCTTATATGTTTGATGGCCAACAGAAAGCTGACTCCAATAACTTTCACTCAGGATACAGCTGAAAATGTTTTTTGCTCACAAGTTTACAAGGAAATTCTGGCTATTGTGGATGATGTAGGAGTTCCCTGACAAGTCAAATGATAAAAAAAGTATGAAATGGCAAAATGAAATATAAACTAGACCAAACCTCAAATATTACTTCCATAATTTCTTAAGGCAAATTTTGAGTCTTTATGAAATTAATGTATATCTTGAGTCGATCAGTACTGTCACAAAAAATGTCACATTATAATACATATCCTGTGTTATGTTTCAGCAAGACCAGTTCTCACTAAAGGGCCTGTCTCACAGCCTGAGAAGGCAAAGATGAACTCACTTCATATTACTGATTTGAAAACTAGGACACCAACATCCTGCTGTTAGCCATTAAAAACAAAATAGCTATTCACTCGAATTTCCATTAATTCCTACCTGGTTAAATGTCTTCACTAAGACCTAACCAACAAGCTTATATTAGAAATTGTCATTGTCTTCCGAATATTCAAATGCTTGCTTATTTCAGGAAGATCCCCCTCCAGCAAAACAAACAAACAAAACAAAACAAAAAAAACCCGCACCAATCCCAAAAACCAACCACCCTGAGCAGAAAGAAATTACCTGCAGAGAAAGACATTTTGACCAATGTGTATGAGAGATAGTAGTCTACAGTCTAGCTGAAGAAACAAATTAGTGACTCTCTTTTCATCCTGTTCAATATGTAATAGAAGCATATAGAAGATTATATTAATGATTTTTTATGCTATTTCACAAGCCTGACAGCCATTATTTTAGGCTTTTTGGGAACATGGCAAGATATCACTGCATTAACTTACAACTGTGCCCAAAAGATGACTCAGTTATAGGGGCCAATATTACTGGTGTGGTAAAAGTCTCAAGTGAAAACTTAAATTCTTGCCCATAAGAACTGATATACCACCAGAGAAAAAAAGTCTCAAACTTAAAATGATAATGCATGGAAAATGGAATGACTGGGGTTTTTATCTATGAAGAAGTAACATGCAGATTTCTCCCAAATCCTTTATCTTCAATCCTTTCTATTATAGACCCACCCATGGTCTTTTATCACTGTACCCAAGGACTCTGAAAACATACAATGTAATTTTAGACAAAGCAATCATTGCAGTCAGATGTTTTTTATTGGTCTCTTCTAATTATAGAATGACTTAAAAAGGGATGGAGAAGGAAGTATAAGAGAGAGAAACAGACAAACAAAACCCTATTTTTATTTTTTTATAAGCCAAAGATGGCAGATCTTCCAACAATGTAGAGTACTTCACAAAATAAAAAATTCTCACAGCAGCTAGAGTGTTTTCTGTAAGAAAGTACTAAATGGAGACTGGTATTTACAAGCTTCTGTTTATAAAGTGTACGATTATGAAACATTTTTAATTACTCCACTTATTTAAAATTTTGTTTACAAATAATTATAACAACAGTGGTTAAATCATTCCTGATCTTCTTGTTATGCATAATTTTTAATAAAAAATATCACCATAAGAAAGTTGTGATGGACTGAAATTCATTGAAGTTAACTTAAAATCAAACTATATACCTAGAAAATGTCAAGGAGAGATCTGTGGGGTTTTCTTTAATCTGCAAGAGCAAGAAATGGTAAAATACTTTTCAGAACATTTTTCATTTCTTGGCAGAAGACATTAGACATTTACTCATGGGTGTACTGACCTCTTGATCTTGCACAGAAATTCTTGACTAGTTATTTGCAATCTTCAAAGATTGTGTTTCTGTGCTCTAATTTCCTATGGGAACAGTGTCAGGTAACTAGTGTACTTGAGCATGTTTCATCCCCATTTCATTAGACACAACTACGTGGCTATGAACTTTCTAAAGTATGTATTACACAGAATAAATATGCTCTATATGTGCAAAGTATTTAGACATAATTTAGAGAAAATATCAAGGTTTTTATCCATTGTAATATTTAAGGGTTACCTATTTAAAAATTAGAAGGGCAATGTTCTTTACATGCATAAGAGTTAGATACTCATTTATATCTAAGACAGCTAGAAAGAAAATTTAAGAGGTACTTCTGTGCCATGCTTCCAACACAGACTCGGTACGTTCATGTGAAGATGCTTTACCCAAAAAAACTCCCAGCTGAGGACTAGCTACACATGAAATACTGGGAGAGTGAACTGCAAGTGAGTTCAGTGGTTACTTGAATTTAAGAGGTTATAAGCTAATTAAAATATTTGTAAAGTTTTGCAGAAAAATGGGCAAGCAAAAGGTGAAGTTGGTGATGTTAGAAGAGCATCTGATGTGGATCAGTGTGTTGTAACAACAACCATGAAAAAAGAATGTGATTTTGAAAAGCTTTCACAATTAAATGGAAAAGTGGATAATAGTCTCTAACTCACGAGTTAAAGATTTAAATTGGAAAAACATTCAAAAAGCCTACAGCAACATCACAAATAAACTAGAAAATGCTGTGTTTCCTAAAAAAAAGTTTTATGAATTGCCTCCTGTTACAATCCGTTGTTACAATCCACAGAAGATTTTTTTAATATATTCTTTGTGGCTAATTTAAAAGACTTGTGATCTTACTTATAAATGCATAAATGTGCATTTTATTTGAAAATCTTCTTTAAAAATTTAGCTTTGCTTATGGTGATTTTTGTTTCCAAGGTCTTCTCCTTTACAAACACTCACATGTATTCCAAAGGGAAGTTTTTCTTGCTTAGCAGGATTTCACTCCCTACCTGGAAACTACAAAAACAATTAAATGAAAAAAATATATATATTTTTTAATTATATGGAGCAGAGAAATGCAGATAGTATGAAAAAAATCAGTATAGCAATGTGGCTAAATTATGACTCAGTCTTGAATTCTCTTAGTCACATGCAGAACAGAATATTTATTGCACTGTCACACTGCTATTAGTAAGTTCCCTTTCAGTGATAAATAGCAAATATTTCTTTTGAAGGCAGTTCCACAAACTTGTTTATAATCAGAACATAAGCTAGCCCTAGAAAAGATTGCCTTCATGATGTGAAACTAGTACAATTTGATTGAAATTCAAAAACCATACTTAGAAGGAATTTTCCTCTTGCTTTTTTTTCCCGATTACTCTTGCAAGAAACAGTAGCTGTTATATTAGTGATTATGACAGACAATTATAAAAATGAAAGCAGAATTAAGAGGCAAAGGCTTTAATGTTCTGTTTGAGTTAGTCTTTGTACGAAATCAGAGATGAGTGCTGCAGAGATGGGGTAAATTAAGACTGCTTGACAGTGTGGTCAAAACTGAACATCATTGCTTAAGGGTGTTTATGCAAGAGTCTTATTCACAACAAATCATGAAAAATGGAGTGGGATAGCAATCACTGGTTCTGTTATTGCTGGTAGGAGGGATATACAAAATACTAATGTTAGAAAGAATCACCTCTGCTTGTGACCGACTGTGAGTAGTGAGGCTTATCCTTAGTGCAGACAAGATTGGAAGCTTTGTGGGTTTCCAGGGATGCAGCCTGGGGAAAGTAAGCACCCGGATAAGGTTATTTTGTTCCCCCAAGTGACTGGCTACATTCCTTATGTTAAGGTCTATCTCAGGTGTTAACCATTCTTGAGAGCTACTCACATTAACTCATTAACTGAATCTGTGGATATATCTTCATAGGTTACAAGAAAATATTTTAGCACACAACATCCGGCTTTTCAGCTAGTAGGTTTAAGAAATGTATTTTGTAATACTATAGCAACTTCTCACAAATCAGAAATAACCCACTTTTACCATCACAACAAGGAATCATAGTCATAACATGCTTTCAAAGTGCCATGCACCATTTCCAAGTATTCTGTTTGTGCTCAGTTGTCATCTACCTAGCTTATATTTTGAAAGACATACAGAAGCATATATGATAAAATAAATTATGGGCATATTTTGTTCATTTATGGCACCTAATAAAATAGTTACTCCTTTAATTATTTTAAAATAAATCACTTGTTTGTTTGTTTTTAATTTATGATGGAATGATGGAAAGGGAAAAAATTAGACCTAATATTTGATCAAAATAAAGATAATCACTGCAAAAACAAACCAAATAATCTTTGTTTACTTGCATGAAATAGATGGTCTTTCCTTAGATCTGTAACTTCTATTTTTTTCTAACTTTGTGCTGTGTTCATTTGGTCTATTAAAAAAAAAAAAAAAAAAAAAAAAGTAATTTTATTTGTTGAAAGATGTGATGAATTTATTTCTTTTAATTTCTTTCAAAAATTACCTAAGCATCGTTGCAGCAAAACTTTTTCATAGTAGTAGGCAAGTACTCCTAATTCATTAAGATTCATTAAGAGTTCTAAAATATATTGCCAGTAGAAGCTGTTGAAGTAGAATTTTTGGAAAACATTACTAACTCAGTGGGTTGCTGCCATGCTAGGTTTTGTTAAAATATTTCATATTAAGTTAATTACAAAGCACTTGATTATTTAATGCAATTGTGAACCACCTCCTCCAGAAGAGTTTATAGAGATTCACTCAGTAGTGGTCTCTTGCATTGAGCCATTAGTAAAAGAGCCCACTGTTTTAAATTTCCTTCTACCTAACAGTTTTCTCTTTGTCACTTGAAATTAATTTAAAAATCAACTGAAAAGCTTTTTATTTCCACCCAGGACCTATGAATACAAGGGGACTAAAAAGTACATTTTTTTGTTGTTGTTGTTAAACTATGTGGATGCACCTCATTTGTCTTGAAAAGGACAAGCATTGATGAGTATTTCAGCCAAGGCAGTGTCTAAGTGGAACTACAAATGGGCCCATAGATAATTTTTGAGAAAAATATTTCTGGTAGGTGAACTGCATATTAGCATTCAAGACTGGAGAAATATCAAAAATTCTAAGCAAAACAGGGAGAAATGCAGGAATTGTCTGAACATATATTGCCTGCTACATAGAAAGTACCTAACAGTTTCAGAGATTTCATCATGAAAATGCAATTAATTTAATAAAAGGACCTTGAGATGAGGAAAACATCTGAATTTTTCTACCTGGAAAATCGCTGCCATAAAAGTAGAAAAAAACAACTGCAGTTTGCAACTTTTTAACTCCAGCTCATGAGGTATGGGAGAAGTCAGACTGCTGAGAATAGAACTTCCTGGGCTTTTAAGGGGGAAACACAGCCTTAAACCAAGAGCAGCCTAATCAGACGGAACAGAAATGGAACAAGAGAGAGTTGAAAGCATCCGTGAGGTGAGCCAAGAGGAAGTGTGGGATTTTTCTTCCAGAACTCTGGAAACTTAGATGTAAGGTAGAAAAAGCATGCAAAATGAGTGAGAAGATTTTGCTGTTTTCACTGCTTGAGATGAGGAAGGGCTATGATTTAAAAGAAATGGGAAGGAAAAAGCCAGAATAGGAAGGAAATCATGAGGCAAATATTGAGACAGATACAGAGGAAGGTAGTATCTTTATGCTGACATCAGAAAAACTAACTTGCCAATAAAGACATTTAACACCTTTTAGGGAGGATGAGGACTTATAACACTTAGGAAGATAGAAATCAGACTTTGCAATTCTCTAAATGCAAAATGTCACTAGAATATTTAATTATTAGAACCTGACATGCATAAGTTCCCTCAATGTTCAGGTGATTTCCTCTCTTAACTTATTTGATCCTTTAACTTTTTCCTTTACAACTAACATTCCATAAGGCGATTGGGAAATGAGATCAATATTGTCAATGTCACTGTGACATTTGATTAAGTAAAGCCTTGCCTGGCTTTCCATGAGGAAATTTGGGATTGTCATTTGTCAGAACTTAATTAACTCCCATTTTCCTAATTTGATTACCTTTGCAACTTCAAATTGCATCTTAATTTTAAGCAGTGGTCAGAAGCTAAACATAGCCTACGTTGTCAGAACCATTGAAATTTGTAGTTTAGTCCTCTCATTTCCACAATGTGTTTATGGACTAGGTAATTTTTTTTATTTCTCTTTTACATGTGGAACGCATTCTCTGATGCAAAATCTGATTTCTATTAAGGCTTGAAGGCTAAACAGGTTAGATTGTGACACTGCACTTTTAGTCTGCTATGTTTGTGCTATAATTTTGAGAAAATTTGTTTTATTTTAAGGCTTCCTTTCTGTGGCATGATCACAGTTGCCATATTATCTTGCCTAGCCATCAGTTACCTTATCTAACCACCTAATCACCTTAAAATATGCTTTTTGGAATTTCAATTTAATTTTTGGTGTGAAGTGCTTGGGAGGTGTTGTGGGTTGGTTTGGGGTTTTTAATTTTTTTGTTTGTTTGTGTTTTTAAAAATTATTTTTCTTTTGTAAATGATAAATAAAATATAAGATTTCATGATAGAGGGTTTTCTCTTTCCCTTCAAGAGAGAAAGATACTGTATTTGGTCTCTGCATAGTTTTTCTGGAAATCAACACAGTAGCTCTTAGTTTAGAAAGAAATGCTGAAGTGAAACATTCATATGGAAAGATGTGTGTCAGCAGGCAGACTATGTTTGAAGCCACAGGAGAAAATTAATGGGCATTATCCTTAAGCTGCTGGGAAAATGAAAAGTCGTGCTGGAGTTGAGTCAAAAGTTCATAAGGAATCTCAAATACATCTGGACAAGGCAGAAGCTAAAGCTCTCTCCTACACAGCTGGTAAGCTTTTGACTTTCTTGAAATGTCACTGATCTTGAAACCAGTAATGTATTTAGCATTATTTTATTGTAATCCATTTTACACAAAAATAGACTAGTGAAAGTAAACATGGGAAAAAAGAGGGGAATAGGAGTGGGCAAAGGTGATGTGTGAACTTTTGCTTTTGTTTCACGCTCCTCAAATATTTTTTATTTGGCAATAATTTATTTTCCTTTTCCCCCTTTGATGGTAATTGGTAAGAAATGTCCCTGTCTTTATCTCAATCCATGAGTCTTTTCATTCTTTTTTTTCATGATGTGTTGAAAAGCAGGGGTGAGACTCTGGATGAGTGGGAATCTGGCCTTTACTTAAGGTAAGCTTGCTATGTCATCCTTCAAAGTAGATGTACATAGCAATTAATTCACCCTTATATTTCCTCCTAAAGCCAAACATTTCCTCATCCCTGTGGCCCTCTGCTGGAATCACTCCAGTGCATTATCTCCCTTGTACAGGGCAGTCTGAAACTGGACCTTTTCCAGACGTGGTCCTGTAAATGCCTGTTACAGAACTGGGATTCCATTTCCAGTTAATGCTATATCCCTAAGTTTAAAAGTTAACATCAACATTTATTTGAAAGACCTTTGCACCTGAAAGTCCTCTGTCACAGAAAACAAAGGAAAATAGTATAAAGACATGGAATAAGAAGGTAATAATGAAGGTCACAAGTGACCACTTTAATCAGCTAATATAATAGCATAAGGGAAATTCACTTCTGTCTTAAAGCTTTAATAAAAACTCCTAAAATGCCTTTAGAAAAGGATTCAAAGTAAATATGAAAATTAAACAGTTGTAGAGATCTTACAAATGTCTTTGGCAGACTTTTCATTGCCAAATTAAATTGACCAACAAAAAAACTCCAAGAAAACAAATAAAGAGATTTAACAAAAGAACCCCAGCCATTAGATCTTGCCATGCACTAATTCAGCTAAGCAAGATAGACCTCAGGAATTGCCTTTACTTGTTGAGTTTTGTTTTTTTTTTTTGTAGACAAACTAATCTTAGACCCAAACTGAACCATTCTCCACAGATATTAGAGAAAATAGATTTTTTTTAACTGCTTGTAGTACTTTCCATACTCACATTGGACTAATTTCTCCCTCTACCCTTCTTATCTATTTATATATATGTATATAGAATATAGATGTATTCTAATTATAGATCTTTATACATAGTAGAAGTCAGATAAGGGAGAACAGCAAAGGGAGATTTTCCTCTTGGATAGTGAATTATTAGAAGCAGGTTCTAATAGTATTATATTGTACTACAATACTATAATACTATATTTACTAAAATTTACCTGTAATTAGTATAGGAGAAGGAAGCTTCTTACTTAAAGAGAGAAGTTGCTGATTTTATGAGGAAATTAAATATGCCTGTAGGTAACTTCTCTATTTTCCAAAACAAAAATGATTTCTGAAAGACTTATTGTTGATAACTGGAAATTTTTTATAAAGTTACTAAAAGTTTTTGCTGTGGATAAAAACTTAGAAATATTTAAACTTTTTATTTTCCTCTCTATCTTCTCCTTCCTGGTTATTTGCAGTATATTTCTGATTTTCAACTTATTGCATCATAATAGTGAACAAATGTCACATTGATTTTATTCCTTACATGTTTTTAATCCAATCCCTTGTCTCAGACACTCAGAAGTATCTGAAATGCTTGCATTTTTTACATACTTTGGTTTAGATTTATTTAAAACTAGATATACTGAACGCTGTAATGCCGTGTTGGGTTGTAATGTAGTTTCAATTACCTAATAAAATATCCCAGTTTGAATTAGAAACCATATCTTAAGATTATTTAACAGTTTGAGATAACTACATTAGGCATTTAATTTTGGAGCTTCAATATTGAAAAAAAAAAAAAAATTACAGTATTTCTCCTACTTATTAATGTCCCTTCATCTGCTTTCTAGTAATTACTTTTCTGTTTCATCAGTTTACAGTTCTCCAAGGTGTGGGAGGCTGAAATGTTAATGGTTATTGACTCAAACAATTGGCCATTTGCAAAAGTAGTGGGGAGCTTTGCAGAGGCCAGGTTTGCACCCCCCGAGCAAAGGTGAGGAGGAGAGCTTTAGATTTGTGGTGGCAAAACCTCTGATCCACACAAGACAGAGGTTGTGAGCACCCAGCGCTGGAGGATGACCACAACAAGCTGATCTTTGTTTAGATAAACCAGTTGAGCCCTGTGACTTATTGTGTCCCTGATAACCTCTGAGTGAAGTCTTAAGCTGTTTTCTGGCCAGTTAAGGGAAAAGGCCAATAAGAATCAGAACCTGCAGAGATGTGATGGCTTCTATTATGACAATTCTCTCTGATAAGGCACAATGTGAGAAGCAAGGCAAAATAGTGGTCATGTCATTAGAAGAGACCATAAACCATCAAATACACCCAAAGCACCCTCAGACTCATTTCTGGGGCCTTCCACCAGAGGACTGTGCATGATCCACAGTGTTACATCAGGCTGTGCAAAACTCCCACTTGGGCATCCCCACCCAAACCTGGACATTTATTAGCCCATTGAGCTTTGTGCTTCGTGGGCTTCCCCCACACCAGACAGATCACGACCAGGACCATTACTCCAACCAATGGGCAACAAACAGGTGTCATTTTTGGATCCACGGCTGGTGATTACCTTCCTCTCCACTATCTACTTTTATCCTTTCTTTCTCTTTTTCCTTCTCTTATATATTTTCTTTATACTTTTATATTGTTCTATTTCTATTGATAATAACAAAAAATGGCTACATACCTCCTTTCCATTGCAACTAAATTGTTCTAAAATAAAACTGCCAAAAATGCTGTCATTTCACTCTAATCCACCCCAAAGGATCTATTACAAGAACATCAGTTACCCCATCTTCAGGGACGAGTCATAACACAAAGCTGGGATTTTTTCCTTCTCTCTAGTTGTATTCAACTTTTATATTCCGATGAAGGAGGACATTTACTTGTTCATAAATTGCTGTGGACATACAGATACATGACATTGCACTGAAATGAGAGCCAGAGTCTCAAGGTCTGTTTTCTGAACCTTTTATTTGCCTCATCAAAGTTGAATCTTCACTAAAACAAGTTCCATTATTCCAGGCTATATTTCAATAAAGTAGTGCAAAATATCAAAAGTTCTTGCATATCTCTGAGTGTTTTCATTTAGCAAGGAGATACAGGGAGGTCTGCCTCAGATCCAGGCATATGATGGGATGCCATTGAGGGTCACTCAGCCTGTGCCTATGCATCACCAAGATTTCTTTGCTGCATCACTGTAACACTCAAGACTGTGAATTCTAAAATAATTTTTAGTTTTCTGTTTGAATTTGCAATAAACTGTATTCATCATTAGAAAAATGATTGCCTGATTGAATGGACTTGAATACTTGCACAATGCAATACAAGTGATTAGATGATTTTCTTACTGTGTTCATAGTATATATCTTCCAAATATGTATCTTGCAGATTTTATCCAAGGCATATTTATTTTATTTTCCTGTCCAAAGAAAATTAACTTATCTATTTAATTTCTTTCATGTGCTGTCCTCCATTTTCATAACTCTTCTGATTTTGATTTTAAATTTCTGGTTAGATACTGTTTGACTTTACCTTTTACATGAAGCAAGGAAACCTTGTCTATGGGAAAATTTGCATTTGTACTTGTTGCTTTGGATTTTTTTTTCCTTGGGTTAGAATGAATCTTAGTTACTGGAGATACAAAGATTATGAAAATAAACTCAACAAAAAAGTTCAAAAATTAATTGGGGCTTTATTTTTAGAAATTCAGGAAAATGTAATCAAACAACGTGAAGGAATGGAAAAATCATGTTATTGACCTGGCATTCTCTCTTCCTAGGCCTTTGGAGATGACTCTGTATTTTTGCAATAATTTTGCTCTTACTTTGAACTTGCATTTTCCTTATCAGATGACTGTGTAAAGTTTTGCAACTCTTTGATAAATTTATGTGTAGGAGAAGTATCTTCAATTTCTAAGAAATGTGCCCATGTGATAGGTGGTTATATTGTTCGGCATATTGAATAGGCATTTCAGCTGAGGTGTGTAAATCATTGTTGATATAGAATGTGAAGTATCATTCTTGGAAACAATTGCTTTGGAAAAGAAGAGGCAAACACCTCTAATTACAATGTTTCTTGAAATAATTTCCTACAAAGTAATATATACAATTTTTATGTAGTGCATTGTATAAAAGTGCACTTATTAAACAGCATTACTCAATGTATCTTCCAAACACACAAGGTAGAAAACAATTAAACACTTTTAAAATGCCTTTTGAAGGAAAGTTAGACAAGTTATTAATTTCTCTTTGTAGCCCCCTAACTTTTGGCAGAGGCAAGTTAATGGATTCCTTTTTTATGATATCTAATACTGAAATTCATTGTAATTTTTGGTTGATGAAGGAATCAAAAATTTCTAGGAAGAGTAGTTTCACTAAGTGAAGAAAGTCTGTGACCAAAAGATGATGGAATGAAAATTTGTGTTGATTTTGGCTGGTGTAACAAAGGCTGATAATAGAGAGATGTTTTTTCTGAGCAGAGCTTAGACAGAGCCCAAGGCCTTTACTGCCTTTTGTACGACCACACTGGCAAGTTCTTGAATATCTCCTGTGAGGGAGGCTCCACATACTCTCTGGACAATCTGTTCCAGTAGCTGCACAGTAAAGAAGTTCTTCCTCATGGTCAGGGGGAGCTTCAACAGGACAGAATGAAAAAAACACTTTCTGTCTTAGTGAAAAAATTACTGTTTCTACAGTTGGGGACTAGTTGACTTTTGATAAATTATGTCCCACTCAAAACTTTTGCATTTGACTAAGTTAAGTTTTGCCAGGTGAAATATACTTTTTGTTTTGAAAATATTACCAAGGTTCGAATATCATCTTTCATTACATGCCATTAGTGCCACTTTAAAATCAACCTGTTTGTGTTGGATGGTAACCTAACACTATGCAGTACAAATCCAGGAAGTGATTAGTGACAAGCAACAGCTGGTGATGCATACCAGTGTCCTAACCTCTTGAGTTTTTATTTAGTTATTATATTACTATTATATATTTTGCAAAAATTAAACTTGAAAAGTAGATTGGCATGCTAGCATTATCAGATGTCTCCTGGGCAGCAGCTTTTTTCAGTCATTACTGAATGGATACCTGATTACTGTCTCCTGCCAATTGTGTTTTGTAAATTTCATTCATTTTTTCTCCCACACACAATACTCTATTTATTTCTGGAATAAGTTTTCTTTGAAATTGTGAACCAAAATGATAAACAGTATACGTGCCATCTCCCCATTTCATCTCAGTTGTTTTAACAGCATTAAAGCTTTTCATAACTAATGGCTCAATCTACTAAAGTAGACTGAGATAAATAATCAAGGTCTCTTAACTTGTTATTGCTCTGTAAGTAAAGCATCTGGCAAGGGAAAGAATACTGTGCTTTCTCTTTGTCATTAATTCTCTTTGGAAATTAACCTCAGAACTCAAAGTAAGATGTTCATGGGCCAAGAATGACATATTAGTGGGAGAACTTGGTTACAGAGGGCCAATAAACTTCTAGATGTTTTACTGACATAAACAATAGAAATAAGAAAATATATTTTTGAGGTTCAAATAAATTAAAAAAATATTTTTTAAATTGTTCTCTGAGTTACTGGAAGACTTATGAGTTTGTAGGAGGCTAATTTCCAGTGCACTTATTTATTCTTGTTGGCTGACTTTTTAAGCTAAATTGTGCTAAAGATTTAATGTGCACTCACCCTTCATTAGATACCAGAAATTGCTCATTCAGGAGAAATGTTACAAATGTCATATGGCCAAGAAAAATCTTGGTCAGCGTATCTCATGACACAATCCCAGGCACGCACTGCCACCGCTGCTGGGTCCCCCATTCTCCTTTTTTTTTTTTTCTTCTTTTTTTATTTTTTTTTTTTTTAATGTAATTGAGGCTTATATTTTATCATGGTATAAAATGTTTAGTATCAATCACATTTTTCCTAATCTGTGTATTGCTAACTACTGTAGGGATTTATTTGTTTATTTTAATCTGACATGGAAATCATACAGCTTCCTACTCCTCCATCCCAAAATCTGCTGACATTCATAGGAAGGGCTTATTACATGTGAAGTAGTATTTTTTCTACATGAAATACAATAGCCTGTATGTGTATGTATGTCATGTATATAACCATTATACTTTATACATATATATATATTTTTTAATATATCAAGTGGAATCTGTGTAAAGAGCTTTTGCATTATTGTGATTTCTTCTGTGAACCGACAAAATTACATATAGCACAAAATGTGATGAGTTCATACATATCTAAGTGACTCAAAAACTGTAGAGAAATACCAATGTCAAATCACCTCTGAACAATGCAAGGTAATTGCATATGCAGCTAGCCATGTTTTCTTTGATTAAAAAGTATAGTTTATTTAGAAACCACTTTACTGTCTGCTTACTATTTTACAATTTTACCACCTTGTTATCCACCCACAAGCTTTACTTTAATGAAAAGTATATTTTTTTGGTTTTAGAAGCTGTGAGCCTTTGCATCTCAAGATGACAGTGCACTTCTATATGCAGTGTAGTGTGTACTTCAATTCCTTAATACATTCTGGCTAGGTTCAGGTTTTATTCTAGAAATTAGTTATTCCTGCATATATAATCATGCCGAGCCAATTTTTTTTTTTAATTCCACACCTTTTCAGTTCACTGGTAATAGAGAGATAGAAACAAAACTTAATAAGAGTTTAAAAAGTTTCATGATCACCCACATATAATCTCTTCCTTTTCCTCGCTGACAGAAAAAACCCACACTAGGTTACAGTAAAATGTCACAAATATAATAGTTTAACCAAATAATTTTATAAGTTATTTTGCCATTCAGAAGTTCTCTTGATTTTGATTCAGATGCAACTAAAATTAGCAACTCCATGCTGTTGTCCTGAATAGTTTCTTTACTTACACATAAGAATTGCATTCGTATTCCCCAGTTACTAACTGTTTTTCTTATGTTTTGCTCAAAAGAAACTGAATGATTTCTGAAAAGCTGGTTAAACCAGAATGGCTCTATTTTTAAAAATTCATTATATGACTCACATGAAGGCTTTCCTTAATTTAAGTTTGACCCTCCCATCATTTAACAAATACTTCTATTTTAGTGTAGTTTCACTCAGTTTTCTATTCTTTTCCCCAGGAAAATAAAAATCCAATAGCAATTATGAAGTAGAAAGTGCATGATGGTTCATCAGAAATTACCTAATTCATGGAATACAGTTGCTCATAGTCAAGGTAAGTAGATAATGAAATAGCCTTTTTTAAGGATTAGCTTGAAGCTGGTTTTATAAAACTCTGTTCAGAGACAAAGAATGTTAAAGGCTGATTGATAGCTTGAAAATAAAGCTAAATGCAAATTTTCAGATTTAAAAATAAGATAATTTGAAATTAAATCATGATACATCAATTACTGTTTAAATGCAGTACTATTCAATTTTGCTTTCCATCACAGCATGTTCAAGGTTCTTTTCTGAATGCTTCCATTCAAATTAAAGGGGTTTATTTCTAAAAAATATTTTACATTAGCAATGCACAGAAAATGAAACAATGAAGAAAAGCAGATCTTGATATGACTATTCACTTAAGTGTATGTCCACAGGATGTCTGAGCAAAAAGTCAGTAGGTACATGACAGAAAATACTATAAGGCTGAGTCTGTAGCAGTTCCTGTCACCTTTCAACAAAGCACAACGTTCTTCCTTCTCTCAGTTGTTATTTTCTCAGCAACTGAATGGGCATATCTAATTTATATCTTGGAAAAAAAAATCTTTATTCTAAAAAACTGAAATTTCAGTATATGACTGTAATCAGAATGTTGTTTCTGATACTCTGAGTATTTTGATATGATAAAGTTCTCTCTCTTATTTCTGCAACATTTTAAAGTGAGGAAGAAAGATTTTAATCCAAAATGTCTTTGAAATATAGCATGCTGTTATGAAATAATGCAATTGTATCTTTCCTGTATGTGCTAAGGCATATTGTGCGCACCAGAAAACTTGACTTTCTGTCAGCTTGGTCCGGAAAGATTGTCATTTTGAGAAAAGCAACATGTCTTTAATGAAAACAACAGCTGTCTTACTTTGATTTTGTTTTTGCCTTTCTGGTGATCCATAGAATGTTTGTCTAATCCTAACTTTGCAGTGGCCTTGACTCTGCAGACTAGAATGTTTTAGGTTGATTTTTTTTTTTTTTGTCCAGTATGTTGTACCCAAATATTTCTTGCTGTCGTGAAATATTAACTGCTCCTCTCTACATGCACTCTTTCCATCTCTCTCTGTCTAGCTTCTTGCTGTGGAGTAAAAGAATACTCCAGAAACATTCCTGAATTCTGGGGAAAAGCCTGTAATGATTCAGTGGGAATAGTGACCTTCCAAATTTGTTAAATTTACTGCAAACCTGAGAATTATTCTTCTGGATCAAAATAAAACAAGTATCCTCAAATATTTTTTTTTTTAAATGTAGTGTGCTTTGTAGAAAGCATGTAAATAATTATTGTTTATTTCCATTATTGTTGACATCCAATTGTTTTCTAACATCACTGTATGAACATTATTATGATACTTCTTACAGTTCTGGGAAAATCAATGAATAAAAATTAAATAAATACAATTTTTTACTTGGTAGTTCCTACTGAAGTTATTTCATGTTCTTTAGTGACAACTGAGACATGATATATCATTATATATCATCAATAATTTGTGGCTGTTAACAGAATTTTTATTGGTTAAATTGGACTTACACAATTAGGAAAAAACAGAGTATCATATATGTTTCAAGAAAAATTAGCCAGCATTGCACAAGATTCAGCAGGAGAAAAAACCACATTGTCATCTGAGAATTAAATGATTAATTATACAGAAGAAATGCAAGGAAACTGTAAGCTTTGCATGAGCAATTTGCAAATCGAAGGTGAAATATATTCATTCTTTAATTAATATCTCCTTTGTAGTGATGAACACAGATAAGTGATTGGCCAAAATTCACGAAAAGCATTTATGACAGAGATGGAATAGAGGTTATTATCTCTAGAACTTGACACGTGTCGTTACAGTTAGACTAGACAGCCTTCATAGTTTATAAGCTATTTTATAATACTTATAGAAGGGATTTTCCGTAGTTATCATGTTCTTCCTAGTACCCATTAATAGTGAATTATGTTCCATGCTTCATCTTACAGCTTTCACAGTTTAGTGTTAAATTTTACATTTTTTGATTTATGTAAGTTATGTCAGTTTTTCAAAAATTCAGGAATGTTCTTTTCTTCATGATGAAACCTAGGAGGTTGTCATGGTGTTCTCTCTGAGTGCACTGTGCATTGTATTTTCTATACAATTTAACTGTCCTGAGACCTAACAGACCAGTTACCTTTAAAATAAATTTTTATTTACTGTTTTTACTTAAAATCAAAAACTAAACAAGGGCAATATTAAGTGAAAAATGTTAAGCAATGATAGTCTGGTTTTCAGGGTTCTGTTCTTTTGTCTGCATCTCTTAATTACTAATTCTGAAAATGGCATTTATGACAAAATAAATATTAAAAATTATTTATTAGGTCTGAAAAAAAACTGTGCTAATAGCATCCCGTTGGCCTTCCTTATACGTTATAACTTCATGTTATACTGCACAGAAGCATGATTTAAAAATGCTACAAATTGGTACTCTTGAATACTCACTGTTTTTGGGATCAAAACGTAGCACGATAAATGACCTAGCAAGAGAGCATACCAAGGCATCTTGTCTGGCATCCAGTTTGAAGATAAGCTATAAAAAGGTGTTGGCTCATTTGGGTCCTCTTTGACTGAGTTTCTTTTTTTGTTGGTTAGTTTGGTTAAGGTTTTTAAATTTTATTTCCTTTTGTAATGCTATTGACCTGAGGCTATAATATTATAGCCTTTTAGAAAGCTATATGGGAAATTAATTTTTTGCTCTGTTGTGAAATTTTTGAACAAAAAAGAGAAAGTATTAAATGATCGAATGGTGAATCATTGTTTAGAGGTTTATTTTATTATTATGTTACTATGCTACTCAAGGCCATATTTAGCTAAAATGATGAAGAGTCAGAGTTTGAAGGTAAATTACTTTCCAGTAACTTTTAGGTCACTTCCTGACTCCTGCATAAAAATATCTTGTCACAGAGGAATATTTTTCTAGAATGGTATCTATTTGACTTTATCCAGTATATTCCCTTTAGGTATCAGTGTATTTTTCAGAAGATAAGAAACAGTGGGTAATATTATTGTAGTAACAAATATTTATATAAACCTTCAGAATAGTTTTAAATTTACATTTGGAGTAATATAAATGTAAAAATTTCTAAATTTCAAGTAGTGAAGAAAATCATATCTGTTGCTATTAAAATGTCTAACAAAACACAAAAATAACACTTTAATTCTTGTTTATGCCAGGAAGTGTGCAATATTACAGAAAGAAACATAAAGCTATACACAGGAGTAATATACAGTGTCTAGTATGTATTGGTTTAACTGTGTTTTTTTATACTATTTGCAAGAATTTCCCCTTTCCTTATTTTGACTAAGCCATGAAAACTGACAACAAAGCAACACATTCTGTGTATTAGCCCTCACTTGATTTTGATTCAATCGAATGTGATTGATTAATTGATTGATTGATTGATGGATTTTAAACTCATCTGACTTCATAGGCAGTTTTCTTTTCTTGTGCGTTCTCTGTTTGGTCGGCTATTTTTATTTTGGCATCAGATGCAATGCTGTCACATAAGCAAATCTCCTTTCCATTTTTGTTGAGTCTGCCAACAAGGTAGCTACTCTAATGAGTACTGATGGCGATTTTTATGTGTGCATATTTATGATGTGGATCCTTATTTGTTGGGCGGTTGTCCAAGCAATAAAGTGATTTTATTTAAACCACTAACTGGACATTAAATGGTGACGACTTCTTATATTAACTACAGACTAAATTTTCGTACCAGGTATGTGCATAGTCATATCTTTAGTTATGTATATATTTGCCTATCCTGGAAACATCCATTTCTAAAAGGACACTTGCCTGTAGCTATCACATGATTTTGAATTGCAATTTAGTATGTTGCCATTTGGCTAAAATTTTCCTTTTGACAATTAACATGCCTCTTTTTCAAAAAGCTTAATGATGATAGTTCTGCACACAATGTAAGTGCTGATATTTTTGCAGGAATCAGTAAAGGACAGACTGTCTTGAAGATGAGATATTCTTTCAGTGACACTTCAGTAGGATTCAGCACAGAAAGATCAGATCAAGGTTCAAGGAGGAATGACTGTGTCATCCAAACACAGATAGGAACATTTGTTGACTTCACATAGCTTGCCCCTAGTGATAGAGTTGAGCGCTCTGCACTCTGAAGTCTTTCCTGTCAGATGAGGACAATTAATTTCTGCAGTTCTGAGAAAGTTCTGTGTCTGCAGTGAGTTCTGTGTCTGTTTGGCACCCCACTGAAAATATGAAGAGCAAGAATTCTAATCAAGGGTGCTACTTAAGACCTATATCCGTCTAAGTCTTCTGACTGGCATGTTACTGTTATTATATTTGGAATAGGGAATCTGATGATTTCATTAAATTTTCCAGGAAAAAAACCAAACAAACAAAAAAAACCCAAAACTGTAACACATGAATCCAGAGGTTAAAAAACAAAACAAAACAAAACAAAGAAAAGAAAACCTGTTCTGCTTGCAGATACTGATGATGGTTTTGCAAACTATGATGAGTTGTTAGAACTCATTTTGGTATTCCCTGTATTTTCACTCCTTGCAAATTTTTACTCCTTGTGTTTCTACTCTGTGCTTTTTGACTCCCTCCTAAGAGAAAGATACTGCTATTCCTTCACAGCCAGGAAAGCTTAAGACAAGAAAGTTAGGCATACTACTGGGAGGGGTAAAAAAAAGAAAAATATGCCATGTGCAACATTATGCAACAGCCACATTGTTTAGGCACAGGTGCAGAATTTCAATCAATTATCAACTTTTTGTTTGTTTCAAAGTGTAATTCTTCTATTTTATGGGAGCCTGTTTTGGGGTTTTTCCCACTTAATTCAATGGAAAACATACAAATAAGTGATTTAACTCTGTGATTAGGAGTTTAGGGTAAACTCTGATGTTAAGAAAAGGTGCTGACATTTGTTATTTCAATGTCTTGTTCCTTTGTTACAAGAATAATAAGACTGCCTTCTGCTGCTTGGTACACATCTTTTAACATCCACCTATACAAGTTACAATTTTTTTGTTTTACAATGGCACCTTTATTTTTCCTCATCTTTTGTTTTCCTTTACTTCTAGTCAAAAATATATCAGTAACACTGAAGCTTTCTTTGTACATCTTGATATCGGAGTATATCTTGATCAGTTTATATAGACAAAGTATTTTATATGTGGAAATAATTTGCTGGTGTTTCATACACTTAGAAAAAACATGCATGAAACAACTATAACCAGAATCTGGAATTATTTGATTTGTATATTTTTAATCTGATTGGTAAGGACCATAGGCTCCATCTTATCACTTCTGTAGTAATTAAATGTGCGTATTTTAAGCATATGAACTGAAACTCCTGGTTTTTTATCTGAGTTTTAGTAGTAAGAAATTATAGAGAAGTCTCCTTCTAACTATTCTCAAGGGCAGACTGGAGTATTGTTTGGACTATCTGGAATAGAAATAAATATTGTCTGAACTATTTGGAAGACACCAGGTTGATATTTAATAGGGGATTTATAATTTCCATTATTTTTGGTAGGATGTGAAACATTCAATGTCACATCACTTTTCTGTTGTTTGACCACTTTCCTCCCTCTAACCAATGAGTTTAACCTTGTCCAATTATAGATAGAAGAGACTGAATATACTTGCTAATCAAGAACCATAGTCATAGTATAGTTTAGGTTGGAAGGGACCTTAAACATCATCTTGTTCCATCTCCCTGCCATGGGCAGGGACACCTTCCACTAGACCACATTGTGAAGAACTCCATCCAATCTGGAAATGTACACTTCCAGGGATGGATAATCCACAACCTCTCTGGACAATACATTCCAATGCATCACAACCCTCACAGTAAGGAATTTTTTCCTAATATCTAAAATAAACCTGCCCTCATTCAGTTTGAAGTCATTCCCCCTTGTCCTGTCACTACATGCTCTCATGAATAGAACCTGTAAAAGAACAGATATCTGCATCAATTCTAATAAGAAAATATAAAATATTTTACAACCTTACCTGTTATAGTTTTCTGTTCTCAGTCAGAACAAGAATTCTCATCCATCCCCTAGTAAAATCTCTCCTGAGGAGATGTTTCCAAGTAAAGATGGAGCACAGGCTTGTGGCTAATTCCTGTAGGAGTATCTATAGGTGAAAACTTACAAGGAATAAGAAAGACTACTAATGGGACTTCCAGACCTGCTAATTGGAGCTTGACTTGCAGATCACCTAAGATCTGCTAAGAAAGAATTAGGGAGATTTTTTTGTTTGTTTTTGCTTTTTTTAATATTTCTTCTTTGTCAGACCTGTGCCCTCTGTATGTCATTCTCTCAAAGATAGGTTCTGTGGAAAAAAACTTTTCCCCAGGTGTGCTACTTTGTACATTGGAAACTTGACACATAACAGGGACAGCATAAGAAATAACTTCCCTTATTTCATTTCTTAATTTCTCTTCTGATATGCTAGACTGACTTGAAGGTGTACCTCTCCACAAGCACTTTTCATAATCTGAGGTGAGTCAAGAGTCATATGAACTGTTCAATGGCTAAGGAGCTTAAAATGTCCCTAAGTCTCTGAATTCAAATGTAATATAGCAACAACATTATACACATGTTGAAATGTAGAATTTTTTTGTATTTTTGTCTTTTCTACTGAGTAGGGTTATGATTTACTGTCTACTTTTGCCTATAAATATAATTCCTGGTATTATTTAGGCTGAAAATGTATGTTGAATTTGATTTTGTTCTCTGAGGGAATGTAGTTTCTTTCAATTGTGAGCAATTGATCTAAAGATGGTAAGCAGTTTAGCTGTTCTTAATGTATCACCATCACACTTGCCAAATGCAAAATTGATATATTTAATCTGTGTTCTTCCAGATATGTTATGTTATCAAGGGAGGAAGGATTTCTTGTGCATTTGTTAATTTATTTGCAATTTCATTTACATTCACATTCTTATTTAACTGTAATGGAATGACACTAAACCTCCTTATAAACCTGCAGAGACAGATTTATGTGTAACAGCACTGGTATATGATATTAAATCAAAATCATGCATCTAAAGCAAACATGTCAATAAGTCTGAAGTATAAAAAATCTCATTTACTTAGGAATGCAGAGAGATGTATTAATGCTAGGATGGAATGAAAGAACAAGTTTTTGTAATTGTTTGTAACATTTCTGGTGCAGTTATCACTGAATGAAAACTAAGAAATTGAAAACTCAAGGAAAAGAGAGATCTGGCAACCTTCACATAACCATTACTAAGGACATTTTGCAGTGCAGTGGGTTTTTTACACTATGTAATATCTTATATCTGCAAATTAACTTTAACAAGGCTTGAACTAGTACTAAAAAAAAACTCCAAACAACTGGCTGACTTGAAAAAGGGAAATCCACAGAGTAATTTTAGTGAAGTCGAGTAAAGATGTCTTTTTTGTATTTATTTTCTTAGTATTTTACAGATTTTTTTTTTAAATCCAAATCAGAGGATAGCTTTTCTATCAAAAGACTTCTGCATGCTTGTATTAATAACGCATTATTTTATAAAAGCACTGTCTATTCTAACTGTTAAAGAAATGATAGGCTATTCAAAGACTGCTACCAATAATCCACAAAGATTTGCCCCTCCGGTTGTTATATTTTTTCCATATTTATTAAGTAAACCAAAGACAAGTTTTTACACAATAAGATTTTTTTGACAACTTTCTCAGTAATTAAATCTTTTCTGTGCGTAGACTTCTGTATGAATTATGCTTCATTTATAAATGGCACATAATTCCATGTTTGTATATGTTTTCCGAGTAAGTATAAACTTTTTTAGTTTATTGTACTAAAATTCACTTGTAGCATCAGAATATCTGCACTCTAAGAGAGAGGAATAGGAATGCAGATGATTTATAAAAGCAGATTACAAACTCTTATAAAAAGAGTTTTAGTAGATACCAGGACGTGCAGATTCTGGAATAACTGCAATGAATGAAAGACTGGATGTTGAACTGATTCTTTGGAATTGACTACTTAACTTTAGCTTTCAAAAACTTAAAAAAAACCCTGTGTTTTGATTAAAATAAAATGCTAGAAAGCCAAAGGAGTCAACTTTTTTTTTTTGTTTCTACCCCCCCCCAACACTAGATCAAGGGGGATTTATAACAGAAGTCAGGGCATTGTAAGACATTGCTGAGACTGCATGGAGAGTTAAAGAAATGGTGGTATTGTCAGAGCAGCAGCTGGTATGAACACTAGTGGATCGAATGGAGAGGCAACACTACTTTTAGAAGAGTAATAGGGTACTGTTTTCTTGGATTTCTTTTCTTATTGCATGCACTGTGTAATATTTTTCTCCTCCTTTTTTTTTTTTCCTCCTAGTACTAACAGTGTGTTCTTCCACAGTACTTAGACTGTTTGACATGGGATCCTCTGCTCCTTTATTACTGTCACCTCTTTACTATTTATTGTTATACTTTTATGGTTTTAAGAGACCTCTGGAGGTTCTCTTGTCTAACCCAGCCCTTCTCACAAAAGGCCATCTAGATCTGGTTGTCCAGGGCCACACCTAGATAGTTTATGAACATCTCCAAGGATGGAGACTCCACAACCATCTGGACAACCAGTGCCACCCTCACAGGATAAAAAGTGTTTCCTGATGTTCAGAGAAACTTCTTGCTTCTTGATTTGTGCCCATTGCCTCTGGTCCTGTCACTGGGCAACTCAGGAAAGAGCCTGGCTCTGTTCTCTTTGCACCCTCCCCTCAGGTGTTCATGCACATTGAGAAGATCTCCCAGAGCCTTCTCTCCTCTGGTGAAAACAGCTGCAGCTCTCTCAGCCTTTCCTCATATGTGAGATGCTCTTTGCTGGGTTCTCTTCAGTGTATCCATGTCTCTTTTGTACTGGGATGCCTAGAACTGGACAAAGGACACCAGACACGGCCTGGCCAGTGTTGAGCAGGGAGGAAGGATCCCTGGCAGTATTTTGCTAATGCAGCCATCAGCCTGCTTTGCAGAAAGGGCATGTTGCTGGCTCATGTTCAGCCTGGAGTCCAGCAGAACCACCAGATCCTTTTCTGCCAAGCTGCTTTCCAGGTGGTCAGTTTCTAGAATATATTGGTACATGGAGTTTTTCCTCCCCAGATGGAGGAATTCACACCACACCTTGTTGAACTTCATTAGGTTCATCATTTCTTATTTTCATCACTTCTCCACCCTGTTGAGGTGCCTCTGCCTATCAGCCACTCCTCCCAGTTTGGTGTCAGCAGCAAATTCTCTGAGGGTATACTCTGCCCTATCATCCTGATAATTAATTACAATGTTCAACAGTATTGTCCCTGATACTCATTTTTGGGATATACTGCTAACAAGTGGCCTCCAACAAGACTCCATACCTAAGATCCTTGTACATTCATAGGCACTTCATGAATAAATAACATTACAGATGTGCAGGTAGTCATTGTAGAAGAAAACAGCTAAGGCTTTAGATTCAAGCTTACAGAACTTCAGGAAATATTAAAATTATTTGCTTATCCTGCAGCTATGACATGGTGCATAGCAATCATTACATATTCCTAGATTATTGTCTCAAAGGCACATATTCTTTAAAAAAAAATCTGCTTCTTTGTGATTATTCAGTGTAATGTATGATGTTGTTTGGGGCATATTTTTCAAATCCTGCATTTTTGCATAATTCTTAAGGACTTCTGTAGTTCCTAACATTAATACTTTCCAAACATTAGCTTGTCCTCTTACTAAGTGTCTGACTCACGGCCATGATATTTAACCTCTGCCAAAAAACAGAATTTAAGACATAGAGAGATACCCTGATCGGAAATGCTGGCTAACTTAGAGAAAACCCACAGAGAATCAAACTTAGCTTTTACAATTTTTGCTGTTACTTTAGCACATGAAACTCAGTGTTCAGCACTCCTTTATATTAGACCTAGCACTTAAATCAGAATCTTGGAAATAATAAGACATAACAGGAAAGCAAGAATTAAAGATACCTTGTTCAAGTAACATCAAGCATCAAGCAGGTGCAAGTAGCAGAGGATTAGATATGGTCACGTTCAAAGAAGAATGTTTTCATTGTGAAAACTTCTATTTTCCCCTCCATTCAGCTCTGTTCCCTACAAATTTTCTGGCCAACATAAAAGACAATGTTTTCTAGATATCTGTTGCCAGACTGTGGCTTACCCATAAACCAACCCATCTTGTGATTCGAGGAAGGGTACTTTCGGGATTGTGTGAAGGGATTGGGAAATAATCAGGATATATGTGTAAGAAATTGATTTCTTTTCATATATATACACTACAATATTTTAGTTTCGTTTTCTTTATTTCTAACAAACAATTCTGGCTTTTGTTAATTTTGGAGCACTTGACTTTTATTGTAAGGTTTCTGAGTACAATTTTACAGAGATAAAATATATATCAAATGTGGAATAAAACCGTGGAGAAATAGGATCATGAGGTTCCATACAGGCCATTGCTAGGTTTGGAGTCTTCACAAGCACGACAATGATCAATATTTCAAGGTTTCATGAGGCTACTAATGTGCTGTCATGCTCCATGGGAGCCAAGAGAGGTTGGAAAGAATTCCAGTAGGTAGCACAGACATTTGCTAGTAACAATGCTTAGGGGCCTAATTCCAGATATCTCTTTCTTATCTTTCTTATACCTTTTCACCTTCCTAAAAATGCAACTGTTGGCCTATGGGACGTCTGCCAATATTGTAACCAGAAATGAAAATGAAGGAAAGCATCTCCATTGTAGTGTGGCAATAGATACATAATTTCAGATTATAAAACTACTTACCTTGAAGACAGAGATGGGAAAAAGTAACCCCACATTTTCTGGAAAGATTTTTATCTGTCTGTCTTTTCATCATGTGTGCTTTTTCTTTTTTTCCCCCACCTCAGCCTTCCTTGTTCAGTTTCCGTGTTTTTTTCCCCCCTATTTTGCCACTATTTCTTCTTTCTTTCTTCTTGATCAGAAATATGATGTTGGTTTTTTTTTGGTTTTTTTTTGTTGTTTTTTTCTTTTTTCTGTTTGCTGGCCAAGAATGAGTTCCCCAGCCTCCACTCCTGCTTCTACCACCCCTTATTTTCGTATTCCTTGGCTTAATCTGTCCCCATTGATAAGCTGCTGTGACTCAAAGGCCAGCTGTACCCTGTGGAGTTTCACATTCTGCCTTCAAAACATGAAGGTTGGTTCATTTCTGTGAGAAATTTGAGCTGTATATTTTTTCCTGATTCTCTGAAATTTTAGTATCATTTTGGCTGAAATGTTTTTAAGTTATTTCTGCCCAAGGCAGACCATCAGTGCAGAAAATTTCATCCTAAATAATTTTTTGGTAAATGTATAAATATCTAAAAATTACTGTTCTAATGGGAAGTATTAAGCAGTGTTAAAATAGGTTATGATGCCACCTTGTTTTAAAGTTACTGTCATGTGTATGAATAAGTGTATGGTTGAATAAATGTTTTTCCTTAGATGTCCATATGCTATTAGTATTCATAGGCACTGAATTTTAAGCAGCTGACCATGCCAACAGAAACCATAGTTTGTGACAAGTATGGCTTTTCTAGAGTTAAACCTTAACTCCCAAAGTCAGTCCAGTTTAAGGGTACAAGTGTGACTTGCAGTAACTGTGCCTGAATAAATTAATATCTGTCTCGGATAGGATAGATTCACTTCACTGAATAAAACCCTAGAAGAAATGTACCAAAATACTTCTCAGAAAAGGGACTAAGCACATAGTCAGGGTCTTTGACCTCCTTTTCCTCAATTATTTCATTTATTTTCTTGATTTCAAAATTTGGCATAGTTCTCTGTGTGTATGTGTGTGTGCATGTGTAGAATAGATTTTTGTGTACATACAGAAATTGTCATTTTTGCCAACTTCAGGGTTGCAAATGAGAAAAAATGTGAAAAAGAGATGAGACTTCAACCTTAATATTCAACACTTAATATTCTGCTCATCATCCAAAAAGCAGCCCAGCTTTAAAAAGCTATTTTGCATCCATGTATATACATTTGCACATATTTGTATCTCCATTATAATTTAATTTACTAGCATTGCTAAACTGAAAGTGCAACTTTTATTCTAACATAATCAGCATTCTGCTATGGGGTCAAAGCCTAAATCTAACATATTAGGAGACAGAAGCGCAATTGGTACAGTCCAAAAAGGAAGTTCCACGAACTTTACCTTCAGATCAATATGAGAGGATTTGCCTAAAATAAAAGAATCTTGTGCTTCTAGTTTTGCACAAACAAATGTGCAAACTTGGAAGACAGCACAGGTGCCTCCATAATATCACTAGTTCTCCACAGATTACTGGGAACTGTGAAAGTATCTTTACATAGTGTAGTGTCAAATGGTGGTAGAGACTAGGAAGCTTGAGTTAGATCCTCCTGTCTTCTCCTTTCCTGTCAAAGGACTGAGAATAAAAGTCTTTGCAAACCAGGAGCAGGCACATGGCAGTTCTGATTTTTATATTGATGAAAGAATGGGAAAGGGAGAAGGAAAGAATTTTCTTTTTTTCCACAGAGATTTTATACATGGCACTGTGTATTTATGAGCCCAAATACAATGAAAGTCAATTAATTTAATCACTTTCCTCAAAAGATTAAAAATCTGTCAGGGTAGATAAATTTTTCAAAACAAAATTGTTTCATATATAGCAGTAAAAAGATATTCACTCTGTCCCCACCACTTGGCGTTTTGCTGCTTTACTTGTTTCTATCTCCAGATGATGTCTTCACATGCTACTATAGCATGTTACTGAAATGCTGACTTGCTTATCTGCCAAAAGGTTGTGCTTAGGTGATGGGTCATTTCTGTTCCTACTGATGATTACAAATAAGGGGAAGCAACAGCAGGTGGTAACATTAGGAACTGATACCAATTGTGATAAGGATCTTCCCTTTTTTTTTTTTTTTTTTTTTTTTTTAATTTTCTCCTGAAAGCAGCTAAAAAATAAGCAGAATAGGTAACACTGAGTAGCCTAACAACACCCAGCATCATATTTCTTTATTAAATTTCCTAATAATGAAATAGTTTTCATTGTTACTTTCTTCCTCACTCCCAAACACATTTTTCAACCTCTGTTTTAAGAGAATTTGTCTTTCCCTTTTTTTTTTTAAGACTTTTTTTGCAACCAGAGAAAGCCTCTTATGACACTTCTTAAATAGAGCAATACTGACATCCATTGGTTTAATCTTATGTGACTATTTGTTAAATCTCTTCTAACTAATGTACACATAACTCTACAGTATCACAATGAAAGGATTGAATTTGATATGATCCAAGGAGGATTGTGCTAAGACCAATTTTCTGTATTAGAAACATGAAACCACCACAGATTACTCGATGAAAAGAAACACACTGCAAAATGTGAAGTCCAAATACAATGACTAAAATAAAACCAGGCATCCCAAGTACCAACCGGGGGAAAATATTAATGAGGAATTAGTAGTGATGCTGAATTTTTTTAGAACCTCTGGGAATGTGAAAATACCTAATTTTATATGAACCTGCCTTGTTTTGTATTAATCCTAAGGCAAAATAGTGAGGTGTAAGGAAAATTATTACTAATCTAATAGAAAAAGCAGCTCAGTGAAGAAAATAATTACTCTGGTTTTATCTCAGCCCTCAAAGGTCTTCATTTAACTTGGCGGCACTCTATTTTTTAAAATAGATATATCTTTCATAAACACTGCTGTAAGACCACTGGTGATACACTGAAGCGGTTACATTTAATGAAGAAAAAACACACCACAAAAAGTGGAGGTGTTTTCAGTATTCATTATTACGACAAGCTAAGCAGATGAGGCTTAGACTTCAAAACCAGAGAACCATTCTGGCAGCGAAGGGAGGGCGACAGGCTTTCACACACACACAAAAAAAAAAAAAAAAAAAAAAAAGCTTTCCGTTTGCTGTACCCTCCCACCGCATTCACTTGCAAATCGCTGTGTGCTCGGGAAGACTGCGCTTCCCCGGGCTCCAACCTTCCCAGGGTAAGTGCTGCGGTTCCAGCAGCAGCTCCCTGCGAGTGAGAGAGTGAGAGGTGTGTGAGTGTGAGTGCCTGTGCTCGCTGCCTCCGTGTGTGTGTGAGTGTGTCTGTGGTGCGTCTTCGTTTGCGGTGGGTAGGGGTTTTTTCGCCTTTTTTTTTTTTTTTTTTTTTTTTTTTTTTTTTTTGTAATTCAGAAGCTCTGAATGAAAGCCAGCAACCGAAGAGAGAGCTCCCCCTTAGCTTTGGTTCCGGACTGTCCAGAGTTAAGTGATGCTGGGAGAAAAAGCCTGAGTTAGATCCAAGTAGGATCAGTCTTAGAAAATAATAGGAGAAAACTGACCGAAAAAAAAGGACTCTAATAGCTGGTTTTTCAGTTTGGTTGGGGTGGACACTACTTCACTTTCTCAGCAGAATAAAAGGTAGGAACCTTTCTTATTTTCTTTCTGTTGATATTATTACAGTTATTATATTAAAGTATGTTGTTTAATACAATTCATATATTTGTTCTACTGCATACAACTTTTTGCGTTTCATAAATATTTGTCAGGAGCAATGAGATAAGGCATAGGAAATAACTGCTGTGCATTCTCTTCTCAAAGTAAAGTGATATCATCGTATGCATTCAGGATTGAAACACAAGGGGTTTTTTTTTTTTTTTTGCTTTTTTTTTTTTTTTTTTTTTTTTTTTTCCTTCCTAGTAAGCAGATTGTCTTTTGAGCAGCAGTTTCCTTCTGTAGTCAGTTCTTGCAAATTCAGTATGGGGGGAACAAGTCTAATTGAATTGAAAATAGCACCATGTTTCATGTGCTTCATGGTGTAACACTTATGAACATAGCATGAAACCTACACATGTGTCCTCACTTTCTGTATACCTGTGCAAGTCTGTTGCAGCTTTCACTGTTAATCGTTCTGCCCTGCATTGAATTTCAGAGTAATTATCCACACTCACAGAAAATGCTTCTTATGAAGGAAATCCCTGTGGAGAGGGATAGCAAAGTGGATACAAGCAATATTTCAAATATCTACAGAGCTATATGCACACAGATGGGGGAAAAAAATTGCCTGGTTTGACATTTCAGTACAGGAGGAATGGAGGGAGAATGGGAAACCAGGGGGGTAGAAGGGAAAAGGTGGAGGGAAGCAAAATTCAGTCTGCACCTGTGTGAGCATTTATTATCACTGCTGCAATAAAATCCATATTTGATGTGGTGTTAAATTAATTCAGCACAATACAAATCTAAATCCTTGCTCCCAACTACTAATTATTGATGGTATTGTCAGCTGTGTAAGAAATTTTCAATAGGCTCATACTGTACATGATACTAGTTGCCGCTGTAAAAATCTAACAGCCCTTCAGCTTAGGAGAATGCATCTACACGTGCAATCAGTGACAAATAGCAACCAGCATTTTAAAATGGACCTATCATCTCTGTTGCTTCCACACAAATGGAGCTGTTGCCTATAATCTTTGTCTTTCATTTCAGTAAAAGCCTCTGTATTATCTCAACAGCACTCCCGTTGCTTTGAAGGTATTTTTTTAATTATACAACTTGTTGTGCATGTATGTGTGAATGTGTATGTGAGTGTGTGAGTATGTGCACAGTGTGAGGAAGCACGTCTATAAAAAATAGTGTCTTTTTTTTTTTTTTTTTTTTTTTTTTTTTTTTAAAGGTAGTAGGCTGTAAATTTACATGGTGATATTACTGGAGGGGAAAAGCAGAGAGTGGGAGACTGGAACACACTTCTGAATCTCTAAATCCTTCTCACATATGCCATTTACTAGGAATATTATGAGTCTAGTACTAGGTTTTATTGAGATTTTTACAGCTACACAAACTTTTATATTAATTGCTTACCTTTCGAATATAATAGCAGTCTGTGCTCTTTTAGAGGAGGAAATGAAAGAGGGAACTTAGGGACATAAGGAAACAGGTTATCTTCCTAAAGAGTTGAAAACCAGCTATTTAGAGTCAATATGGATTTATGTCAAGTGAAGAATACTTGGATTATCAACTCTTAATGTAGTTTGGGCCTGAGGGAGTATTCTCATATTTTTATATACTTTGTTACATAAAAGTTTGAATGAATAGGTAATCATTTCTATAACAGTTTCTGTTAATTTCAATTTAGATTTATGACTGTGATTTTTATGTGTGGTGTTAACACAGTGTTGTACTTTTAAATAGGAACACTGAAATCTCTGAAGAGTGTTGATTATAATGCATATATTTAAGCTGAGAGCTGATCCTGATGATTTGATTTTTTTGTTATTTTGGGTAGCATTGGAAAATAGGTCTTGTCTACTTGCCTTGCCAACCTTTTATATTTATAATACATTATAGAGTTTGTGAAAAAGAAAATAGCAAAATACATCTTAAAAGGACTATATGTATATATATTCCTAAATTACATTAGAATAAATGCATATAGATATACTAAAACTTCATACTTGCATGTTCTCAATAGACAAAGGATCTGTGAAGAATGATGAAATACTGAAATGTGCTCACAGTAGACACTGTGGCTACTGTTCTTTTCTGTGCTTAACAGTATTTGGAAAAGGAAGAAAAATAATGTTATATGTGAAGGCAAATAAGCATAGGTTTAATTTAATGTAGAGAAAGATTAATAAAATACACATCTAGACATACAAAACAGTATACAAATTTCAGCTAAGTAATGTAAGTTTTTTTCCTCGTTAAATAATTAAATGTAAAAGTCAGAAAAGGTTAATTTGAAGATAATATCTGCCTCTGATTCTGAGAGAGTAATTTCCTGGTCTCAACGTGATTTCCCAAGGAAAGAAATGAATGAAATAGAGCCTGTCTCATCTGGATTATTCTGTGCAAGTGATTTTTTTTTTAGGTCTGCTAATCATACTTACAGGCTGATTGAAAATGAGTATAATTTTATACCCTATCATACCACTAGGTTGCAGCACTGGTACAGGGGGTCAAAGTAAGATTGGATTACTGTTGAATAGTTGTAGTGGGGTGAATATGGGGTTATGGTAATATTATTTTTCATTCATTCATTATTATCACCTGAAATAATATTTGTGAACACCAAGGTGTTTTAACTGGACTTAACAATATGTCCTTTATAGATTTGAAAAAACCTGCTCTATGGCTAATTCTTTGACATTATTAGTAATTATATGACTGAGAGAAAGAGAAGAAAACCACTGATTATTTGGGCAGAATTTAAGGGTGTAAAGAACATTTTGTGAGTAACTTCAGTGAACTACATGAATATTTCTCCTGTATTACCACTGAATTTGGTATGGGCTTTTCCCAGTCATACTATTTGATACATCATTTACTGTAAAGGAGGAAAACTGAAATTGGAAAAGTAAAAACCATCTTCTCATGAGCGGTTTAAATGTGCCTGAGTAAAACATGATGAAGGGTGACTTCACTGCATGTAAGGATGCTGCACCATAGCACACTTTCATTTGCTCTGAATAGTATGTAACTATCAATGATCATAGAAACTAAAGGTACAGTTCATTGAAACATTAGGTGATTAAAAAGCACACATGCTGTACATCCTACATTTTCAAATCCACTAATGTGAACACTTGTTTTTTGAGGAAAAAAAAAATTCTCTACTGTCCAACTTCTGGAAAAACTTAAAAAGAAAGAAAAGAAGCAGCAATGGTATTCTAAGCTCTAAATGTTCTCCATATCTCTCTTTAGGCCAAGAGGAACTCCTATATCAAAAGTTGTTTGTTTTTTGCTCCCTGAATTTACTTCTCTTCAGCTTTGAATCCTTGGCATGGGTGACTTCCCTAACATGCCCATTTGCTTATTTCTGTTGGTTAATGACTCTACAAGAGAACAATTAAAAAAAAAAAAAAAAAAAAAAATCTCTGGGAGCTGTGCATATTATAGTTAACACTGCACAAAGAAAAAAAACAAAACAACAAACAAAAAACTTGGTTCAACCTGAACACTTTTTTTCTTTTTCTCTGTTTTCGTCTGATGGGAATCCAGAACACCACTCAACCAAAGGCTATTGAGCTTATATGTTCTCTCTACTGGCCTATCAGTCTACTTTTTAATACAAGAGTGATCTGGCAAAAAATTGCCTTATAAGTTGAAGCCTTATACACATTTCTTTTTACATGCAGTCTTCCTGATTATTAAATGTCAGAGGCAATTACCTCAAATGTGTGTGTGTGTTTACAGTAGAGGTAAAACAAGGACAACCTTTATTTGAAACAGGGCTTGCATTCTAGAAAGCGGAATGCTGTAAAGTTTCTTCCTTAATTTAATTCAACCTTTCATTATTTGACTTTTTCTGCAAGTCCCACTTCCGTTTCTTGTCTTTATTAACTTATGAAATAGATCATGTTTATAATTTTTTTGTTCAAGAAGTGTGTCCAGCAGGAGGCATAAAGCTCCAGTAGCATCTCAGAGGTACTTCCTAGCTTGTCACAGGGCATCTGCTCTGGGATATAAACTCAAGTCTGGAAGTGTGTACCATATACCAACAGGTTGCATCAGGGAAATGCAAAGATTTAGGAAGTGAATTGGATATAATGAAAAGCAACACTATTCCATCACCTACCACATTACAGATAAGGTTTATTTTATCACCCTATTGCAATGTTTAGCTTTCCAACATGAAGAACATGACTTATCACCACTTATTCAGACCACAGCATGATCCAAAAAGATGACTGCAATCCTCATGAACTCTGCAATACTATAATATCCAGATTTTTTGAACATGAAGAATACATACCAATGTAATTTGCAGCACTATTAGCAAGACTCAAAATGCAGTGTCATAGAGGACTGTTAATTTTTCTCCCCCAAACTAATATAAAATGAAATATATATCGTGAAATATATATAATATAAATATATAAATATATATAATGAAATAAATATATAACTGAAAATTCTATTGCATATGTCTACCACACTGAAGTAGTACAAATATTTCCATCTGTTTAATGTATGCAAAAATTATCTTACTAATTGTCATACATTTGTCCTAATAGCAAACAGAGACTTACCTGTGTCTAGGAAACTTAGAAGCTGTGCATTATGATATTAGTTCCTCTAAGTATCGCAGCCTTTATCAAGAGAGATTTGAACATTTAATATCTTACACAAAAGACAAAATACATGGAGTAAATCTATGAGTTTTTAAATGAGAGTGAGAAAAGATACAAGAACCCAAAGTATGTGTAATTATTTGGAGTTAATATTGAGAATAGAGGGAGGATGTTTAAGTTTATTCTGATTCCGAGAAAACATTATCCCATAATGTATCAGTTCTTTCTCTTTGAAGTAGAGACTTGTCTTTTCCCTGATGTCTTTTCCATGGTGCATGGAACTGGGAACCATAAATGCACATCCATTTTATCTCTGTGTCACCAGAAAAGTAGTTAAAAGTAGACATTTAGGTTGGATATTAGGAAGGAATTCATAGGGTAGTGAGGCCCTGGAACAAGCTGCCCAGTGAAGCTGTGGATATCCTATCCACACCAGTGGTGGCATCGCTGCTCATGGTAGAAGGGTCTTGGAACTGCATGATGTTGAAGATCTTTCAGGTTCCTTCCAACCCTGCCCTTCCTATAACTCTATGACAAAATGTCATTGATTCTATACATCATGAGCCCCATAGGTAATACATTTACTAAAAGTTTACATGAGCTAATTAGATTGATAAGATTTAATTCCTAAGGTAATGTTGGATGTATATTTGCTTGTTTGTTTTTAAAATGTTGAGATAATTCAGAAGATTATCTGGACTTTCAGATTTTAGAAATAATTGCAAAAAACCTCCAGGAAAAATATAAAAATAGAAAGAAAAAAAAAACCCAACAAACGAATATGTTTAACACAAAAAATCCACAAATGTGATCAATTGAAGCAAACAAATGACAATATTTCAGTTCTTACTTTCTTTCCAACTGTAAGAATAAATTTTAATAACAAATTATGCAAATAATCTTTTACAAAAAGTTTGCATCATGCTATAGATCATATTTTCATTATGAGTACAGATACCTTCTAATTTTTTGGTTCTTTCATTTAGTATGGGAGAGGTTTTTTTACATGTCAATACTGTTGCATGCTATATTATTTTTTCGTGCATTATAATTTTGATTCTGTGGCATAAGATATGCAAAGTTACTAGCCTGCTCTCCTGACTTTCTGCAAAAAAAAAAAAAAAAAAAAAAGCACCATTAATCAGAATAGTCTTGTATTAAGTGGTAAGTAATAGTGTAGACTTCAATTTGTGAATGGGTTAATGGAATACACCTAATTACTTAGCAGCCAAATCAAAAAATATCCTTGCTTCTAAGTTTGCAGAAGTATTACATTTCATTATGACATTAAATATATTTTAAGATCTACTTAAGCATATTACATCCAGACTCCCTAAATGTACTTCTGCTTCCAAATTCCCATGGCCAAGTTTTAAATAGTATTTTTGTCTTTTAATCCTATTTCTCTCAGGGATAGTTTCTACAGTCTTTTGGCAGAAATTTCTAGTGTCAGTAAAAGAGTGGGATTTAGAATGCTGTCGTGTGAACCATTTTAGGGAAGTGATTTTTTCCCCTCTGTTGGACCAAGGTTATTTTCTCACCTTAGCATGCTGAGATGTTCTCTTTCCCTTGAGTGAGAGTATGGTGCTCATGGTCAAGATAGTACTGAAGCTGGCATCTTGATTAAAATGGGTGAACAGAGTCTCAGGTATGTTAGGTACATTTGGTTCTTTCCAAGACTTGGGGGCATTTTATTAAGTTTCTGATTAAGAGGTTAAAAGCAATTGTATTATGTGTTACTGGAACGACTTTCTTTTCTAGTAGTCACAACTGAATGGGATGTGAACAGATAGAGATAGATTGATTTTCCTCTCTAATAGTACTCTCCTATCAAATTGCTTATACTGTTACTTTGAATTTCCCTTCCTAAGTGGTTTCAACCCAAATAGTGTCCTGATTCATCTAATTAATTTGAGAAAACCTTTCTTAAGGTGGAAACGTCTTTTTGTTTGTTTGCTTGTTTGTTTATTAGCCTATATTATTTAGAGAGTCTTTAATCATTCTGATCACCAGAATAAACTTATCTCTTCTCTAAAATTTAAGTGCATGTGTGGAATATTTCTATAGGATGGAAAATTAAGATAAAATCATGTATTTATTCTTTCTATCCTTGATTAACAAGGCATCTGAAACACTCTGAAACACATTCTATTTGTGAATATATCCCTACTGTGGTTAGTTTTCTCCATTTTTTAATTTGAGGTCAGAATAATTAGAATTAGAAAAGGAAAAAGAACTAAAACATAGTGCATCATATTAATAATGACATTAAAATTTTGATGAGCATGAATCTTCTAGAGAATTTGAGAACCTATAATGTGACTAAGAAAGGTCACTAGGCTTGAGATATTCTGAACTGGATGCCTAAAATTTTATGACAAGGAAGGAGAAACCAATTATTTAAGCTATAAAATCAGAAGGTTTTCGTTTTTTTTGTTTTTTTTTTTGTTTTTTTTTTTTTTTTTTTTTTTTTTTGTTTTTTTTTTTGTTTTTGTTTTTTTTTTTTTTTTTTTTCTAATACTAGTATAAATATGTTTCACTGCTTTCAGGGATTTAAACTGCATTTGCTATACTGTGCTTTAGAACAGAAGTTACAAATGAGCTTTAAGTTTTCACTGCTAACAACACCCACTTAACTGGAGTTAAAAACTAATGGTAAAGCTCCCAGTAGTTCAGCCTTCTAAATGACAGGACAAAAGCCCCAATGTTGACAGAGCAGTGAGCTCTGGTTAAATTTCAGGTTACGTACATTGAGGAGAGAAAACACCTGCCATTTCCTTTCTCCATGGCTGCAGCCATCAAAATCCAACCAGTAAGTGGTTGTGCATATGAGGTCTGAGGCTGTTTTGCCACTTGGACAGGCTGTGAAAGTCAGGGCTAATGGAATAAAAGCAGCCTTGGTGGAACAGTCCCACAGCTGCCAGTTTAACAGTTCCAGCTGAATTTCTGGAAAAGCACCCAGCTGGTTTTGCCTTAGAGGTATCCATGGCTATTGGGTTTTAGTGATGTGACTGGTTCCTTGCTAGTCTGGAAATGCTGGTTGGAGTCTGTTGCTACTTCTAGTATATTAAAACCCTTTTCCCAAAAACACCACAAAAAAAAAAAAAAAAAAAAAAAAAATCATGATGCCCTGGCACTAATAAACTAATTCCTGGACAAGTTTAGAAGCTGTTTAGTTATTATTATAGTGGATTAAAACTGGGCTGTTAGTTATGAGGAAAATAACATGAAAAAAAATGTGATGTCATAATGGCATGATGACAGAAATGAATACTTTAAAGTATTCAATTCTATCTAAGTAAACAAAATTCATCTTAATGATTCTAATGTTTGATCAAGCCCTGACTTCTCAAGGGTAATCCATTAGTGCTTTAAAATATATGAGCTAAAATAAAGTCACATGCAGAAAAAAATGTTTGAAGGTAGCTTAATATGTTTCTCAGAAACACTGGTGATGAAGATCAGGACAATACAAACACAAATATATTTCTTTTATAATGTTATCATTTTTTCTTTAAAGGAAAAATCTATAATCACTTGAAATTTGCCATGGAATTTATAGTTTTATTTTCTGAGATGCTGGGGTTCTTTATGGTTGGAGGTTATGAATCTTTTTTAACAGTAATTTTGCTGGAATTTTAATAGATAAATGTGTTGCATTAAATAATTGCCAGTGAAGTGGTTATGTTTTGAATTTTTTTGTCCTACAAGAGACTATGGGATTTGGTTTCAGTTTGGTTTTTTGCAGTTAGTCCACTCCAAACTGTTTATATCATATATAGTAATATTCTTCATATGGGATGAGGTTTTGCTGTTGGAATAAAAACCATTCATTTGACTATATGGTATCCTACAAGCTAGAAACAGAGTTTCCTCACTTTTCACATTATATACCACACAGCTTTTTAAAGAACTCACTACATTTGAAATCAGTTTGTTTTGTTTTGCTTTTTTGTTTTGTCTTTTAATTGCATTTGAGAGGGAAAATTGAGTGGAGTGAAGGAATAATTCATGATTATGAATAAGATGTTGCAATTTCATAAATCTTTTTTTGGGGGAAACTCTACATTGTTGATGGAGCTTTGGAGTTATTTTTTTCTTGTGTCTGTTCAGTTTTTATTAAAATCCTGGAGATGTTTCTACTTCTCTATCCTATATAAGAAATATATAGTTCTAAATATCCACAGCTAGTCCTTTGCAATTTGTAGGAAACTTAAGCTTTAGTATAACAATTTTTTTCTCCATTAACTCTATGGTAAGTCTACATCTCAGTAGTTTGTCAAAGTAAGCAGAATGATATTCATAACTTGCTAACCAAATTGAAAGTCAAATATTGAAGACATTTCTTGTGCAATTCCCTGTAAAGTCTTCCTTTTTTTAGATGGGAACCTTAGGAATGGGGATATTTTTAATCTTTTGGTGCCATCTCGTGGCAAGAGGATAATTCTATAAAACAAAAGAGGTAGTCTTTTCAGCACATATTTTCTAAGCTCAGCAAAAATGTACCTTGCTTTGGTGATAGATATGTATGTATGAATTTTAATAGTGACTGTAAAATAACAAACCAATTCATGCATAGGACAAACTATCTTTGGTTTTCTTCCTTTTTAAGAGCTTGTAAGTATTGATTTGAGAAATCTCACAAAAATTGACTGTCATTACCACATAGAAATAGATGTTTAGTCTGCTGCATTAGATCTCTGTAGCATACTTAACTGGTTCAAGGCAATTGTCAATATATTTTTATTGTTGTAGTGCACTACATCTCTGTAGAGTACTTTAATACTTAGCTAGCTCAAGGCAATATTCACTTCAGCATCCTGTAATGTTTAACAGAAAGCCAGGGTCTGTGATAGCATTCTTGTTTTTCATTTATATTCTGGTTTTGGCAAGGGAAAATTCATACCAGCCTGCATCCAAAAAAAAAAAAAAAAAAAAAAAAAGAAAGAACAAGAACAGCACAGGTATGCTGTATATTTTCCTGGTATTGCCATTGGGATTCAGAAAAAATGAGTAGTTTTTGTTCTGTGCTAAATAAATACTAGCTTAATACCTGGGGGTTTTAAAGATAATGCTTGTAGGTATCTGCAATCAGTACAGATCACATTCTTGCTCAGGAGTAAACGAGTTTTCTATGAAATAGTCCATATTTGCTTACTTATCTCTAACTTCCAGTCTGATGAAAGTTTCTAGATGCAAATATCCTATTTTCTGTAGAGGGCTGGCAAAAGAATCAAGATGTCTGTCCTGCTTTTACTCAGGTGGGGGTTCTCATTCTTTCAAAAGCAAGGATTTTTATATTCCTAAAATATATATATATATATATATAAAATTATAGTCTTGTTCAAATAACATCCAAAATACTGTAGTTATTGAAAATCAATGTCAGATTATTACTTTGTGAGTTATTGTAACATTCTCCTAGCTGAAGGAGGAAATACTATCAATCAAAATTGGTATGAAATGAGAACATGGTTTTAAAATCCCACCTTTTCTTTTAATGCCAGATGATTCCATTACTTTCTGTACACATGACCAATACTGTGTGTACTTTATGCTTTCCATGTTTGTACAGATAATAAAATTTAAAAAAAAAAATCAAAAGGAAAAAATTTCAAGATTTATTTTTCTAGCAGCTGTATGGTAAATATCAAAATGTTAGTCACTAGAATTTGATTTCTAATAAGCAATCATTAGCTGAGGTACCACTGTGATAAGTTCAATGTGCTATAATAAGTCAGTCAACAGGTGAAGCATTCATTTTCTTTGGTTAGAGATTGAGTGATTTCTCTGATTAAGATTAGATAGGCATAAATCTCCCTTGCCTATCAGCTAGAATGAAAAGAAGAGTCATAATATTAATTTAGTAAGATACAGAATTTCAACAGTTTTATACATGTATGTGATGTGTTTATTTCCTCCTTATCCCAGTAAAACTCTCTTAACAGTTAAGTATTGAATACTTCTCTCTCTTTCTATGTCTGCCTCCTGTAATACACTACAAAATTGAAGTGATAAGTGAACTTAACAAAGAAAGAGTTGCAATTACTCATTCCAGTGAATTGGCAAAATATTAATTCCCTTACAAGAAGAACAAATCTAAATATGTGTCCTAGTTTTGACAGAAACACAGACAGAAAAGTGTGAAGCTTAAGGTCTCACAAACTAAATCTAAAAAAGTTTTCTAGAAAGATATTTACCAAAATTAAATTTTCTTAAGTTCTTATTCTGGATTAATATCCATTCATTCATGCACGTCAGTGTAATTTTCTTTCTCTTCCATTTAATACAAACTTAGTACAGGATACTTTACAGAATATTGAAGAGGAGGAAACTAGAATTCTGTTATATGTTTTGGAGGGTTTCTTTCTACTTTTGTTTTAAGGCATTTCTAAAACACACTTTTTTCCCAAAAGCTTCAGCTAAGGCAGGCTGTATGCTTCAGATGAAACACGGAATGAGATGGGCAAAAAAGCAAGAACAGGTACAGAAGGATGATGCAGCATGTCATAAGTCACCAATGATAAAGTCTCCAGTGAGAGAAGATTAAGAAAATTTGCAGATAGTGTTATGTGGATAAGAGGGAAATAAAATTAGTTTAAGGGATAAAAAGAATATATAGATAGTTAGGAAAATGTATTAGAAAGATGAAATATTTCAATCTATCAATGTCTTCTTTGAAGTTAGGGAGGGAAGAGGAAACATGGTCAATTGAAGTGATTGTTCCTATTTGTGAAGCTTCTGGAGGTGAAAAGGTAATGATTTTGTGATTATCTTCAGAAATGCCTGGATATATGTATAGCACAATTTCAAATATATATTTTTTTAAATTGCTAGAATCTCCTAATCTCTGTTGTAAAATTCCTTATATTTCCTTTCTTTAAATTGCACCTGTTGAACATAGATTTTGCTCTTTCAATACCAGTGTGCATAATTTAGTTAGAATTGTAGGTAGATAAATGCATTATTTATGCTGGAAACTGTTGGATCCTGTATATAAAGGGGAGACTGAAAAGTGTCTGTCGTTGCACTTGTCTAGATGATCAAAAGGAAAAAATGCTTTTTAAAACTGTTTCTGAGGTTAGTCTTTCAGATAAGGTTGGCTGCTGATCTGTGGAACTTGTGTATTTAGTGTGTTCTCCTGACTGTCAAAATTATTTATATCTAGTGTGATGACCAGTTAGTCTAAGCAACACATACCTAAGCTGTGGCAGTGAAAGAAAAAAAAAAAAATTGTCCTGCTATACAACTGCAGTAGCAAATAACTGACATGTTTCATGGCCCACAAGCCTACAGAAATTATAAACAAGACATAAAGGTCACAAAAGTACAGGTTCCTGTCAATCACATGTGCTGTTCTTACATGCACAAGGTAGCTGTGCCATCTTTTCAGGCTCCTGAGAAACATCTGAATGAGTTGTACCTATGACCGTCCTTCGGAGATCAGAATTCTTAGGACAAACTGGGAAGGGCTATTAAAATAGAAAAACTGCAAAATTAAAAGTAGTGACACTGACATGTAATTTTTGGCATTAGGTTAAACTTGCCTTTGCCAAAGTAAACTTGGTTGTTTTCTTGTGAAGATAAACAGAGAAATCTAGGTATATATTATCTGCAAATAAAACACTTTTTTTCCTTCCCTACCTTTTACAGTGCAGAAATAATTTAAATTGTCTTAGGTATGACTATAGAAATAAGACAAAAATTAAAATTATCTCTTATTGGACTGATGTTATGAAATCAATACGCTTCAGAAATAAAAATGTGTTTTCCTCCAGTAATGGATTTATATCCATTGGTTCTGATGTAAAGCACTTAGACAGACTGGCATGGGGATAGCTGTCATTTTTTCGTATTGTTAAGAGAATTCAGGAAGAAAAAGGCAAAAGGAATTGTAGTTCCTTAAAAACAAGACAGAAATTTCCAGCCTTAAGAAATTTTAAAACATATTTTTCCCATTATTGTTATGATTTAACCATGATTTTTAATAACCTTACAATGTCTTGTGCAGGATAGAAACATTTTGAGAAAAACTAAACCTTTATGTCTCTAGAAGTGTCTCTCTAATAGCATTTAATTAAGTTATCTTTGGTCAAAGGAAAACAACACCTTTATCTCCAGATATTCCAGAAGTCTTTATGATAGTTTTAGACAGGCTACTGCTCTTTTCTAGCTCCTTAGGTGTTTGTGACATCTGATTTACATGGGAACAGAATGGTGACAATGATGGGCTCTCCTGCTTCTGTTTTGTTAGTCCACATTTCTATCCACAAGGACTGTGGATAGCAGTCTGCAGTCTGTCTTGCCGCTCGTTAAAAAAAAAAAAAAAAAAAAAAAAAAATCCTGAAGGAGATTAAATAGGAGTTAATCTGCCTCTTTCTGTGTGTTTTGGTACTTTTCTGAAAGGCATTTTGGTTAACAGCAGCAGTCAGGTGTTCTTGTCAATTAGGCCATGCTTGAAGAACTGGGTGCTTGTTCAGGCAGAAGAGTCATGAGTGTGAAGAACCAGGAGACTCAGGGCTGGACAGCCCTGCAGAAGCTCTTCATTGTCAGTGGATTTCTGATGCCCTCTTCGTAACAACAGGGAAGGAGTTTGCCTCCAGGGAGGACTGAAAGCCACCTCTTACTATGTATTGCAAACCTGGAGTTTGTATGCAGAAAAACTGCAGAAGTTTGAGAGCCAGGTTATGTTGATGAACTCATGTACGTCTGTGCAGGGGAGACCCCAGCAATTCAAAAATTATTTAGGCTTGTGTTTAATTTCCATTGCTGTTGAGAGGATTTGATCAGATATACAAAGTTCAGCACTTTTTTTTTTTTTTTTTTTTTTTTAAATTTTGTCCAAATATGTGTTTTGGGCCACTTCATCCTTAAAGACAATTGTGCCTTGCTCTGAGAAAAATTTTCTAGCAGAAAATAAGAATAAAATAACTCTGTATTTCTGAGATTAATTTTTTTCTAACTTCCAGTTAACTCTTAATCTTACATAATTTGTCTCAGCTAGTGCTTAGTAGTACTACGTTCAGAACTTAGAATTTTTCAGACACTTCATTGGTTCCCACCTTAATTTTAATAAACGGGTAATTTTAATTGCTCACATAATTCTTAGAAGGCAGTGACTTTTTTCATAGCCTTTCAATGATGTCAGAAGTTGATTTAATTGATTTAAGGACCACAATGAGCAGCCTGCTTTAGTAATGAAATGGAGAGGACAGTTGGAATGATTAAATTTTATAGAGAATTCACATGATCAGAGCTTGTCTTGGAAGAGAAATGCAAAATGAGAACTTGTGCTGAGCTGAACATTCTTATTGCCTAGGAAGTGCTTAATTGCACTTTTGCTTCAGGGTACATTGAGCAGAAATTTTCACATCCAAAGCAATATATAGAATTATATATTTAATAGAATACTAATAAGTTACCTCACTGAAATACTACAGTGTTATAAATCAAACACTGCCAAGGATTTTAGAATTATTAAATTTTCCACATAGGACTATAATATAAAATTATTAGGGAAATCAAATTAATACCCTTTTTAATACACATATTTTACTCCTAGAATTTTAAAGACACTTGCATTATCCTTTATGTGTTTCTGTTCATAAAATTTCCAAAATTATAAGCAATGTTTTTGTAATGTTACTTTTACTCCAAAGTGGCCCAGCTCCAATTCTTGATTACTGGCTTTCTTTCTGTGCTGTGTGGGTACTGGTATTTCGAAGGTTCTTTTATGTGTCATGTTCTTTGCTTAGGACACACTTCTTATGTTTCTTGCTTCTCACTTCACATTTCCTGTCAATCACAGATGTTTCTTTCCTCTGTATCATGTAATATAGCAAATTAACAACTGCATGCTTTCAAATTCAATTAACAATGGAGTGCTTTGAAACAATCAGTGCTCGTGAACAAATGGTTTACTGTGACAGGCTAAAAGGAGTCTGAAGTCCTCTGTGGGAAACTTTATTATGTAGCTAAAAAATAGAACACTTGTTTTTTAGCTTCAAAATATATTAAATTGGGCATACAAAGCTGTTGTAGTGGGCTGCTAAGTAATGTCACGCCTCCTTCAGGTATACCTTTCCTGGGCTGCATCACCAGAATCCACAAAAACTGGTTAAACTTGAACGGACCTCATTGGTGCAGCAATGCCCTGAAACCATGTAAGAGAACACATGGCACAGCAGCAAGGAGAAACATTAAGAAATTGTTCAGACATCAACAATCATGTGATAAGTCCCTTTACATCTATCCATAAGAAAATATTATCTCTAGGTATCAGTACACACATACAGATTAACCTCGGAGACACTATGATAGTTTGCATATGCTGGCAAATATATTTTTTCTAATGTTTCTTTAGCCTTCTGCTAGTTTTTAAACATTGATTTTATGGTGTACTTTGGTGCTTTTAAGAATATTTAAAGCTATCAAGGGTGTTCATGATGTACAGCAACAGTTCCTAGATAATTTTCAGTGTATAAAGGCTACTATCTATGAAGATTTAATTAAAGATAAAGAAAAGTTAGTTTTTATAATGTATCAGTTATTAGCTACTAAAAGGTATGTGAGGTAATGGGGGTTATTGGGCTTCAACAGTGTTTGTGCTTGTGCACTGACCTCCTATCTATCTGTTTGTGCACTGCCTGGTTGTTTGCAAAACAGCAAAGGCTGAAGAGCTTTAGTCTGCTTTTGTCCATTTAATATATTATAATTAAAGAATACAGCCACCACCACCCCCAGAAAATATCCACTCTGCTTAGTCTGTAGTCCTGTTGCCTCCTAGAAATGTGTGTTATGCAGATGCTTGGGCAGCCCATGAAGATTATTTAGGGATATATAAATTACATAATAATTGCACAACTGGTGGGGCTTTTTTTTGTTCTGAACTCAAAACAAAACCAGCAATCAGTATTTAGCCTAGAGAGAGAGCTCTGCAATTATCATTGTATAGCAAATAAAACTTAAAATCAAGTCTTCTTGATTACTTGGGATTATCAAAAATTATGGAATACAGTTATGAGTGAATAGGTGTTGAAAACAGTATTCTATATCAGTTTCATCTTGGAATGTCTTCCTAATAATTGTGCTACTTTGCATATAATCTCTGGGGCTCTTTGTAAACACATCCTGATGGGATTTGCTTATCCTCTTCAAAGGCCTTCCATTTCCTTCAGGTGCTGTGCCACAGTGCTTGTGGAAGCATTGAGAAAAAAAGTGTTCATGAGGGAGAGAAGAACCAGGATGTCTGTGTATTGGGAGGTGAAACACATAGCCCAGGGTGGATATGATGCACAGCTCTCTGAAGATGTGCAGCTTTACACATTTAACACTACACAGGAATGAAAAGCAAACAAAATCTTTCTGTAGTGTGCTGATGTTGGGTTTCCACCTCTAAGTAAGACCTATGTAAGCTGCCAAGTTTAGGTGCTTGGATTTTCGTGTACTTTTGGAAGTCTTTCTATGGAATTCTTTGTATGGAAATATTTTATATTGTGACCTGTTAGAGATTGTCACAAAGATAGACATTTGTAAAACCAAGACTGATGCATAGCTCATAGAGTTTGGAAATAACTTGTCCTAAAATAAGGTTCATCCCTGTCCACTGGCTATGTATTGTATTTGTACTCTTAAGTAAAATAACATGGCAATATATAATAAAATAAATCTGGGAACTTTGAAGTCTGATGGAGTAGTTTGCCAATTTAATAAAATCTTGATTTTTTTTTTTTTTTTTTTTTTTAAGTTTTCTGTAATTAATATTGATTTGTTTTCTCTGCTTCTTCTCTGCTTCTTTCCACCACAATCTCTTTGGAAACATGACATTTTATGTTTGATGCTAAGTGACATATCACATTAAAACATAGTGTGATTTGAAACAGCAGAAATATCTAAAAGAATCAAATGTTATATTGGAGACAGGTCATTCTTAGTCACAGCGTTGTTACAATTTTCATAGGATTTTTCCTCTTTCAGACAGCATTTCTTCTGCATGCTTAGAGTAATTTCATCTTTCTTTCCTTGAAGACACAGTGGGTACATAAGCATTAACCATTTTGTGTTCGGGCCCTGGGGCTGTTTCCTGTTTCCAGTGAGGTTATAAAGTACTTCTGAAAATCCAGTAGTCTAAAGGGACAACTGTAAAAAAGCAAACATAAGGTGAGATACTAGTAAACAAAATACAAACCAGCATTTCATTTTTCAAATTATGTTTAATCCCTAAACAACTGTGAAAGCCAGCCTATAAGTATTACCTATTTTATATTGAATCTGCCTTAATGGAACACTTCATTATTTTTGATTTCACAAAATAGGAGCACTGTGATTAAGGTTGGCTTAAAAATTTGGTTCTCCTTCTCTGTTCAGTTACTGTGTAGATGTGAAGCATATCTGAAAGTATATATTATGTAATAGCCTTTTATTCCTTTTTTCAGTCTAAATAAAATGAAGTTCAGGGTTAGTCTTCTGGGTATAGCACTTACAAGATAAAGGATGGATAGAGGTGGAAAAGGAAGTTAATCTCCAAGACAGTCTTAAGAGATTAATTGTACTATGTTAATGTGTGCTAGTTCTGTCTGTAGATGTAATTATCATAAAAATTTAAAAAAAAAAAAAAAATATATATATATTTTAACTGAGCTAGGATTTGTGGTCTGTTTGGTTTTTTTCCTTCTTTTTCTCAGCTACAAATGATTTTAAAGATTACCTCCTGCACATGCAGTAGATATGGATAACAGATTAACCCCTGTCCAATTCTTTAATATTTCTAAGTTGTAAATTGTTCCCCCCCTCATACACCTTTTTTCCTATAATGTAGCAGCACCAACTTGTTCATTTGTCCATGACAGTCATGAGAGTTCCTCTTCTCCACACCCCTTTTAAAATGTGGTATTCAAAATTAATTTATTGTTTTAGCTGAACCCTTCCCTTTGTTGTTTGAGTACAGAAGATATTCTTTATTTTTCTTATAGCTAACAATCCTCCTTATATATCAGAGTTTTTTTTTAACCCAGATGATGCCTGCCGTTAAATCATATTCAGTGATCTTTGCCTCACAAGCATTAAGATGGTTGACATTTAGTAATTTTTCTCTGTCCACCAGGCATGATAATTATTCAATCATAGGAAGAATTAAGAGAGGAACTGGAGTGGAAAATGTATACTTTTAATCAGGGAATGACTAATTATGCTGAAGCTGCTTCAGCCAATTCATGTTCTATACCAGTAGTAAATTCATTAGAACCATGCTTTGAAAACCTGTAAATTGCAGTGAACAGCATGTGGTCCTTGAGAATGCCTGATTCTCATGCTGAGCTGGTTTTATTTTATCAACATATGAATGTGCTGCTGCTGGGTTGCTGGGTTTTGTAAATGTCTTATCACTGAGTCATCCCATAACTTAACAGTTGCCTTGCTTACAGCTGCACACCTTGCCCAGTGTTGTTCCACTCCATTCAAGGGGAGTTTACATCACTTCTCACCTAGAAATAGTTTATGGATTTCTTCACTATCTTATGTCTCTTGGTTGTAAAACATATTGTAACACAGATAATGGGATTGCAAAAGAGGGCCATTCATATCTAAATTCTTAATTAATCTTTCTTGTTTAATGCAAGATCACAACTTCCTGCTGCCAATATAAACTGTATTATATATATATATATATGTTTATATTATTATAGCTGTATTAGCTACCCTTCCTACATTTATTTGTAAAAAGAATGCTGCTGTGATAACACACTGCATTCTCCAACTTTGTTCAATTTATGTCTAAAACACTGTTCCTCCACTGAATATTGAATCAAAATATTCTATCTTGCTTTTGTTCCTAATTCTGTTACAGAATTAGTTAATCATAGATAGCTCTGACTTTTCTTTTTTGTGCCTTGACTTTGTCTATTTTACCTCCTTCTTTCCCTGTTATTCCTTTATACTCATATTTGAAAATACAAAGTATTTTATATTTTTGAGATGTTTGTTTCACCTTGTGTTGAATGAAATTACAGTGTCTTAGCCAAAGTCTATTCTTTACTGCATTTTCTATTATACTTTTGCACTACAAAAGCTTTTGTTCATGCCATATAGTTTCTTCCAAAAATTACTCCTCCTTTGGTCTTCTTGTCTTTTCTGCACATAATATTATCATAACCTTCCAGCTCTTTGGGATACTGCACCGGCTCTCTAAGATGCTTATTATATGGTTTTGAACTTTCAAAACAAAAAATGGTGTGATTTTCTAGATTTTCTCATTGTGCTTTTTGTATTAATGTACAGATGTCAAAGACATCTGGTTAGATGCCTAATGCAGTACCTTCTTCACCCTTACTTGCCATCAGCTGTTCTTTATATCCTTCTTGCCCCTCGACTCTTATTTACTCTATCCTATATTATTTTTTCCTATCCGTACCTAACTAACATGTTTGTGTTAGCATACCCATGTTCATCTCTAGAATCCTTTTTACTAAGCTAGTACAAAATTTTTCTTTCCTTATTCCCCTCCAGGTCCCCTAACAGATTTAATAACTCAGTGAAAAATTTCCCTTAAGTGAGGAAGGCGAAGAATTCCAAGTGACACAACCAGCCACAGATTTATTTCCAGAATATTATTCTATAGAACTGGAGGTTTATTGAGAAGGTTCTCTATGAGATAAAATAAATAAAAAGTTTGTTAATGAAAAGAGAAAGTTGTTTTTACAGATGTTGATACTGTGGAAAAAGCAAACCTTGCAATGGATAAGCATTTGTAGCAGAACTCAGCGATTTGCATAAATAAAGCTTTTGGAGGGAAAATTAAATTGAAAAAGGTTATGGAACAGGATTTGGAAAAACCCTGAGGCACCGAGACATTGAGGTAGCTGCTGTCCAGTTGCTGAGTAGAAGGGACTTTCACATGCAGCACGTGCTGAGAATAGAAATTACAGCAGCAGTGCTGCTGCTGATCTGGTTGCTCTGAACAGATCTCTGGTCTTGCTGACCTCATTGTTTGTAAATAGTGTTTGACACCTTACCTCACCTACTGCCGGAAAGTTGCAACATTTTCAACAGTGTGAGAGTGACTTTCCATCATGCTCAGTGATGAACATTTTTAAAAAACTTCCTCTCTCAAAACTCATATACTTTTTGTGGATTTGCTATTTATTTTTCTCACTGTCATAGAGCTGTCTGTCTTAAAGAGTTCCACTGAGTAATGAGAAGAAAGGATTGCAAACTGGAAGGTTTGTTTATCGGCACTGGAAGAAATTACACTTGAGTTCTTAAATCCTCACTCATATAGCAGTTATTAGAGATGACATATCGGTTTTACTCTAAAATAACGTTTTAAGAAGAGGAAAAAAATAATTGCTTGACATTTTCACTAAGTTTTGCTAATGTGTATGTGTATGTATATTTCATAATATTGTAGTTTTGTGCTTCTCAACACTGAGGAAAAAAAGCCCTGTAGTTCCTTTCAAAATCATAGTATATACTTTAATACATTTTCCTTTGAGCAGCATCAGTGAATATCTTTAGCAAGTGCACTTCAGTCACTGAAGTAGCTGGCTTTTTGTTACTAAAACTGAGAAAAAAATCCTTGACATTCTTGTTGTAACATAAGGATAACACTGTCACTGACATTAGATTCTTATGCTAGTCTGCCTTTCTCAAACAGGTGTTTGGAAGAGGAGTAAAAGAAGCACCAGAGTTAAAAAAGAAGTGGTGGGGAAAGAAAGGATAGCTGTCAACATGCCAATGAAAATCCATTTTCCAAATATTGGCTAGAACAAGTAACTTGTGAGTGACACTGGGTGGAAATTGGAAAAGTAAACACAATGAGTCATAAGAATAAAAACATTCAATGGGATGTATTACCATTTAATTTATGTGACCTTTACAGCCTCCTAAGAATAATTTTTGCTTTCCATTTGAAGCCATTGATCCATTGGATCTTAATAAATAGGACCTCTAGTAGCCTTCCTCCTATATTTGTCTAAAATCCTAACCTTCTTGTAATTGATTTCTTTACTGTAAAGCAAGCTATAAATAAAAATAGGAAATAAAATGTTCAGCACTGCTTCTTCCTGTGCTCACACTAGCATTGGGTCGACGCATTTTTTTCTTGGCAGGTGCAAAAGATGATGTTTGTAGCAATATGACAGAGATCCAGTCTGACATAAACTTTTCAGAAGTGAGAAACAGGATGCCACCCTGTAAAAACTATCAAAGAAATTGAATAAAATAGTAATTCTTTATCTACTAGTTAAGTCATGGTATGTGTGGGATGGAAATGGATTTGCTTCCCTTGGAGTGATTTTGATAACAGATCAACATTTCCTATATTGACAATTCTAGAATTTTGTTGTGCGGAAAGTGTCTGAATATATTGTAGCATGTGTACTCTTGTAGCAGTATCTTTATGGATTTATTTCTTAGCCAGCTTTTAGACATTAGTATTAATAGAAGATGGGAGATTCAGATTTTTCTGATGACTTTGTAACCCAAGAATTGTAAGGAGAGTTTATCACATATAGACATGTCTATCACATTTTGTGGTCTTCTGTGGCATTTTCCTCCCTGCAAGTGCTTTGAAGAAATCTGCTGATAAAAAAGGTTATTGACATCCAAAAAGAGTAACTTTATTGAAGATAACTTTCTGTGAGTGAAGAAAAAAATAATAAAAAAATTCTGGCTTAAATCTGGTAGGCAGTAAGCACTACACAGCTGCTCTGTCACTCCCCCTCCTGTGGGATAAGGGTGAGAAAGGGAAGGATAAAAGTGAGAAAACTAATAAAGACAGTTTAATGGGGAAAGCAAAAGCTGCTCACACAAGCAAAGCAAATGAAGGTAATTAATTCACCATTTCCCATGGGCAGGCAGGTGTTCATCCATTCCCAGGAAAGCAGGGTTCCATCACATGTAGCAATGGTGATATGAGAAGACAAACAGCATTGCTCTTTATGTCTCCCACTTCCTTCTTTTCCCCCTAGATTTATTGGTGAGCATGATGTCACACAACATGGGACATCCCTCTGATTAGTCAGGGTGGCCTGTCCTGGTTGTGTCCCCCTCCCATCTTCTTGTGCATCCCCAGCCTCCTCACTGCAGGGGTGGGGTAAGGACCAGATAATGGCCTGGACACTTTGCAAGTGCTGCTTAGCAATAAGGAAAGCATCCCTGTGATATCCACAATGTACCCAAGAGAAATGTCAAACACAGCACAATAAAAGATAGTGTAAAGGAAATTAACTCTATCATAGACAGTACAATGATCGAACAATGACAGTACAATCAGTCCAATGAGGAAATGAATTGAAGAATTCTGGTATGTTACACACCTAGTGGGATCAAATGGTGAGATTTCTTTAAAATTTTATTCAACTATGGTAAAAAGCAAAGTATTTATTATTTTTTCAGAAATACTTTGTGTCTGTCCAAACTATTACTTTATAGCGCCAAGGAACTATATGTAAAATATCTCAAGTATATATATGCTGCATATATCTCTATATATTTCAAATATTCAGATTTGAAAGGGTTTACCTTCAAATACACAGAATTATCTAATTTCTTTTGTCCTAAGAACAATAGCTTTTTTCCAGGCAGTTTCCTTATCTGGGTGGTATATACATCATTATCTTTGCATTTATGAGGTTGGAATGGAAGTATATCTGAATATAGAATTGAACAGACACTGAGAACATATTTTATTCTAAGAATTGGAATGAATTTTTTTTTTTTTCAGTCTTCTTGTTGTTACTAATTTGTGATTTATACAAGGAAGATTTCACTTGCTGTTCTAGAAATTTGGTAAATTTACAGAAGAATATTCTGTAAAGAAAATTGTGCAGCTACTGCCTAGGACAGTGTTACTCATTCAGAAATTATATCAAAATATTACATATAATATAGCACAAGATAGGAATAAGTTTCTGTAAAAAAATTGTAACACTTTTAAATTTCTTTAACTTCAAAGTTCAATATATCATTAATCACTTGCAATTCCTTTCATTTAAAAAAAAAGACTGTTGCTAAAAAACCCCTGAAATTAAATTATTAGCTGTCCATATTTTAATGAAACAGTGTCTTGTTCCAAAAAAAAAAAAAAAAAACCCTCAAAACCATAAAACTCAGAGACCAGATGGTAATTGGCAGGCATAAATTATTCCTATCTATTAATTCCTTGTATTTGTCTTGTACAATTATTATTCAGTCACATTAAATACAAATAAAGAGCACTTTTTTCACACAGAAATTTTGAATTCTAATTGACTCCAAATTGCAATTAAATTATAAACATTTGGTTTCTAATTACAATAGTATTTTATTCATCTTAGATCCAAAATTAAAAAAGAAAAAAAAAAAAAAGAAAAAAAACAAACCACAGAATGCACAATACATCAGGTATATTGCTATAAATCATTGAGTTTTACTGGGATAAATGTAATCTTACAGGAATCTGTTGAGAAAAAAATTGGTTTTCTAGCTAACTGTATTAGTGAAAATGTATCATTTTAATTAGGACTGTTTGTTGTTTAACAAAGGAAGTAATTGGATAAACCTATGAAGTATGAATCCATTCCCTCTTTGACTAGGACAGTTACCTTGCTATTGTAATAGAGTATTCCTAAACTGTAAGGCAGCCTCTTGTGAGCTTGCTAGCTAAATGTGACAACATATGCACTGTTTGTCTTTTTGTCTTCTGGATTTTTGTTTTTATTGTGGGTGCAGTTGGAGAATTGTTGGAGCAAAATATCAAGATTCGTTGTCACTTTGGATATGGTTTGCACAGGCAAAGACTCTGCCTAGCAGAGCCTCCTGCATGTTTGTATTTTCAGTTTGGACTAAAAAGAGTTGTTAGCAAAAAAATAGTCTTGTTTGATGTTACATGGGACATGCAGGGCTAGTCAATATTGTTGAACAGGTAATATTGGTTGCTACTTTATGAATGTCCAGTGGCCATGTAAAAGGAATCTGTAAGTCATAGAGAGGAAGAAAAAAATTAGCAGAGTTGTTTGAAGGGGACTTAACAGAGAAACAGAAGTGAGTTTCCTTGAAACACAAAAATTAACCATAAAATAGAAATTAAAAGCAAAACAAAGTCTTCAGTTTTGTTCGTTTTCACTTCAGGTTTCTCTTCAGAATATTTTTTCCATCTTCATATAATATTCCCGCTAAGATTTACTTTGCTGAATAAGCATCCCTATAGCTGCAAACTTTATACATGCACACATACTTACATACACAGAAACAAAGCAAATAAGCAACTCTGCCCAGAACTGGAAACTTTAAACTTTTTTGCTGTCCAACCACCTCTCAGATGGCGTTCACAATAAAACCTTTACTGTCTAAAGAACTCCAGTATTGTAATCCCAATTCCAAAGCCATTCATGGAATTATCTCACAGAATTCAGATGAAAAAGACCAGCTAACGCTAAAAATCTTATCAAAAAGTCTAATTCTCTCTGTACTCCTCAAACTTTTTTTTTTAATCTTGATATTCTGTTACTCCTAGTTCCTGATTCTTTTAACAAATAATTACAGACAATTAATTTGCTTGTATGACTATTTACTTCATTTTCATTTCGATTTTATCCAAAAGCAGAATTTCTCCTTTCTCTTGGCTGAAAAGGATGAAAACTCTCCATTCAATGCTTGTGCTAAGCAATACACCAGTCGGCATTGTAGGTGCTGTATATTACCTGTCAATTTCCAATTCACTCTATTCCAGTGTTCCAGCTTAGAAGACTGATTGGCCAAAAACTGTAATGTTTCAAAAAAGTAACCTCAGGAAAGTAAACCTTATATCATTTCTTACCTCCAAATCACTGTTTTATGAATACTAATTCCAAAACCAACCAACCAACAAATCAAACAAAAACATAAAAAACAAATCACAAAAAAGCCCCACCACACCAAAAATAGCAGAAAGTTACTTTTATTATTGGTTTATCATCTATATTCCTTCAGGCAATCTCTGCATACCACAAGAAGACATCTCGGATGAATGCCAAGGTCTGAGTAGTTTCCCAGCCATTCTCCCGTTTTCTTCTCTTTACATCTCTTTTAAGAACAAGTTTTTCCATAATTACATGGGATTATTCCAGGGTTTCTTAAGTCAAATCATTGTGTCCATTCATTTCTAGTTATTCTGGAAGATCTCTACTTTTCCTAGTTCAATCAAATATATATGCACACACACCACTAGGGGCTTATCATTCCTTTTAATTTATATAATAAGTTAGACTTTTTTGCTTACTGCTTGGTCCCTCTCCTTGCAAAAGTCATTACTTTGGAATATCTTCACACCTTATACCATGGATGCTGCTACTTCATTACTTTCAGCTAAGCAAAATTTGGGTAGGAAAGGAGATGCAGGGTGCTGATTCTCTACAATTTTTTTTTTTTTTTTTTTTTTTTTTTTTGTCTTCTTGCTCTCCATTTTGTCCTGTTTGTCAGTATGTGCACTGTTAAATTATCAATTCTTCAGACACCGAAACTGTGGAACAGACTTTCAAGTTGCAATCCCCCATGCAGAAGTTAAAAATGTCCTCATGAGTTTGCCTTATTTCTCACATTTTGAAAAAAGGGCTGCTTATGCTTGCCCACATAACTTCACTCAATACTCAATCTGACACACAGGTTTCTTCTTTTGGTGCAGCAAAGCAGATATTTTCCCTATGGACTAAAGAGATTCTGCTTGTTATTCCAGTTTGCAGTTGCTCGTTAGTCCACACTCAATTATGTCAATGTTCTATTACTTGAGTTATGCAGCTACAAAAACTTCAGTGTATTTATAGCTCTCCAGAGCATAGTTTTATCCTACAGGTAGGAGCTCACAATTGTTTTCTTGTCTACCACACATCCTCCTTACTGAGAAGGCAAATGATTTCACTTGACTAATAGTAAATTTATCACTTGTCATATATTAATGACCTCATCGAGCAGGCTTGGAAAGGGTACACAAGTACAGGATACAGAATAAAAGCCTCTCAGAAGAAGTTAAATGAAAGGCCACTCATTATTATATGCTGAGATTTCAAAAGGTGCAATTTACCTCTTGCCTGTCACATACTTTCTCTGCAATCGCAGCTGATGTAGAATAACAGAATAATATTTTATTGTTGTGTTCTGTAGAGTCAATAGAAAAGAGTATATTTATTTTCTGTACCATAGATGAAGCTGTAATGAACACCATAACGATTGCTAGTGTTGCTGTAACTGTAATGATCCGAGATGTTACAGATGAGGTATAACTCTTCTAATAATGTCCAAAGATTTTGCTAGCCTATATGGATATATTTGGAAAAAAGAAAAACATAATCCAAAATATTCTTTCAGGTATAGAAAACCTTTCTATCTGAAATAGAAAAAGTGGACTTTATATAGAAATTGAAGAAATTTTAATTAGATAGCTATAAATTGCATTAATTCTATAAAGAAAAAATGTATATACACATATATTTGCCACCAGTGAAATAGACTGGTATGAAAATAGTTTTGTAGAGAATAACAAGAGTTATTTATCTCTCAAGGGAAAGAGAGATTTAGTTAGTTTATAACCTGCAGACATACAGAGGTTAAAAGGGAAGGGAGGGAGGATATGATGCACAGTAAAAAGATAAACCCATTTGAGTTCATTCTTTTTGTCGCCTGGATGACTTTTGAAGTTCTGTTCTGGGTTTATCTTTGAAAGGTGTTTTGTTGGTTACCCTTGAAAACCAGAAAAGAAGGATCAGAGATGAAATAACTTTTTGAATAAAATGTCTCTAGTGGCAACTGGATGTAGCCCTTACCAATTACCCATGCAAGGTCATTTCCAGTGCAAAGTGATTGCTGATTTCCATTCATGTATTTCTCAGAAAAGCACATAGCAAAGAGTGTGAAATGTGTTACATCATGGAGAGAAAAAAAAAAAAAAAGTAGAATTCAGTGATTTAGTTCTCCAGAGAAGTGTTCTTGTTGGGAAGAGTTTCTCCTCACATTATTGAGGTGGGTATTACAAGTGCTTTTCAGCATATTGATTTTTATCCTGAAATAATTTATTAGCATTTGGTTTTTTTTTTTTTTTTTTTTTTTTTTTTTTTGGTTTTTTTTTTCAGTTAGTGTTCTACATACATGATACCTGGACAGGAAAAAAGTACACATGTCCTTATTTGGCTTTTATCTCAAATTCAGTGCCTCTCTTTAGGCTATCTCTGCAACAGTCCAATATTATTACTGTTTCCTCAGATGCTATGGTAAACATCAAAAAATGACAACTTATAAAAGGCCAGCAAATCAACATATATATCTCTGTATAATCATCAAACATGAAAGATGTATCAAAATAAGTTGTACCAGGCAAACATGTTCTTAAATGTCAGTAGATTTGTCCAGTGAATATTTCTGAAATCCACAGGTTTAACTGACTTTTCCATCTTGGTAGTCCAACAGAATCTATTCCATTGGCCTGACCTGTTGTACCTTGAAGGCTGAGACACAAACAGAGATTGTATAAAAAATAGTAATATACAGATACTGCAGAAGGCATTTGGAACACACTGGATCCAAGTGAGGAACCCAAGGGTCAGACTATGCATAATTTAATTTATCTCATCAATGTCTACCTCTCTTTTCTCATACATCAGTGCTAGTATATGTATAAATTATGTTTTCTGAGCATGAAAAGCACTCTTGAATGCCAATGTAACTATAGTATAGTTTTACAGTACACAAAAACATTCTTAAGTGAAAATTTCCTTGCCTCCAAGGTTTGTAATTGACCCATGTCTATCATCAGTTTATCACGCCCATGCTCATGTGCTACTTAAGAGGAGATATCTTTTTATAATACCAGTCAAGACACATCCTTTTCATAACAGAGATATGCAAAAAAGGGTAAATTTTATTATATGATTTACAGGTTTTTACATTTAATCCAGCTGTAACAAATTTATAAAAATGCCAGAGGCATCCTGCTGTGTACTGTTTCAAAGCAAGAACCATTTGGGAAGAAGGAGCACTCCTTACATGCCTCATACAACAGATAGTCCCTCATTGCATAGGCAACAGCAAATATTACATTGCCTAAACTGAAAACACTTCATCGTGCTGCAATGTACAGAAGATTGTCTAATGTAAGGCACAAAAAGATGCAGACTATTATACACTAAATATGCATCTGGTATATTCTTAAGAGATTTCTTGTCATGGTTTGACATTTGTAACAGCTTATGAACAGGCTTATAAAAGAAGATTTGTAATTCTGACTCACTGAAAGTGAAGAAATTATGAACATTTCATCCAGTGATGGCAAACTAGCATAAGTAATACTAACATTCCCTACAGTTTTTTTTTTTCCATAATATCAGGCCATACTGGTCCAAACTGCTAGCCCGTAAGAAATCTTTGCTTTGCTAGATAAACTGAGAACAATACAAAAAGCCATAACAGAATACTATGCTAAAATATTTATAAAGCAATTAAGCACAAGGTGAAACTCCAGGCACTCTAAGAAATATTTATAGGAAAAAAAAATTCATATGCATTGCAGATATGCCTTCGTGTCATTCAAGATTTTTTTTTTTCCTTTCAAATATGAGTTTTATAATATTTGTCAATAATGGAATGAATTTTGCAATACTTACACTTTTATTCAGATAAATGTGAGAAATAAAATCATATCTTTAACAAACTTTCTCAAAATTTGAGCCTTTTGTTAATTTCAACTGTGATTTTCAGGAGAAATGGTTGCTTCTACTTTTTCCTGACTGCTAAGAAAGAATGTAATCCTTCTGCTACCATCTAATTAGCAGGAATGTGACTATCCATGCTGCAGGCACAGGCACTAACACAAGTTTGAGGAGCCACTGTGTAGACATCAATGAACACTTTATTAAATTACACAGTTTTCTAAGCAGCCACAGTCTCTCAATGCCCCAATTCTTTACGCTTTAGTGAACTGCCTCTGCTCTCTGAAGCTGTAAGGTTTCAGCCCGAGCTGAAGATATAAACTCCTGATGAGATTAGAGTGAGTTTTTAGATATTTGGCATGCTTCTGTGCTTATTCTATTTCCCTAATAAGGCTTAGAGTTTGCTGGCAGGTGAAAGCATTGGGTAGCAAAGGCTAGGAGATTTAAAATTCCACCTGCCCTGAAGGAAAGAATGTCTTATTCTTAACTGTTCAGCATTATTCATTATAATTCACCCTGCTCAGGCAAACACTTCAGTACAGGGAGAAGGAATAGTCACCAGGTCTAGATATTCAATGATCTCTCAGGATTCATTCTTGGCAAAATTCATATGGAATTTTCTGATATTTGGGGCTAGGGATAGGGGTAGGGGTGGAGGGAGGGAGGGAGGGAGGGAGGGAGGGAAGGAAGGAAGGAAGGAAGGAAGGAAGGAAGGAAGGAAGGAAGGAAGGAAGGAAGGAAGGAAGGAAGGAAGGAAGGAAGGAAGGAAGGAAGGAAGGAAGGAAGGAAGGAAGGAAGGAAGGAATAGTAAACACTAAAAATCTATAACTGGGTTGGGATTTTAGTTAGATTTTATAATACATGAAGTAGAGGACTACCCTATTTGTAAAAGAAAAAAACTGCTAATAATAAATATGAATGGCTATAGGCTATAGGCTAAACACAGAGAGGATAATCACTTAGGAAGATATATATGAATTCCTGTTGGAGGAAGAAAGAGCTAAATTCACTATTTGACAAGTATAGAAGACAATTTATGGGATAAATACAACTACAAAATCTTATGGAGGGGAAACTGGTAGGACTGGTATGACCTTCTCTAAATGAGAGGGAACCATGTATCTAGGACTGTATCATTTGATGTGGAAAAGCATGTTGTGCTGACTGGCAAGCAAAAGAATTTCAGTTGTTTTCAACCCACAAAAGCAAATCTAAAGCCACTTTTGAGATGAAATCAGATATATGGAAAAGGATGTGCTTGATCTGGAATGAACAGTCCATACTCATACAGGAGGATAGGGTGACCAGTGGTAGCAGTGGTCACTGGTAGCAGTGACACCAGACATAGAAAGATATAAAGAAAAGAAATAATGACATGGAAAAAGAAGGGATAGAATTCAGTGGGATGGTGCTTGAAAACATCTTGAGAAGTACTCTGATCATACCAGCTGCAGGCAGCCCATTCCTGAAAGAAGTTTGCTCAAACTGTTGTTCCAGTCATTCAGTCACATCTCATTTCAGCTGCCAACTATCCCTGCAAATATATAGGAAGATTTTGTTAATGCTTAACCTAAATTACTGTGGTTGTGAAAGAAGTAAATTGCTTAGACTATCTGCGGTGTGCATTGAAAAGAATTTCTTAATTTTACTTAGTGGTTCTAAAAACTACAGCCCTTTTTTCCTCTTGTTTTCTTTCTCTAGACTAGGTAACATATAGGTGTAGATGTTCTTTCCTCAGAAATATTTTTTTTTTCCTAAATGTGTTGCTAGCCTGATGTCTAATAATTTATGTGTTATAAATGATTAGATGTGTGCTCAAACCTGAACACTGAATTTATATTGAGGCTGAGTGGAGAGGAAGGAATATTTCATATCTAAGAATAATATTCCTGTCCACATATCTTCTTCCTTTTTTTTTTTTTTTTTTTTTTTAAGATAACTGATAAAAAATCCACTATATTGAGATTGTTCAGAACTAATATATTTCTCCATTATTTTCTCCCGAACTGTGCTTAGGTAGCTGTTGGGGGAACAGGATTAAAAGCAGAAGAATGGTAGGGTGTGGGGTAGATTCTGTCAGATGACCATGCATCTGAGAAGGCCAAGACCTGGATAATACTGGTGTACAGCCTACTGCTGTTTTTCCTCTGTCTGTTTTGTCAAATAGAATTTCTGTGTGGAGATGATGTCAGTGTTTTGAGAGATTTGGAGGCAGTCTCACAGATGTGCTTGAGCTCCCTGCTTTGGGAGAGAGATCAAAGCAAAAATCCTAAGAATCACAGAGGTGATCAGAGCATGGTGGTAAACTACATATACACAGGCCCTTGACAAATGTGTGCAAGCAGCAGGGCTGCTGTCCACCAGGATGGACTGAGGCTGATGGTGCCTGCATTCCCTCTTCACTGTCTCTGCCCTGTGTTGCTTCAGGATCTTCTGGTTAGTGAGTAATGAAATAATTTTACTCTTTGCATTTCAGACATGGGTTTGTGGTTGTTCTGGCTGCCTGTCTGTGTCAACTCAACACAGTAGTTTATTGTTATGTTGTGCAATCTAATATGATCTTTCCACTTTTTTGCTACATCCTCCAAATTTCAGATAGTGTCTTTAGTTTTGTTTTTTTAATTTTTTTTTTCTTGATTTCAGCAGGGAAAGCTTATACACTCTATACATTTAATAAATTAGCTCTATACTTGTTCATCCTTATCATGCAGAAAAATATTGGGTAGCTACCCTGTGGAACTTTAACTCATAAATAGGAAAGAGTCATCTAGAAGGGAGAGCAGGGTGCTATGTGTAATGAAATGCTTTGGGTACCTCACAAGGTACAGAAATTATAAATACTCAAATGGATTTTGCATGTTCACGTGTCACCTGCCATTTTGTCACTGCTACATGTATCATTTCTCCCACAAAATTTTAGCGACAGTGGAAAATTTAACTGTGTAGAAAACCGCTATAATAGTTTGGTACTCTCAATGTCTTACTGTAAGAAAAGGTGTATTCAGTGTATGTAGAAAGCTAAGAATTATTGTTAGCTATCCAGATAACCTAATTAACACACAAAATCCTCATTAATAAAGAGTCAAAATTATTATTCCAGATAACTTGTTAATATCTTGTTGCTTTGGGGACAGACAAAGACACAGCACTTCAAAGTTCATGCAGCAATAGCCAAACTTAAATGTTCACAGCTTATATTTATATGATTTTTAAAAGGCATTACGTTTAAAGGTAATTGATTACTAACCTTTTTGCACTCAGTTCATTGGTTAGTAGCTTTTTGTGTGCATACATGCTAATGTCTTTCTTCTTTGCAGATGTTTACATTTTTTCTTCACAGATTGTCATGGGTACAGGCTTCTTATTTTCACAGATGTCAGATAGTTTTCACGAGTGATAGCTGATGTACATGCAGATTCTCACAGGGCAGTCTAATTAAGTCAAAGTCAAAGTTCTGGGTCTGTGAAGCTTTCAGGCCTGCTTTTAGCAGTTCACAATAACTTTTTGCCTTTTCTCTGGTCTTCTGCTCACCTTTTGAATGTCCCACTCTGTCTTAATCTTGAGAGTTTCACTCTTCCTTAAGAAGATAAGGGAGAACTTTTGATAGGGCATCCAGACATTTTTAGAGAGTGGAGGACTGTTCTTCACAGCAGGGGAACTGGGAGGAGTGAGTTTTGATACCTTTCCTCTCCTCAGTTTAACATCAGCTTGGAGTTATATTTTCCATGTTTTGGATTTCCGTTTGCTTAGGTATAGTTGTGGATATCCAATTACTAAACTACCAGCAGTGGAATGCAGATTTCATCCTTGACCTTCCACTTTGGGTTTAGTATAGTGCATGTTTACTTGTTGGGTTTTTTTTTACAACAGTTAAGATTTAAAATACATAAATATACTAAAAAGTAAGACATAAGATATGGTTATATATAATCTCCTGTAGCAGAAAAAATCAACTTCTCTAGCAAAAGGTGTAATGTTCAATATTTCCTTTGTTTTCTCTGCTTGTTTTTCACTACCTTTCTCCCCATGAATTGTGAAAAAACCAGAAAGACTCCTTTGAATGAGTAGTTTTGATAATTTGAAAATGCTGTTAATATTACAAATTATAATACCTAATCCCTGAAATGTTAGTTGTTGGGTTTTTAGTTTAGCATTGAACTATGTACATTCGACTCAAATTCCTAAGCAGATTAATGGTTGAAGGACTTCATAAAGAAGACTGAATTATAAAGTTCAAATGTATAACTGACTACTTTGCAAATTCCTGTTATAATTTAATAACTTGAAGTGTGGTCACTGTGGTGTACAAGGGTTCTGCTGCAGGCTATGAAATAAGCAGCTTATTGACAATTTACCAATTATCTTCTTAGTTCAGAATCAAGCAATTAAATTATGAATTACTTTAGTTGACTTTATTGGGATATAATTCATAAAGTAAAGAACATAAATCTATAATGCAAAGAGTGATGAGATTGGAATCCATTATGAATTGATCATTTGACAGACCTAATTTGTCTGTTTCAGATACATTTAAAATGCTTCTTAAAAATTTATTCTTTTCCCTTAAGGGATATCTTACACCAATAGGTTACATATGCTGTGTTTTGAGTTACAGGCTCTTGCAAAGCTCTTTTTTTAATGTACTTGCTTCATTTCACTATGCTCTAAAGCATTAGAACTTCTGATTTTGATAGAGATGGCAAATTAACAAAACTAAACTATCTGAGCTGAGGGCTTTTCTGAGGCTCAGTGAAAGTACAGCTTTTCCTGTACTTAGCTGTCCTGATACTTCTACTTTTACTAGCTAGTTAAATAGTCCCTATTATTTTAAATCCTCGCCAGAGGTTTGAATTTAATTTCTGACATCATAAGCCAGGAACCAGAGTTCTAATGAAACAGAGGCACCTTAGCAAGTTGCCTAATTCAAGGAAGAACCAAAATGGTAGGAATTATGGCTCATGGCTGATGGCCATAGGAACCTTGGCCGTAGGCTGAAGGCTGTAGGAACTATGATAGAAGGTCTGCAGAACATGGTGATAGCTTTATACCAGTGGCTGGAGAGGGTCCAGAAATTTGGAGAAGTCAGACAGAAAGTAAGAAAAGTTTCTCACTGTGGCTGTGTATTAGAATAGCACTCTTGGCATCAACTCTGCAGAGCAAGAACAAAATAAGAACAAAATATGCTCTACTTACTTCCAGTGTAATAAAATTTAATTTTTTCTCCTCATGAGATTCCAACACAGTTTAATCTAATTTTTTAGGAGCATCATCAGTTCCAAAGATATCTTTCTTTTGTACAAACATAGCAAAAAGAATTGAAAGACAAGATGAGAGCTGTGAATGACTCCCAGCTGAAAGAGAAATGAAGAAAACATGACTGACATTACATAAATATCTTTCCTTAAACAAGCTTTATGAAATGTCACACAATTAAAATTCAGTTCAAGTCTGACCAAGGTCAAATACAGAATAAAATTCTTAAATGGCAGCTATCCCAAGTAAATTTTTTGTTGTTCAAATTTGCTCCTCATAAGAGAAATTTACTAAAATTTCTTTATTTGAAAAAAAAAAAAAAAAAAAAAAAGCTCAGTCTTTTGATCTGCATTAAAATTTGTATTTGAAATTTGGTTCTGCTGAATACCAAAAGCGACTCTACATGAATGCCAAAAAACCGACAAAAAGAGGACTTAATTTAATATAGAAATAGCATCTCTGGTGTAAAAGTTCTGTCTCCTGAACCACTAAGTGGAACTTGGACACATGCATCAGTTAAAAGCATTTGTTGCCCATCTTATGCCATGTTCATGTTCAATCTTATGAGTCTCAAATGGCATGAATAATGTTTTAGTATTGGAAGTAGGAGTTGCAATATATAGTATTTTTCAAATTTTGCTAGAAGTTGAAAATCACATGAATACATTTTGAGCAGCATTAAAACATTTTCTTCTAAGTTCTGAGAGATATAGAAGTGATCAAACTGTGGAAAGAATTGCCTAATACTTGCATACTATAAATTTTTCCAAGAAAACACATTAAAAAATACTACACAACCAAAAACTTATATAAACAAGAGTATAGTTGGGCACAATGTTCTTCTGTAGTAAATTTATTGTAATTTAGAAGGATATTACACAGAAATATGGACATTACAAAGGAAGATATTATACAGAAATTGAATATATGTGATTAATTTAAAAAAGATTTTATTTTTTTGCCGTATTTCTTTTCTATTGTGACAAAATTCAAGAAGTGATCTTCTGGAAGAAGAGGTAGAGAGACATTTGATGAGAAAGATTAGTGAAACAGTTTCATTTAAAACTATATAGAGCTATTTTAAACTTTTAAAATTATTTTTAAAATAAATGCGTGAAGCCAGGAAAGCTATCAAAACTCTTCTGAGTTTTCAAACCCTCCCCTAAGATAAACAGTTTTCCAACTAGTTTCCCAGGGATATATAAAGAAATGAAAAAAACAACCAAACAATCAACAAACAAAACCACCAAAAAATCCCAAATACCAAAAAAGCAAACAGATGAAAAATGTTTCTTCCTCCATTGACTCTTCCAGCACAGAATCCAGATTTGCAATCTAATACAGAATTCAGATTTCTGCTTTCTTTCTTAGTTATGTTTAAAAGGTTTCCTTCATCTGATTCTCTTCAAACTTTTCCTTTATACAATGCTTTTTATTAGTTTGGTCTATTTTTTCTTTTTTGCTAGCTCATTTTTAAAGGTAAATGTTATTGCTTTAGAGTAGATTACTGTCAAACTCATCACATTTGAAGCAGGAAACTGAACTCCAACAGGAGTCTCAAAGGAGGGAAAAGGCCTTGCTGGTATGTACATCCATTAAGCAACTGTGCTTGCCAAGTCCACGTACATTAGCTACTTTTGTGAGTTTAACAAATTTCATCTGAGCTTTCATTCTGCTGACCTAATTTAACAAGAAGGAAATTCAATAACAACCCCTAATATTGAAGCATTATTTCCCAAGAGGCATTTAACAACACTTCTACATCAAATAATAATGTGTGGATAATGGAATACATATACTGATGGCAACAAGAAAGTGAAAAAAAGAAACTCTCCCTCCACCTCCCCACACCCACACAAAAAGAAAGAGTGAGGGAAGAAAATTCTACATACTCTTTTAAAAAACCCCAAGCTTTCCCAATTATACAGAAACTGAGAGAGAGAATTTATTACGGTCTTTGAGAAAAAACATTTCTAATTATCTTAGAATAAATCTTAGCCCTCATCTCTCATTCAGTATATCTTTGTCTCAAAAGAACACAAGTATGAGTTGTGATAAATAATTTCCAAGGTGGAGGACCACTACTCCAGTTTGTACATGCTGATGTAATTCAGCATATGTAGCATATTCAGCATTAGTAATGAAGTAAATACCAAATTTTTAGGAGAAAGAGAAAAGGGGTAAATGAAACAATACATAATTTGGTGTTTGTTTAGATCAATTGAAATGGGTATCTGTGAGTTACTGAGAACAGAGTTGGGAGCCAAAATCCTTAATTTGGGTAGTTGAATCCCCTCTCTCCCAAATGCTGGGAGAGAGGAGAAAATGTTCTCCTTAGTGAATATAACTTGAAGACAATAAGTGTTCAGTTATTAACATGCCTACACACAGACACGCAGTTTTTAAACTATGTCACTGTATTTCATAGTGTGTCCACTTTAAAAATCCTGGCATTTTATTATAAGCTCTTTTAATCAACACAAGCTTTTAGGAAATAGTTAGAGTAACACATATCAAATTGAAGTACAGGAAGAATTTCTGAAATTTTACATAGCTCTTCTTTGAAAAATAAAAATATTTAAGATGATAGTGAAATATAGTATAAAGTTATTGAAAGAAGAGCACATGTTACTTACCTCTTAAAATCAGCAAAGATGAGAAAAAACAACCCAAGCTTATTACTACTTGCATCTTTTGTCACGTAAGAATATTCAGGGAAATGCAACAACCATCCATGTTTTTTATGGGTATGCCAGAAGGAATAGAAAAACCACCCTGATTAAAGTTTGCAGAAGCTACACTCTATTAAGATGACAAATAAAAGGTTTTTATAATTTTCTGGAGGAAATGATTATCAAATGGTCTTACTAACAAAAACTGCTGTTCCTTAAATGCTGATATAGAAGTAAAGTGAAGAGAACTTGACTAAATTTCTCTTTCTGAAATAGCATCTCATGGTTCTGTTAGATGAAGGAAGAAATAAAATAAAACAAAGCAAAGCAAAAAGTGGACACAAAAAAAAGGTGAGCTGGGAGAGGGTTGCCTTCTCCCTGCAATATCATTTCCCACAATTAGATTAAATTCAGTATTTCAGGATACTTTGAAAACAGGCCTTCATATTTTTAAAAATGTTTCCTATGGTTTAAGGCTAAGTTCACGTCACTCCATATTGCAAGACCATCTCAAGAACTTTTTCTGCTTTAAAGTTTGTTTCTTGTCATGTTGTAGTTCTTCTGATGCATATGATATTCCCTTTTGCCATTTAAAATACCTTGGAGAACTGGTGTTTTACCATTTGTAATTTCTAAAACTACTTTGTGTTAGAGTTTCCTGTCTCTTGATACTAAGATTAATAAAACACTGGGATTCTTGTGAATGAAATTGGGTGGAAAACATTTGAAGCAAAGACGGCAGTATTTAATGTGTAAGTTAGAGCAGCACTAATCCTATAATCTAAATAAAGAACACTCAGAAGTTTCTAAATTGAAAATTTCTTAATGGCATTCTTACTTTTTTTAAAAGGAAATATTCCTACAGCAGCTACCTGATATATTCAGTGTCTCCCATATGGATAACCTTTGTATTTCTGACCAGGTTGCTTTCTGTGTCATCATGTTTTGCTTCTGAAGGGTATGATAGCAGCAATGTTGGACATTAGGGAGTGAATGCATTTCATTACATTGCCTCTTCTCTGTTTTCTTTTAGGATTTGCTTATTGTATACAGTTCAGAGATGAGCTGCTGGAAACTGCCTGGCTGCATCAGAAACTAGATACATAAAAAACAAGCCAAGAAAAGCAAAACTTTACGCTCCGCTGCTGACCAGCTTGAAGGGCATCAGCAGTGGAGAACTATGACAATACAGCAAGTCCTATTACTTCTGCTGCTCTGGATGTGGCTGCCACATCCCTGCCATACAGAAATGCTCTTCAGAAGGACTCCTGATCTCAGACCCAAAAGCTTTGGAGGACGTGCTTTAGGGAATGATGGGAAAGTAATTCACCGCCAGAAGCGAGGCTGGATGTGGAATCAGTTTTTTCTTTTAGAGGAATACACAGGATCTGATTATCAGTATGTGGGCAAGGTAGGTTTCTTATAAAGTTTTCTGTATAATTTTCAGTGCTCTTACCTTTCCACAGAGTCTTACTTTCTATGTTTTATTCTGATGTGTAAGAAGATTTCCAGGAAACAGATATGCTGTTTCTGCTACTAGAATCACTGACTTAATGTTACTAGTTAGAGCTACTGAGAAATACTCAAAGGAAACACATTAAAATATTTTTCACAGCTTTTTTTATTTGTTTTAGCACATCATACCTACCAGCAGCCCACTCAATATGTCTTCATTATCAAAGCATAATACTATATAAATCATTATAATTTTCCGACTCTGAATATTTCATGTTTCATACAAGATATTGCAGGTTTTTTTCTGTGCTCATGTTAGAGGAATTCAACCTATTTTGAAGAAATAATATTCTTCCTCTTTACCTCTCCCTGAAAAAATAATTAACTGCAGGGAACAAAATTAATTTTGAAGTCATGTGATAGAAATCACATGGTTAGGAAGTGAACTGCAATAGAAGAACAACAGAATGGTATATGTGACTGTTTAGCTTACTAGAGGTATACATAAACAAGACTGGAAGTGCCCTTAAAATTATTTTCTGCTAATATTTAGATTTTAGATTTAATTGAAAAATATAAAATGTATAATGCCACAATAATATCCAAACAGGTACAAGATGTTAATTCAAAATAGTAATTTTCTTGAAAATGAAATTTAGTGTCAGTAGTAATGGGTGCAATTTAGCACTAATGGTTGGTTCTAAACAAAGAAATTCAATTTTCTATGAATCAGATTTTCAGTATTTACATGGATTTGAACCTGAAAAATACCACGGTGAAATATTGACTTTTTGGAAATCATGGAATCACAGAAGATTGTAAGGCAAGTTTGGAAACCATCTAGTCCAAAACCCATGCTTACAGCAGGATAAGCTTGATCTTCCTCAGAACTATGTCCTGTCAGATTTAAAGTAGCTCCAAAGGTATAGACTCCACAGGCTCAGTGAACAAACTATTCACGTGTTTGACCACTCACTCAGTAGAAGATTTGCTCCTATATTTAAAGGGAATTTCTTGTATATCACACTGTGCCTATTGTTTCAGTCACTGAAAAAAACTGTGCCTGTCTCCCTCACTTTTTCTCAGCAAGTATTTATATACATTAATAAGCTCTGTGCTTAGCCTTCTCCAGGCTGAACAATCTCAGCATCTCTTCATATGAAAGATGTCCTAATTCCCTACTCAACTTTCTGGTTATTTCCTGGACTCCCTCCAGTAGTTCTGTACCTCTCTTCACGTGGTGAGCCTGGACCTTGATCCAGAAGTGCAGAAGTATCTCACCGAGGCAGAGGAGAGAGGAAGGATCATCTCTCTTTATCACCAGGAGATGCTCTTCCAAATGGAGCCCAGGGTGCTGATGACCTTTGCTGTAAGGGCACATTTCTGTCTCCTGGTCAGATTGCTGCTCAAAAGGACTAAGAGAGAATTTTTGTGCAATGCTAGCAGAAGAATCAACAGAACTTCCAAAGCTGATTCATCTGGATTTATGCTTTAAATATTTTGCTTTCTGATCTCATGACTGATATAATTTTTCTGGTTTGTTAACCTGCATTAAACAATTGTCAGAGAAACTTAATAACTGGAAACTTAATAACTGAATATCACAATACTCTTGAAACAAGTATCTACAATTCACAATGCAATTTATGCACTCATTTATTCACTGTTTAGGTAATCTTGAGAATGTTCAACTAGAATAATATGATGGAAATGGGGTTCAATGAATTAATGAGATACATAATCCCATAGCAACTGAAGCATTCCTTCTTTAAGTCACCTCTCTATGTGAAATGGTGGCAGAGTACATACTGACTGGTTATGGATATTCCCAGGTTTCTTTAAATCAGCATTTATTATCACAAGAGAGGATGGTCATCCTTTCCTTCATGTAATACACAGCATCCTTAGAATAGAAATCAAAATTATGCAAGAGATTTTTGTATTTTCAGAACCTCAAATAATAATTCCAACTGTATTTTTACTAAAGATTGAAGTACAATTTGTCTTTGATGTACCTCTGCAAAAATATACTAGAAGGAAATCTGAGTAAAAGTGGTCCTCCCAGTTTCAGCTAAACAATGCAGGAATGTTCTAAAAGAAGTGTAAACCTCATGTCTGAAACCTCTATTAATATTATGGAAAGTTGATTCATCATTTTTATTAATTTTCTTACTCTACAGTTTCAAGGTCCATTTATTATTTTTCAAATAAAGTGCTGAAACTATAAAGTATCAAGCCTTTTCTGAAAAACTTCAATTTACTTTGAGTATTCCAGAAAAAAAAAAATCTTCTAAATCTAAACTTTATTTTCTAGTAGTCATCACCTAAAGGGAGCACTGCTTTGTACCAACAATATCTTAGTAGAGTCATTAAAAAATAAATTTACAAATAAAATCTTTACTCACATTAAAGTTCAGCTCCCCTCTTATTGTCTCCACAGATCTTGTCAATTGTTTAATTTTGAGGATATTTTCCCAACTTAGTTTTCTGACATAGATATTGACTTTTTCTAGCAATTTCCATTAGAGTAGTTTTATTGCATAAAGGATCAACTGGCACAAATATTTCAGCACTTTGACAGACTGAAGATCTTAGTGACACTGCAGTGGTTTTTAGTATCTCAAGGGATAATTTATCATATATTTGCACATAAATGTATATAACATTTGTGTGTGTCATATTAGAACCGTTACCAGAAAGGATTATCCTGGCAGTATTCACTATCACATGCTTGTAAGTGTAGTCATTATCTTTGATGGTGTAAAGAGCAGAACATGCCAACCTCATTTAGTTCCTTTCACTTAGAGAGTCCCAACACAGACATGATTCTGAGGAAAACTTAGCAATCTGTGTGTGCATGACACATTTTCAAGAATGTTCAAGCAGTTACAGTTTTAGTAACTGTCTACTGATACTGTGGATGATGTACCACATAACAGGCATTAAGATGTAAGGCAGTGAAGCCTCAGATGTTGCTTGTATTTTTCTTTCTGATGAAGTAACTACCAAAAGCCCTGGTTTTGGAGAGGATAGTACAAAATACCATGTTTTGATTTCAAAGGACTCATCATCAGGTGTGACACATGCAATAAGTGCTCCCAATGAAGTGATGCTATTGTACTGTTAAGGTGAAAACTTACCAAACCCTTCAAAAAATATCTGCATTTTGTTTTCTGAAGAGGGTTTTTACCATAGTTTTTTCTTTTGTAAAGACCTTTGCTGCTCTGAGAGACTAAAGAGTAGGGTTTCGAATTGCAATTGCTAATGTGTAGGCTTAATATTTGATGTGAAGATCTGACTGAGAGATATAAAATGTCTTTCAGGTGATGGTAATCAGCTCTGTGGCTCTGAAGTTCTGTAGAGGTTGAATTTTCAGCTAGAGCAGATTCTCCTGACAGAGACTAATAAAAAAGAATGGAAAGGGATGGAAGATACTCTGCAAACTGAATAAATGAATAGTGATCTGTCAAGGTGAACGAGGGCAGCTAGTATTTTAACAGTTTCCATGTGAGGTGTTTTTGGTGTAACTCTACTGGAAGCAAACCCCATGTTATTCACAGGTGTGTATCTTCAAAAACCTTATCTTATTGAAAATACTGCACTGTGGTGGAATTGACATTGGAGACACAACAGCATTTAGAAATTTATTTCCTTCTCAGCAAGACTTAAAACACAGACTGAGATGAGGGTTATTTAAGGCAGCAATTCCTTTCAAGCATATGAAAAATTGCTTTTGAGGGTACATATGTGGCCTCCTAGATATTTAAGAACAGGTCAACAGTGTCAGAGTAAAATATTGTTTTCCCATAATATCAGAGACATCAAAAGCTTCCTATAGGTTTGTCCTGGAGGCTGATTGATTTCCAGTGAGTGCAGAGAAAGATTCATTCTCAAAGTATATTGGGACTCAGCTTCGTAGAAGTTTATGACTATAACTGCTTAGATTCATCGCTTACTCTAAATTGTTAAGTGTGCAGAGGGTTGATTTTTTTCTGTTGACAAAAGGATTATTCCTTTGGAAACCCCAGTGTATGCTGGAGGCTCTGATTTCTTGCTTCGGGAAACAGCAGCAGAAGGTACTGGTTGCAAAGAGCTAACCAAGCTGAACACTAAGGTTTTATTCTGATAAATAATGAATTGTTTGTTAGCTACTGTTCTGGATGTACCCCTACAAGACACTCAGTTTTGCTGGATGACACAGAATGGAATTGACAGCTGTTGAAGAATGCAAAGGCTTTGTAGTGTCCACAAGTCTTCTAGTGATGACCAAAAGGGCCACAGTTGTGTGCCTGAATTTGAAGCCAGAGATATTTGTTCAAAGACTTGTGGTTTCACAGCCCTGGACAGATGTCTGTAAGTTTCTTTAAAGTGTTGTCTGCTCAGAAGGAAAAAGGTTTAGTCACTTGAGTAGGGCATACTGAGGGCATATTTAATCCAACTGCTTAAGGGAATTATTCCCAGCATCCAACTGGTCTGATAATATTTTTGCTCAAATGTGCCCCACACTTTAAAGTAAAGACCTAAGTGAACACTCCCAGTTTCCTCTTAAGACTGGTAAAATTTTAGAAAACATGAGAAAGCACTGAGAGCCACAACAAAGCTCCAGTGTTTCACAGTGAAATAGTACTGGAATGGATTACTGTCATTTTAGTCTTTGTAACATGTGTGCAGATCAAATCTAACAGGGCTGAAGGTGGATGTTCCAAAGCAATTTTGCCCTTTTGGGGGAGTCCATTGTCAGTATTTGTTCTCTCAGTGAGAAATGCTGGATGTATTGAATGGCTCTCTTCATGAAATCATCCTTAAAGATCTAGCAGCCTGTTACACTTGGAGTGTGCTTTTTCTCTGAAATGGTAAAGTCAATAGGCACAGCTAGAGCCATGTTTCATAATGTTTCATAAAACCTGTGTGGGGCAGAAGTGTTGGAGGGGAGGATGGATGGATGGATGGAAGAAGGAAGGAAGGAAGGAAGGAAGGAAGGAAGGAAGGAAGGAAGGAAGGAAGGAAGGAAGGAAGGAAGGAAGGAAGGAAGGAAGGAAGGAAGGAAGGAAGGAAGGAAGGAAGGAAGGAAGGAAGGAAGGAAGGAAGGAAGGAAGGAAGGAAGGAAGGAAGGAAAGGAAGGAAGGAAGAAGGAAGGAAGGAAGGAAGGATACCAAAATTAGAATGAAAAGGACTAAAAGGTTGAAACAATAGGCTTACTAACACTGGTGTCATTTAATCTCTATTACAGCAGAGAAGGTTTGATTTGACAAAACTGAAAGGCAGCATGTCCTATATTTTTATACTGTATGACTAGGACACAAAGGAAAGACCTCAGGGCATGCCAATGCTGGTATGGGTAATAATGGGGAAAAAAGTTTCTGACTAACAATGTTAGTCTATTTTTAATCAAATAGAAACATCTTCTTTACCAACTGGTATCATGAGAAGAGGGAAGTTCTGTGGGTTTATGTTGTAGCTGCATGAAATCTTCATAGGCAATGAAGTTCATGCCAGTTTCAGACTCACATCACAAATCCATATACAGGTAATTGTCAGAGGACTTGGTGTCACACTTGTAAATGATTCATTGGTAAATAAAGTGAACCCTGATCCCAAGATGTAAACCATGCTCTGAGATTCCAAGGCTCCTGTTATGATCTAATTGAGAAATGTCTCTAGTCAAACTAAGGTGCAAAGAGACCATATGCCTAAGTCAACAGTATGGATCATATTTAACAATGTAATGTGAGATAGAAAGATACAATAAAATAGAACAAGGAAGGGAAGAGTGGGAGACAGAGAAACAGAGACATAAATTAAGAAGATAGTCACCACCCATGGATCCAGTGGCATCCTCTTGGTCCTTCTTCCCCCACAGCTTCTTGGTGATGGGGTCCCAAGGTTGTTCAATACTTTTCAATATCTCTACATGTTAGCAAGCAAATGAATTAATGCTCATTGGCAACACAGTTCTCTTTTTCTATTGCTTAAATGATTCCGTTGTTTCTAATGATAATTAGTCCACATGCTCAGTATTTCCTATCTATTGAGGCAGTGAGTTTTTTTAGTTGGTGGGTTATGATCTCCCCCTGCCAGGATTACCTTTTAGCCAATCAGAACTGATTCAGTGCAGTTGCTGCTTTGACTTTCCTTGTAATCCATACATTCTGTATTCTTTGTGTCCAATATCAATGATGTATTCTTCTCTTTCTTCCCCCTGCATCTGAGGTAACACCTGGAAAATAGTATGACCTTTATCTTATCCCGAGTTCCTGCTCTGGGGGCCTTTATTACAGTCCAAGTTCTGGGTATCCATGAAAGGATGTTTGGGTGGGCCTAGGTGTTCATTGGTGGCCACAGATACCATCTGTCCAATAACTTGGGGTGGTCTTTGTTTGACCGTGATATGTGTACAAGCAGTTGCTTCCTTACAACAGTTTGCCATAGGGAGAATTTTTGCCTAGATGCATTAACCAGGATGAACTAACCAGATCTCTGCGAGGCCAGATCTCTGGTTTTGGAGTTCATGCCTTCCTGTTTCTCCATTCTGTGCTTGTCTTATGGCAAAGTCCTTCTGTGGCCTGAACGGTGTTCAAGACAGGAAACTGTGCTCTTTAACACCTTGCAATTCCAAAAGAAGCAAAGCAAAATACATAGAAAAAGAACAGTAAGACACTAAATGGCTTAGGCAGACATATCTATAGCTCAGGTAGACACACGTAAATGTTCCTATATACAGGAGCACTAAGTTAAACACTAAGCATAGTAGAGGATTTTTTTCACTTTCATGGCTAGTTTTAGGTATACTTTGCAGAATTTTAAAGATCATGATAACTGAAGGAGTTACAGTCAAAGAAGTGGGATATCATCTCTAAAATCATATTTCCTCACCTTACGAGGAAATACTAATTATATAATCTGTTCTTGTATCTCCTTGGTCTGTAGGACCATGAGTATCGAAAGTGAACACTTCTAATGATCTTTAATTGGAATCTGCAATAGATCTTTACAAAAATGAGGTGGTTTTAATTTTTTTTTCCACCTAAGGAAAACAAACTAAAACTGAATGTAGGACATACAAAGCAGAGGAAGGTACTAATGGAAATTTTAAGTTCTGCTCAACACAGTTATGAACCAATTGAAAATTAAATGCACTTAATTGTTCTTCCTGACCAAAATGACCCTTTGCAGGCATTTTTAAAGATTTCTGTTTCAAGCACAGCTTTTGCATACTAAACTTGTATGTTGAACTTTTGAGATAAAGCACTAAAAAGTATTTCTTATTTACTGTCATATGTCAGGGGCAGCGTTTGCCCTCCCTTGCCCAGGCTTTCCCCGGGGCTGAGGGGCTCAGCCCTGCCCTGCGCTGGGGCCGCTGCAGCCGCTGGCACCGCCCGGGGCCGGGCTCGGGCAGAGCCGGTGCCGACCCGGTACTGACCCGGTACTGCCCCGGTACTGACCCGGTACTGCCCCGGTACTGACCCGGTACTGCCCCGGTACTGCCCCGGTACTGACCTGGTACTGACCGGTACTGACCCGGTACTGCCCCGGTACTGCCCTGGTACTGATCCGGTACTGATCCGGTACTGACCCGGTACAGCCCCGGTACCGACCCGGTACTGCCCCAGTACTGACCCGGTACTGCCCCGGTACTGATCTGGTACTGATCCAGTACTGATCCGGTACAGCCCTGGCCTCTCCACACAGGGAACACCCTGGCAAAGCCCCCAGTGCTGCCACTACTCAGGCACCTGCTCTATATATGGTAACATGCTTAGCTCATGTATATTAAAACAGCTTTTTTATTATTTCCCTGTCCATATCTCTATAGTTCTCTGCATTGTAGAATTGCATGCTATATTCAAACTTAATCTGCTATGAGTACTTCATAAATACCACTTTCAAAACAGTGTGGGGGTTTCACTTCATGTATTTCCAAATCCATCTAATTGCTTTCAAGTGCTTTACCCTTATGCAAATACTTTGCAAGTCTACTCATAAACTAATGCAAATATGAGTAGAGACAAGTAAGTGAATATTGTTTCCTCCTCTTCTGTCAAGTAAAGTGGTAGCACATGTCTAATGGTATTGAGAATTGGCTTTGAGGTAGAATGGTAAATAAAAAACACTGGGAATGTATGAATCATAGAACCACAGAATCTCCTGAGCTGGAAAAGACCTGCAAGGATTGAGTTCAACTCCTGGCCCTGCACAAAACAACCCCAAGAATCACACCATGTCCCTGCGAGCACTGTCCAATGCTTCTTGAATTCGGGCAGCCTAGCTTTACCTAAATAATTTAATGAAAACCATACATTGTTTTGGTGCAAGAGTGAATATTATTATTTGACTTCTCCATTTTTCTTTTGCACATACTTGAGTCCAAGCTATGTGTCAATTTGATGAGAAGTAGTAAATGAGACTGAGGAGTCAATATGGTTCTGCTAGTCACGGAGCTAGGTTTCCTGCCACTGCTTTTCTCAGTATCTGAGAAAACTATTTTTAAATGGTAGATTTTTTTCCCCTAGCAATCCCAGTAGCACTAGTCTGCCATTTTGAAAACAGTTTCTAAAAGAAATAATTCTCATCTGTGTAAGCACAAAATGAAATAACATCTATCAGTTGTCAGGAATATATGGAAGGAAGATAGTCTAAAATACTGGGCATACTTCCAGCAGGTGTAAAATCACCAATAGGATATATTTGCTGCCTTTATGAAGAACAGCTATAGCTCTCTTGGGTGGTTTTCATTTACAGTTTGTATCTGATTATGCATTGTACTTAAAACAACATCATGCTTCAAAACAGTGTAAGAAACTGGGAAATAGTTTAATCTGAGCTCTCCAGTTCCTTTCAGTTCAATTTATCTTCTGCTTTTAAAATTCTATCTGCTTGTCACAAAAAGATAGTCCAAAAGGGAAGGAACTGATAAAACTGAAATGATTTATATTCAAAGCCACAACTCAAGAAAAGTAGAGTCTGCTTCATCACAGTACAGTAATTCACTCAAGGAATTAAAAAACAGAATATAAAAGAGAGCTTTATAAATGTTTGACCTATACCTTATTTGAAATTATAAATGTGCAAATAGCCAATAGTTGCAGCAGTAATTCAAAGACTGGTTCTCCTTAGGGGCTTCTTTTTTTTTTTTCTTTTTTTTTTTTTTTTTTTTTTTTTAATTAAATCAGATGCAGATGACCTTTTACATATCCTGTACAGACAGATAGCAAAGAATATCTGGGCGTAATACTGTGGAAAAATTGGTGACTTGCAACAAAATACCCACGGGGAAAAGAGTTCTAAGAAGTCAAAAGTTGATGTTTACCCTTTTAACATGTCTTCTTGCTGAAAGGTTTCCCTCATATTTATAAGAGTGTTTTTGTCTTTGAAGATAATTAAAAATAAACTGAAGCAAAAAGACTGGTAATGATAAGTTCTTCTGAAGTCTCTAATACCTTTTGTTTTGAGGCAGTATCTGAAATCCCTGAAGACAGAGCACAATTTGCTTCCAGGAGTAAACAAACATCATTGTCCAACTTATCAGTGTTACTTTCTCAAAAAATCATTTCCATTTCCTGAGTTTTTTCAATAGCTATTTACTTCAGAGCATTCAATGACCACTGAAGGAAAAAAAAATATCCTTTAATTTTATAGTGTGTTGGTTTGTAGCAATTTTAAATATATAACCCTAGATGAGTTCCTAATCTCTTCAAACCTGAGAACAGAAGCTGTCATGGTTTTGTTTCAAAGACCGAATTCATAGACCATTCAAATGCTTGAAAGGCAGGTACAAACGTACCTTACACATCTGAACACACTTCAGAGCTTAGAAAATTATTAGGGAATAGTTAGGAGGCTTGGTGTACTAAAAAGGCATGCATAAACAGATTTATGCAAAGAGCTAGATGGACAATATATATTGAATGAAGAAAGATAATGTTCTGGGATATTCACAGTATCGTAGTTTTTAGAATTAGAAGTTGCAAAGAATCCTGTGTACACTGTAGACTCAGGTGACTGGGCATGCAAAATCTGGAAAAAGATTCTGCATACTTGCAAGAACATCTAACAGCTGAAGGGAACCTTGGTGCTCAGCAGCAATTCTGTTCATCTCTTCTGTTCCCCTTATCAAGGGTGTAGAAAAGCCTTTCTTCTTCATATTGACTATGCCTTCCTTCTGTTTCCTAGATCTGTGTCCTACAGTTCAGTTATGCTATCTGGATTTAGAATTACTGTCTTACATACAGTGCAGACCCATACCAAATAAACTGTTCCGGTGATATTTTTATTTAAGCAGTAGTGTAGATGCTCTTCCTGCCTCTGAAATTATATTCCTTCAATCATGCCTTTTGTTTCAGCTTGCCTAAGCATTGTATCTCAAAGCAGTTGGGAGGGAAAGACATAAGCAAATTAACTTACTCTTGTTGTAAAGTTAGGAGCAATCATACCATCCTTCACTGCCAATGTTTTGGTGATCTGAGGGTTTTTTTAGGTTCTGGTTGGCACTTATTTTTGTCTTGAGAATATTTGTCCTTTCTTAATAATTCTCAAGCAAATGACATTTATTAACACAACAGAAACAGATTGGGCATGATGATTTAGAATATTTCTGGGTGAAACTGGTGGCAAAAAGAAGCACAAAGACAAACAAACAAGAAACTCACAAGAAAACCCCTACTTTGTAGAAAACTTTGGAAGACTGCATGGTACATTAGAGATGATCATATGGGATACTTTGTCTCTTCCACTCAAGAACAGCTGAGAAAAGACACAACTACTCATTCCAACCACTTGGTTTAGAAACTGGCTTAAGTTATAAAAGTGCTTTTCATGGTTTTATTCCTACAATATTTTAACAGTTCTCTTAGTAATTATATGCAATTTGGAAGGGCATATGTTATGATATATAGACATTAATAGAATAAATATAATAAGTAGTAATACAAATTTCTTCTTTCTGTATTAAGATCTCTGACTTCTAATGACAGTGTTTGCAAATCCATTTTGATATATGACATTTGCTGTGAAGTATGAATAAATTCAGATTTCTGAGTCTCCATGCTGATGATTGTAAATAAAAAAATAAAATAATAAAATGAAAATAAATAAAAATAAATATAAAAAAATTAAGAAATATTATTTTGGTGTAAGTAGAATAATTAACAACTATTACTACTTAGGCAATCTTGGATAGAAATTATCTATTTTAGTACTAAATCATTAAAATTACATTGATATTTTAAGTTTTGGCAGTGAGAACATTGATTAATGCAACTCTGTGAGAGGTGAAGTAAATGGGGAGAGAAAAAGAGAGTTCTGTGTTTTTAATTTTGTTTTAACGAGTAAGAATTTAAATAAATGTCATGAAAATCCATTTTGAGCAAGGAAACAAGAAAGAGAGTAAGGCAGTATTCCAAGCCATGTTACTAAAATTTAAGAAAAGTTTTAATGAAGTGAACTTACTTGTAAAAAGTAAAATTAATGTGGCAAGTGGAATATATGAGCTTCAGGAGAGGCAATCTGGGTAGAACCATACAGCAAATAAATATATCTATGAGGAGACAAAAAAATGAAACATTTATTAGAAAATATAATTTTTTAATTTAAATCTTTTACAGAGCACTCCATTCCTCTTGTACTTTTAAAATGTAATTGTCCCTTGTAAGAACTACTGTGCAGAAATACAGCCACGTTTTTACATATTATTGCTACTGAAGATGCCATAGAGGACTTAGAAATACCTCTAGCAATCAGCAGAATTCCTCAGATCAGTCAAAAAGCATAATGAGACTGCTATATAAATAATACAGTCGGACTACAAGGAAACTTTCTTAATTATCTATTTAGTTAGGTCAGGTTATGTGACAGACCATTCTCTATGTGTCAGGAGTAGCATATTGTCTACTAAAAGCCAAGTAAAATAAATAGAATAGCTAGAGGACTGCTGAATGGCTGTGACACTGGAAAGAGCTGCACAGGATTAATCAAGGCTTATCGTTTAAGAATAATGAAAGAAATTTCAGTAATACTGATGTATTTCCTAGGAAAGGATAATGACATGCTATAGAAAACAAAGTCATTAAAGGAATAAGGAATACTATTTCAAGTGCCATGTAAAAGTCTGTGTATCACAAAAGAGAATTAGGAAGTTTTCTAGGGATAGTTTAGAATTTTAATATTGAAAGAAGAAAGTAGGAGCAAATAATACACAAGGCAAGAGCTAGACCTTCATGGAAATGAACTAATTCTGAGGAAAGAAAATGTAAAGGATTTATTTTGTTCTATAGACAAAAGATAAAACTCCACACATAGAAAATGAAACACCAGCAGCATAACTAATATAGCATACCTTATTGGTGATTAGGAAAAGGGAGATTAAGTAAAGGGTGTTCTTAATATTTTACAAATGTCAACAAATATCACAGAAGCTTTATGGAAATACTGGCTAGGCCTATCAGCTGTTTACCAGAGTTTACTCTGATTTTGTTTATATTATGGATATTTGGTGGAATGACTTCCTTGACCGAAATGCTTCAATAGAGGGATACGGACTCTTTAAAAAGGATGGGAAGACAAAGAGAGAGAGTTGCCCTTTATGTGAGAGAGCAGCTAGAGTACATGGAGCTCTGCTTGGGGATGGGAGAGGAGCCAAAGGGGAGTTTATGGATTAAGATTAAAGGGAGGACAGGCAAAGGTGACATTATAATGGGCGCTTGCCATAGGCCTTTTGACCAAGAACAAGTGGATGAGGGTCTCTAGAAACAGATGGAAGTGGCCTCACATTCACAGCAGGCCAAGAGAGAGGAGATCCTTCCTCTCTGCTCAACGCTGGCAAAGCCATGCCTGGAGTGCCATGTCCAGGTCTAGGCATCCCAGCACAAGAGATGGACACACTGGAGAGGGTACAGCAAAGAATGATTAAGGCACTGGAGCATCTCACATGTGAGGAAAGGCTGAGAGAGCTGCAGCTCTTTGCACCAGAGGAGAGAAGGCCCTGGGAGATCTTATCAGTGTACACAAACACCTGAGGGGAGGGTGCAAAGAGAACAGAGCCAGGCTCTTTTCTGAGATGCCCAGTGACAGGACCAGAGGCAATGGGCACAAACCAAAAAGCAAGAGTTTACTCTGAACATCAGCACACACTTTCGTCCTGTGAGGGTGACAGCACTGGCACAATAATTCTGCAATGTAATTTTATGTAATGATTTAAATTACTACTTTTTTTAGTAACTGGTATATAGATAGGATTTTTCTTGAGAATAGTATTACCTAGAATAACAAATTTATAATTTACTGAAAGAAGAGAAAAACTTGATAGCAAAATTAAAATATGAGTTGCATTTAAGTGTTTACACGTATTCCACCTCTCTTCTATCACTGATCCTCATCTAATGTCTTACCTACCTGTTTAGGATTATAAGATATCTCTCTGGTATATATGGCCCCAATGATTTCACTATGATATAAATGAGGTCAGGATTGATATGGGACATCTTTATCCCTCATTATTTTAGTTGCTATGATTATAGTATCAACTCAGATTCATCAGAAGTCTCCTGAAACGTATGGGGGAAAAAAAAAAAGAAAAGTCAGCTCTCTCTTTCCTTCTCTTCCCTTCCCTTGGATTGAATTTAACAGTAATACTCTGTTATCCTGGATATCACTGTTTTGGAGATTATTAAAAAGGTTTTTATTCCTTAGTTCTGATATACAACCTCCACTTAAGTTGCCATTTTCCACTTCATGGATTGACAGACATTGTCATTCATTGTGATAAATAAAGAGTATACATGAGGAGAAAATACACACATCACAAAGCTAGAAAACCTTCAAAGCTCTTACCAGTTGGCATGTTACAATGACTTCAGAAGGAAACAAAAACAGCCTTGTGTAGTATGTTTTTAAATGGCCTCCAGCAGTAGGCAAAATAAACCAGGCGTCAATATTTTAAATGTGTTCTGCTTTTGTTCTAAAAAATTCACTGCTTTATGGGTATAATGCAAATTGTATATTAGAATATATAAAAGCTAACAGGTTTAATGGTTATTTTGTTAATAACTAGGCTTCTTTTGGAAAACATATATGAGCATATATATAATAGAATAATTCTTGTTTACACAAAATATCCCAAACCTACAATTAGTTCAAACAACCACTTTTTTGTGATTAATGCAGAGAGCATAGGAATAAGTGGTGACTTCTCCTTAAAAAAAACCTCAAACTAAACAGGCAAACCCCAAAGTTTTCAAATGCATTAAGCTATTGTGAATTCAGTGAAAGGCTGTTCCTTGGTGAAATAGGATGATTGTTTTGGGAACTACTTAATCCTTTATACAATATTTAGTACAAATTTTTATTTTAGTCAACAAACATCCAAAAAGCATAGCAGATAAAAAACATGAATATTGAAAAGCCTCCAGCCAAGTCTGAGGAAGATCTTACCAGACAAATTTTCATTCTGAGACCGCAGGATAGTGTACAGAGACTACTCATAGAGGTAGGAACGTAGGCTTGTGCCATGCTGATTGCAGTAGGAGGAGAGCCAAACAATGTTTCTTTGTTCAGTCCAGCGTTTTAATGAATGAGGACCTGAACAACTGCCATGGGTCAGGACTTTTTTTTCTCTAACACAAGAATTCCCTTTTGCTTACTCATACCCAGGCATGCATTGGAGGTGCCAGGAAGTAGGGGCACTTCAGATCTTCTGGCACTTCTCTGTTTTCTGTCTTTACTTGATGTACAGACTGTATTTATTTCATGAAAATTGGAAGACAATATGAGTATTGGCTTATGCAAGAACTTTTTGGTGTATGAAATTCAATTAGTCTCTGATCTTAGCTCAATGCTTCTGTGTCTTCTGGACCGGAAGCTACAAGAATCTAATGAAGCTGAAACTTTCTTGTTCTAACTCTCTGAACATCAGCTAAAGACCTTGGCTTGAGGAAGAAGATTGGGTATTGGCACATTGACTTAGTGCATTTATGAAAGACCTTTTGCTGCTGCTCATATGATGTGTATTAAAAAAAAAACCCTGCCTTTCTCACCTGAAATCCTAGACTTTTTTGTCAGTGACAAGACCATTTACCTTCTCTGGACTGTGATTCTTCCCTTTAGAATAATCTACAGTAAGAGGAAAAATATACAAACCTAGTGATGAAAAAGTATACTTGTTGTAAGGTTAGCTTCTGGAAATTGAGAATCTTCAAGATTATATTGGTAGTGAAAATTGTAGGGAGCTGTGAAAATTATAATTCTATTTATGTGATAAATATTATTCTACTCAGGGATGTGGAAAGAAATGCTAAAAAAGTATATTAATTTTAATTTATCTCTTCCCATTTTAAAGCATTGGTAAGAACAAACAAAAATTTTTAACATCAAGGAACTACTGTGATCTTTATCAAGAAAAATGGTGGCAAATATTTGTTTTTTTCCTTTCGATAATGAATCAAGTTAAGCAAATACAGTCTGAAACCAGTCTGTACTGCAGACTGGAATTTTTCATCTCCGTTTCTTGCAAATGAATTTTAGAGTACTCCTCATCTTACATTACTTGTCATGCTTCCATTTTAGTTTGCTCATCCCTTATCTTTCCCAGCCTCACAAAACATTATTTTTGAAATCTGTCTTTTTTCCTTTCTGCCCATCTCCTGTTAAATAATACACAATAGCACAGTCCTAGCAAACTGACAATATGACTGAGTGAGAAAATTTAATGTGTGACATGTCTGAATAAAACTTATTGCAATTACAGAATCACTGAAAAGAGTTGCTTAAAATGTTACCTCCTGGGTAAATTTAAATAAGTAAACCTCTTTAGTGAGTAAAATGTGGCTCAAAGCCATGACTGTTAAATCTGTCAACTGTGAAAATACCACAAAGGATATGAACTGGTCTGAAAATTTTTGACAGTAAGTGCAGCTAATGTTAAACAACTGCATCATTTATTAATTCAGTTCGTGATGCTTAAAATAAATATCTCCATTGTGGGAATTCTGTATCAATTATTTTTTTCTGACTTCATGTCAAATCTGCCCACCGTTGTGATTGCATTAAGAGACACAATCAGTATTATTCAGCTAAGTATCCAGTCAAGTTTCTAATACTAAATGTGCACTGAATGAAATGGCAAATGCTTCTATGGTGTGTTTTGGCTCCACACTGCTGATATGATTACTTAGAAAAAAGCTAATAGGTTACAATTAGCCCTGAAATTCATCCTCAGAATTAGGAGATATTTAGAACTTATTTGTATAAAATCTAAAAGATGGAGTAATTCAAGAGTGCAGGCATTCTAGGATTAAATTGATATATTGATACATTGCCTAAGAAACTAAAAAAAAAAAAAAAAAGCTGCATTATACAATTAAAAATGACTACTATAATGTAAGAGAGTACAAGTCCATTTAGTAAGTTAATATTAAAATAGTCTGTCATTTTGCAAAGACTGCAAAAACTTTAAACTGTATTGGAAAGTGTCCTATACATTATAGTATATAAAATTAGGATTAAAAATAATTTGAACTATATTAAACCCTACAGTAAATTTTCTAACTATTAGGTTTCCTAATACAGTCATATCTGGTGTCTAGCTATTTGAATACCAATCACTGAAAAATCATGGAGGGACTTCTGAATCTGAAATTCAAATAGAATAAGTAGAACAAATCTTCTGGCATTGTCATCAATCATTTTGAATTCCAGAAGTAGCTTGTATGATAAAATAGATCTGACTAGCCCAACCATCTTTCTGTTTTTCACAGTAGTGTCTTGTTGCTTTTTGGTGAAAATAGGATTAACACTTTGTATGCTATTAGAAAAAAAAGTCCATCTACTTTATACTCATTTGGGGAGATTTCAGAATGGAGTATATTTCATGGGGGAAGGTAGGGAGAAATCCCAGAATCCTGAGTGGACAGGTTTAATTTGAAACATTGGATGTTCATTAACATGGATTTCCTGTATTGCAATTTTTGAAGCAGAATTATTATGTTGTTCAGCTAAAGTTTCTGAAAGTATTTTTACAGATCTAAAAAGTTATTGAGCTGAATTTGATTAAGGCATCTTTTCATAAACTCATTTTATTTATGGTTGCATTTACCCTAAAGAAGGATGTAATATGTTAACTAACTCTGGGGTTTTTCCCACAACTGAAGAAAAAGTAAATCTGTCTCTTAAAACCTGTTTTTGTCTCTGTCTTGGATTGGTAATTCAGTTTCATTTTTAAGTATTCACATGTGACTCCATTTTGTGGCCATCTGTAAATAATATCTAGTGCTTAACAAGGCCTTCCTTTTTTATTTGGATATTTATAATATTTATATATTTAAATCTTTCTGGATTAAAAAACTTATTCAACCAATTTAGAACATAGGAAAAAAATTTCTTTCATGGTAATGGTAATTACTGTATGATGAAACAGGGCTATATAAAATACCAACTGACTTTCTGATTTCCTATAAAGTGAGAAAAAATATACATAAAATACATATACCAGCGCAGCTGAAAAGGGAAGTATTTCTGTGCAAGAGAAGCAAGAAATTCACTGAAACAGGAGTTTGCAAAATATCAGTGACAGATATGAAAACAAAACCACATCTTCACAGCTGATCATTTTGTGCGATGGAATTGCTAAATGAAACAGATGTCTTTCCATTTCTCAGCTTGGCTGACATGAATCACAGATACCCATTAGCTAAAATAACTATAGGAAACACTTTATACTAAAAGTAGCAGAGAAATATTTCACAGAATATTTTTTTAGTACTTGAGTAAAATGAAAAACTCTGCAGCACTGATTGACAAACTGCTCATGCATTTCAGAGTTGGGTAATGATTCACCATAGAGGGCTGTGAAGCACCTTGGGCGGGCTTTATGCACCTTGATTCCTCTAGTAACACCTGGATTGAATAAAGAGCTAAAAAACCAAAATGAGATGTATTCACTTTATGTTTATATATACACCACACATTTTCACCCCTTGAATTATGTCTGGAAGGCTTGCTCATTTTTTTCTATAGTTGTGTGTTTCTTGATAACCCAAAAAAACCTGAAAAGTTATTCTGAATTTGAAAGTTTTCTACAATAACTCTGGACTCTTATGCATATACATATTATTTAAATTGGATTACCAAACCAAAGGCATTATTAACATTCTTTAAGAGAACATAGTATTATAGCTTAAAGTGTTCTTCTAACTATGTAAGTTGGTATTCCTTTTAAACATGTTACTGTGAAGCACAGCTCTCAGCTCCCTAGAAGTCTTTATGTGGATGTCTCAAAGTCTTATATTCAGCTCCTTTTCCAGACTTTTGGCTAATATATGTATGGGAAAAAACAAATAAACAAAAAAATCCCCAAACCACACAAACAAAGAAACCCACACAAGTAGAAAGTTTAAACTTGGCAGAGGCAATATGTTAATTATTTTGTGGACATAAAAATAATTTTCAAATCACTTTACCAAGATTTACATATAGCTACAGGAGAGGCAATGGAAAATCATCAACGATAGTACCTTACATATCAGACAAATAACTATGTTAAAAGATCTCTATGTGCTAAATTGGATCTAAATATAGTTGTTCATATTTTTTAGTGCAGGGTTTTTTTTTTTTTTTTAGTTTTCTGATTTAGTTCACTACACTGTTCAGGCTTCTAGTGCCAGGCAATATATTAAGGCACCAGAATATGATTATTGGGATTACTAAATTATTTTACAAGTTCCTGGCATAGCTTTGCTAAATATCACCCTCCAAAACCAATTTCCATGCATCATTTGTATGTTAAATTTGGCCAGACACTCTTGCTGGAAACTGTTTGCATGGAGTTATGCTGTTCTGGAGATAATGTATTAGAATGGATTTTGCCAGGCTGCTCACTGGTTTCTGAGTCAAAGAACAGGCACTGAGCACCAATACACTATTGTCAACTTTTGCAAGGATAAATGATACCGGAGCTGTCTATGGAAACCATCTGGGAAAAGTGCAATGATCCCATTTAAAGATCCCTCTCAAACAGGACCTTATTTTAAATTTCTGTCACAGATCTGAGGAAGAGCAAGCTCTTATCATGCTCTTCATCATTCTGCTGTGAAAATATTTCATAGAGTGGTCATGGACCAGCAGTGAATTCCTAGGACCAAACTGTTTTTGAAATGAAATTATTCTCTAGGAAGACATGGAGAAGAAAACACTCAAGAACTACCTACACTAAATGACATTTTAAAATGGAACACAGCTTGGAAGATACTGTCGAATCCCTTAAAAAGAAGGTTGAAAGGGTTAACTGGAGGCCTGAAAGGTCACAATTCTTGTGGGCTATCAAGGGAGGAGCATGAGGGATTGAACTTAATTTAAAGAATTCATGCCTCAAAAAAAGGTGTGAGAATGTCTTGAAAACTTAACTTTGAAGTCATTAGATAAAACAGAAGAAAGAAAAATATTTATTTGCAAAGGATTTTTCTTAACATTGACCTTCCTAGTCTTTATTTTTGGTGGAGTCTCCTATTTTTAAAATTTATTGTAGAATGAAAAGAAACAGTAAGAAAATACTCACTTTGTAAAGTAAGCATACATGTGTGTAGTGTAAAAAAAGTTTAATAGGTCTAAATACTTTTATGAAGAAAATCAAAGTTCAGAGCATGATAGCATTCCAATTTCTACCATGAAGGCTTTGATCCAAGATGCCTGGTGAGTTCTCTCTGTTACATATATATAAACTCTGTGGGAAATACTCAGTGTTTGATAATTTTTCACATTATAGAAGTTTACTGTTTGACTTCAGCTTTTACCACCAGTCACTCTGTATGTTTGGTTTCAGCACAAAAGACAAGGAAAGACACATTCAAAATCATAATAATTAAATATTTTTACTTCCAATATTTAAAACAGATGCTATGGAAGATAATATGAGGGCATCATAGATGAAAAAGATAAATATTTTCATGGCTGCATAGCAAGAGGGATATTTATGCTATGCTACGTGTGACATTTTTCATGAACTGAAATGTAAGCTTAAATTAACAAAATCTTGTCCCATGACTGAATATAATCTTACTGTAGACTCAATCAATTCTGTTCTTACATGTGCAGATAACTATTTTTTGAAAGAAAACTTGTACTAGTTCTTAAAATGGAATATTCTGATATTTCTTGAGTGTGGTTTAAAAAAATATATATTTGCACTTCATTTTTTTTAATAAGAGCTACTTTATTTTGTCCTTCTGCTGAACTCAAAAGTAAGTTTACAAGAAAGAATATATTTCATGGTGGAAAATAAATCAGAGTGCCAGATTCTTTCAGTTGATTATGGAATCAATGAGATTGGAAGGACCTTTCTGATAAGATGTTGAAGAGAAATTATGCTAAATGTATCCAAAAGATCAAATGATCCATCATCCATGCTACTGTATGGAACAATAAAACATAATTGAATAATTTTTCATATAAAGGCAGTCAGGACTGCAAGTAATGCATGTGAAGTTAAGCTTTTATACGACTTAAAAAATGGATGTTAAATCAATACTGAATGCTTATTAAATTGGGATATTTATCCTTTAGTCTATTTACATTAGCTGATGGAGTGCAAGTGATAATGACTTAAAATGAAATGTTCCCCAATTTTGGAGAAAGATAAATGATATTAAATGAAATTTTAACAATATATATAATTTCATTAAACCAGTGGTTCTATTTTCCTTAATTGTCTTGTATTTAGCCATGTTCTTTATCTGCTTAGTGGATTTACAACTAGCACAGCAGTTGTGAATTTTTAATAGGACCTCTTCAAGGAAAGAAAAGGTCAGTATTAACATAAAATCTCCTTTAAGAATGTGGTGCAGAGGTTTCTTAGCAGAGAACAGGTGTTGCTGCAAAAGCAAAATCTTCCAGAAACAGTCAAGTTGAAAGATTCCTGGAGCTAAGTTAGGAAACTTGCTGTCACTCAGTGGTGAATAAAAATTGTTTTCTTAATGTTATCAACCACATTTGTTGCATACAGAATAAAGTAAAATATAATAATGATATTTAAAAGCTCCATTCTTTTCGTTGTTTCTAAACAAAGTACTGTCTTCTTCCATTTCAGCTTCATTCTGACCAGGATAAGGGAGATGGTTCCCTCAAATACATTTTGTCAGGAGATGGGGCTGGTACTCTTTTTATAATTGATGAGAAAACAGGAGATATTCATGCAACTCGGAGAATTGACAGGGAAGAGAAAGCCTTTTATACCCTGCGTGCCCAAGCTATCAATAGAAGAACTCTGAGACCAGTGGAACCTGAATCTGAGTTTGTCATCAAGATCCATGACATCAATGACAATGAACCAACATTTCCAGAAGAAATTTACACTGCTAGTGTTCCTGAAATGTCAGTAGTAGGTGAGTTCTCTATAATGAGGCATAAATGCCTTTTCTTTATTACTTGACAAATTATTTCCCCATCTTCTCAAATGTCAGTCATGTGCAGAATTCTACCTGATGAGTTAAGTATTTTTCATTTTGACATATTTGTTCAAATATTGCAATGGCATTCAGAACCAGATTTTTATGATCTGACATCTATTTCTACTTAGAATACCTAAATTACTGGCTTTACAGTTCTTAGGAATATAAATATTTTAGATAGTAGGTAATAGTGAATCATCCTCCTCCTTAGGAACTTTTAGAATACGGTGACCAAATCAGCTTGTTGAATGCTCCATTTTTTTTTTTTTCTTTCATTTTCACTGGAAGTTCCTAGTGTTGATAAGCACTGAATGGAGAGCTGTCTCCACACTCATGTATTGTTGATGCACTGTCTCAAGGGAGACACCCTCTTTATTTTGTTTTCTTTCACTTTTTTACTATATTGACAAATCCTCTTGTGCTTTCATTTCTTCCCTTAACTCTATCCATGAATGACACCTCCATGAATATTAAACAGCTGTTTGAGTTAATATTTCTTCTTTTTGCAATGTATTTTCAGTTCCTATCTTAACTAAAAAGTTGTGGCCTGGATCATGCTGGCTAGTGAATGTTGTAAACAGTAACATTTTGGACTATGAGCTATTATTGATATTAGTGCATACAATTCATTAGGAATAATTTTGGAAAACTTAAAATATATTTAGTTTATTTTAAATAACAATAATAATTTATTCAATGTATAACTGTAGCTACTATAATATTAAATTCTAAAAATTCAGAACACAAAAAATACATTCAATATAATTGTTGCCTATTATTACCATTTTAATCACTTCCACTGCCTAAATAGGTCAAATAGGTGTTTTAGATGACTAAATTACTCTGTTGAGATGATAAGTTTTTAAGATGTTTTGTATATACAGGTATTGATAATTTAGTACTTACATTCCTGGACCTTGGAAAATGCTAAAAGAGAAGAAAAAAATGCATAATTATTGAAAGAGAATGGCCTCAGCAAATCTGTGTGGCAATGTATGGAAGCATAATAGCAATAGTTTTTTATTCTTAATATTTCAATCTGCTTTCAGTTTGTGATTGAATCAGTTTGTAAAGCTTCAGCATTCAGGAAGCGGTTTTTATTACAAAGGAAAAAAGGTTAAAAAGAAAGATAAAGAAATCTGGCAGGTGATTGTGTAGGCCTGTACTGAAATCTCATCAAATGAGCCCACGTAAAGAGGAGAACTGAAAAGTCTTCCACTTTTACTGTTCCAAAATCTAACAAAATGTAATACCCCTGTACTAATGTACTGATCAGTTTTCCAGACTTCCATAAACATACACAGCTTTAGGCAGATCTTGAAAGTGCACTCGGAAAGAACATTGCTGCATTTTCTAGAGAACCATATGGCAAGATTACAGTAGGGCTGAAAAGTAATGTCTCAGAGTTTCCATTTTATTTCTCATGTTCTTTCTAAAAATTCCAAATGCATTGTTTAAAACATGATTGGAAAGATATAATAAAATTACTCAGTATTTTCACTAAATATTATACTATTATATAATGTTAAGTTATAAGCTATTAATTCTTCATTTTATCAGTCTCAATTCCATAAATAACATCTTTTTCTTTAAGTGTTCTCAAGCATTCATGGCACTATTTTAATGTTTCTAAAGTATTCAGATTGCAGGATTACAGTGTATCTGTACAGCTGTACATAGATCATAAAACTTTGAAACTATAAAACGTCAGCATTAAAACAACAAAAAACTAAGATTATAAGAAAAAAGTATTTAGAAAACAATAATTTGTAGAAAAAACAAGAGCAACAAATAAACCAACTTGAGTGTACTTAGTGTGTTAACTTGTATCTTGCATAAATAGCTGTGCTGAAACAAATAGACATTATTTTGTCAATAAATTATAATAATTAAGATAATTATAAGTCAGTTCAAATCCATCATGTTCCTGGATTTTATAAATGCAGCAATTCAGCTGCTAGAGTGACTGACTGACTACCTGATAGGTAGCATTTTCTTTATTACTTTTAGCTTTATGGCTGATCCCTAGAGGTATATGTGGTCCATGAGAGAATGACGCGATTTTATGAAGTATTTATCAAAGTTGATTCATTTCTTCATAACACTAATTTAATTCTGCAACTTTAAAAAATCTACTCAGTAATTTGAAAACTAAAAGCTGAATGAAGAAGGGGAGACATCTTCTAAATGAATAAGCCGTGTAAAACTTTTGAGACAAATAGAATTAACCTGAAATTGCGAAAGCATTATGTTAAAATTCTTCACATTTTGATACAGTAATAATATATTATCACATCATTATTACAAAATATTTTTAAAGTAGTATTTTTTCTGACATCATACAATTCAAGCATTTTTAGTACAGCAACTTACATGAGAAATTTATGAAAAAAGAAACAATTATTTTATATATATAAAATATAAACAAGTATATTTTTATGGGGAATGTTTCACTTCCACATTGAAAGGAAAATAGGAAGAAATTCCTACATTTCTCTATTTTTGTCTCTTTGGATTATTTTTCTTTTTTTCAGTTATAGTATTGTAAGCAGCCCATTACTTTCCCACTACTGGCTGGCCATGGGCTATGAAATTGTCAGGCTTGATGTAGGGAATGCAGATAGAAATTACAGTCTTGGATGTAATTGCACTGTTCTGTTAAATGTCCCCTGTAGTACTCACTTCTTTGAGAATGTAGAAACAGTTAATCTTTCTAAAAATGTCTGCAAACATTAAGAGGAGTTTATGACATAAATATTTTCTCAGTGATAGGTACCAGATAAAGAAATTACAAACCTAAATTGCTATGTCCCTTACCTGAGTAGAGATGATTTATATGGTTCTATAAAAAGTATTATACTATCAGGACTGTAATATTTTCATTATCTAATCCAGCATAGTCAACATTGTATGGCACTATGCTATGTATTAGGAGTCTGAGAAAGAGACATATTGCTGGAACCACACCTTTCCTGGGTCAGACCTGCCAATCAGACAGAACACCCATGCGAAGGATTCCCTATCCTGACTCTCTTCCACTTCTCTGAATGCAATGACTTCAGGGACAGGGGAGAATGGTGACAAGATCCTGCCCAGTCCTGCAAGTGCATCTGTCCCATGACTACCTCACTGTCTCAGGTGTCCTTGCATAACAGGCAGGGGAGGTGCTGATCTCCTCTCTCTGCTGATTTGCAATAAGACACAAGAAAATGGAATTAAACTGTGTCAAGGGAAGCTCAGATTAGATATTAGGAAAAGGTTCTTCATTGACAGTTCAGTCAGCCACTGGAACAGGCACCCCAAGAAAGTGTCAGAGTGTCCTGAATGCTTCTCTTAGTCATATGGTTTAGTTTTAGATAGTCTGGTGAGGAGCAGGAAGTTGGACTTGATGGTCCTTATTGGTCCTTTCCAATCCAGTATATTATAGGATTCTATGATGGAATTATCCACTAAAAATGCAGCACTATTTTTATAGAATCTCTTGCACTCCTGCTACTATTGGTACATTGAAGTTTGATAGTTTACTGTCAATTAGGTGTGAAGGCTGGACCACTACACACACACATAAACATACCCAAACAGTGTTTTTTTTTAACATTTCAGTTCATTCAAACCAGCTACATAGAGAAAGATCATTTTATATATAAGTAGGGTTGGTGAGTGGCAATATTAAAATGGGATGAAAAGCAAAATCAAAGACATGCCACTTTCACTATCACAGGTGAAAGAGGACCTGGTGCAGAGAGATGGTAGCAGAGATCAGATGTGGTGCCTCTTAGGAGGACAAAAATTCTCTTTGTTCATTGTTTCCAATTCCTGTGGAGGTTGTCATCATCTTTTATATGCATTTTTACAGCACAAATTATTTTTATAGATAATAAATGATTCAAACAGGCTTAAATATTATCTTAACTTTAAGAAATGCAAAAAAACCTCCAAAAGTCAACTATTCTGCAGTTTTGTCACTGTGTTGTCTATTTCTACAGATCTGTATTGCAGATACAATGGTGAGGTGTTCATATGAACCTTGCATGCACTTATCTGAATACCAGAAAAAAGAAAAACATGGTATCACATAATACAAAGGAAAGAATGAAATGCTCATATACGAAAAACTTGAAGTGATTGAAATTTGTGCACCCTTGGAGTACAGGGCTTGCTACATCCTGAAGTTCCCTGTGCTAGAAGGAGCAATAACATGATCAGGAAGTCAGAAAAACACTATTTAGTCTTCATCTACTCTATATGCTTCCATCCATAAGGCACCAAATCATGATGTAGCTGTACACCAGCCTCTTGCAGACCCCAAATAGCTTGATTTCTTCCTCCAGCTATAGTACTAACCAGATGGACAACTGAGAATATGGCTATTTCTCTTATCAAATAGAGTCTCTTGATAAAGGCCCATAAATTCTTTGTTGTCTTGTTCTTCTTTCTTCTGTTGCTCATTAAACATAGAAAAGGCAGACACAAATGGGCCAACTTCAGGATCTTGCAGCTGGGTCGATATTCTAGAAGACAACTTATTCTCCTGAAGTCTTTGTACTGATTACTAGATATTTCATCTTTACTTGTTCCTTTCCTCACTTTCAGAGTTTATGACCCAGAATATTCTTATCGTTTTGCTGACAGTCTTCTGCTCTGTCTGTCATATTTTTTACCTACCTCTTTCTGCTCATTTGGAGATTTCTTTTCAGAACTGCAGATAGCCTATTTTCCTCTAGATGGATTTTTCTGTGGATTTTGCCTATTAGTGTATTTTAGAAAAGTTTTCAGAACTTTCTATTTAGACATCTTTTTTATATATTTCTATATCTTCACAGCCCATATAGTCTCTAATCATTCCTTATCCTTATTGCATCTTGTGACTTTTTTGCTTCTAAGTTAGGGATATCAATATATCCTTCAGAAGATGTAATCTCCTTTGGGGTTTACATGTGATGTACAGGGTGTCCTGTCATCTCTACCTCTTATTATATGTTTTTCTTTCTCTTTAGAGAGCAGTTAGAGCTGCTTAAGTTTCTACCTTGGCTTCTTATATAGTCCCTCATTAATGCAGTCCACCAATTCCCAATGCTTGGTCCTCTCTGCCATGGAATTCACCTTACAACACTTCCTTCTGGTTTCCCACTAAGAAAGATATTTTAAAATCTTTTTTTCACATAAAATTCTCTCAACAAACCTTTTTGCATCTTCTGACTCAGAACATTTCAGGACCCAAATTACAATTTTTTGGATTTTTTTAATAAAGCTTGGTTTTGCTCTGCACACAAATACTGCCATAAGGAAATGGAAAAAAAAAAAAAAAAAAAAAAAAAAAAAAAAAAAAACCTCCAAAACCAAAGCAAAAACCCCATACGATAAAACATTATTTTTCCTTAAAAAGGCCATCTTAAAAGAATTGAAATTATCCACTCCCATGCTTGTTTACAACTTATTGTTTTCTAAGTTACAGGATTACCATGTAGTCAAAGATCTTTCTGACACTGAAATGTTTAGTTCTTTTCTGTATTCTGCAGCTTGAAATTGATTATTTCAGAGGGAAATATGTGTCATTATTTCTGGGGAAAATAGATGTCATTATTTCCTGTCTTTTCCACTAGAAAGAGCAGAAAATTTCTATTAATTTGGCTTGTTATTTGTATGGATAATTTTTGTGTGGAGGGTATTTGCTCTAGTTAAATATCACATAACTCAGCTGGGAGTAAAGAAAACAAAATCTAAGTTTAGAATCCAGCTCTACAGTGGATATTTTGTGGATTCCATTGTGGATTTTTATCTGATATATATGCATCAGAAATGAATTGTGAGGTCAAAGTCATTAATACTTGCACTGTGTTTGAAGATGTTTGCAGAAAACATCAGCAAGGGCCAAATGTATTAATTACTGGTTTAATCCTAGACCCTAGGGTGAGTCAAGCACTGTAATTAAAGATATGTTAAAATATGCTTTCTGAGAACTACAATAATCTGACAAAAGACTGTCTCTGGACCAGGTTCACCACTGTTGAATTCTAGTTCATGGTATAGTAAAATAGGCAATTATGCAAGCAGAAAATAAGAGAGGTCACTGATGTGTTATTAATAACATAGATGGTGCCATATTCATAGATTCATAGAATGGTTTGAGTTGGAAAAAACCTTAAAGATCTTCTAGTTTCAACCCCCCTGCCATGGCAGGGAGGACACTCACTGATCATGTTGCTCAGAACCCAGTCTAACCAGGCCTTAAACACTGCCAAGGATAGAACATCTACAGCTTCTCTAGGAAACCTGGCCCACTGCCTCACCACCCTCATAGTAAAGAATTTCTTCTCTATATCTAATCTAAACCTGGTCTCTTTCAGTTTGAAGCCATTCCCCCTTGTCCCATCACTACATGCTCTTATAAAATATCCATCTCCATCTCTCCAGTATGATATCACTGTCTCCTTTATGCACTCTTATAGAGTTCAGATTAGGATTTAAATTCTGAAGGTCAAAGAAAGACCAACTTCATCAGAAGCAACTTGTCACTGTGTAAAAGACAGAGAAAGATCTAGATCAAGTGATGATCACTAAGTGATTCCTATACCGTAGTTTTTAAGCACAACAGATCATCTTCAATGCCTTAGGATTTCTGGTCCGTGTTTCAAACCAAAACAAACAATACATTTGCTTTATTGAGCATCAGTGGCCTTCAGTGTACTGACACAAAGCAAAACTAGCTGGTGTAACAGATATCCTGATAGCACTACTCCTGTTCACTTCTTGACTTCTGTCAGGTTTTTAATAGGAATTGCGGACCCCTCTGTGGAAACCTAGAGATCTCTTTTCCTCTCATAGCAAAGGCTGAGATCAAAGGGGAGTTCTCCATCCTGAAAGGCCCTTGGAAGTGTAGTAGAGCCCTTGCACTTCTCCTGCCAGGTACCTGACCCATAAAAGCCAAAGAGCTGAGGTAGCATTAAAAAGTGAAGTTCATCCTTACAGTATTTGGGCTATGGAGTGCACATTGTCCTGATCATAACTCACCAATTGCACTGGGTGATAGTGATGAAATTAAGGACACAAGTATCTTTCCACAGGTTTTAAAGGGAAAAGGTGCAAATCTACAGTTTTCAGAAGTTTCTGATAGTCTTTTTTGGGATTGTATATATGCAGCCATGCTCATTCTAGCTGCAGAGAAGCACACATAATATAATTTGCTCTGCTTCAGGTGCATGTGCACTGAAATAGTATTAATTACTATATATTCATTTTGACACTCAAATGAGACAGCACTAACTGTTAGACAGTTACATAGTATTACATTTAAAAATTTAATTGTTATAATATATTTTAAAGTTATTAAATGTTCTTCAGTTTCCTTCCAAATTGTTTTTCAAAGTTGATTCTCCATATATTTTTCAACTAAAATTAAATAAAAGTCTCATACAATTGACCTATTAATAGATATATCTAGTTTCACAAATGACGGAAATGTGAAAACTAGAAAAAAGAAGTTATTAAGTTACATGTAATAGAGACTAAGTAATTACTTTCATGGATCTACAATGTAGAAATTTCTGATTAATACATCATGTTGTTGCAAAAGATGTCTTGATTATGACTTTTCTCTGTTTTTTATGGATATGAAATGGAAGAGTTGTAAACATTACTTCTACAGTTCCATATTGGTCAGTGTACTCAGTGGCTTGTGGTATTTTTGCCTTTTTTTTACCTTGCAGCACTTCAGTTACTGAACATGATTTGTCTTATCCTTCCTTACACAACTGCTACTTGAGAGAAGGTGTTCTTTAGGAACAAGTACACATTCTAGCACTGCAGTTTCTCTATAGTATGATGGTCCAAAAGTGCATTTCAGAATCAAGACAACACTCTTCAAAACTTAAATATATTAAACAGAAAGGCCTATTCACCTTTTAATAGAATAGTTATATAGACTTATATCTACACATGGAGATCAGTGTGGCTGAAGGTATGAGATATTTGAGAATCATAGAGAGACAAAGCTATTAGAACAGACCTAACATCCCCATATGCTTATGTTTTTAAAAAATGTTCAGATATTTTCAGATTCAGCCATAATCTAGATGGTTACTAAAGCAATCTTTAATACAATAGAAAGTTATTTTATCATAATTTCTGTATACTTGTGTAGCAATTTTTATGTTTTAAAATTTGATTTTGTGTTTGGGTCTTTTCTATGTTTAATTCAGATTCACTCCATTTTAATATGGAATAATATAACCAGCAATATGTTCATTTTGCCTTCTTTATGAGATGCCAGTACTTTTAGGGACTTACTGAAATAAATATTTCTATTCTCTAGCAGTTGAAAACTGAACATTTCGGAGAGCTCATCTCTGTTTCATCAGTTAGGCACATGCTCATTCCCTTGAAATTGGTGCAATGATTAAACAATTTACTTGTAAAAAGAAGATTTTTCATCATGTCATGAAATCCAAAATAAATGGAGAGATAGCATTTACTTGTTTTTCTATGAATGTTAGAATGAATATGTAATGTAGACAGATGATGTGAGGGAGTAAATAGTTGTGCCAGGGGTCTTGGATTTACAGGTGTTTTTTTTTCATATTTGACAGTATTTGGTGGGGAAAAGAATTTTGAAAGAATTGAGATAAAAAGAGAAACACGCTTTAGTCTTCTGATCCTCAGATTAACCCATGGCTAGCCAGCCAAGTGCATATGATGATTGTTTTTTGTTTTTTTGTTTGGTTTTTTTTTCAATTCTTTTCTATATACTTAAAATAGTATCTGTACTTTATGGATACACAGTAAAGAGGTCTTGTTCATCCTTTATGTCTGTGATGAAAGAGTTGAACAGGACGGACAAAATATTTTGATTGAGGAAAAACTGTCAGTGGTAATGGCAAACGTCATATTTTAAAGGACTGCTATATTCTACTAAAATTTAGGTAAGGTCTTTAAGGTTAGGAAATTTTCTGTAATCGAAATAATCAGCAGATTTCAAAGTTCATATGACAATGTTTCTTCTGGTAGTAACTATCTATAGTAACACTTAGAAAGCAGGGAGAACTGATGAGTTGTTTTTCACAAGTTCCAGTGACCTGTTTAATAATCTTTTTCTGTCATGTTCCTGCATGTGTAGTTTCATATCATCCTGATATCATTGAACAAAAAAGAAAAGGAAAAAAAAAAAACAAACAAACCACAAAACACCCCAAACCCATCCTAGGCAATGGAAAGCAGGTATTTATTGTAATAAAAACAAATGTCTTCTGCAAAGACGATGTGAATACATGAAATCATTGAAGCTAGGCAAAGATAAAAATTCTGCTCAGACATAGCTACTGTTTACATTTTCTAATTAAATCTTAATCACACTTGTTAGATTAGGGAAGTTTATTTTCAGTTCATGTAGAAGGAGACCTGAAATAAGAAAGAATGTACCTAATGTTGACTATAAGATCACAAATATATTTGGAAAATCCAATCGATATTAGTTGAAATTTTCTTTGGTGTCTATTGGAATGGAAATTGATGCTCTGAGATCTTCACATGATGTCATGTGCTACTAAGTTGGCTTTGGATGTTTCAGGTACTTCTGTGGTCCAAGTTACAGCTACTGATGCTGATGACCCTTCATATGGAAACAGTGCCAGAATAATTTACAGCATACTCCAAGGGCAGCCATATTTCTCTGTGGAACCAGAAACAGGTAATGAAAATTTTCATTATTTTCATTTATCATAAACTTTAAACTTTATCTTTGATTTAAAAGACCAGAGATTACCTAAAAAATGTAATTTAAAACTAACTGAAATGAAAGAGCATTTCTTGTTTTTTTCTCATGACTTATAATTTTTATAATACATGTAAAACTCAAGACATCTGAAATTATGAAGTTAAAGTAATTTTACAATGGTACTGTATATATTATATCTTAAGATTTAAATAACAACATTTTTGATAAAGGAAAGAATAAAGGTTTCTTTCTTAGAAAATGTTCTTTTTTTAACAAAAGATGTTCTTTCTCCTAAACCTTGTGCATAAATATCTTGAATCATTTTTAGCATGAAACTGGAAAAGGTACCTGTGTTGTAGAACAAGTATTCAACCAAGACATAGCCTCTACTAAAGACAGTAGTCTAAGACTACTAATAAGACTACAATAAAATTTATGGACAGAAATTTGTACTTTGAAACATTAAATGAATATTTCAGAGATTTATTTCAAGACTAATAAAAAAAAATAAGAAAAAGATGCAGCAGCAACAAATACATCATTAGCGATTTTATTTTCCAATTTTTTTCTTTTAGGCATCATCAGGACGGCATTGCCAAACATGAACAGAGAAAACAGGGAGCAATACCAAGTAGTTATCCAGGCAAAAGACATGGGAGGCCAGATGGGTGGATTATCAGGGACCACCACCGTGAACATCACTTTGACTGATGTCAACGACAATCCACCTCGCTTCCCCCAGAGTAAGCTGCATTTAATAGTTGACTTGTGCTGTAAGAGTTAAGCAATCACCATCTGGTTTAATTTAGAGTAAATCTAGATTATGTGGCACACATAAACAAAAGGCTTATGTGCTGATTATTATTATTAAACCAGTATATTAAATGTTACAGCTTTTTTTTTTTTTTTTTTTGTTAGAAAACAGTTCCATGATCAAATAGAGCAGCAGTAAACCTGGAATTCCTCACAGTAATATGGGGAGCAATAGTAGGTGAACTCATAAGAGCATTAGAGCAATGTTTTTGCTTTCCTTACCTATTACTTAAATCCTACATTCTCTCCCACTTGAGAATAAAACATGTTGTAATTCTAGATATGCAGAAATGTTTGAATTGAAGTATCTGCTTAAATATTTAATCATCAAGAATGTGGAAAAGAAATTACTCAGAGAGAATCAGACAGATTTGTACTTTTTCAGCTATTGAGCTATGAAAAAACATAGAAAATGTCCCAAATTAAAATGAATGATATTTAACTTTTTAAGGTTTTTACAGCTTCAGTGAAGGTTTTTTTATAATGTCTTTTACCTTTTGATAATATAGCTGTCAAGACTTTGTATCCTCAAACCAAAATGTAAAAATGTTCTTGGTCTCTATCTCATACGGAATTATTAAACTATGCAACATCGAACTTGTAACAGTTAAGCATTTTAAATGCATTTGAAGCTTTTTGAATAAATTGAAGCTGCAATACTTGCAGGATGATTTAGATTTACTTAATATGTAAAGGATTTAGAGTATCCTCACCACACGTTTTATGCACTTTATAATTCTACTCAATCCAGTAGTTACTGATACACTCTTCTTGTTCAAAATAACAGAATGAGCTTCAAATTATGCTCTTTATGGCATAATTGGAGTACATAATTATGTTCAATTTAATATTGCAGTTAATATTTATGTGTTTAACTCAGATATGTATCAGCATGTCATTTCATATACACACATGAAATAAAAAAGTCATGCACCAATGAATAAGTAGACATTGTGAACTTTCACAAAGGTCATATTCTGAATTTATTGTTAATTTATCATTTTATTTTCTTTTTTTTTTCCCCACAGATTTTTATTTATTATTTTTATTGTTGACATTTTTATATTGAAGATTATGGTATTCCCATTGTTGTGTAGGAGAGGAATGCCATATTACTCCTCTCTGGAAACACTGAAGAAGACTGTTCAAAGACTTGTCACGTTCAAAACCTTACGGGAAAAAAAAATAACAGTTAAACATAAGACAGCATAAAAGCTTCAAAAGTGTTTATGTTCCTCTTTTTTCTTGTTTCCTAAACAGTGTGTTAAATTAGAATGATGGAATCAACTTTCTAGACCATTTTTACATGACTTATCTGGGAGTCCAATAAAACATTGGAGAGAGAGAAGGATTTGATGTAAAATCTCTGCATTTTTCTTTAATGTCAGTCTAAATCAGATGTGTCATTTGCTTTAAAGAAACTTAATTTTACTCTCATGGGCTTTTGTTGTTTGATTTTTATCTCTACTTTCTCTCTGCCAATTTCTTTGTTAGATATAAATGCATGCTTCATTGGATATGAAAACTAAAACATTTATAAAAATGACACATTTTACTAGATATATGAAAGTAAAAATAGCTATTGACTTTAAAAATATATATATATTTAATCTCAAAATGGAAATATACATTATAATGATACATTATTTTTACTGAGTTCAATGAGACTGCTGGAATTGAAACCGATTAAGTTAAATTATTCTTATTCTATTCCATTAATAAAAAACCCCATATGTATTAGGTTAATGAAACAATAATATTCATATCAGATTTGTAAATTACCAGACTAAGTATTAGAATGCCCATTATGCTTCCATAGGACTCAGCATATTGCAGCTATAAGTTTCAATAAAATGTTTAATATCAGCTTAAATGTTTCTTTTCCACAAGAAACCCATATTAAAATTGTAGAAAATTTGACATAACGTATTGCACCATACTTTCTAAAAAAAAAAAAAAAAAAACAAAAACATATATATAACTCTCTCTCTATATATATATATAAGAATCCCAAATACCTCTGTTGTTTACAGTATGAAGCAATGATTTTTCAGAATATTTTTCTATTCTTAAAAATACACTAAAACCCACATAGATAACAGTGGTAATGAGATTGAAAACTTTTTCAAGGTGCTACTGAAAGGTCTTCAAAAACTTCAGACATTGGATCTCTGCTTAAACTGTAATATTTCTGTGTGTTCTCAGAAGTAAGGAGATAGAGTTGATCAGTGATAAACAGAAAGAGCAATTTATGGACTTAGAAGCCTGAGTCTGAATTAAACTCAGTGCACCTGAATTATGGCAGCCCATGTCACCTGTGAGACTATAGCCTGTGCTACTTTATAATATTTACCTTTATATTATATACCTATTCAAGAGTGAATGGGAAGAAGGGTAAATGGAAAAATAAGATTGGCTTTTCATTCTTTATGACTGACTAAAGTATTTGCAATCCCAAGTGTGTAGACTTTAATCCTTGAGCTGATTTCTGTTCTCCTTAGTATATGGAAAAGTATTCCTTTCCTTGATCCTCCCATTTCATTTCCTGACAGTCAAATGAAAGGACATCATTCACTGGAGTAAATGCAAAGAGTAAACTACTTTCCTTGAGAAGAGTGAAATAAGATTGACAGCAGAATTTTGCAAGGATGATTCTACTTTGGTGTACCTTTGCATTCTAATACAGTGTCTAAAGCTGCACTGCATTCCATACTTAGTCAATGCATTAAATGTCTTCAGTGACAAAAGTAATAAAATGAAGTGTCTTATACTATGGTGGAGATTTCTAGAAATTGATAGGTTAGACTAAAAATTATCTTTTAGGTGATAGTTTCTGGTTATTTTCCCTCTCTGTTTTCCCTACCTAATTAGCAATTAATGATATGAGCTCTTACCACTTTGTAGACTAAATTAATGACTTTGGTATTGCAGTGGGAGTCAAAGTAGTGTCCAAAAGACATAGCTTAAGGATGTTGTTTTAAGGGCTGAGGAAAAAAAATGTGGGGAGTAGTTGATACCTCATAAAAATAATTATAACATATAAATATTAATTTGGGATAGAAAAAAAAAGCAGTCTCTCAACATAGTCTCCTTTAGTACTGCTTAAGTACTAAACTGGGGGAAATTTTTCTTTTGCTTTTTTTAACCAGTAGGTGATTACAGAGAGATTCTCTACTAGTGAAGTAAACAGATTTAGATATTACAGAAAGGTAATGAAAATATTATAGAAAATGCAGGATAAAGTACTCAATTGAACATCAAAATGTGACTGAGCAAAAATAAACACATATAAATAGAATGTGGGGTGTACATGGCCATAAAGAATTCATTCTGCTGCTATATGTCAGTTTCATATATGTTTAAGTAAAATTATGTGAAGAAATTGCACTATTTCAATATTTTTCATTCACATTTAATTGCAAACTAAATGTGAATGTATTTTTTTTTTTTTAATTTTGGGTTTTTTTTCTGGGTTTGTCAAATGGGAATATAGTAATGTAATAGAACAGAAAAAAATAACTGTGCAGAGCAGAAAAAAATCTCAAATGACCCAATAAATAATAGGGGTTTATTTTTGTAGTGAGTGCCACTCTCTAGCTGGCTTGTAATACACCAATAATCCTCAAATGACTCATGCTTTCCTGAGATATGATAAAATCATGTTGCCAGTGGCCTTCCCATAAAGCCCTGCCAGTCTCTCCCCATGATTCTTCTTGATTGCACAAAACTAATACTCCCTTAATGGACTTTTCTGTACTACCTTTTTGTGGCAATATATGTATGTGTTGCTGCTTTTTGTGTAGCCTGTTGAACTTCTTACTGTTGTGGTTGCTGCCTTTTACAAGATCCACTTTTGTGTTATTTCAAGCATACTTGAAAGTCCTTTAACTTAGGTGGTCTCTAAGTAGAACAAAAAAAAGTTTTGGAAAACTTAACTAAGGCCGTAGAAGAAAATGTTTTCCAAGAGAGATTTGATGAATTCACTTTCATCTTTGGAATGACAACTTTAGATGCATTAATTTTAAAATATATCTTTCTGAAAATTCTTCATAGTGCATTATGTCCCCCACATGTTTTTCTAGCATATGTTCCAACAGATGGGATCAAATATCTCAATCCTTATTTACAGTTTTCACACTAAGACTAGGACATAGAAGGCTAAAATATGTGGTAAGATACTTATCTCAATTTACTGCAGCATGTCTAAATGATGGCAGTTTTATTCCTATGTATTTTATCAGTTGTATGACACTACCATAAATAGATATAACAGATAAGAAAAACAGCACAAACCAAGAATTGCTTATATTCATAAGCCTATGTAAGTATGAATTAACTGCTTTAACAAGTGTAGGCACAATTTCTGCTTGTAGATTTTTAAAACACCTCCCCCTGCATTAATGTGCTATTCAAATTTATTTAATATGCTATCTTAGTATCTAATTTTGAAAGCTGTTGCATTGAATTGACCAGCAAAATCAAGTAATTCTATTCTTGTTATTGCTTCCATGATAAAATACATGTAAAATATATCACAAAGATTGCCCTTAGATATTAAGGGGTAAAAAAGAAGAGTGAAACCTGGCAAGAACACAAAGCAGTTTTTCCAGATGGTATTTCAGGAATGAAAGGAAAATGAGGACAAGAAAATTGCAAAGAAAAGAAAAGCAAGAAGAGTGCAGATATAGTTGATTCTTCTCTGAGATAGAATAAAGGTTTTTCTCAATCCTACTTTTCTATGAATGTTTTTTTCATACAATTTTGTTTTCAGTCTTCTATATAAAGCTTTCCTCTGGATAGTTCTCTGCCTCAAGTTGTCTAGAATAAAAAATAGAAAATAATATGTTATCACCTATTGTGTCACACAGTGTTAATTCATGCTCATGTCCCAGCTCGTGGGGGTCCTGAATGGCTCTTTGTCTCTTTGACAGGTACCATCCATCTCCGCATTCCTGAGTCCTCCCCAGTTGGGACAGCCATTGGCAGCGTTAAAGCCACAGATGCAGACACTGGGAAGAATGCAGAAGTGGAATATAGAATTATAGATGGCGATGGGACCGATATGTTTGATATTGTAACACAGAAGGACACACAGGAAGGCATCATCACTGTGAGAAAGGTGTCTATCAACAGCACTCACTAAATGAGTTTGATGTCAATGTCACAAATGTTCATTGCTTACATCATGTGATAACACATGCTAACTGCTTAACACTTGCAAGCATCCCCTATTAGTGAGTGGAAAAGCTCTATTTCCTTTTAAGAAGAACCAGAAATAAAAGGTGGTGACTATACCTAAGATGCAGCATAGGTTTAAAGCATTGTTGCCAGTAAAGTATGAAAAACTGGACCAGCTCCAATGTGCTAGCACTAATTATCTTTGTGATTTCAAATGCAGATTTCTTTGGTATTTCTGTAACCTGTTTTCTTCAACAAGTAATCAGCAGCTCACTCGCAAATGAGAGACATAGATTTTCCTTCTCTGTGAAATTCTCATCTACGTGGGTGAGATGAGATCTGTATGCCAGAACAGACATGAGTTTCAAGTTATATGGTTTTGTTCCTGTTTCCAATGTATGAGAGGCGTGCCACACTGGTACCTAGGGAGGCTACCTGGAATAGAGGTTAGACAGTGTTAAAGGAATAAAGTAGATATTTATTAAAATACCTTAAATTACCTAATTATTAAAAGGCCTTCAAAGGCATTCAAGACACCTTGGGCAATACAAGAGCCCAGCTGTGGACCCAAGATGGACAACAGGTCACATGTTTTCACACTTTTGTAAGTTTTGACCCATTTACATATTGAGGTCAATTTCCCACTTATAGCTTCACGTTATGAAGTCCCATCCTCCCAGATTGCTGTCCTCAATTCGCTGTTGTTTACACTTTCTGGGCTGAAGCTGCAATGGTGTCCTTGGTTCTCAGGCTGGAAAAGGATTGTTTTGTCTAACAAAACTGTGAAGAAAACTTGCTAACACTTTATATGAAGTTTAGAGCCATGCACCAATGCAGTACAGAATCTGAAAAATATAAAAGCTAAAACTTAAAACATCAACATGAGCACTGTGTATGTAATGAAGGTGTTCCTGTTCCAGAGCCAGCTTTAGTTCTGCCCTCTGTCTTGCATTGCCAGAGCAATTTTCAGATGTTTGTCTTCTAAGATCTCACAAGTAGAAATGCCACTTGCCTACTCTTCAAAAATTTCCTTTATGGAAGTACTTTGGTCCTTGTCTTTGGGATTTTGAGATTAACTCCAGAGAGTTCAGGCACCATTTTAAAGACAAAGCACTGTTAATATTAGGTTTCCAAACAAATGTTCTTAAGCATAGAATCATGAAATAAATCATGAAAAGTGTTGTAAAATATACCTCCACATCTCTTGATAATGGCAGCCAAGGGAGAAGTTCTGAAAAGAGTCTTGCTTTTTAATTTCTGTGTTTTATTGTGTTCATAATCAGAGTAGTTGTTTATCTGGGAAAAAAAGAAAAAAAAAAAAACCCAAGGTTTGAGGTCTTATATTTTTCCTTTTCCTAGTTTGTGAAGGTTTCTCTTTAAATGCTCTTTTCCTGCTTACTTCAGATTTTCACACAGATATTAAATCAATAGCGTCTTGAAAAAAGTCTAGTAGCTGAATCAAGCACAAGAAATTTCCTAAATTATAATGCAGCAGTTCCAAAAATATCAATAAATACTAATGAACAAGATATTCTGATTTTGTCATTAACAGTCTGACAGCATTTGCATTTTTCAGGATGCTTTCGCAGTCATGAATAGTTTATTCAATACAACAGACAACAGCACAAACAAGCAAGGAAGGAGATGAGAATGCTCACTTCATTGATTCATTAAAATAGTGTCTTTTTTATTATTATTTATCCACTTTGATTGTAATTTTCGTTTTCAGTGGTGAATAACTACAAATAGCTTGTGTTCCTTTACAGAGTTATTAAGTCTGAATTTATTATGTGCTGTAAAAGAACTTTTTCTATACAAATTTTTCTATAAAAATTCTCACAGACAAAATAATTGATTTTCCACAATTTCATATATTTGGGCAAAAGTTTTTTTCATTGCTGTTGATGTGCTGGAATGTCTGTATAATCCACAGGTTTCATAACCATGTTTTGCACTGTAGCTGAACAAGATGTCCAAATTGGATGCGAATATTGCAGTAGCCAGTTTACATATTCATGGTGCACACTCTGCCAGATTAAACCAATTAGGATAAATCAGGACTAGCATTTCTTCTTTGCTTTTAGGATTGAAGCCAGTGTCCCTTAACAGCTGAATGATACACTTTACAGACATAGCAATAGCCTCAGATCTAGGTTAAATAGTTGGTTTTCTCGATTGTATTCAGAGATATTCTCCCACCTGCTCTCACTACTTTTTTAAAACATTCTGGGGCAGGGGGGAAACTCATTCTTTCACTGGACTGCATCTTTTCTGCTTTTGAATAGCGTATTTAAATATCTAACCTGTCACTTCGGCATCTTTAGTGAACATTAATTAGTATTTAAAAGCAGCTAGGCAGAAAAAAATAAGTCATCAACCACCCCTTTTGATGAATGAAAACCACCATTTCTATATCTCTCTGAGAATCTGTGAGAGTTAATAGAGTCTTCTTTGTGTCAGAAAGGTAGATTTTCAGCTTTCTCATTTCCTTAGAATCATTAATTAGCTAACACTTTTCATCTACGACAGCTAGAAAAATTTGAAGGAATAGAATTCTTTTCTATCCAAAATGATTTCTAATTATAACCGTGAACTGCTCCTCCTTCCATTTTAAAAAAGGAACTGCTGACAAAAATGTCAAATATATTTAAAAAAAAAACAACCCTTCTGATGTTGGATTCATTAAATTAAATGAGAAGGAACAAGATTAAATTCTACTGTTTCTCTAGATATAGAGAGCTTTGACACACATACCTTCCTCACATGACACCTAAAACATTTCTGATATTTAAGGCCTTGACAATAAGAATACTTTGGTCATTTTGATTATCCAGGAGTTTACAGAATTTTCTTTGGAATATTAGTGTTTAATAACTTGTTCTGGAATGTTTCTATTTCCAGTCAGTAACTCAAGCATTTTAAATGGCTATATGACTGTTTCAAATCCATATTCTTGTGAAACAGCTGCAAAATTCCTTGAATAACTGGTTAATTTGCACTGGAAATCTTTTTGTCATTAATGCTGACATAATTTAGCTAATATTTAGAAAAAGACACTTCTTCTAAAAACAATGGTAATTTCTTATTAGACAAAGTGACTCCTGTGGTGGGGAAAGTATTAGTCATGTTGATCTTCCCACAATGCAGGGCAGGATCTGATAAGGCTTGAGCCCTCTTCAGTTTCCATTATGTACATAGGTAAACAACTGTCAATATGTAAATCTAATTTAATAAAATTTATCACAATTTTCATTTTTAGCCACTGGACTATGAGACAAGACGACTTTATACTTTGAAAGTAGAAGCTGAAAATACCCATGTGGATCCCCGTTTCTATTACCTTGGGCCTTTCAAAGACACAATTATTGTGAAAATCTCTGTAGAAGATGTAGATGAACCTCCTGTTTTCAGCAGGTCTTCCTACCTTTTTGAGGTGCATGAAGATATTGAGTTGGGGACAATAATAGGAACAGTAATGGCACGGGATCCTGATTCTGCCTCAAGTCCAATAAGGTAATACTTCAGTGTCTGTAAACACATTATTTGCTAAAGAAATTAAGAAAAATTGTAATAGAACGTTATTTTCACATAGAGATTTTTTCTATTATTTATTAGTGTCCCAAAAATAGACCAAAGTAAGAATGGTGCTATCTGTAAATCTACAAATAAGTCAGGCAATAGCAATTTACTCACTCACAAGAGACACACAAAATATTTTCCAAAGCCTCAATTCATAGGAAACTTGATTTCAAGTAGGCCCATCAGGATTGCTTCTTGCTTCATACAGTGAAATGCTTTTAGAGTGCTGGTGAAACAAGTTCTAGTCTTCAATAAAAGTAACATCATGCATGAAGTAAAATGAAATGCTTATCATATAAGCTAAGCAGTCTTACATACAATTTCTCCAGAAAATAGTAGGTTTTTGTTTTTTCCTAGTTAAGAAATTAAAAAAACAGTTATTAGAGTTAGCTAGTTGAGTTATTAGTGTAGTAGTAAAAAAATAGTAAATTTGAGTAAGTCTTTATTGCACTATCGGAAGTTTTCATTAAGTGTTCTAATTTCCTTTATTTTGTTGTTTTTGTATTTATTTTGTTGTTGACTTGTTTGTTGGGGTTGTATTTGTTTGTGTTTCATATTTACTGCAACTGTGTGTGGTGAAGTGAGCAAACAAAAGCCACCAAAACCGTATAGATACTACTTTCATATAACAGAATTAATTTATTTGGCTCAATTTAGTTAAGTACTGTAAGTGAAACCAGATGCACTTCAACAGTTTAGATCACTCACAAATTTTCATAGAAAAATAAACACTTATTTCTATTGTACTATACAAGTGTACTATATAACTTTTTTAAAAATTTGGCGCAATTCTGACAGATATTCTGATAATTGTTCTGTATTTGGCAAAATCCTTCACTCAATTCCACATCAAAAGTTCAATTCTAATTTGAAGGCAATGTTAAATATTAAAAACCAAAAAAAGGAGGAAAGAGAAAGTTTCTGATACTAGTCTGACACCACTGTATCATGTTGGTGGACATCCTGCCTGCCAGAAGTATATCAACAACAGAAATACAGAAGGTCCTTTAACATCTGTGTATGAAAGTGAAAGTTCTGCATGCGGACTTATTTTTATACAGGTTTTTTGTCAAGATCTCTAATGAGTTAATACATGCTCAATAGTAGAAGCTGAGCTTATAGCAATACTTCTGAACAGCTTGTAAATGAGCTGTCAGTCTCAGTCTGAAGAAACATTATGTCAAAGACCATTTTCCTTTCAGGATTAAATTGATTATTTAATTAATATATTGAAATTTGGATTTTTCTAAAATAATTATTTTATTTTCTTGTAATAGCTCCAATTATCAAATATTACACTATTGTATCACGTCCTTAAAATACAAATTTTAATTACGTAACTTACCTTCAGAATTTTCAGAAGTATTTAGAGAAACTAAATACATGTCTTTTCAAAACTAACCTTTGTATTGTAGAACATAAAACCTGTACTGACTTGTGAAATATATGTTTTCTTTGTTTTTCTACAATTTTGATGATACTTTTAAATTCATTACTATATTTAGGTTTTCTCTGGATCGTCACACTGACCTTGACAGGATATTTAACATTCATTCTGGAAATGGGTCCATCTATACTTCTAAGCCACTCGACCGTGAGATATCCCAATGGCACAATCTTAGTGTTATAGCAGCTGAGATTAGTAAGCTCGTCTGATTTTTCTTTTTCTTTTCAGTTTTCCTTAGCCTGTAAAGTTACAGCTGCAACTTTGTGATGAAAATAAACTTCCTTTATTTGCTCCCTGCCCCTTTCTCCTAGATGCTCTGGAAAAGTGAATTGTGGGGTAGCTAACAGCATGTCTCCTCATTGCTCTTTTCCTCACCTATGTCCATCACTGACCTTTAATGTCCAAGTTACTTCTGAAATTATAGCCAATTAAATATTAAGACAGAAGTTATTATTTTTATTCCTTTTCTTGGAGGACAATAACATGATTTTGCTGTTAAAATAGCTGAGTTTAGCATAGTAATCTATGTTTTTGTCTCTATTATTTTCTTTGCTTCCTTATAAATACTTTCATTTTCTCTTCCTATGGTATCTACACCTACAGCTCTTAGAATCAATATATATTAAAAGTTCCATTCAGCTTGATCCCAAAGCTGTAGCATTTCTTGGACCATTTAAAACATCTCTCTGTAGATATTTTCATGTTAAGAGTATAAAGAGAAGAGCAGATATCCTCCTAAACCTACTACATTATTGAGAATAGCTTTAATCAATGGGCAGAAAATTTTCTAAGGGATGAAGGTCTCATGTTTGAAATTAGCAACTAAGAATCACTTCCTCTCAAAGTCACTAATTTTTTTAGGGCTAATTCTGTATCAGTCAAAAAATAAAAAAAAGGAAAATATACTGATCAACAGTGAAACATGGCTGCCAAGACTTACACTGCAGAAGACTAAGTGGAACATTGTGTCCTGCCAATTAAACATTCTGTGTAAAATAAAAAACAAACAAACAAAAAAAAAAAAAAACTGAAAAACAAACAAAAAAATTGTAGTTTTTTTCAAAAACATTTTTATTTTTTTCTTGCGATGCTTTATCCTGAGCTTGCAACTATTCTGAGTGCTGTCCAATGTTGTACAAATTATTTTCAGATTTATATAATGATGAAACTTAGCATCCTTGTATGACTAGATCTTCATGCTAAACTTACCTCCTTGTCAGAAAACTTAGAACAAATTTCCATTGTGGACATATCTGGAGTAGCTAGCGTTCTCCACAGAGATATGTTAATTTTGGAGAAAGAAGTGAAGAGGGAGATTTATATCTTTAAATATTTTAAAATGCTACCTGTGAAGCATGACAGGATGTGAAAGCAGTGTTAGAACTGATTGGTAAATTAGTACAAACATACAGAAGGCTATGAAAAACTGTGTCCTAAACCTGGAAATTTAAGCAATTCAGAATGTCAAAAAAGATCCAAATCATGCTCCTTAACAAAGGTGTTACTAATAACAAGCCAATGTAATTCCAGCTGCTCCTAAATGGCTTTTGTTTCATTTGAAGCAGAAGAAGAGGGGGGAAAATCAGTAATTTGGAACCATCTGTTACTGTTGTTACTTATCCAAGTCCATTAATGTTGAAAAATCACATAGTGCTTAGCTACCATGCAGCAGAATTCCAAGAAGCAGTTGCACTTTTTTATACCCAGGCATTACTTAAAATCTTTGGTATGGCAACAAGATCAGCAAGTGAGAACAGGGACAGTTGCATTCCTGAATTAACCTATGCTAACAAAAGAGAAATCTAAATAATAGTAGGATCTTGGCATTTGGCAAGGGGGAGGTTATTCTTGTTTCTGAATCTAAGGTGTGAAAATCTACCTTTATATTTTTAAAGGCAATTTAAACATAAAAAATCTTATTGTAACAAATTATTTACCAAATTTTGGAAGGATACTTTCATTTGTTTTGTTGGAATTTCTTCAAGGGGCAAGAGAGGAAAGTCACACTTGAAAATTTTTCAAAATATGTATGCATGTCATACATATGCCAAAACCAACACAATGCACAAAGTCAATGATGTCTTTTCTCTGTAAAACTAACTGGATTACAAAGAATTTAAAAATTAAAGATCAAACCCTTACAAAACCTTGAGCTCACCAAGTGATCAAATTTGTTATTGAAGTAGTGGGCATACATTTCATACATATTATTTGAATATACTATTAACATTTTCAGCCCCTTATCTTCATGGAAAACTTAACTGCTCACTAGATCCCAATATTTTTTTTTTTTTTTACTCTACACAAATAATTTCCTTATTTTTTGAAAGGTCTGATTCTGACTTGTTACTGGTTTATACACTAAATATTAATCAGATTCAAACTTCATCTTGCATGTGTATTGCTCATGAAAATTGGAAGAAAACAGAAAATTTTTAACAAGAAAATAATCTCATGTTTCTTCTCTCTTCTGCTGTCAGGCAACCCCAAAGATACTACTCGTGTTCCTGTCTATGTAAGAATTTTGGATGTTAATGACAATGCCCCACAGTTTGCTGTATTCTACGACACTTTTGTCTGTGAAAATGCAAGAGCTGGACAGGTATGTCTTTGAGAAACACTTCCCACTATCCAGTTGTGCTACAGCACTCAATTGTAGATCATTCTTGCATATTGCTTAGGAAAAATCATATCAAAACTGGCTTTTGAAATGTTAACAATGGAAGCAAAGAAGCTCTGTAACTGAGACTTAGATTGAAATCTCAGTATGTTGCAAGTGCATCAGTGCAATCACCACTTTTCCTTACTTAACCTTGTACTGCTGATAAATCCTGATGAGATATGTCCATGACATGGTCATGATTCACTTTGCCCTTAATTTCACAATAAAGCTCACCATATGAACTAAATTTTAATCTATATTTTCAATAATTCTCCAATAGCAAAATTCAGATATATTTCAATCCATGATGACAGTGATTACAAACAAAAAAATCTGTCACACTTTTTTTTTCATCTTTCACTATCACACCAAAAATTTCTGAAAAGAAAACATACACTTTTTACATGGTAACATAATATTTTCTTTTGCCTCTTAGGGGCTACACAATGTGTACTTCAATTTAAGTGAAATGACTGTGATGCTTAATACCTAATTCCCAATGGGCAATTGCTTATTAGAATTCTTTAAAAACATGTTTTCCTATTACATGTCCCAGAGCATTATCAGCCAATAATAAAACCTTAAAAATGGTAGCAGTAGGATCTCAGTGAAACCTTTCATTATGATTGAATAGAATGTGATGGAAGTGCCAACATGTCTTAACTGTTGGAGTCCCACATGTATAGCATTCAGGTTGTATTGAACATTTCCCATTCAGGTTGCCATTCTTCCTACCTAAGTGACATCAGTTTGAACTTAGAACAAAGAATTTGAGGTCCAAATTTATAATTCATGAAATATCTAAAGGTACTGAGCGAGTGCATTTGTCTGCTGTGACAGTCACAAGAGAATTCAAGCTGTTAGATAAAGAGAAATCACAGGCTAAAAATGTAGAATTTTGGACAGTTGAAGTGTCTTCTATAAATGCTAAAATAATATTTTAATCATTTTCAACATGACATATGGTTTAAGAACTGTAAAAAAAGAGCATTGAATTTTCCCCTTCCAGTTTCACAAGAAAAAAACATCCTGTGTTTAAAAAAAAAAAAAAAAAAAGAATAAATGCATGAATCCACAAATTTTACTCATCTAGGGTTTCACAATTTTTTTCTATGAAGGTTAATAGTTCTAGAGGATACAGGAAATGTTAATAGAACAGTTAAATTTCCATATAAATGTATTTTAAGGAACAGTTTTTTCTGCACAATCTAAACTTTTGAAGTCAGTATAATTAAAAAGTAAATATAAAAGTTGTTTCTACACTGCATTGTTTTATTGCTTACAATCAGAATAGGCTGTCAGTTAAAAAGTTGAATAAAATAGCAGTAATCACTTGTAACAAACGAGACACTAAATAAGTTTACAGATCCACAAATGCTTATTTAAATTGTTATAGAGCTCAGTAGCGTCTTTATCAGAAAAAAACCTGCCAAAGTTATTGAGAGGGCCATAAATATAAATATTTTTTAAGAAATCTGAGTTGCAAATGATTGCTTAAAGAAAACAATTCGCAGGAAGAGAATAAATGTAATGCAGGATAACATGAATAATCTATTTGAATGTAATTATATTCTTCTTGTTTACTGGCAGCTCATAAATAAGACTTTTTATTTTTTGAATTCAATCTGTCCTGAGAGAATCTAATCAATCCAAAAACATGGTTTTCTGAGATTGATTCCTCCCACATTTCTGCTATTTTTCTTCCCTTTCAGGTTTTCATAATTACATTTGATCCATGAAATTTATATCTTCTGTTAGGTCACTGAAACTAATGACACTTCATCAGTCACAGATTCTGTGTTGTTCATTTCAGTATTCCCCTCTACTAAAGACAGATATTGTAATGAATATTATACTTTTCCATTTACTTACTTTCTACAGAAGCCTATATTTTATACATACGTATATATAGACACACACATATTACATGTGATACCTAGGGAGGTGCACATAAATCCATGTATACAAACATACACATAGATGCAAATATATAGCGAGAGAGAAATGTGACTTTTGTAGTCTGAATGATTCAAAGGGCCTGTGACTGTTTTCCTGCTTGCTATTACTGCTGATGCCAGGTCATACCATGAACTTACAAACGATGAAAATCTCCTGTCTCAAAAAGCTCAGGCTATACACAAGCAGCACCTCTGGCAAAATGCTATTTTGGTTCTTTCGACCCTCCACCCCCAAAAATGAGGGCAGTCTTGGTGCAATGGCATAAAGAGGTCACAAGGCTGACTCAATAGGAGTTCAGGGAAATAAAGCAGCAAAATGCTCAGACTGCTGGAGCCCTGCAACCAAAGAAGTTCAGCTGTCTTCTGCCCCCAGGTGAGAAGAGCCAGGAGCTGGGCATCTGGACAGATGGAATCCCACTGGTTTTGTCAGCTCCCAGCTGCCACACGTCTGGCAGCTCAGCTGCCAGCCTCTAAAGATCCTCTAGTGTAAAAGAAGAATCACTTTAGAAAGCAGAAGTCAGTCCAGCTTTTGAGGAAGCTTACATGGAAGCTGGGAATAACTTACCTATATATTCATTTTCCCTATAGTAGATGACAGGAGAGGCCCTTCTCTATTTGTAAATGATCTGCCAAAAGAAAAGAAAGCAGGTGGTCTTGGTCAGCAGCCAGGTGCCCATCCAGACACTTCCTCCCCCCTCAACAGTATACGCGAGGAAAGATGAAAATGGCTTAAGACAAGCTTACAAACTACCATCATTGGTAAAACTAACTCAGTTTCGGTAAAATTAATTTAATATGCTGTCCATGAAACATGGAGTAGGATCATGAGAAACAAAGAGAGAAGAACTAAAACAACTTCCCTTAATACCCCTCTTCTTCCCAGGTTCACCTTCACCTCTCCACTGCTGACTTTCTTTTCTTGGACACCCTTTTCTCCTCTCATTTTCCCTGCCCCAGTGTGAGCATTCCCCATGGACTGCATTCCTGCAGGATAAATCTGCTGCAGCATGGGATGCCCTTCAGGGCCGCAGGGAAAGCCGTGTCCCGCCAGGTCTCTCCTGCCCGCAGGGAAAGCCGTGTCCCGCCGGGTCTCTGCTGCCCGCAGGGAAAGCCGTGTCCCGCCGGGTCTCTGGGTGCCCAGGGCCATCCCTGCCGGGTCTCTGTGCCCCGTCCCTGCTCCCGCTGTCCCCTCGGGGCTCGCAGGGCTGTTTCTCGCTCGGTTCCCCTGGCTCAGCCCTGGCTGCCGGGCAGCGTTTGCCCTCCCTTGCCCAGGCTTTCCCCGGGGCTGAGGGGCTCAGCCCTGCCCTGCGCTGGGGCCGCTGCAGCCGCTGGCACCGCCCGGGGCAGGCCGGGCCGGTACAGACCCGGTACCGACCCGGTACTGACCCGGCACTGACCCGGTACTGCCCCGGTACTGCCCCGGTACTGACCCGGTACTGCCCCGGTACTGACCCGGTACTGACCCGGTACTGCCCCGGTACAGCTCCGGTACTGACCCGGTACTGCCCCGGTACAGCCCCAGTAGTGACTCGGTACTGATTTGGTACTGCCCCAGCACAGCCCCAGTACTGCCCCGGTACTGTCCCAGTACTGCCCTGGTACTGCCCCGATACAGCTCCAGCTCCAGCACTGGGACATCCCCACCTGACCCAAGCACAACGTGATGTTTAAATGGCATGCTATTATCCTACTGTTACTAGCCTTCATTTTACCAAATCCATACATGCCCACTCCCTTTTCACATGGCCAAATGTTATGTAAATAGGTCTAGCTCATAACAGATTCTCTTTCAAAGATGTTTTAAAATATGAATGATGGAGTCTATTTTCATTTTTCTGATAACTTAATTCAGTATAGATTATATAAGCATACTAGGTTTCTTGAACCAATTCTTTTTGTGCTGGTTCTCATGTTATCAGTTCATTTGACCCATATAACAATCCTTATCAGGGATGCTTTTCTCACCATAATCTTGATTAAACGTGACTTTTGGGATCTTCATATTTCCAGAGATTTCCTTGTTATATTCACCAAGTGTCTTTGTAAAAATAGCTAAAATTCATATCTATTGAAAAGATAAAATCCTTGAAGTTATTTCTAGATTTCAATTTTCCCTTCTAATTTTCAGATATTTCTATAAAAATTTATTAAATCCTTTAATCCTGAACTGTTATTTTATCTTTGTTTATTACATCTCTTTTATTTGTTTTGACAAATGACAATTTGTGATCAATTTACTTGAAATTTTCTTCTCTTTCTTTCCCAGTTCCCCTGATTCATTCTTACTTTAGTTTCTTCACTATGCAGACACAGATCTTGTACCTTGTAGTGGTTTCTCAAGTATCAGAATTTTTTTCTTTGCCTTACCTTTTTCAAAAACTCTCAAAGGCTTACTTTTTTTCTCTTGGGCAAGAAAAAGGTTTTGAACTGCAAACTGATGTAGGGTTTCTAAAGAGTTTTGCTTTTTTTTTTCTTAATAACACATGTTATTTTCTTTCTTTGTCCTAAATTTAAAAGCAAATATATAGTATATTGTAGAAGAAAGCGTCTACCTAAACAGTTGATAAAACTGATGCTTGCACAGGTCCTACCAAGCAGAAAGATGAGTTTTGTTGGATGAAGTGCACAATACAGCAAACTTATTTCCCCTGGTTTATTAGTTTTTTAGTGGCTAATGACCCTCATGACTGCTACTGGGCCCTTATTTTCCTGACTGTTATCATACAGAGTAACATCCTTGGCTTCACTGCAGTAACTGCCTTGTGGCATTTCTGGAAAGAAGCAATTTAGAGTGTTATACCCTTTTTTACAAGGTAATTGGGGTTTTCCATGGCTGGCAGGTCTAAGAGAAAAAAACTGTTTTAAACTACATGTAAAACAGGATTTATCATGTTAAAATAGCAATCAATATTATCAGGAAACAGTTTTCAAACTGCAATACAATGCTTTCTGTTCTACATGCTCTTTTTAAACTATGAGTATGAACACTCAGCAAATCAGTTGATTTTCGTCAGCCTAACACCTACAACTGACTATATCCACGGCCTCTATTTGTGAAGTAAAATAAACTAGTGGGGTTTTTACATCATTTTGTAAATATCTATGAAAATTCATATGATAATTGCTCACTAAATAATTAAAATGTTCATTCAAAAACAATATTCTAGACTGGTGTTATCAGTTCTATTAATTTAGAAAGTTATTGGAGGATTATGGAAGAAAACAAATTTAGAAAAAGAGAAAACTCTTGAGGAAGCAAGGAAGCTTCTATATTAAAAGAAATCCCATCCTTGGCTCATCAAGAAATTTACTGCTATTTTCTGGATGGACAAGAGAGAAGTGTGGAGTAATACATTTTTAAAGGCAAACAGGAGTACATTGCCGTTGTTGATGTTAAAGATGATCAGACCTGACAAAAGCTGTGATATGAAGAGAAATATCTGTATTTGAAGAAGTGGAAGAGGAAAAACAAACAGGGTTTAACAAGTACATCACATGGAAGGAATAGTGTTAAAAATTAGATGTAATTCTATGGTTGAAAGAGCAGTGCAATTTAAAATGATGGATAAGAAATGAAGAATAAAAATGATCTGTGGACTAAAGATTAATCTATATTCAGAAGTTAAACTTAAGAAGGTAACTGAATTTTCAAGCATGTTAGCACAAAAATCCAGACTTAAATCCAGTTTATATGTCATGGTATAAAACAAGCCCCAGTTGTAAATTAGGCAATAAAGTAAAAAATAAAAGTCAAAAAACTAATTTTGCTTGGGACACAATATTTTGCCACTCTTAGGTATAGAATTTTTAGTGAGAAAGCCACTGACAGGCTTTCAATGACAGGTGAATATGTGCTGATAAAGGACTTGCTATTACTTTCCCCAAAAATACTCAAATTTTTTGTATCTAAATATGGAACTGTCCTGGTGCAGTTTACTCTGAGAATTATAATAGCAGATTCTCATCTCACTCTTTAGTTGTTTATCTCTAGGGTGTGCTACAATGTTTTAAAAGAGTTGAAATATGTATAAAAAACTACCTGGCATTTTTCATTTTAGGAATCATGTTGATGTGTTCTGCTATACTAATAAAAAAAAAAAATCATATTTAAGAAAAAAATGCTCTAATTTGAAACATTAACTTCCCTTTCAAAAATATCTGTTTGATAAAATGCCATTTTATAATGAAAATAGAAAATTTCATGTGAATTACTGTCTTAAACGATGAACCAAAGATAAAGTATAAAAACTACCTGCAACAGCTAAAACTATTTTTGGCAAGTTTCGTCCACTATGTAGCTACAAAAATATAGGTGCACGTGTACTACCACATGAAAAATACAGATGTTCAAAAAACCTTATATAAGACACTTGTTGAAGATTTGTTTAGGTTTTATATTTTACAGAATAAATATTAAGTCAATATGTGTGAATGCTAAGTTATTCTAATGCTTTTCATCTTCTTTGATCAGACAGCTCAGTCAAAAATCTAGGTGTATTTGGGTTTTTTGTTGTTTGTTTGCTTGCTTTTTTTTTCTGCAGCTCATTCAAACCATAAGTGCAGTAGACAAAGATGACCCTCTTGGTGGACAAAAATTTTTCTTCAGCTTAGCTGCCGTTAACCCTAATTTCACTGTTCAGGATAACGAAGGTAAAATTCACACCTGTTTCAAGGAAGGAGTTTTATCTTTTCTGTCTGGCTACATTCCTGAAATATATTTGCTTTTGATGTCTATCAATATGTAGAGAAGATGTGAAGGTTGCTACTATCAAGAATACTTTACCTGACTGAGGCTTAGTACTTCTACATTTTTATCTGTGTGAGGCAAAAATGTGATAAAAAAATTAGAAAGAAAATCAGAAAAGTGTTAGCTTGGGGTAAGAGACAGACAAAATACTTGACTGCGAAGGAAAAAAAAGCTTTCAAAAATGCCTTCAGCTGACAAGCTGTGATTTTTCACTTTAGCTTTTTGTCATACAGTTCTGATTCCCTTGGCCTTCTGTTTTGCTTCTTTCTGGCTATTAATGAAAATAATGATTCTGAGAGCCACTTTGGTTTTTCTTTTGATCCTCTCTCAATCTGTCTTTATCAGAAAAAAATTTCAGAAACTTCTGTTGCAGAAGTGAGACTATGAATTTTGGCCTTCATTATTAGTATGACTAATTGAAAGGACTCTAGATTACAGAAGAAATAAATGAGAGGGAACATGGTATCAGCCTTCAAATGTGTCAAAGGCATAAAAACAATGGGAATAATCCTCTGTTCCCGATGAATATTTCAGGATGTAGTAGACTACAAACAAAAGCAGAAAAAAAATTCTAATGGTAGGGAAAGTGAAGTAATTAAATCAAATCATTTGGGTACTTTATAAAATCCCTTGCAAAAGAGGTATTTAAAGATCCATAAGACACGTAATTTTTGATGTTGAGTGAAAGCAAATAGTGTTAAAATACACAAAACCAGTGGAGGGAAGCAATTTCCCAAAATTGCCGATTTCCCAAATTGCAATTTCCCAAATTCCCAGACCAAAGTTATTCACGTCTTGAAGTCTATGAAAAAAATATATGATTTAAGTTAAACAAATGTTATATCTTGGTGACTGGGTCCTGAGTACAGACGGGTATAGATCTTGATATTTCCTTGCTATCTGTAATTATTTTCTTTCTTTTTGCACATGGGTTATTTTAGTTGTGCCTGAAGTTGGCTGTGAGGATAGCTAACCATATAGCTGAAGCAATCCACAAATATGATGAAAATTAAATTTTCCTTTTAGTGCACACTAAACTATCAACTCTGATGTTGGCTGCCAGTCTAGTGTTGTGGCTCTAACAGTAGAAGAAATAGTCTCTCCGTGTTATTCATTCCTTGTCTTCCTTCTCTTCCCTCTGGCCACTCAGTGGACAGCTTTTGATGCTGATGTGTCCTTCACACAATTAAGATTTGTCTGCTAGAGGTACAGTTTAGTAAGTTCAGGTCTCAGAAATGTGCAGGAATACCATCTTTCACATTTCCTGAATTCCTAAGACAATTTCTATCCACAAAAAAAAGCTCTACTTCATGTGCTAAGGTACATAATTCATTGTTCTACAATGTGTTGAAAGCGATTTGGTGTAGCAAATCTCATACTGAGTTGACAGCATTCCAGTGGGTGTTGTCACAGATGATCCATAAAAAGAATCTTCCAGAATGGAGTACTTGTTGAACTGCACAAACTGGAAGGTTACTTTGCCTCAGTTGGTCCCTGCGTTTCAGGGCTTCAGCCCTGAGCTGTAACTGTGTCACACACTGCATGCCTTAATCTATAAAACATTTTAAGCTTTGAGAAATCCTCTTTTCAAATCACACGCAAAAGTGGTGCAGCGGTTCAGAGAAGCAGGCCAGATGTATCTAAAAATTTATAAATAGCTTTCTGATCAAATGGGAATGTTGTTAGAACAGCACATAGAAATAGAGATATCACTATGATAACAGGAACTATTTTTAAGTCATGTAAAAGGTGATGATTTCCATCTGCTATAAGTGATGTTGCTTCAGTTCATATAGCCTACAACAGTGTCTTTTGATCCATCTAGATAACACTGCCAGGATTTTGACGAGAAGGAATGGCTTTAGTCGACATGAAATAAGTACTTACCTTCTCCCAGTGGTGATATCAGACAACGACTACCCAATCCAGAGCAGCACGGGCACGCTGACCATCCGGGTGTGTGCCTGTGACAGCCGGGGGAACATGCAGTCCTGCAGCGCCGAGGCGCTGCTCCTCCCTGCCGGCCTCAGCACCGGGGCCCTGGTGGCCATTCTCCTCTGCATCATCATCCTGCTAGGTAAGGAGGGAAATGCTCCTTCCCCTACCCAGGAACCAATATTTAAGGCCTGACTCATTTCACAGAATTGTGCAGGTTGATAGAACTAATGATCGTGGATTTTGCAGGAAGAATATAGCTGCAGCTTAAAATAAAAAGGAAAAAACAAGGACAAACCCTCGGTATTTGCTAATTTAACACTGCAAATAAGAATTCAAGTCCCCAACTGTTAAAACTATCACTGCGCAACCAGAAGCTCATTTATGTTCTTTCACTATGTTGTACAAAAAAATGAAAGGTCAGAGAGGATGAATAGTATAATCAAAAATTTCTTTCATGTCTTTAACTTTAAATTGTTTTAGAGGAAAAGTCTCTTTTTCATTTAAATAACAACTAAAAATCAATATGCAGTATATATTTCACATATCATATAACAGTAAGCAGCAATTTTACTGTATCAAAGCCCTGTTTATCCAGTGGTTGCAGTGCTGTAATAAAAAAAAAAAAAAAAAAAAAATTTGTAAAACCTCCATTTTGAGGTTTTCAGAATAACACTTAATGACCTATAATTCAACTCAAACCCACTTTTTAACAATATCCTTTGAGCTTGGAAAAGGAAAAATATCTTCAGAATAGACCTGGGTATTTTAAAGATCATTACAGCTACAGAAGGAGCATGCAGACAAGCTCATGGTCCTGTAAAGCAGAGCACAAAAAAGGTTTTTGATATGGACTTTATTGTGCTACCATTATACAGACAGAGGTGTTTATTCAGTTATCAAAAAAAAAAAAAAGAGTTGGTGAAATGTAGCTGAAATGTAGTTCTTTTACCTGGTTGATTTGCTGCAAGGAAATTATTAAATAGAGCTCTTTACCCATTCTTTGTTTCCCTCTTTAAGTTATAGTGGTGCTATTTGCTGCTCTGAAGAGGCAACGAAAGAAGGAGCCTTTGATCCTCTCTAAGGAGGACATCAGAGACAACATTGTGAGTTACAATGACGAAGGCGGTGGAGAGGAGGACACCCAAGCCTTTGATATCGGCACACTGAGGAATCCTGCAGCTATCGAAGATAAGAAGCTTCGACGAGACATTATCCCTGAAACACTATTTGTGCCACGGAGGACTCCTTCGGCACCAGACAACACGGATGTCCGAGATTTCATTAACCAAAGGCTAAAAGAGCATGACACTGATCCCTCCGCGCCGCCGTATGACTCGCTTGCGACCTACGCCTACGAAGGAAACGATTCCATAGCTGAATCCTTGAGCTCCTTGGAGTCAGGTACTACCGAAGGAGACCAAAACTATGATTACCTCCGAGAGTGGGGGCCTCGGTTTAATAAGCTAGCTGAGATGTACGGTGGAGGAGAAAGTGACAAAGACACTTCTTAACCTACAGTAGGCTACTTTTTTCTTTTCCTTTGAGCGGAAGTAATTTTACAGACACCTTCTGCACTCAACAGTATTTAACATTCAGGAAAATTTTCCTGCCACACTCAGCACATTGGTTTCCTTTTAAAATTTGTTTTAAATTTGTCCATTAATGTCATTCATTCTTTCTAGTAGGATGCCACTTGGAATATACACAACATTTTATTTAATCAACTTCCAAGAGCCAAAGCTATGGAAATTCAGTGTTGTACATTTTAGTAAGTAAAACTAAAAATATCTCACCTTCAGAAATTTGAACAGGGTGATAATCCCTTAAGCAACCTCATGTACAAGCCGCTTTGTTAGGTACATGTCCTATTCCTGCAAGTGCAGCTTTTCAGATGGCAAAGAAGAAAAAAATCCAATATGTCCTGTTCTGTACATTAAAATGAAACAAAATGTACACGTGGTGTTAATAAGTGTAATATGCAGCTGGTTTAAAAAAAAAGTTTGTGCAACTTCATTTCATCAAATTCTATCTGCCAATGTTTTATATTTATATTTTTGTATTTATTTTTAAAAAATAAACCAGTTTTTACAACTATGTTAATGCTTGCCTGCCTGTTCTGGCCATGAGTTTCAAGCTTGAAGAGAACATGGAATTTCTCCAGTGACATCACAACCAACTACCAGTACTTCTGTGCTACAATATTCTCCATACATACAACACAGTCTGAAGGGCTTGTGCTCACTGAGACAGGATCAAGTTATACACTTGCTTGCTCAAAATTTCTACTTTCTACAGTTCAGTGTTTAAGAGATTTTTTTTGTTTTATTTTTTAACTAAACTAATCATATTCTAGTATAGAAAGATGAATCACTACCTTGTGTCAACAGCCTTATTCTAAAAAACGTCCTGGCACAATTTATCTATCCAAAGACATAACATTAGTTGCAAAATCTCAGTGTATTTGTTCTGTACTTCTCCATTTTGAATCCTACTTACACCATCAAAAGTGATCTGTAAGTGCAACAGATAAAGTGTAAAAAGATGATCATTTTTAAGCTCTCTTTTTCCAAAGACAAATCATTTGCTGACAAAGACTACATGTTTTTTTTTTCAACCACTTTTAAAGCTGTCAGTCTGAAGACTGAGAAAATGTCACAAAAACTAGCATCCCCTCCCCTCAATTTACTGAGTTGTCTCAAGTCTAGCAGAAAAGAAACCTGAGCAACTAGCCAACTGACACCAAAAATATCCTTTAGCTATCACGAAACAAAGTAGGTACCCAAAAACATTTTGAAATGTCTCTTCCTTTAATCTTTAGGTTACACAAGTTTTGTACTAGACAAGCGCTGCAATTTTGAAATGCTGCTGAGATTAAATAATTTCAGAGCCAGAGCAGTATGTTACAAGGTCCATGTTAGCTACTGTGGGAGAAACACACCTGAAAGTTTATTCCTCCTCTCTTTCTCTTACCTAACTATTGGCATAAACCCATGACATATTGGAAATATATTAGTCCTTTGAAAAGTGGAGTACTGTATTCTCTTTTAGTTGGATATTTCTTCTCCTTAATAGGCTGATAAAACCTAGTGAAGCTGAAAGCTGAATACAGTACTATTAAGCAATCTATTTTGGTGCAATGGAACCAAATTTTTATTCACTTGATATCAAGTTAAATTATTTGATCTACTAAGAAACTGTGAATATTATGGATTTTTCTTCATTTCAATCAATAACACTTTTATTAACTAAGGATTTTTTTATATATTCCTTAATAGAATTTGAATCTGAGAGTGTGAAGAAATGTCTTACCTAATCAGCAGTACAAAGCTTTTTAAAAGTCTTACAGGTTATGCAAACAGTAGATCTTCTTTATAACCACCTAGTGAACAAGACCTATTTTTTTTCTTCCAAGTCTCCATTTGTCCTTCAACAGTATGCAATAAGAAGAAACAAACAAATAATATCCATTTAATGAAATACATAAATAGGCAAAAGACACTCTTCCAAAAATAATTTTGTCTACAGAAACACTGAGATCAGTGACACCAGTATTTAACTGAATACATACTAAGCCAGAAGATAAAATAGGCTGAAAACATCTGGGATTTTACCTCTTGTCTTGGAAAAAAAAAAATTGGTTCAACAGATCCATATAACTCAGTAAAAATCTCTGGCTTGTTTCTAGGAGGAGAAAAACAAATACACACATCTCCCTCACTATTCATCTATATCAGCGAACATCAAATAAGACTCTGTGATTTTGATTTGCATCACAATTCTAATTTCCGAGTAATAACTATAAAGAAATACTTTTCTATCACTGTGTTGAAGGGAGTTATTTTAGAATTGTTCAGCAGAATCTGAATCTGATGTTTAAAATTTAATCCTGTATGTGTTATTAAATAAAATATTCATATACATTGTGAAAGTATATAACCATATATAAACATATTACTAACATTATTTTATAAATAGTATAAATTATTTTTTAAATTTGTTGTCATATCCTTGGACACTTATTTTTTAGTATATTTTAGGAAATTTTAGGAATCAAGGGCACTATTACAATGTATTCTTGCAGTCTTAAAATAATGAGGAATTGGAAAGTGAAAGTCCTAGACAACTCACAGTGGGAAAAAAATGTAAAACAGGATACCTGCTTCACAAGTATAACCTCCTATGCTTAGCCACATGAAATTGGATAAAATTAACAAAACATACCAACATGTAGAAAACAAAATCATGGTATTTTTTAGTCTGAATGAATTTTCTATTTGTTCTTAAGAAAAAAATGCCACAAGATCACAGAAACAAAGAAAATACATTAATATTGTCTTACAGTTGGAACTTGCAAGTTGTTTACAACAAGACATCTTATGAATGTTTAAAAAGTCAGAAGCATATTGGAGTCACTGGACATGCAGTAGACAGTGATTTCTTAGAGTCTGTTGCAAAATGATATATTTAGAGGGATTTTATGGAAGCAGATGTGCACAAGATCTTATGTTAGTGACAACAATGTAAAGAGTAATATTTCATAGGGCCTTCAGGAAAGTGGTTGATAGGAGGAACAGTCTAAAGTGAGTGAAAAACACAACTGAGAACAAAACAACCACTTAAACAACAAAATCATCATGTTGCAAATGATCAGATCAATATCCACCAGCTTCCATCTCTGTATATGCAGAAGTTTTTCACTCATTCACTTTTACAACATATCATATTTCCATCATTTCTCCTTCAATCCTATGTAATACTATTCCCAGGCCAAACTATTTATCAATTTCATTGCTGTCTGTCAAGTGGTTACCCTTCATTCCTTTCACTCATTGTCCAGTGTTACTCTGTTGCCTTTGAATCATATGTTCCTATGACTTCTTAAATTCTTCCTGTGCTACCTGTTACTCAAACTTCGAAGAAAGAGGACCAAATTTTCTACATTATTTCTCTTCAAACCTGTTACTATAATTTGCTCCTACTGAGTTAACTACATAAACACTTATCAATGGCTTCAGAGCTACTGTTTATACTAATCACAGAATATTCTGAGTTGGAAGGGACCTACAAGAATCATCATGAGTGGTGGAGAAAATTGAATGCAGTCATTTCTCCAGGTTGTTTCAGACTAGTTTGCCCTTATTCTATCAAAACTAAAATTTTTGTGTGTTCCTCTAAATTTATGCAACATTGACTACAAAGCAAATACTCCCTTTTGTTCCACCACTAACTACTCAAATGAAAAGAAGAAAAAAAAAAAAAACAAAAACAAAAAACAATGTACCTTTCAGAAAGCTAGTTAGTAACGCATGGCTTTTATAAGAATATAAAGAGTTTAGGTTTTCTTTTTGTCAGATAAGTTGAACTAGAGACCGGACAATAAAAGTTACCAGAATGCTTCAAACACTGTGTTATCATTATCAGGCTCACTTGAACAGCACAGAAATCACTCAGCTGTAATCTGTTCATAGCAAGATGCACAAATAGATGTTCAAGCTAAAACAATTTCACTTATTCGTAACAGTGTTATCTATTATGTTCAAAGCCATCCTATAAATAGTAAACATAAGGAGATAATTGGAAATATAAGGAGACATGTGAATGCAACTTTTATTTTTCCAATGAAATATTCTGGGCTTCTCTATTGTCTCTCTGGTTTTTCAGAGGCTTATTTAAACTGTATTCTAATAGGGTTAAGCTAGATGAAAAGTCACTTTTTACAAGACAGAAGATAGAACTAATAACATCAGAATTCACAAATACAATAAGCCAGACAGAATTTTTAAAATTCTTTTGTTTTCTTTTCTTTACAGCTATTTTTGTTTCCATTTTAAAAGAATATAATTAACCTTGAAATTAAAATAACAGGCTTTAAACCATTTTTTTTTTCTGAATGTCAGCTTCTCTTGGGCTTCCCCCAAAAAAAAAAATCAAAACAAACATTTAATTTTTGAAAAAATTAATTTTTCTTAAATTATGTAAACCCTAGTTTGCAAGGAAAAAAAATAAAAATATATTTGAAAATAAATATTAAATATTCCTTTGTTTTTTGACTAAAACCAAGAAATCATATAAATTTTGAACTTATATTTGGCAAAATAATTTTGTACGTTTCCATTAATGTTTGCAAAATGGTATTTTGTTTATTGATTAAGTTTTGGAATGTAAGCATTTTACAAATATTTTTGCACCCATGTCTAGGTACTGTGTCTGGAAACTACTGTCAAAACTTTTTGAGGGAAGCAGAACAAATACTAATTTATTATATTCACTAAAAGGTCAGAGGAAAGTCAGCAGCTGAATCTAGAAAGTATCTTTTATGTTCTAAACAGGTAGCAAGATTTGCAACTTTTCAGTCACAGAAAGTACAGCAAATACAAATTCATAAATCAATAACGCCTAAAAAGATTTGGAAGCCATGACACTGTTGAAAAACTTTAATTTGCAGAGGAACTTTGGTGTATTTAACGTGGGGGCATAAGAAATATCTCCATCATATTGCATGTCGCTATTGTGTATCACATCCTACTAATTTCAGAATTATAAAAAAATTACAGAATCAATGAACTTTCTTAATTTTGGCTGGTTTCTGGATAGTGTGGCAACCTGCTTGTTCACAAGGACAGAAATTAAGATTTGGCCACCCACAGTAATTTCATGTGCATGCTATGAATCAAGGCTATCACAATTCTTACATATAGAGGAGGGAACTTCAGATTTCATAGTCTGCTTAGCTTTCCAAAAATGTACTTGACAAGGTCTATCATCAACGCTTCTAAAGAAATTAAGCTAGAAAATCTTCTCCTCAACAAAATACAGAAAAATCAATTAAAGCAAATATTCAGTAATCCTAATAGAGGATGGACAAAAGTGGAATTCATCTAGATCTGTTCTTTTGATCTGGCAAAAGAAACGAATAATGGGTATGAGAGCTTATTTGAGATTGTTACTAAGACCAGTAAACAAAAAGCCATTCAAAAGAATGTGAACTGATGAAGTGGTACAACATGATAATTCACAAATGAGATCTTGTAGTTATAATAGCTAATTTTGGGAAAGCTCAATATTAAGTAAATAAAGGAAATAATATATTAAGAATTATTAGGAAAAGAAGAAAAAAAAATGTTATGTTACGGACTGTCCTTGTATTGAAGGTTTTCTTTATAAAGAACAAGGCAGGCTGGGATTTTCCAGCTGATAGGAGATAGATGTCTATGAAAACATGAATTATATGCAGGATCTAATATTCACTGTTTTTCAATAACAGAATAAGAAATCTTCTAACAAAAAAAAAACGTGTTCAAAAAGAAAAATAGGTTATTTTTCAGATACAAAGCACACTTAAGACGGTGGAGTTCCTTGATGCAAGATACTGTGGATGCCAATTGCTTAAATGGATTGCCTAATGGTAGAAGGAAATGTTTCAAAAGCCCTTCCATGTAAGTAATAATCAATCAAGAAGCCACACAATTTTACGTTGTCTGTGAAGAAACTTCTATATATAATTATCACTACATCCGTACTTTATGCTTTCACTCTTCCAGCTACCCAGCGCTGGCCACCATCAAAGACAGGCTTTGATGATCTACACATTTTGATTTCTGTTACAATGATCAATATATTTGCATTTTTATGACCTTCCCTCTGCCCCCAGAAACAAATCCCACCATATAATTCTTGATGCAAATGGATCAAAAATCCTTGATATTCTTTCAGTATATCGCTAACTGCTGTTAAATTGTCATGCCAGAAATTATTTTAATGGTATTCAGGAAAATGTTAGATGGTTTTGACAGAAAAGCTCTATTTTACTTTTACTCAACTAAACTCATCTTCCCTTCACTAAAGTTGCACTTTAATATAAGTAGGGTCAAAATATATATTTATTCAACGAAAATTTATTCGGTGCTTTTCTAAGACATGGCTGGCACACAGCTAGCAAACACTAGTTTAATGAGATGATATATAAATTATATATTAAAATATTTCCCTCTGCATGAAAGTCCATTAGACATAGTCAAGGATATTTTTTATTTTAGCTGCCATAAGCATCACTTAATTTAGTAATGAAAGTTGGTAAAACTTGTTCGTATCTCAGAGGCTGCTGAAAATTATTATCGGAAGGAAACTGTTGCCCAACTTCTTTCTTTCCTCCAAATTATTAAAGTTTGAGAAGTAGTTTTGCTTATTACTATTTATGTTACATTCAAAGCAAAATATAACCCAAAGAAAATTCTATTTCTAACATCAATATTCCATACATATATATACAAATATGTATGCATATTCTAGGTAAACATATCACAATATAGGTAAATGTGTACACAATATGGATGCATGAAAAGTGAACTAAACATATTTCATTCCTATTAATAAGACATAATTTTAGAAATGTCACAGTAACCTTTCTGGATGACACTCCCAGCAGAGAAACTTTAGGAAATTGCTATGCACAATTATACCAAAGATATACAAACCTTCTTGCATCACAAACTCAAAACAGTGACCTGAGCAGCCTTGGTACAAAAGAGGCTGGAAGACAGAAAAAAGAAAATCATGAAGGTTGTCTTCTGACCTTTAATTATATCATCTGAAAAACGGTTCTTGTAAAAAAGTGCTCCTTTGTAGCTAAGGGCTCAGTGTGGCCTTCTTCCATACTAGTGCTTTAGAGAGAGATAGAGAAAAATTTTCTTATTGCAAATTTCCTTATATGCCAAGTATTATGGTAACTCTTGTCCTCCCCTATTTTAGTTCTTCTTTCTCTATTTTCCTTCTACACTGGGTAGACTTGTTATGGGAATAGTTAGAGGCTACTGTATAATGACAATTTTCTGTAGAGATTTGCCTCATTTCATGAAGAGATTGTCATTTGTAGTAAAAATATTCTAACAAAATACCACTTCCCAAGAAAGCAGTTTTCTATTTCTCCTTCTACTGGAGAGTCCAAAAATAAAATAAATATTGGGAGCTATAATCTATATAGTTTTGAATTTCTGAGCTCCAAACTTGTGGCAAAACCATCAGTCTTTCAACCCAAGAATTCACAGCTACATATCTCAGCAAGAAGGTATTTTCTTAATTTACTAGTTATTCCTCAGGTCTTATTTGTAAAAGACAAATAAATAAACCTTTTAGACCATGAGGATTTTTATTGCTCAATTAATTGTCAAGCTCTTGTCTTCAATAGTGGCAAGCACTACAGGAGTGCCAGAAAAAAACCAAACCAAAACAACAACAACAACTTATAGCCCCTTCAAGAAGAATAAAGCCAATTAAATATTTGGCTACCCATTGAACAGAGTCAAAAGTTACTTATGAAGTGCAGGCCAGCTTCCCTTCAGCAGAGAAAAAAACCTGAAAAAAACCACCACATGATTAAAACACCTATAACACACACATAAAATAAATAAGCACAGCCTCAATATCAGCATTTTCTGAGTTGCCTTTAGAACCTTAATTTTGTTAACTAATATTTTTTGAGTATTATTCCCATTAGTACATGATAAAGTTAATCAGATTTTTCCTTACAAATTCAGTTATACCTGTATTGTAATGTGTAAGGAAACATTTCATACATAAAATTTGAAAAATGACTGGTCTAAGATTCTCTTGTAGTTTTAGCTTATTCAAAATGTATGAAAAACTTGGTTTTTTATTGTTTACTGTAAATAAGGGCATGCCAGATTATTGCTTCCTGAAAAAAAAATTGAATCTTCTGTTAATATTAATACTAGTAAAACTTCAGCGTTCTTATCTGTCGTATAGGAAAATTGAAAAAAATATCTCAAACTTTCAACTATAAAAAATTGAAAAAAAAGGTTTTGTTATCAGCAGAGACATAAAAGCAAATTCTATTGCCCTAAAATTCTAGCGCATAGGGTAAAAAACATTATTGAATAATTATTATAAATATTCTTAAAAGTAGATTTAGCAATTTTTCAGTATTTTTTAATTTCTGATAACACATTGAGAAACCTTCAAATAAGAATATGACTTATTGCTTTCATTTTAATCACAGGCAGGTTCTGACTAATAACTAGACCTCACCCCTACTCTCAAGAACTGTCAGAATAAAAACAAATATCTAATGTGAAATTACTCTCATAAAGTGTTCTAGTCTTGTACATTTGGTTCAGTAAATATTTTTGTCTATGTAAACCATGTTTGCAAACTGAAACTGGTTTTTGACTAATACAGTGAGCAAACAGTCCTGTGTACCTGCTTTTTCTATCTTTGTAGTTCCAGAGCTACAAAGCTGCTTGGTTGTTACAGAAGGATGTTTTTTCTTTCAGCATCAAGTACATCATGTTACAAACCACACAAAGAATGCCTTTACACTGCTATAATGAATGTCAATAAGCTTCATGGAAGGTGTCTAAAACCAGAATTGAGGGTAAGTATGAAGACCTGTAAGAAAAACCTGTAAGAGGAAATCTTTCTCAAAGTTTTTATGCAAGGAAAAACAAATCAATCCACAGAGCTTATAAGAATCTGCACAGTTGAGATTCAGCTTTGTAGGTATTTGTCAGGTCTGGCAGTTTCAATAAAAACAAAATATTTCTGTGACTACATCCCTTAATTTAATTAATGTAAGTAAAAGCAATAGTAATCAACATTCATATGCGCAGATAAAAATCTCTTTAAGCCCACTGAAAATAACTACTCCTGGCCACTGTCAGCTATTTATATATATCTAAGCCATTTAATGCACAAACAATTATCTTATATAACATATTAAAGGAAAAACATTTTATGTTTAAAATTAAAATGTCAGGAGAGGGGAGCAGTCTAGTTTTTGTCTAATATCCAAATGCTGTGAAATGTATTAACAGGAATTCATGCTGCCACTGGAAGTTGAATATAAATTAATTTTTATTTATAAAGTAGTGAAGGCTGAATTGTGTTTTGAGTATTTTTTATTATTATTATTTTTATTATTATAGGGAAAAGTATTAAAATACTGTAGCAATAAAATATTGTTGCATTGCCTGAAAAAATGGCCAGTGTTTTCCTCTATCATTAGTTCATCTTTACTTCTTCCAGTGGATATGCCTCAAACAGGTTCAGTTCAGTTCAGATAAGGACAGTTTAACTGAATATTTTTGGCCCTTGTGCCTTTTGGCACCTTGATATTCCTCTGCTGATGTTAAAGAAAGTAGAACCCTAAAGTCATATGACAACTTTAATGTAATTTCAGCAGCATCCAATTTGAGTTACTCAGGACCATTTACTTTATGACCTATGAGTGTTTCATCTCTTTCATAACTATAGTGGTGTTTGTCATGCACAATCAAGGAAGCAGAACTTGCAAAGATTAAAACATATGAATAAATAAAACCTTCTATTAAAATAAATTTGTTTTGAGAAACCAGTATGTACAAGGTAAAATCAGTTTGTTTATTCATTCTGAAAGTCTACGTTTCCCTCATTAGTTCTTCAGTACAGAAGAACAGTCACAGAGTTCTAAAAATATAAACAATGGGCTATGGATTTTTTAACTCCCTTCTTTATTAGAGATGGGCACAAACTAAGCTGTGTACTGAGCAGGAGGGGGATTACATTTGAAAAGAAGCTGTAGTAGATTCTATACTAGATTGGATACTATATATTGGTGCAGCTCTGGAGAGAAATACCATTCATTTCTTTTAAAGGCATCAGTTCCAGATGGATAAGGAGCAAAACAAGACTAGGGAAAAGACAATTTCAAGTTCAAAGTCTGTGACCCTTCCCTGATCCATAAAACCAACTTGAAGTAATAAAAATATTTTTTTTTAAATTACTTTCAAAAAACTAAGACCTAAAATTATATCTCTGCTTGATATTACTATGACTGCAGATCACCCATATCTCTTCCTGTTATTGCTATATTTCAGGGAAATTCCATTGTTAAAATTTCATAATTTGAGAATCATATATGTTAATAGCAGAGCACAGCTCCTACTTGATTCTGATATATTTGATTACAGGTTCTTCTTAACCAGAAAACATGAAGAATGACAAGAATTATACAAATCTGGTCTATTTTTTGATCTTTGTTGGTACTCCTCCTGAAATGTATGCATTTCAAAAATATCACCTAAGCCATTCAGGAGGGATTCAAGATACAGCTGTCTAAAACACATTCTGTATGACTAAATATTTCTGACTTTCAGTGAGAAGCTCTATATTTCTAATGTGCCTGCAAGATATCATCTGTTTTCTTGATGATATGCAGATATCAGCACATTTCAGTTATATCATCTTGAGTATACTTAAATAGAAAGCCAAATATCCAGCAAGTAGCAATGATATTTTTACATCATGGAAAAAAAAAAAAAAAAGCTACTTAAAATTAGGTCTTGTGATATTTCCAAGAGCTTGTATAAAACTGAACTCCTGGCTCCCGTGTTAACTGCATATTTTCTTTAAGGAAGACATATATTAAAACTGTACAGAAATAAAAGGAATTATTTTTCACTAGCATTAGTATCTTTCATAACATTTTCACAATAAAGTTATATCATCCCTCTCTGATAAGAGAGCTCTGATTATGTCTCTCTGTTGAAACATATCTGACACATTTCAGCACATCATTAGAAGTATCAATTTCACGAAGATGGAATAGCTCAAGAAATGTCATGTAGATTTCTGACTACACAAGACATACATATTATGATCTCACTAAGAGATATATAGGAAATGGCTCACAAACTACAAATTAGAGCATTTGAAATCTCTTCTCTAGAGTAATTCATTTTACAAATACAAAATTAACCATTATTTGAATTAATGAAAATTAATCCTCATGCCCAAGTGAACAAATTCCCATATATAATATTTTAATCCAACACTTTCATGTAAGAAAAAAGTGAGTTACATTGAGAATTAAAATATGTTTATGCTAGCATATTCAAAACTGTTATTGTATGTTTTATTAATTTAGTGAGGTTTTGCTTTAGGATAAGGCATCAGTACAGGGTGAAACATTTCTAGTATTTTTCAGTATAATACATGTGCCAACTGAAAGTAAAATCACGACCAAATCTGATGCTCTATGTTTGGAAATAAAAAGCTTTTTTTTTTTTTTTTTTTTTTTTTTTTTTTTTTTTAATGGGCTTCAAATCTCCTATTTTGATTTATGTGTCTTTCATCTGCCTCCCCCATTCCCCCCCCCCCGCATCAAACATTATCTTTTTTCAACTGGACTGATGCTTCAAGCAGAGGCACATTATGCAAAAATGCTGCCAAACTGCTTTCACCATAATGTTTTGGACTCAATCACATAATGATGGCATTAACTGACTCTGCATGAAAGATTATATTGCCATAATAATTGTTGTTTCAACTCTATTATTTCAAGACTTTTATTTAAAATATACTCAAGACTAGGTGCCCTGTAGTAATGTTATCAATGCAAAACATAAAACACTAGGAAGAATTAGAAAAAGGAACAAATCCAGGTGTTCATTTAGTGGTTTTACATAATAAAGGAATATCTGTTAGAATGCTATTAATTTGGGGATTTGTTGTTGTTGTTGTTGTTCATATTACATAATACTATCTTCATAGAAAAGAAATCTCATGCCCCAGCCTCATATTACAATTCTGAGTGACCTTAGGTTAGGAACCTCTTAATATATTTAATGTAAATTGTAAATATGGCAATAAAATTGTGGCTTTCTAGCATCTCTTCTGGGTTGAAGTCTCAGTACAGCTTTAGGTCTTTTTTCAGCCAGCTATGTTATCCTGCTCAAGACTTGGCTGCTCATTCTTGGTCAGCCAAATCCAATGTCTGATGCCAGAGGCTATGACTATTCATGTTTTTTCATGGCAAACCTTTGGGAATGTTCACTTAATGTGTAAAGGATATGTACTGTTTTTTTTTAAACAGCAAAGTATGAAGATGCAATGGTGTTCAAAGCTTTCCTGAAGTCTTATCACTTTCTCATTATATGTGAGGCATTCTTTACTATGGCACTTGCAGTATTAAAGGTAGGATGTATTATTTCTCGAAGGAAGTTACATCAACTGATCATGTCATGGAATACATTTTTCAGGCTGAGAAAAAATATAATTTTGTATAGCACCTCATTTTTTCTAAAATGGTTTCTGAAACACGGCAATAAAACACCTGATTTAGCCAGCACAGTTTCTGCCTTCGTAACATTTACAGCAGTGAAATTGATGTCATTTGCTTCCATGGAAATTTTGAAGGAAAGAAAGGACATTTCAATTAATTTCTTTGGTTTTTTAACAGAAAATAATCAAATTTGGCATATTTTTTTCCCAGATAAACATTGAGTGGGTTTTTTTACTTGTTTGGTTTTTTTGTTTGGTTGTTTTTTTTGTTTGTTTGTTTTTTTTTTTTTTTTTTTTTTTTTTTTTTTTTTGTTGTTGTTGTTGTTTTTAATATCCTTTATTGGCAAAATTCAGTGTAGGGGGGAAATAGCCAGCAATTTTTCTTTTCAAACCACTGATTGTTATTTCATTTAACCCTTCTGAAAAAGTGTTTCACACCTAATTTCTGCAGATGTTATACCTTCTGAACAGCTCCTTAGTTTCGTGCTAATTAGTTATTTCACACATTTTTCACAGGTCTTTATTTGCCAGGGACTGAGAGAAGGTTTGCACTATAAATTGAATGGCATAATCTTGTGAGGTAGGACTTCCCCATGAAAGTCAAAACCTGAATTCTGACTCTCTGAACCACCCACTGCTGTGCATGCTGTCTTGGACAGCAGGACTTGACTGTCTGCATGCTGTTTTCTTTTCTCCAAGTAATTTCAGAGATTTTGGTTAAGAATTGGATGGTTGCGGTCAGCTGCATGTAGAATCTACTAACATGCAATGCTACCATAGAGAAAGATATAAAATGCTGATATAAAATGTTTCCTCCAAACTTATTTTTGCCAGAATTGTACTTACCTATTTAAGGCTAGAAGTAATGAAAACCTGCCATATGGTGATGGTATTCCCATCAGATATAGCAAGTTAATATTCATGTGCCACTTCATGAATGCATTTTGCATAGATTGAAAAAGAAACTGTGGTGATAACTTGCAACTCTTTGAAGTATCTCTTCAGCAATTAGAAGAATTGTCTTAGCTCATTTTCAGCTGACAACATCTTACTCAAGTATCCTAAAGACAATCCTGACATTCCCTATGAATTTTATTAGCTTATTATACACGGTTTCTATTGTCAACTTTATCATCTTTCATGTTTACCCTTGGAAAGTACCTACCCTCTTAATGAGAGGCATACAAGAAGTATCCTCAAAATTATCCAAATACCAACTTAACACCCTTTAAAATTGTAAAATAAAGCATTAAGAGATGTTTTAAGCTTGGAATTAATGTGTCAATCCAAAGCCTTGTGAATGATGGGCATTATTTACCTTGACTACTGGGATTGCCTAAAGTTTTATTGGTTACATTTCCACTTTATATATTTATATATACACATATACATATAAAATTACTTTTGCACTAGAAAACAACTACATCAGGCAGCTGTACATGATGGGTGATAAACACTTTTTTTTTTTTGGTACATTCTTTCTTGTATCTCTTTGATAAAAGGATAACTGGCCCAGAAGACTCCTTGAGGAGGTGAATTAAAGCATATGGCTTCAGCTGCCACAATCAGAGTATTCTCTTAAACACTTTGCCACAGCTTTTATTTAAACAATACTTTTACCCAAGTTTACTTATGATCTGGAACCCTGTGAGCATGTTCTTGTTCGGATTTTGGACAGGATAATTTCTACTCCTCTTTCTCCTTCATTACTGTCTCCTCCCTAAACATGTCTGCTTTTAGTCTCACTCTGGATAAGATGGCCAGATATAAATGGAAACCAGAACTCTGAGAAACAATGGAAATTAGTTTATTTTTTGTTTGTTTGTTTCTTTTTGTTGTTGTTGTTGTTTTAGTTTTGGTTTGTTGGTTTGTTTTTTTTTTTTTTTAATACAGACCTCATAATTTGAAGTATATTATGATTTAATTTCATTGCACAGATGGAAGAGAAAAATGCTTTTTTTGTGTGTTAAATGAGTCCTAATGAGTTTGTGGAGATGTTAATCTTTCAGGAGAATGACAGTAATAATGAACATAAGGAAAGATGTCAATATAAATATTACATTGTGTTACCCAAACAGGCAAGGTACTGAATTGTTTGGTTTTCTTCTGTCTGATGAAATCAAAGATGTATTTATGAGAGCCTTTTAAACTCACAGGTAGAAAAAACAAGAAGTCTGAACCACACCACAAATGTTTATTTATGCAAGACTGCTGAAATCATTGCCTAACAAACAGGGCAATGGATCATGACTAAAAAATATAGATCCATTTAGTAGCTTCCTGACACCAAAAGGAGAGGTTTTATTTTTCTCTTGTGCATTTCCTGATATTCTGCAACATTCTGACACCTCCTACATGCCAGCTCTGACACTTAAACCTGACTGTTGAGGAATGGAACAAACAGAGAGTAAATTAACCACAGAAACCTTACAGAACTTTTTATTTTTCCTATTTGGACCAGAAAAAAATCATAGATTCAACAGAACAATTGGAAAGGTAGCAAGCAGAAGCAAATGTGCTTTGCTTTTGTTGGAAGGCAACTTTAATGGTCACAAGTTTGTATCTGAGAATGGTTATGTTAAGATAAAGATGAACTCAGGACCTGATCTGGTAGCTCACACAAGATGTAAAGCAATGCAAAAATACCCAGTTAAAGTTTGAGATATGTGTAATAGAATGAGACTTACTTGGAGGAGATGCTGGCTTTTCAAGAAGAATCTCAAAATTAGTCTTGAGCTCGATGTATGGTTTTGAGAATTTAATTTTTCTCTCCAAGTGTAGATAAAGTAAAACTTTGCAGAAATATTTTAGCATGAAGAAACTAGGTGAAGTGAAATTACAACAGAAAAGATGGCAGACAGGATTAGGATGACAGACCAATGTCCATCAGAAGAATTAAGAGAAATTTTTGGATGGCTACTATGTGGGCATGGACCATTAGAAAAAAGTCATTACCCATTGCAAGTCTGTCAGGCACATCTCTTGTTTTGCTATGCAGAAAAGTAGCACATATTAGCTATTTGGATGAAATTTATTTTAAGCATAACCAATTAACAGCTATATTCTATTTATAAACTCTGTTTTTATATGTGTGCATTCACAATATTTCGGGTTTTGTATGTTTGTATGTACAAGAGGGATTCAAATACTCTGCTGTATATAACGTTTATACTTTTTGTGCTGAGGGAACAATTCCTTTAGAGACTACTATTTCTGGTCTAATGTACTTTCTTTTCCACTCCACTGACTGCAGGTCTTTGCTAAACCATACCACTCCTTCCTAAGCTGTGTAGATCCAAGAATAACAATGAGATTATTATATGGAAAAGAACCTTCAGTTTTTCACTTAAATCCAGTAGTTTAAAATTAGAACATCTAAATATTTCCTTGAAGCATTAATCTGAATAGGAACAGTGTATGTAATTAGAGCATTCTGAAGAGTTTTGAATTTTCATGTGATTGATACACGCTATTTGAATAAGAAGGAATTTCAATTTCCCTATTAATTCTATGCAATTTTTAAAAGAATTTGGATCTTCAGTTTCCAAATCTTTACTTGCTTGAAGCTAAGAGTGCCAGAGTATAGAGTAGCCTTTATCAGGCTACTGTTTGAAAAGATATCTTAGGATGTGATTTTTGCTTACCCTTAAATTGCCATATACCAGGATTAATTCTGATAAAGCTATTAAAAGAAAAAAAAAAAAAAATCAAAATAATCGTATAAACCTGTTGCAATGGAAACCATATCCTTTTCATTTGAGTTTTTTCTACTTGTTTAATTCTTGTGAACAAAGTCCTGAATTTTCTTCTTCACTAAAACTTTTCTATCACTGTACAAAGCAATTTCTAGAACTACAAGACTGAAGATTTCTCTTGACTTATAATTTTCTGCAATAAGTTCACATTATTCTGACCAACCAACAAATAAATAAGAGAAGAAGGGTTACAGAACAAAGTAAGGTGTAAGTACTTGTCATTCGAATTTCAAGTCACATTTAAAGGAAAAAAAAAGTTAAAATCAGACTCCAGATTAATCCATATTCAGCTTCCCAATGTTACTGAGAAATGAAAAAGATAGCAAATTTATTAAGTTGTATGTCTACGAACAAGCACATTTAGAAATAAGAAATTGTACTAGAAGAGCAGAATAAATACATAATGTTCCCAAGGGGTCAAAACACTGTTCTAGTCCATGAAGATCACATCACATCAAATAATATTTTGTCAGGCTCTAAACAGAATAATATTGACCTAGAATTGATATGAACAAGGCCATAACTTTTCATCTGGAAAAAGCCTGGGAAATTCCACATACTTACATTTTTTATTGTTAATAAAAATTAAATGGACCAAACAGTCAAACAAGCCTAATATCAAAACACCACTAAAATTTGAGTTTTCATGTGTATCATTTCAAGCTAAGTGTTTCATTTTAATACACTGTAGTTTAGGAATGTTTTTCATGTACTTTGATCTATTCAGCATATAAGGAGGAAGAGACTGTAAAAACAATATGCATTAAAATACTAAATGGATTATCCAGGTAGTGAAAACCTTTTATTGTCAACCTTACTGAGTAAATATAACCCCTCTCACATGACTGTTCTTCACAAAAAGACATCAAATGGGAAAATGAAAAGAAACAATTTTTTATATGAACTGCTTGATGATCAATGGAAGGAAGGAAGGAAGGAAGGAAGGAAGGAAGGAAGGAAGGAAGGAAGGAAGGAAGGAAGGAAGGAAGGAAGGAAGGAAGGCCCTTAGCTGTTCATTTATGACATAGGGTAGAAATATGACAGTTCCTGCTCAAATGAGAGTTCTCCATATTTTTCCACCCTTCCAGAGATATTTACTTTAAAGTCATAATTTTTCCTCTCTTTCTGCCTCCATTCTATACCACCTGCACCAGTGAGGAGAGAAGGAGCAAACTCACAGAATTGATTAGTCTGCCACATGTTCATGGGGTAGCTGCAGGTGACATTACACACACTGTAGGAATACAGATATCTTAGGGCAGTTCTGCACCAGTTCTGTCACAATAAGATAAATGTAACAGTACTGGCCCTAGGGCTTGTACGTATTTCATGGTACCTGAATGATTAATATCAGTTGATTAGCTAGCACAAAGCATTCTAAGTAAAATGTGAGAGAAAAAGTAGGCTAAGCTTGTACCTTACTTAGGATCATCTCAGCATCTCTTTAAAATTAGATTCATTTATTATCTTCTAAGGCAGTTTCTGCAACTATCCATTCATAGAATCTCCACTATCCCTTGTCTGACAAAAATATATTTCACACAGTTTGCTAGAATATTAGTATATATGAGTGGGAAGATTACAGTTTGCTTAGTATTATTACAAAAATTTGTATTTTAGATTAAAAATCAAATGTTCACTGACTTAATCTCCCCAGTATTGTCAGGTAGTTCTCAATTTCCTGTAAGCACTTTTTAATACATCTTTATATTCTGTCAACCTGCAGAAGTAAAAAATGTGAAGTCAGGACAAAATATTACTTCTTCTTCCTCTGTGTGGGACATACACGTTTCCACTTATCACCTCTTCAGTGCATGTTGAAAAAACTTTACATCAAGGAAATTCTTTGAGTTGACAGTCCAAGTGCAAAATTGCCTGTTACAGAAGGTGTTGGATGTGTAGCAGCTACTAAAGTTATGCTAATTCCATGACACCTGAACAGGTGTCAAAGTCCTGTTAGCAGCCATCTTCTAGGGGAAGGATTGCTCATAGCCAAAGATGCTGCTTCAGGAAGGTTACCTGTTACCTTGGCTTCTGGATAAGCATCACTGGAGGGACTATCCAAACTGTCAAAATATAACACTTTATCCATAAAAATTGACACTAGTCAAAATTTGGCTAGTTAGAGTGCTTCTCTGGATATTTTGGGCTTGCCTAGCTTGGAGAAAAGGAGACAGAAAGCTGATATGAATACTCTATAGTTTTCTGAGGAGGGGAAGTGGAGAGGAAGGAAGGTACTGATCTCTTCTCCCTGATCCAGTGATAGGATGTGTGAGGAAAAAAAAAAAAAAATGTACCAGGAGATATTTAGACTGCATATTAGAAAGCACTTCTTTACCCTGAGGGTGATCAAACACTTAAACACTTTCTAGAGATGTGGTTGATGCACCAAGCCTGTCAATGATTAAGAAGCATGTGGACACTGCCCTCAATAACATGCTTTAGCTTATAGTCAGCCCTGAAGAGGTCAGGCAGTTTTACTAGATGATCATTGTAGATTGCTTCCAATTGGAATAATCTATTCTACCTATTCTACTCCAGTATTCCAGTTGTCACATTCCCTATTTCCTTTCATGCTTCTTTTTATTTTTAAAATCTAGAAAGAATTTAAAAATAGGTTTTTATGCTATATAAAGTCAGGATATTACCAGTTCCTTCATGTCTGTGAAATATTTTTTGGTGGATAACTGGATGTCCAGTTAGGGTTTCCTCAAAGGGTAGAGGGGTATGTTGCTAGTGAGGGCCCTCAGCCTACTATTCTGAGTACACTGGAGCACACTTGACATCTTACATAGATGGGTGAGTGGCTCGTGGAAACAACAGGGAAATACTGGTGAAATACCTCAAAGGAATTAAGGTGCATTCCTCTAAGGCGACAGCTGAAATGCCTCCAGAGTTATGCAAGCAGCATCATCAGCAAACAGGAATTGGAAACCACCGTTCTGCTAAAAAGCTATGACCTAGTTACCATAATTGAAAAAAAAATCATAGTTACCATAATTGAAAGAATACCAAAGTTACTATAATTGAAGCTTGATGATATGAATACAAAGATGAGAGTCTGGCTATCAGTGGCTACAGGCTGTTCAGAAGAGACAGGAGAGGAAGGAAAGGTAGAGGGCTGTCCTCTACATCAAGAAATGAACAGAAATACAAAAAGCTCTGAAGAACAGCCGTAGCTGGTTGAAAGCTTATGAGGAAGAACTAGAGACTGAGGCAAGAGAGGGAACATTGTTGTTTGTGTCTTCTAAAGGCTGCCTGGTCAAGAACAGCCTATTAACAAGGCCTTCTTGCTCCAGATGTAGGAGGGATCACATTCACGGCCTCTTATCCTGGTGAGGGACTTCAAACATCCTGACATCTGCTGGGAAAATAGCACAAAAAGTTGTAGGTAATCCAAGAGATTCCTGAACTGAATTGAAGAGAACTTATGCCAGGTAGTAGAGAACTTATGCCAGGTAGTAGACAGACCTACAAAACTGGATTCAATACTGGACCTGATTGTCACCAATTCAAGTGACTTGATCAATGACATCAAGATTTGACGGAGCTTGAGCTGCTCTGATCATGCACTGATGGAGTTCACAGACCTGCGAGTTTTAGGGTGGGCAAAGGGTAAAGTCAGGACTCTGAATTTTAGGAAAGCATACTTCCAGCTGTTCAAAGAGTTAGTTAATGGTACTCCCAGGGAAACTGCACTGAGAGACTAGGGAGAAGAAAAGGAGATGGCAGATATTTAAGGATGCTTTCCACACTGTCCAAGAGCTCTTGATGCCCAGGTGAATGAAATCAGAAAAGTAAGGCAAGACACCGCCATGGCTGAGTAAAGCCAGGAAATCCAAGGCACAACTAGAGCTCAGGAGAGGACACTAACAAAAATGACAACAACAACAACAATAATAATAATAATAGTAAAAATTCTATAGGTATGTCAGGAAGAAAATGAAGGTCAAAAATTATGAACAAGGAGAAGGCTGAGGTACTCAACAACATTTTTGCCTCATTCTTCATTGGCAATCTCTCTTCCCACACCAACTGAGTGGATGGACCTCAAGACAGGGACTGGAGATGCAAAGACATTTAAAATTTAAATAGATGTGACATGTAGGGACATGGTTTAGTGGTGGACATGTCAGTGCTGGCTTAACTGTTAAATGTGATGGTCTTAAAGATCTTTTCCAACTTAAACAAATCTATGAATTCAGGAAATTTTCTCACTGATGGGGAAATTCAGATGTGAAATCTATGTACCTAAGTACAGAACGGATCTTTATATGTGGAGCTTTTGAATTTTGTTGGTTAGTTAGAACTCTTTCAAACTGTTCTTCACTTTACATAAAAATGCGTGTGTTGTATTTATGAACCAACATTTTATTTTTATTTTTACATTGTAGTAATTATACTGTATGTATACAATATATATACATATTATATGTATGCAAGGACTTTATGCTAGAACTGTATATTACAATGGCATCTTTGTGCACTTTTCTTATTATCAAATCATTTTAATTATTATGGTGATGTTAATTATATATAATAGAAATAATAATTCTAATGGTTATCACAATATTGATACATATGTACAACATTTGTGTAATGGTTACTGCATTTAAAAAAGATATATAGAAGATGTTTAAATGATGGAAAGGTAGTATGAACTTTTCTGACTACAAAATTGCCTGTTACAATGAACACTGTATAGCACAGCATAGAGATGTTAGCAATTATGTGTAATAAAGGAAAGCCATGAAGCACCATACAGTTGTTGAATATTTGTACTACAAGATAGGTTATTAATTTTTAAATAATTTTTTTCATGCATGTTTTATTCATAACAATAAGAAAATAATTTAACATTTTCTCCAGTCTCAAATGCAGTTCTAACTTCTTCTCTATGAAAAAGTAGTATGGTAGAATATGTCTTTAATTTAAAAAAAAAGGGAAAAAAGGCAGAATAATAATAATAACAATAATAAAGAAAGCAGGCTTTTAAAAACAAGACTCATGTTTTGTCTCCATGACTCATGGAGAACAATGAATTAGAAGAAAATAAGAGCAATAAAAATTGCAATTGCACAAAATCTTGTTAGAAAGTGTGAGTAATCCAAAAATAAAATGTTGAGAAACATTTCACAGTTATATAAAGGCTATTAGTTTATTAAATATTAGAAGTATTTCGATTCCAAGTTTCTAAGAATTAAGCCAATCTTTTGCAGTATTTCTTTGCAGAAAATGGTAATACAATGTCATATAGTGCAGGAGTCTTCCTGACAACATTGTCCTTCCTGAAGGGATGTGTAGGGACCTATTTCCTGCACCTCTAGAGGAAAAATGGGTGATTGAATAATGAGTACATAATTAAAAGGTTTGTTGTTAAACAGATTTCCACATCACACATCCTACACGTTTCTTTCTAAGATTCCTTTTATAAAGGTGGGAACAGAGGGATTCCCTTAAGAATAACACATATCCTTCACTTAGTCTGGCCAAAACACTTACTTGATCTGTATTCAGGGGATAAATTTCTATTTAAAATTATCCTCCAAAAGAACTCTTTTCTCCAGTAATTGTTTCCAAAACCAGATTGCTGATAGAAATACATTTATTTCCATTACACAGATCCAACAAATATTCTATGATGACATATTGAAATGAAATTACTTGAAAATTAAAACACAATCACCAGATTAAGAATAAAATATTCAGAATATCCTGAAGTATCTTATGAGTATACCTTCTTCAACAAAATATATGGAAGAGTTTGGCTTCATCATAATTATTATCAAAGTCTATTATAACTAATAAATGTATAACCAGTCTAAGCATCGTAATGATTTTTTTTTAAAAATATTTCCCTTTATAACCACTTATACAGTATTTTACTTCTCTGCATTCACCTGTAAGTATGCAGAAATAAAATATACATATATAACCTATGAAATATTATACAAAATAATACACAAAACTCAGGTTACAGAAATATGGAAATTATGTGAGAACTTTTTCTGACACTAAAAGAAGACAACTGAGATGCTTCTTGCATGTTCCCCACCCATTTCCTCTGCCTTCCCACTCTGAGAAGAGAGGCTCTAAAATGTGAAAATTAGACATTGAGATAGGAACAATTTACTGGAAACAGCAATGAGAGAAGATAAAATCTTTAACAGCAACAGGATTAATAACAACAGGTATAAGAGCAAGAAACTATTTACACAGAAAAACTGTGACAAATACAGACTGGCTCTTCCCCACCACACCCTGCTTTCTCTCACCTGGAGTGAGTGCCTTACTCCTGCCTTTGCATCTCATCCCATGAGATGGCATTAAATATTGTTTGGGTCTGACCATGCCTCCTTCCTGGCTACTGCAAAAATTGACCCTATTCTGGCTGAAACTAGGACAGTACTGCACTTCATTTAATGTTGTATTACTTTTGATATGACTTTTTCTTTTCTTCATGAGATTTATGAAAGTTATGATGCAGCTTTATAGACTGATAGATAATTGACATGATGACACTAGTAATGTTTTCAGTCTTTGTTAATTTTCTATTTATTGAAATCCCAGGTAGTTTATTTTCTCATCCCATTTATATTACAAACCACATTTCAAGTTTATATCTTCTAGCTTATTCATTTAAGTCTTTACACTGGCAACCTGAGCACTACTTAATTATTTACTATAGAAATTAAAAATAAATAATCAAGAAGAAAACATAGGGAAGATAACTGTTAAGTAGAGCTGTAGGTAGTATAATGTACAGCCATGTCTCCTGGGAATATTTCACCAATTAAAGAATCCTAATTACTAAACAAGACAGTTGTAGAATGAACATAAAAGCACAACATTGTTCATCTGATAGCAACCAGCTTTTTTAATTTTTTCATGACAATGGCTGAAAGGAAGAAGCATTCTACCTATAATCTCTCAGTTAAAAAAAAAAAAAAAAAAAAAAAAAAAAAAAAAATCTACATTTCAGAGACTGTGTTGCTTAGTAATTGCTGACCATTAGGTCCTTTACATCTTGTATTGGCTATTAGAAGAATAAAGATCATAATATGAGTAATCACTGCTGAAAATCATGGTTGGATGCCCAGGGTCATAAAATGGTTCTCATGAAATGGAAGGTACCTGTCTTATTAAATCTTTCTAGTAACTGACTTCACTTTTCAGACCAGCTCCAGTACATTTTTTCCTAACAATAAAGAAGCCGTTGCAAGGGCATATGAAATAATTAAGCTTAATTTCCTAGAGATGACAAAATTACTCATAGTTCTCCTCTTCATTTTTGCAGGGACCTTTTCCCTCCTACTTCTATTTTCTGTATTTCTTCCAAAATCTCTTCCACTCATTTCTGTCAAAGTATCCACATTTTCTTTCCTGATCAACAGACACGAAGTAACAGGCCAGGCATTGTTCTGGAGGTCACAGAAACTCTCTCCTTTTTTGTCTTCCAATTTTCTACCTTATATGAAGTAAATTCTATGACTTTTACATCTTTGAGAAATTTGATTCTAAGTGTTCATGGGTTCAAAAGCTATAATGGGAAGTGAAAGGTAGAAGGATGATATTGATCTCTTAATTCTTGTTGCTCTAGAAAGTCATAAAAAATTTCTGATAACAGCAGTGTCCCACTAAAAGAGAATTTGAAACCACTCTTAACAGATATTATAAATTTAATATATTATAAGTTTAATTACTTCTAAGTTTTAAATACCTATTTTCTGGATTCCAGTTGCTCTGCTTGTCTTTCAGAGAATATTTCACAAAGACCATTCTTCTACCTTTTTTTTTTTTTTTTATGATAATTGTGCTTTCCTAAGTAAAAATATCAAAAAAGACCCAATAAGTTATCTTTATTAAGAGAGCTGTTGACTTTGTGGCTTGTTTGGTGGGAGGGTTCACTCAATTTGAATTACATGTGACGACAGGAATTTCCTTCCCCATCAAGAGGTCAACAAGAAATATCACAAGTTTCTAGAGAACTTTGGCATTGTTATTCATAATTCAGTATATCAAGCAGTAAGACTTGCAGAACTAAATCAGTCCATGGATTTCCATCCATTTTGATATTTCCACCTGTTTCTTACCTTCAGAGGTATTCCTGAAAAAAATTAAGTTTAATTGAAACAAGATCTGCATGAAATTGGTTCCACTGTATATTTCCCAATGGGAACAGTTGTGACAATATGACTGTAAGTTATTTGGAGCACCCTTTTGATCAAACTTTTCAGAGGAAAACATATAAAAGCCCCATACCAAATTGAAGTAGGAAGTATTCATGTTCCAGTACCTACAAATTGTAGATATAGGCTTATGCCCCTAAAAATAGTACTTCTCCCCCCCCCCTCCCCCCGCCCATTTATATATCCAAAGCAGGAAAATAAGTAACTTTTGTGAATCTTATTAATGTCATCCACACTGATCTATAACCTCAATTTTGTGTTTCCTAACTAGCCCTATATCATTTATGTCCTATATTGGGCTAAAAAATATTACTGTCTCCCCAAAACTCTTCTGAATATTTTAGAAAGAGAACGAGTGATGGAAATCTTACTGTTCACACTGTTACAACAAATGTCTGGCTACTTGTAATGATTTCCCAAATGTTTTCATTTCCTTCACAGGGACAATAAAACAAACAGAAATAACGACTTTGGCATTCATCTTTAGGAAAAAATACATTACTGAAATGAAAAACAGTGTTGCTGAAAAGATACTTATATAAATTGTTTCAAGTAATGAGCACCATTACAGCAAAGAATTTAATGTCACAGCAGAAATATGAAGTAATCTGAATGTAATGGACCTGGTCTAAACTAGAAAACAAATTCAAACCTATCATATTCAAATCCAGGCATAAATGCTTTGCAGAGTAAGAAGTACTCTGGGTACAAATTTAGCTGCAAGATCAATTCCTTAAATACTAAATGGTATTATAGTAAGAATATTTTACAAGGTAAAGGGCTGTGGAGAAAAAAAGTAAGCAAAATGAATTACATACCAAAATCAAGTCTGGAATATATTCTAAAGCTTTACCGTAGATCAGTTGTGAAATACAAATTTAAAAAACAAAAGTAACCTTATTTCATCTGTCTTCCATAGATACACATTGTTTCTTTTTGTTTTTTTTTCCTTTGAAGCATAGTTTTATTTTACTGTGTCATACACAGAATTGAATAATTAAAGGCATTCACAGATTATAGCAAGAACAATAAAAGGATGGGGCTAAAGAAAAAAGACTTTTAAAAAAGCGAGCAATGATTCTTATTCCTACAAAGATCCTTGACAGGGGCTGTATTGAAGAAATGAATCATGAAATAACATTAGTATCCTAAAAGAACATGAAATTAACTCTTGCAATTATAAAATTGCCCTGACTTCTATATGAATGCTATTTAAAATAATTTTAAAAGAAGATGTTAGAAATTTAGGGGGAAAAAGGAGCCAAAAAATTGAATATTAAATAATTATTTGGAACTATTTCATGCCAGTCATTATCTTTATAAACCTGCTGATATTCTAGCATATGTCATCATTAGTATGTCTTTTCAGACATTAACATATCTGATAAGTTTTCTTGATTCAATTGCCATACATTTTGTGTAGAGAAAATAGAAATTGTCATTGCTTTGCAAAAATATTAGGTAATATACTAATATTTTAAAGTTTTCTTCATTTTGTTTAGTTTCTAAAACAAAATTACTTTCAACATGGCAGAAAGGATTCAGATTAATCCATTTTAAGATCTATGTGTTTATTTTGGAAATAACCTGAGGACTGACCTGCTCCACAAGCACATCTCAAGCTGGGTAATTATAGGAGCCTTTCAGTCTTTCTGAGGAAGCAGCATAGAAATTGCCATAGGGTTGGGCAACATTTAGATACCATCACTGAAATACATCATTTGAAGCCTCCAAACAAAACTGAGTTGATTTTGAGCTTCAAGCAAGTGGCTCATTTTAATTACCTTCCCTGTTATAAAGAAATAGCAATAATATATATTAGAACTATAGCAAGTCCTCAATACTGAGTGAATTTTCTCAGAATACATAAAGTATTCAAAATGCAAATGTACAAAAAAGAGCCATTGCACTGTTTGTCTAGGAAATAAGATCAGACTTGATTTGGTTTTGAACCACTCAGAGATGAAATCCCTTCTTCTCCTTGACTAGTGAAACTTGATCATGGTACAGAGAGATATGCAAGATTTATGTGATTTAAAATAAAGGATTTTAGTTTGTAACCAACTGATCACCTTGAGGGGAAGATCTAGATTTTAGACCCTGATCCCAGTGGTTTTTTGCAGTTTTCAAATACAAATTACATGCATTTCCTAACTTCTGTGCAGATACCAAGGAACTGCATCAATCATTCTAAGTTTTCAGCAGTAGGAGTAGTGATCACCTCCCAGCCTTCATGTTCAAACAGACCTTTGACTAACTACTTGACAGAGGTCTAAGCCCACCTGTGTCTCCACTTCAGTGGAGATTTGAGACTCCTGAGACTGTAGTATTTCCCAGGATAGCCTCCCTCTCTCTCACTCATTCTCATGAATGCTTCACAGCCTGCTCACTTCACCTGCAGCGCAGCTCAGCAAGAACAGCACACTTTCTGCAAAAGGAATGGCTGCCAGCCCAGGGAGGGACATCAGTCATGCTGGGCACTCTGAGGTCTAGAGAGCTACCTCTACCATCAGAAGATCTGGCTGGAGGCCTCTGGCAGGGCTGGTGCAGTGGACAGGAGAGTGAGGTCTGCAGCCTGCCAAAACCAGGGCTGAGAAAGCGTGCAGTGATGAGACTGGAGATGAAAAGACCTCTGTATCATTCATCACAAAATTCTGCCTCTGTTAGATGCTCCCAGATGGTGAGAGATGAGCCCTCCCTGTTGCACAAACCTGAGCAAGCTGCTGTGCCGTGCCATGCCATGTTTGCCTGCTCTGCTCACCACATTCCTGGTCACTCGCACTCCCTATGGATCCTGTATGAGGGTGGGAGCAGCTGCTGTCAGTGTTGGCTCCGCTCACCATCCCAGGGCAAGCTGCCCATGGAGTCTCAGTGCTCTCCTGCAGTTTCCCTGGCTCTAGAAGTTTGCTGTGCTTGCTGTGAAATTCACCTTTGCTCTCCTGCATGATGTGCCTGCACTGGAGCTGTTCAGCAAATGATAGTTCATGGACATGTTTAAATGTTAACAGAAGTTTGAAGGTAAATAAAACCACAGTGTTTAACTTAGTCCACATTTACAGCAGACTCTATAGCTGCTGTGTGTGCAGTTGATAACACTGGTTGAGCACCCTTTCACCAGAATACAGAAGTGACAGAAGCTTTCGAAAGAGCTCTGTGTCTCATGCTTTACTCTTTTAACATATTGGTGTATGCACTTGTTTCTCTCACATATTCTCATGCCCCTCCTCTCTGCCTCCAGTTTTCTCATGCAATAACTCTTTTCTCTTGTGAAGGTGTTATCACTGAGGCACTACCAGTGTTGGTGACCAGGTCTGCCTTGGCCAGTGGCAGGTCTGGCCCTTGTCTCTACTGGACACGGGAAGCTTCTGGCAGCTTCTCAGAGAAGCTGCTCTGTAGTCCCTCCACTACCAAAATCCACCACACAAACCCAATATATACACATAAGGTACTTGCTGGTTTCTTAAACAGACTGTAAAAATTCCTTAGCCCTGTCATTTGAAGAGGTGAGTGGCAGTAGAGAAATAAAATATTCCAACTACACTTTTTTGGAATAGAAAAACAAAAACAAACAAACAAACAAACAAAAAGGAATAAACTGTGAAATCTTTCAGAGTAACGTTTCATTAATTAGAAGCACACACAAATAAATTGTAATTTTCGGGGGTTTGTTTATGACTTCTTTTTGTTTGTTTGTTTTTGTGATTTGTTGTTATTGTTGCTTTGTTTGTGTTTTTGTTGGCTAGGATTTTGTTGTTTATGTTTTTTTGTTTTTTTTTTTTTCCTTCCCAGACAAAACTAAAATATTTTTTTAGATATATTACTGGACATAAGTTTACAAATTGGTGTATGCCTACTGCACCTTCTATCTTCTTCAATGAATTAATGCTTTTATTGCATGATATTCTGCACCATTTAACAGAAATTAGGTACACAGGAGATACATAAATATATGATTCACATAAGTCTAATAAACCAGGGCCTCACTGCTCCATGCAGTTTATTTTCAATCTCTTTTGCAATTTTATTATTATATTGGTATTATTGGTATTATTATTGGTATTATTGCAAGTTAAATATTATGTCTGATTGGAGCTGGAGGCATAGAAAATCATGGTTTCTTAATTTCAGAAAAGTTTGCAGAATGCAGACCTCCTACTTGTTGCCTGATGATGCATGTCATTCAGACTTAGAACCAAGATGTAGAACCATAATGCTGCATTAATCTTCCATCTCAAGAGCTATTCATGTTGTGTATCTTGTTACACATACAGTGTGATGAAATACTCTATTAAAAGAATATATTTATGAAGAAGATCTGTCACAAAGTATGAAGTGCCTGATTTTTTACCTCTAATTTTTTTGCAAGCTGGACTCCAAATCATTATTGATTTTTGATTTGCAAAATAAATAATTTTAGTGACATTTTAAATCCATTAGAATCATGGTGGAAAGCAATTATAAAGTGGCACTTCAGAATAAGTACCATTATTTTCTACCTTTCTTGTTAGAATTATTTTAGAATGGATTAATATTTATTTAGAAATAGTACATCTGATGTTGATGATAAAAATATTTTTAGTAACGAAAATAATTATGGGGGAAAAAAACTGGAGAAATCTGGACTAAAACCAGCCAATTTTTAACTTTTTAAAAGATTTTTTAAAATTGAAATAAATTTTGTAAATAAGTACAGGGCATTTTCTAAAAAATATGTTAGTCTCATATATGTGCATTCTTCAAGAATGTTGGTGTGAAATTTTAGAGACTATGTTAGCATTCAGATTATTTTTTTCTAGCCTTCTGAATATCTTTCTGAATGGAGCAAATTTTTTTATATATATCATTAAATGGGAAGTATTGCAAATTTACGTTAATCAAAGTATAGTCTAATTGACATGCATTTAATTTAATTATAAAGGTTAGATTTCATTCAATATAGAGACACTGTCTGCAGTTGTTCAATGTTTTCTTATTCTACATGTTCCTTCAAGTTTATGGAACTATTTATGCGTTAAGGGTTACATAAATTTAGCCATATATTCAGTACTTAGAGAGCACTCAGTTGTCATTATATAATATTTTTTTAATGTGATTCTTGTGGCCATCCTATGAAACTTGTATTCATTCACATTTGACCATGGGAGTCCCACTACCAGCCTGTTAATACCAGTACACTAACCCTGATCATAACTAATCTGCAAGGCTTTCTTATCTGTCACACAAGAACTACACATTTCCCATCTCATAAGAAATTCATAAATATATTCCCATGTCTTTAAGTAGGATAGCATTCTACACATTTTTTCACTCATAATAGAGGGGACTTTAAACAGTCTATAGCAGTTCTATATTGACCTATTAAACCAATGGTTTAGCTCATGATTTGGAGAACCTATAGTTAAAAAAAAAAAAAAAAAAAAAATTAGCATTCTTTCCTCCCCTATCGCTAACACATATCAAAATCTTTTCAATTCATTCAGGGTAAAAAATTGGGAAGATGCAAATTTAAGCCTGATAATGGGTATAAATCACCTTCCTATCATTGTAAAGATTTTATAGCAGCATTTCCAAACTGAAAAGCCTGACATTTATACCATAAGGTATACATAATTTCCCACTTGTATGTCACATGCTTGAGATGGAAATAATTTTAAAACACAAGGGTAGAGAAATATCTGCCAATGTCACTAAAAAAATAGAAGGAAAAGGCATAGAAAGCAATTTAGAATTTTCTAGTGTGCATAACAGTTACTGATTTCATTTTCACATGGAATGGGGGAAGGAGGTAACAATTCCTTCTGAAAAATAGAGGCATATTCTAGGGAAACCTTTTAACTGATTTAGTGAGTTCCATTGCTCATTGACCAACAAAACAGTTGTAGCCATTCTCGCAGGACCACAATGTCCTGTCTATCTGATAGATGGTGTGACCAGAACAACCTCAGTCACAGCAGGAAAGACACTGAACAAATTGTCAGCAGGACTTACATACAGCTTGTCAACAGCATCTGGGCTGCTGAGCAGAAGAATGATGGACAACAGATGTTTCTAGAGATGTTCCCATCTGCCCTATCTGAGTATACATCCCCTGTGGAACAGTGGGTTACAATGGCTTACAAGAGCTCACCCTGTTTTGATTTTTGACCTTTGATCCTCCTTTCCATGAAGTAAAATCTCTCCCAAAGTATAACCTAACCAACATACAATTACTTAATAAATTATTACTGAGTAATGTTCAGTCTTACTGCTACTACAGAAAACTGGCATGAATATCCAGAGATGGTTGAATCAAAATGGTGAGTAGTGATTATGGTACTTTCAGGCATCTAAATTATATTTCAGGGATAACTGTGCTTTTGACCTTCTAAACAAATCCTGCCTAAACTAATAAATGCATAGCAAATAGTTAGTGTCATTAACAACTCTCTAGTTTTAATTTTTTTTTAAAAAAGATATAAAAATAATTTTCATTTTGCTCTCTTTTCTAAAGACCAACTTTATACTTTTCCCAAAATTGGTCTTTATAATATACATATATAATTATTAATAAAATATTTGAACTCATATATGTCTGCATGTATGTACATAAAAATATATATATATACACACACACACACATATATATATATATATACTTATAAATATTTTTTTTGTGCATCTATACACATATAAACACATATGCATAGATATGTATGAGCCTATAAATAAAAAGAAAAATAATCCAGCTTACAAAACCTGTATTTTTTTCATAGCTCATATTTGGAGTCATAGAGAGAATGGTGAAAAATACATGATCGTGAAAAAAGAAACAGACATCAACACATTTTGAATACTGCCTCTTATGGCCTTATCACAGTTGTCATGATTGCTTAAAGTTTGTCTAAGCTGATTAATACTTTTTTCTGTCATGTAACAGATGCATAGCACTCCAATATATATCTTATGTACACAGAAAATTAAAATGTCACATAATAAAAAAACCTAAGTATTCAAGAAAGAAAGAACTGAAATTAAGCATTTTGAAAATATTATCTGGGGATAATAATTCTATGGAGCTAGTAAAATTACATGTTTTCTTTGGCAACAGAGTTGATGTTGAAAATTACCTTCATCTGCTATCTGTTCCTGTTCAGTCAGGACCAGTTATAGACAGTTTTCGAAGCCCAGTCCATAAAGCACTGGCAAACATGAAGGGGAAGGAGGGAGAATGGTATGTTATTGAAAGCTGTTGTGTGTAAAAACGGAATATTTTCAGTAGGGGTATCTTTAATTGCAGTAAAAGTTGGAAAAAATAAATAAGCATCACAAGAGCTAGTTCTGGCTAATTATCACTGATTTTAAAAAAATAGAGTATTTATTGATAAAGTGATTCCAATAGTCCATGCAATATATTAAAATTAGACTGTGTCTCTGTAATACACTGTCCTGTTCCACTTAAGGCATTTTTTTCTTAACATGACTGTTCTTAACTTGCAACAGAAGTACAAATTTCAGACACCCCTCTTCTTCTAAAGAACAATATTCAGTACATTATTTTTCTTAGAGAAAAAAATTTGCACTCAAAGGTTTACAAAAGCATCAGAGAAGTAAAGGAAACATTTCTGTGAAATAATACTGACATATACTAGATTGCTTTTAGAAGATGATTGTAAAATAGATGCAGTTTCAAATGAGGGAATGTTAATGTAAAATAAAGCTGTCAATTTATTAAGGGGATTACTCTCATACAGCATTAGCTAAGTAGTTATGGTCTTTAAGAAAATAAGTCAAAATATTGCTTCTCATATATTTGAAATAGAGAACAAGTGATAAATAATAATTGGAAATCAAGAACAAGACAAATGCTTTAATCTCGGAATAGAAATAATTTCCTGAGCAATTCATATGCTAACTGGTAGGCAAATAGTAACATACCTAGCAAGGTCAAATGAACATAGCATACATTGGAAAATGCATTATAAAGCTATGTAGTAAATGACACTGTTATTTAAAGAAGTCTAATCCTGCACTGCAAAACACATAGCAAGAGTATGATTAATTAAAAACAAATTTATGTAAAATTACTGAATACTTTACTTGGAAGGAGTAAACAATTTGCATTTGTCCCCACTGTCTTCAAAGACCATGCTCGTGTTTTTGTCTTCATGGACACAGACTACAGAGTAAGTAAATAGCTACAGTATTTCAGCAGAAAATCATGCTCTGTACTGGGCTGCAATGCACATCTCTGGCTGTGAGGGAGTTCAGTTTCTTCATAGCACTCCATATGGTGCTGTGCTTTGTGGCTGAAATTGTTGATAACACACCAGTATTTTGGCTCAATAGTCTCTACACAGCATCGAGTCTCTCTGTCTTCCCACTTTTTGACCCAAAGCAAGCACACTTGGGCACAAGAAGTCAGGAAGGGACACAGACAGGACAATTGATCCAAACTGTATAAAGAGATATTCCAAGCCATAAAATGTTGTGCTCAGCTGCAAAAGCTCAGAGAAAGGGAAGGAAGGCAGGACTTCCAAAGCTTTCCTCTTTCCCCAAGAAACATTTACAGGAGCAGAGTCCCTGCTTCCCAGAAGTAGCTGGACATCTGCCTGCTGATGAGAAATAGTGAATCATTTCATTGCTTGCAAACACAGCTTTTTCATTCTTTATTATAATAAACTGTCATTTTCTCAATCCATGATCTATCACTTTCCTTTGATTTCCATCCCAGCCCAATGGAGAGGAAAGTGATCAGGAGATGGTGAGGGTGTTTGGCCAGGTTCAACTCACTACTCAGATAAGAGTTGGGAAAAATCAGAACTTATACTTTTATCTTGATATTTTTACTCTATTTATATATATATATATATATAAAATATATAAATATATATATAAAATACATATATATATATATTATATATACATATATATATATATATTTACTGTATCTTCAGCTTCAACAGAAAATTTTGTGGGTTTAAATCTACAATCATCAATGGCAAGTGCCTCTCTTTATTATATCAAAACACTTCTCCCTGGGATTAAGCTAAATTAAACAACTCATGTACCTAGAAGCAATATGTTACATCTGTGCATTAAAAAAAAAAAAAAAAAAAAAGGCTGTGTGGAAAAATTGTGACTTTCATCCAATATTTCCATGGGTTCACAGAACATTTGCATTCAATGTTGATCTAATATAGCAGATAAGAAAAAAATAGAAATTGCTGATTTTTATAGTAAAACTTGGATGGCAAGCAGTAATGTCATCTATAAATTGGATCCTAGAGTTGCAGATGATGAAAAATAGAGATAAGTGTGTAAAAAATTAGCACTTCCTTCCGAAGATTATTTCACCTCCTCCTGTCAGCTGTGTTTCCTGAGAAAACATCTCTTGCTCACTTATTAAACTACTCACTATATGACAAATCAAGGAAAATTGCACTTTTTCTGGCAATACCACTATTTATGATCCATCCAAATATTTTTTCCAGGATTGACACTACTTTCATTCATTCAGTTGATGTCATGTTTGGTGCAAACTGGTCTACAGATTCTAGACTTACAGGAAGTCTATCAAGGAGAGAGAGAGGGAGAACTGACAACAAAAGGAGTTGCATAATAGGATAGGAAATGTGTGTGGGAAAACACAAGTTATGTGTAAGAATTAGAACAATGAAGGCAGCAGTTTAAGACAGCTGGAAACTGACATAACTAAAAAATATATCCAACAGCACCTATCACCACTATCTCTGATCCAAACTAAACAACTCCCTAGTATTATCTGGAAACCTCATGAATAAAGATACAAGACTAGCAGGGTAAATATGGTGGGGTATCTTGCAGTAACCATTTGAAGGGTTGCCAGTGAGGAACACGTTTATTCTGTTTCACCTGATGGCAAAAATCTCAAGGCCCTTCTAGGACCAAGGGCTTCAGGCCCAACAGTGCAACGCTGGTGTTGTGGCTGCTCTGGGGATCCTTCCCCAGCTCTCTTCTGGATGCAGATAGTCTTCCTGAGCCTTGACTGCTGAACATGACTGGCAATCAAATAGATCCATTTCCAGCTCTTTTTGGCATTCCTCTTCCTCTGCTTGCAACCTGATGTGAATCACTACTAGCTTTAATCAATTTGTTGACAGTATCCCCTTGACAAAACAGTTTTCCCTTAAATGGAGACAGCTTGTTGGTTAGAATGGAGGTCAGCAATGGAGTCTTTACAGCAATAGCTCTCTTCTGCTAGTTCTGAACAATCCTCTTCCTGAGGTGCTTCTAAAGACTTGGCTGAAGAAAGAAAAAAAAAAAAAAAGGCCCATGTATTAACTGCAAATACTAACTTGGTGTGCATCCATCCAAAACATTGATAACAATGACTCAGAGTCCAGATGGATATCAGTGATGACAGGTGTCCCTCAGGAGTCTGTGTTGGGACCAATGTTATTTAATATCTTCATCAGTGACATAGACAAAGTGACAAAGTGCACTCTCAGCAAATTTGCAGATGACCCCAAGTTGAGGGGTGCAGTTGTCACACTTCAAGCATGGGATGCCATCCAGAGGGATGATCTGGCCGATCATTGGAATTGTGCCCATGGGAATCTCATGAGGACAGGCAGGGGGATGAACGAATCCAGAGCAGCTGTGCAGGCACTTGGTGGTGCTGGTGGATGAGAGGCTGGGCAGGAACCAGCACTGCCACCTCAGAAAGCAAACTGTGTCCTGGGCTGTATCAGCAGCAGAGTAGCCAGCAGGGCCAGGGAGGGGATTCTGCCACTCTACTCTGCTCTGGTGAGACCCCACCTGCAGTGCTGCATCCAGTCTGGAGCCCCCAGCAAGGGCCTAAAATAAATCTGAAGAATGGTTTATAAGGGCATGTAATGTTACAACAAGGGGCATTGTCTTCAAACTGAGAGTAGGTTCAGATTAGATACTTGAAAGGAGATGAGACACTGGCACAGGTTGCCCAGAGGAGTTGTCAGTGTCCCATTCCTGGAAGTGTTCAAGGTCAGGTTAGATGGGGCTTTGAGCAACTTGGGTCCCTGCCCACAGCAGGGGAATTGAAAGTAGATGATCTTGAAGGGTCCTTCAAACCCAACCCATTTTATGATTAATAATCTTAATCAGAGTTCATAAAAAGAATTCTGCAGCTTTTCACAATCTATTCTGCTGATATCAATGAAGATATAAAATAAAGCAGGAAAGACACAGAAGCTTGGAAAGATCTGCCAAATCCATGAAACTACTAATACAGCTTAAACAGGCATTTTGCTACATCTTCATATCTTGCAGAAATATATTGTGGATTTTTAGCTTTTTAAAGAAGAGCTAAAATAAATCATTAGTGACTTTAAAATGTGGAGTAGAAACATTTCTGACATTTCAATTTACAGATGAAGTAAACCATCATGCACAAAATATTTCAATGTATTGTTAAATTGCTAATTTGTGTTCATTTGCTGGACAACAAAAACAATTAAAATTATAAAGGAATATGTAACATTATTAGATCAAAAAGCATAGTTTTCTAGTTTGCATTTTGCATGCAGTTTTAAAATCTGTCATGACTTAATCATCAGTGACCTGTCCGGTAGCCTGAAAAATTACATGACTGAGGTGGGCATGGGAAGCTGCATTTCTGCATATCTAGATCATTATGCATTAGGATCACTATACTGAATGCAATAATTATTTACTTTTATTTACAATCGGTTTGCCTCAAGTTTGACTGGTGAACTTGAAACTAAAAAGAAGTACATGGTCCATTTACATTTCAATCAAAAGCAGGGGTAGGATGGCAGGAGTAAATAATCTTTCAGGAAAGATAATATTGAGTGACAGTGCACAGAAATTAGATAAATAAGGCTGAGACTAGGGGGGAAAAAAATGTCCATACTATGGCTTAATTCTGCAAAAATTGTGACCATTTTACTGAATCCAGCTGTCAAATTTCAGTCTTTCAGCATAACTAAAAATTTATTTTTATGTACCATTATCTTAAAGTAAATAACAAATTTATAATTTTAGGTATCTTTCTGCAAACTCCAGCTACATCCTACCTCAAAGTATTTTAGGATTTCTCCATTTGCTTATTTGATTTTTTTAATACAGTTGACTTCTTAAAATAAGTTTGCATTAAGCACTTAAGATTGAGATAGATGATGTTAGTATTCAGACTATCTGCTACAATGTACTTAAACTTACTATTAAATAAGAGCATTAAGTAGTAATGTTCCTCAACACTAGAAACTTTCACTTTTATCAGATCATTCTGAAACCATTCCCTAAAATCTTTATGTACACTGCCCCTAGGAAAATGCTTCTGCAGTAAGTCCATGTCTTTACAGTTCTTATTCCTAGAGTGTTTATCATATTTCATACTTCATACTGAAGTATTCTCTTTTCTAGCCCTAATGCTATTTGGAACTGATATGAGCAGCATGCAATCCTGCTGTGTGAATTTCTGTGTCAGCTGAATTTCAGCTTTTAGGGTTTTGCCATTCTATTATATTATCCGATAACTCCTTTTATTCCTGAAAAATATTGTAAATTATTCATATTCCTGTTGCTGAATTCTTCAATTAGCACTCAATTTTTTTTTTCTGATGTCAGAGAGTTTAAGTTTCCATACTGAATTTCAACAATTATTTTCATTAGCTTTCACAAGGATAACATTAGCAAAATCCCTCTTGTAATCTTTTTGATTTTTTTTTTCTTCATAGCCTATAAAATATGTGCCTTAAGTAACATGACAAAAACAAACAATTCTTCCTCTGCATATCTATTCTTAAAACTTCCTTTTAATTCTTTTGGTTATTTCTATTAAGGAACAGAAAAGAGAACCCCAAAACTAGACAACAGTGAGGCATTTACAGTTGTACCAAAAAGTATTTAACTTTTTCTTATTTGCTTCCATAGACTGTCATACCACTGCCCAGGCTGATTTTGGGTTTGCTTTCAATAATGTGCTATAATGTGAAATAAAATAGCTCTGACTAAATAAATTGGAGCTGAGTACCTCTTTTTCCTACTGTACCACTGTGAAATTAAACCCTAGATTACCTAAAAAAGCTTAACAATTTGCTCTCACTTCGGTAAGTTACTGTAATTTCAACAAAATTTGTTAAGTCTAATATTTAGCTTGTGTAAAATTTTACTTGTGCAGTCCCATCAGCTAACTCACAGTATTTTGTCACATGCAAGTTCAGTTCTAAGAGCAGAAGCATTCAGACTTTAGCTGAAAGTGTTCTTCTGTGATTTATTGTATGAAAAAATAATTGATTACATGCTCTCGTTATGTTCTATGGTATATTCTAACACCTTCAAAGAAGGGAAAAACACTTTAACACTTTATCCACTAGTGCTACTCAGGAGTCTCTTTTCTTGTACTGCATTTAAGGTAAAAGAAGGTGTTTGATAGCTAATCTCTTGGAAATGGTAAAGATAACAGGATTGGCCATAAGAGTCATCACCTATTTCCTGGCAGAAATGACCAAAAAAAAAAACAAAAAAAAAAAAAAAAAAAAAAAAAAAAAAAAAAAAACCTGGTGAAATTACTGCATTCCATTAAATAGACATTTATTTTTAATAATTTCTGTTTGTGTCACACAGTTTCCTGAAGAAATGAGTTTCAAAGATTAATGATATACACATCGTGTCTATTTTCCCATTCTTTAACGTGGTCTTTAAGTAGTTTTTACAGGGTTTTAAAGGAAGTGTGTCCAGTAGTAAATCTTGGAATTTTCCTAGGTCCCAAATGAAAATCTTAAACGCAATGGTCTTTTTTAAACTTATCTTTGAAACTAATTTCTTCAGCATACTAAATAGAGGAACAGAAACTGAAAAAGTAAACCTTTCCACCTTACAACTTCATGCATTTAAAATCTGGCTATTCTCTTCCTGATCAAGACTTCTAGTCATTAGGCTAAAGAACATAAATAAGTGCATGCCTACATCAGTTTTCAGACTTTCTAACTTTCTCCTTTTATTCCATATTTCCGAATGGATCTGTATACTTTGTCAAAAAAATGAGAGATTATAAATGTATGTCCCATTCTGCCACAACAAGACAAAGTTATTTACTCTGGAAAAAAGATTTGAAATTGAAATTGAGCAAGATATACTAAAGTAATCTCTGTTGAATAAAATTACCTCATTGGTCAACATCCTTTTCATCTGGGAAGAGGTAACCTTATTAATAATTTAATAATGAATTTTAAAATGATAGGTCTAATTCTGATTTATTAAAAAGAATCCCCACTTTATTTTTTTTTTTTGCTTAAAATTTGTCTAATAGTATTATTTAATATTTTCTACATCAATATTTTTTAGTCTTGGGATACTTAATGAATGCATTTTTATAATGTAGGTATATTAGTTGCATTATAATTTAATTACAAGAAATTATCTCTGAATATTGATGTCAAGACAGAACTGTTGTATGTTACATGGTGGAGAATGCTTATAGCCACCACATTAAAAAGTAATTGTTTACTGTTTACCTGGATATTCATGAGTTAATTATCACGACAGTATTTATTCAGAACATACAGTGTAAATGGTACCTTTTGTACTGCTCTAAGCCTTATTGTGAGCCCAATTGTGTCCCAAAGACTTAAAAAGTCATTAATATTTTGGTTTTATATGTACAAATAACTCATGGTGCTCCTGAGTAAAAAGTTGCAGATATTTGGAGATATTTTCAGATATTTATCATGAAACATATTCTACATATGTACTTCTGCAAGTATGAATATCAAAGAGATTTTATAGAAAGATTACTCACACTCACATGATTATTGTTTTTAGCCAATAATTTTCATACTTTCAGGACATGTAATTTGTTTTATTAGAAGTTTTATCTTGTTTAATATTGACAATTTGTGGGTTATTATATAATCTACAAATAAAATCTTCTCTCACATATCACATCTGAGTTTGTACTAAACCATGTAGTAAAGTAAATAGTAATAGGAGTACTATAATAATTTCAATTTTCCTTAGCTACATTGTATTAATTTCCCCAGTCAACCGCTTGTCATCTTTTCTAACTGTTCCTTTTACTGAAAATGTCATTGGAGAAATGGTAAGAACAGGTTTGCAGGTATTCTTCCAGAGTACTATACATTTTTTCCATTTAATGAAAAAAAAATCCTACTTTCATTGGTGCAAGGTCAACAAGCCTTTAGCTACCCTCTGTAAAACTAATTCTTCAATGTGACCCTGCTACTGTTACATGCTTTGTTTAGCAACCTTATGAAGGATCATAGACTAAGTTCAAAAGGAAAAAAAGGTCTGTCAACAAGGAGTGCATGAAAACAAAAGCTTTAAAGCTACACAGAACAGAGGTATTACATTTTAAGTGCCAACACTATTAGAAGAAAAGAAAACTTTTTGTGATAAATAATTGTATTTCCCTCCTGCTCACTCAAAAGCACTTGGCTTTGTCAAAACAAGAGTTAATAATAAGGTATATATTTGCACTCCTTGATTTTTTTTTCTTCTGCAGCTAATCTGGCTGCCTTCTGTGATATATTTGTTTTGTAAAAATACATTTTACATGAAAGTTAGAGTGAATGAACAATATCAGCACTGCATCAATTTGGCTTGACATGAGAAATGCAGAATTCATGCCATTTCATTAGCAATCATGAGACTGAAGCAGGTATCATTAAGTTCTGCTGAGAGCTAAAAACCTGCCATCTAAGAGGGAACACAGGTGTGTGAGTGATGCATTTTACTCACATCACTACTGAAGGAGCACAAATAGTCTGGTATATTATCAGTGTGCAGTAAACATTGTAATGACCACATTCTTGCTGAGAGGAGAAGATTCAGAGAAAAATGAGTCATCACAGCTCAAGTAAATGGATTAACTCTAATAATGGATACTGAAATCATTATTTTCTCTTATATATGCCAGAGGTAAAGCTTTTGAGTATCAAGAATCATTAAATCAAATTAAAATGACTTATCTCATATGAACTGACCTCTAAATTATTACATTAGTTAAAAAAAATAAATAGAGGCAAAAATCTTAGTGTTAGTTTAGCCCTTTGACTAAGTAGCAATTCAACAAGCCTCAAAAAGCTGTGTTCAGCATCTTTATAATGTAATTGGAAGATGAGGATAGAATCTTTACTTTTTCCTTTCCTCCTGTCAGTAACAAGGGAAGGTTAAATGCTGTATCAAGGAAACATTCTTGCCTCAAATTTCCAACTGCAAAGATATTTGCAAGTTCTTCATTGCAGTCTTGATATATAGTAGGATATATTCCAATTATCCTTATCTGCTGATTTTTTTTTTTTCCCTCAGGATGATAATGCAGGTAATAAAATATTAAAGAAAAATGTCTATGTTCAAGTCACAGCTGGAGGAGGGACATTTAAGCTTGAGGCCTTTCTAAAACTACACCAGAAGTGACATTTTAGACAATCCCTTTCAAGAGTATTTGTGGGATGTATAAGATTTGAGATTTAAGCTGCCATAGCTTAAATTGCTGAAAATCTTTAATGTAAAGTTGCATGTTTTCTAACATCTCCAAATTTCAAGGAGAAATAAACGCCACACAAACAGCAATCCTGGGATTTGTAAACATGACTGAATGGCAGGGATTGGATGCATATAATTACTACTAAGAAAATGCCTTTGCCATCTGAGATGGAAAGACCTAAAGTTTAAAACTTTTTATCCATTGAAAGCTGTGCCATATCCTAAATCAGAACTTAAGTTCTACCTACATTTCAGTAATATAATACTGAAGTAGTTATTTTAATGTCTAGGCCCAAACACTTTTTTCAACCAAAATAAATTTATTTAACTTTCATATAAAGTTTTTATTTTCACTTGGTCCAGAAGAGTTAAAAAAGTGCTTAACCTGGACTAGTTTGCTGCTTAAGAAATTACTAGATTAAATGTTTGCTAAATTTTTTTTTAATCTTTGGACAGAATAAAGAAACATATTGTACATGGTGTTTTATTGTATGCAAAATTGACATGAGATTATTTTTTTGTTATCCATGAATTAAAGCCATAGTAGAAATTAGTCACTTAACAGTACATGCCATACAGTCTGGATACAGCATCTGCATGAACTTGTTCAATCATGTAATTTCCACCTCAATCATCAAAATATATTTGAATACCTTAGTCCATTAGAATGAAATTTTATTTTCATTTAATCATTCAAGAGCAATTCCAATGTAACTGACACTTTATTAACCAAGAACTGAAAAGTGTATTCTCTTATGATTAATACTAGTAAGATAAAAAAGAACGTATCACTGACAATTTTCAGATATTTCTTCACTTTGGCAATATTTTTGAATTTTAAGTAAAGCAATCAAATACAATGGCAATAAAAATTACTAGCAAAGAATCTAAAACATTGATCTAAATGTTAACAAATGCAGGTTCTGTCCAGTTTGTTAAATTACTACCTGGAATATTCATCATGAAGGCATGAGGACTGGATTACTGGATTCAAATAGGTAGTTATTGTGCCCGTATAACCTCTTTGCATATGTGATTGAAAACATTCTTTTTCTTGTTGCATTCTGACATCATTGACATCTAACAGCAAAATAAATAAATGCTACCGTAACTTTTAATTTCAACTGCTGGATAAGTGATGGACAGGTGATTCAATGAATCGTAACTAGACTATAATTCAGAATTATTTTACCAGTCACAGAAGAAATTTTTTTTTTACATTGTTTGCCTTGAACTTCTTTACAATCTTGTAGCATGTTGTTTGTTCAAGGAAGGGTGGTATCCCTTTGCTTTGTTAGTAAGTCTGGGAGGATCACAATACTGATAAAAGTGCTCACTAGAACATATATATGATCCTTAATAAAATACAGCAGGATGGAGCAATTTTGCAATAAAATACAGCAGGATAGAAAAATTTGCTTATTACATTGTATAAGAGATTTCTTTATAACTGTAGAAGCTCACATATTTCATTTTCCAGCTCCTCAAGTACAAATACACTTTCCTTCATTTCTCTCCTACTGTGACATCTGACAGACTCATGCTGTGATCCAACATCACTAATAACTTCTTCCCTCCAGATATTTCTCCTAGGTTACTTCACTTCTATGCATATGTTTCCATAGCTTCTTTCTGCTCTAACAAACTTACAATCATCCACTTGTTTTAAATTTCAGTTTCCAATATTCAAATTATTTTTACCATTTTAGCCCTCTCCCTAAAACCTAGACTTTTTTTTTCTTTTTTCTTTCCCCTTAAAAAGTCCCACACCTATTTTTTCCTCTAATATCTCAATTTCATCTCCTCCCTATGGTTTTCCCTAAAGATTCAGACCTCTGCTTCTTTACATGTGCACTTCTCATGACTTTTTTTTTTAATTAATTTTTTTCTTTATTAAGGAATAGAGACTTTTTTTCTTTCACTCCACAGACTTTTAGAAATTTTAAGGAAAGACCTAAGCTAGAAAGGCAGATTCTGTCAAAAGAGGAAAGAAAGTGAAACTCTTTACAAAAGAGTGTCAAAAATAAACCAAAAACAAAGAAAAATCCCCAAATATTTACTGTACTGAACTACCGAGAATTTGTCATAGTTTAGTGTAGTTAAGCACCACACAGCCACTCACTCACTCCCCATCTGGAGGGAGAGAATTTGAAGGGAAAAAGCAAGAAAACTCATGGGTTGAGATAAAGATAGTTTAATAGGGAAAGCAAAAGTTGTGCACACAAGCAAAGTAAAACAAGGAATTAACTCAATACCTCCCACAGGCAGGCAGGTGTTCTGCCATCCCCAGGAAAACAGGGTTCCACCATGCAGAACAGTTACTTGGAAAAACAAAGACCATTTCTTTGAATACTACCCTTTCCTTTTTTTTTTTCCGTAGCTGTATATGCTGAAATTGATGTCATATGGTCTGGAGTGTCCCTTGGGTAAGTTGGAGTCAGCTGAGCCAGCTGTGACCCCTCCCAAAGTCTGATGTACTCACAGCCTGCTCACTGGTGGGTGGGATAAGAGGCAGAAAAGACCTTAACTCAAATAAAGAGTTTAGTTACTGCTCAGCAGTACCTAAAGAATCCCTGTGTAATCAACAGCTTTCAGAATAAATAAAAAATATGGCCCCATGCTATAAATTAGGTATATCCCAGCCAAAGCCAGCACAAGAACTTAGAATCTTTCTGTTCCTTGGTCCTGTTCTCTTTATGGCCATAAACATTTACTGACTTAGAAGAGGAAAAATATCCAACTTCTTTTCCTGCATTTGGATCCATAGTCTAATGTAGGATAATTCTCACCAATTCAATCGTTTTGTTTATTTAGTTTTCACAAGGAAAAGAAATTATTAAAATTACACCAAGAATATACATACTGACAAATTCTAAGTAGCAAATATTTTTAAAAATAATTTCACCAATAAGAATCCAACCGACAAATAAAACCTCAGAAGTGCTTTGTCTCATGCGGTAATGGAGATGAAACCAAGAAATTATATTTTTTTCCCTCAGACACCCTGAAAAGTAGCCAGCTGTTATAAGCAAGTTTTTTTCAGGATCTACAGATGTTCATCAGAGATTTAGGCATTGTTCTAGGTAAAGCAAAAAAATGAGTTGGAGTTTCTGGCGCTGTTGAATTCTATAGCAGCCATATAATTGCTGGGAGTGTGTTTCTGGCAGGAAGTTGCTCATGTTGGGAAAAGGGAGATGCCAGAGCTGAAAGAAGGACCCACACAGTTTTTGCCTGGCTCAGTGGAGAGGATCTGGGACCATGCTGCTGCTGCCACACTGGAGAGCAGCAGTGGGGCCTGAGCCCTGCTGGACAGCACTTCACCACATTATTCAGACATTATTCAGATAAACTGGCTTCCAGGTTTTGGCTTATTCCTGCTTCCTGTTGTATTTGGACAGGCAGGGGAAAGTTGCTGAAGCTTCTCTTTTGCCTTATTGCCTTTGTTGGAGACCACACTGAGTGCTGCCTGGGGAGCATTCAGTGGTGAAGACCCTTTTGTGGATAAAATACCCTTTTCTCTCTTCTGTACAATGTTACTCCTATTTATAATCTCTCCTAGTGTCCCTCCATTACTGGAAGGGGTGGGGGAAAGGGAACATCATGAGTGGCCTTAATTTTCCAGATAGGTTTTAAACCACCACAGGCATTTACTGTTTTCTGTTTTCCATCATTGGACTTGCATCACCTTTCTCTTTTCAATGGATTTATGAAAACAACTAACCCTTAATTACAGAGCCTGAATCACAGGTGAAACAACAGTTCACCTGACACCTACAGTGAGGCTAAATGAAATAAGATATTAATACAATATTTTTGTTTGTTTTTCATATGCAAGCCTTTGAAAAGATGAGCAACAGAAGAAATACAAGGTGATTACATTCACTGGGACTTTTGTGTGTATGCCACATTGTGGATTCTGCATCCAAAAATTCCTTTGAAATATTTCAACCAAAAAAAAAAAAAAAAAAAAGGAACAGGCACCTGATTAAGAGCAAGTATGCTGCCTTATCAAGCACCACAATTTATTTAATTGCATTTTATGTTTACTGCCAACGCATTACTGCTTATCTGTATTCAGGACTGCCTTTCACAGTGTGTTGAACAGAAAAATCTAACCAGAGATGGAACAGTAAGCAAGTGAAAAATGTTTTTCAGTCTGTTCTAGATACAACTCTTTCCCTCCTCCCATTCATAATAATCATATTTCACTAATATTTTTACAACAGTTGAAAATAAATTCTTGAAGAATAAAAATTATTGCTACTTTATAGCACCATGCATATGCATAGTACTTAGATGGCATTAAAATGTTGAGAAACTCAAGGACAGCTAATCAAGTGTTATGATGTCATTCATAGATACAGGTCTGCTGACATTCAGCAGGCTAGTCATGGGAAAAATATATGTGGAATTTGGTGCCATGGTAAGATGTAGAATTGCTGAAGTTCAATGTGGAAGGACATCAGCTGACGTAGAGAAACTACTAAACCTTACATACTTTAATTTACACTTCCAGGTTCATAAATTTTTTATTTTAATTTCATGAAATTGGCTGTGATTCTGAAAGACCCTAAATTTGGCAAAGACACGTATGTCACCTTATGTATCTTTGCCTATCAAAGATATATAATATTCCACTGCACTTCTTGCCTCTGTACTTGGCACATTAAAAAAGATCTGCATGCAAGGAAGACCTAAAATCACAGATTTTTTTTTTTTTAAGAAAAAACAGAGTTTCTATTCATAGTGGATGTAAAGAAATCCTGTAAAGGCATGAAATGAGCTGTTATCGTTGCAGCTGCTGTCAAAACTTGAAAACCCTGGAATCACTACATAATTTTACTGTTTGTAGGAATTGTGGTTTGGTTTACATCTAAGAAATGAAGATATGTAATGAACTTCACAGAACCTAAGAACTTCTTATTTAGATTCAAGTCTTCTCTGAGTTTATTGGGGGGCATGCTTCTTCCTCATGATGAGGCTGAGGGAGCCAGGCACAGGAAGCCTTCCCACCTGAGGGTACCACTTCTGTCCCCAAAAAACAGAAAGCTAAAATATCAAGTTGAATTGACTGTGCATCTGAACAGGTTTCTATGGGAACTGAAGAACCACAGTAGAAAAAAAAAACAAAGAAAACAGCATCTGTCAGAGTGAGATGAGTTAATGAGGCAACTGCTGTGACCATGTAGAGATTTAGCCCAGGGACAGAGAGTCCAAGAAGGATCAGGGAGGGGAGAAATTCTTAGGAGACATCCATGTTCAAATAATCATTGCCAAGAAGTCATAAAATATGCTAGGGCATGAAAATAAATTACTGCAATTACTGAAATTGTGGAAAGTAGAGGCTGAACAGAAAAACTGTTTGCTTAAAGAAGAGATTAATTACAAGTTAGGATGCACAGTCTGTGTACAATCCAGGTTAGGGTGAGGATGGGAAGGGAAGCAGAACTCAAATAGAGTAAAAATAACCAATTCAGAAGTATTGTGTAGTGAACTAATGGGAAGATGTACAATATGAAGAATGAATTACTCAAAAGACATGAATTGCAAAGAAGACGAGAGTATTTCATTAGCTATTGTATGTATTTTTTTATTAAGACTGTCTTGCTGGCAGTCGTAGACTGGATCACTGAAGAAAAAATATCTAAGGACTAAAAAAGATATTTACCAATATTTAAAATGAGTGAAAAAGCATTCAGAAAGAATAGGTTTTTTCCCCAAAACCAGGGAAAAATCAACAGAATCTTTATTTTTAAAAATTTCATATATCTGGAAAACTTCTTAACTACTCCTAAATATCAGCATTTTCAAATATGACCTTGCATATATCTAGCTAAAAATTTGTCTCCTAGAGTAATTCCCTTTGCTATTCTGAGCCTCAGCTTTTGTTTAGAGACAAAATCAGTCAATCAGTCAAATTGTAAAAACAATTGTCAAAATCAGTCAAAAAAAAAAACAGTCAATGAAAGGCATTGACCCAATGAAATTGGGCTTTATACCAAAAAAAGAAAGTGGATTTATCTCACCAGTGACAGCTGTTAACAGCAAAGGGAACAATCAACAAAAGTCACCACAAGATTTCAAAAGAAATAAATAAGTCACATCATATCACTGGAGAGGGAAAGGCTAAGAGAATTTGGTTTGTACAGCCTGGAAAAGAGAAGTCTTCAGGGTGACCTAATAGTAGCCTTCCAGTAACTGGAGGGAGCCTACAAGGAAGATGGGACTTTTTGCAAGGGCAAGTTGTCGCAGGACAAGAGAAATTATTTCAAAAGGAAGGAGGGCAGGTTTTGATTAGATATAAGATTAGATATTTCCTAAATCTAAAAAAAATAAATAGATTTTTTAAAAATCTAGTTCTTTACTGTGAAGGCGATGAGAAACTGGAACACATTGCCTAGGGAAGCTGTGGATGACCCATTCCTAAATATGTTCAAGACCAGGCAGTCTGTAGCTCTGAGCAATCTGTACTAGTGAAAACTGCCCCAGTCCATGGCAGAGGGATTGGGACTAGATGATTTTAACATCTCTACTAGCCCAAACCATTCTAGGATTATATAAGTTTTAGGGTCCCTTTCAGCCCAAACCAATCTGATTATATTATTCTATAAAGATTTAGCATTCTAGACTAGCCTGTGTGAAGAAGAATGATTTCTGCATGAATATGTTTACTCTTTCATTAGCCTTCCCTCATCAGAATGCAAGAATTTGTTTTCCTTTTAACACCAATGCATCTTTGCAGACATTATTCCTGCAGCACAGGAAAACAGTTGTCAATGTATAAGAATGATACACTACATCATCAGATATTTAAACCAGAAAAGACTTTTCTGTTTCTTCTCTTCTCTCTAGATTGTAAACAGATAAGTAAAATAAAAGCTTGCCACTATTCCTTTACTACACAAATCTCACAGATATCTGATACTTGTGACGTTTTCCCAACATGATAGAGCCTTTTCTGTTGTCTTCTTTTTTCCTGTGTTACTACTTTAACTTCAATGCACCTGCCACTTTTATTGAACAAGAATAGAGGGAAGGGGAAGATTCTTTCTGAGGTGGTAGTCAGGAGTTATGATACAGCTGTTAACTCAAGGAAAGTGTTATTGAAAGAGCGCTATATGACCAGTAGTAATTACACGACAAAGTTATTCTGTCGATGATGATGGGCTTTATCCATTGCTCTAAGGTTAATTACACTGCCTCTGATGAAATGTAAAAAAAAATTCTAAAGAACACGTTGCTAGCAAACAACTCAAAATCTATTTCTTCTGCTGAAATGTCAATAACCTTTCAGGACTTGCATTATTTTTACAGAAACAGGCTTGGCATCGCTTTTGAAGGAAGTGATGCTTGATATGTCAATCAAACTATCCTCTGTTATTGTGTATTTAAAAAAAAAAAAAAAAAAAGTAAAAAAATTATAAGGTAGTTGTGGTTTCTGCATTCTAATTCAGTCAAACTTGTTATGAAATGGAAGGGAAAAACGTTGAAAGTTTCCATAAGGTTTTTTGCTGTATATTCCAGGATATCTCTTAAAATAACAGTTCTAAATCTGAAAAGAAAGTGACATTTCTAGCATGAGAAAAAGAAAAGGAGAAACAATCTGGCAGAGACCTGACTTTTGAAAAAGGAAATAATTGCAACTGTGCTAGTGAAATAAAAATGGGATATTCATATTAAAACTTGTGTCTAACCATTTCTTTGCAATAAAATATAGGTCATTTAGCAAAAGAACTTCTACAATGGAATAAAACTCCATACATTGGATGAAAGCAAATGGATTGCCAGTTTAGTAATGGGATTTGGAGTTCATGGGTTATGAGATCATGAGTTCAGATTGAGTCCAATTTAAAATTGGCCAAGTACACATCTTTTTTAACTTGCATGCAAAATTACATAACGTCATATCACTTTCTACTGGAGATTATAATTTTAAAAAACTACACACACACACACACACACACACACATACACAAAATAAACCCCAAACCAACCAAAACCACATACCCCAAACCTGATATACTGTAGATGTCTAACTCAAAGACTTATGCAATATATATTGAAAAAACAATCTTCTGGAAGACTCCATGGTCTAGCTATACTGTAATTCTCATTTCGTTTTGAAAAGATCAGCTTTTAAAAAAAAAATTGTAGACATTATTGCTTTAGAGACAGTGTTGCATCAATTCTTCACCATCTGATTACCAGCATTTCGATGATGATGATGATTCAGCGCATTAGCCACTGTTGGATTTAAGTCCATAGCTGTTGAAATGAGATAAGCAAGACAGGAATATGTCAGATGACTGCAAGGAGGTTAAAAAAATCCAAACTTTGTCCAGGTATTGATCAAAACAGAAGTTGATGATTACACAGATTTTAATTCCTATTTTTGAAAAGTAAGGTGATTTTTAATATAGAAAGGGAAGAGTGAAATCCAAGTATTACACTGTATTAAAAATTCACTGGAATCAAGCTGTGAAGCAATTAATATTTTGGAGTTGCCTGTCTTTATCTGTTGGTTATGATAGGGCCCAAAGACATCACGTCTGTTTTAGGCTCTTAGAAATTTTCCTGGAAAAAGTGAAAAGGTCTTATGTACAATTTTAGAGTCTAGATCTCAAGTGCAAGCAATCAGCAGCATTATTTTCAATAATAACTATGTTTTTATTATACAAATTAGGTACTGAATAGATTGCTTTCTCAAAGACCTTTTAACATTTAACATTAAGTCTGCTAGGTAAACAGCGATACAGCCACCGCAAAATTACAGAGGTTTGAATGTTTTGTGAGATTCTGGTTAACTTGAGCCTTTGTATGTGGAGCCTTTACATGCTCAGAAGGAAAATGCACCTTAAATTATCAATGCAATTTTCACTCAATCTGTCAGTTGTGGATCTTTTTTTCTTTAATAAGTTGTCTAAAGTATCTTGCAGGCTGTGTTATTCCCCTTTGATGTTGCTTCAAGTGAGGAAGATTAAAGTCTAGCTTGAATTTATCACCAATGACATTTCTGTGACTTTGGTCCCTCAATCCTTTATGATGGAAAATGTCAGAACAAAGTCATCACAAATTATGTAATGTCACTCCACCTAAGCCACAGTGCCAAATAAGCTGATGAAGCACACTGTTATGGAGTCTATATCCTTCCATACTGCACATTTATAGCTACATGCCTTTGATTTATAATTCTCCTGAGGTGGTGAAATTCAGAAGCACCAAACCACTTTGGACTGATCATTCTATATCCTGACTGATATCTTGATCCTTTAATATAGCGGATAACCTCAGTTTCTGAAGCGTAATTCCCTTCTTTGGTCTTTCAGGATTCATTAAGTAAGTTGTAGAAACAGGGAGGAATTAAGGAATAAGTGTTCTCTGCAAAATTTGTAAGGATGCAGTTAAAATTTTAGTTGCCACTTATGATAGTCAACAGAGGGCACTTTGTCATCCAAATGGTGAAGAAGGCAGACAAATTTCTACATTCAGTTTTAAATCAATAGAGAGACAGCTGTAGATAAATGCCTGTTATCAGAGAGGTACAATAATAATTTTCCACTAACAACATTGCATATTCAATCTAATGCCATAACCTAACTCTCTGCTCAACTCCTCATCAAAGAAGCCCATGTTTTCTCTGAGTTTTTCAACTTTTGTATCTAAATGAGTTATGGAGAATGTATACTTTTCTGCTGTATTTCTAAACATTATTGGAAGTAGTTCTCTGAGAGCAGCAGCATGGCAGTAGTTTTCTAGAGATGCAATATGGCAGTATGCCACAATACACCACTGGAAGAAGGCTCTGGGGCACAAATCAACTTGGGGTAGACCAGAAAAAAAACAGAAGTAAAGGTTAAGATGCTTGTGTGTGTGGACATAACTAAGGGAGAGATTATTAGAGGCTACTGGAAATTAAAAAAAAATGGCAACGTGGGAGTTCCCCTGGCATTCTTGTTGCCTTGGAATGATTTATTACAGATTTATACAAATGCTCATACATTGCTCCTGATTCTTTAAGCTATCATAAAGGAAGAATATTGGGTGCTTTTCCAGCAAAAATATGGAATCAGCAACAGAAGGAGAATATGAAAAGAGAGTTTGGCAGAGAAAATTTTGTAAGTCATTATTCATTTCCTCTTTTTCATGAAACAAACTACCTATCAGAGCTGCCAATATAAAGAAAAACCTTCTGGGGACAGGGAGAACTTCTATTTCAAAATGAGCAATCAAATTATCAGAGTGTCTCCACTGTAAAGCTTTAGTGGATGACTAACTGCAGCCTTCTGCTCATTACTTCTCTCAAAAGATGAATTGAGGTCCTTTGTATTTTCTGGTAACTGAAGTTTCCGTTTTGCCTTTTCTATTTTTAAAAAGTAGTTACAGATGAAGAGAAAATGTGCTGTAGTAATAGAACCACATCAGGAAATATCCTCCTCAGCTGCTGTTCAGAAACATTTGAAATGCCTTCTAATAGAATGCTGCTTGTCCCATAACATTTGTAAGTGACTGTGCTTCAAATGCAAATTTCTTCATTACATTGAATTGCATTAAATTTTATAAGTGCTCTCTGCACACATCCCCTAAAAACAATTTGCTGAGAAAATAAGATGCTGTGGTACGATGATACGCATCCATTAGATAATACCTGAAAATAGCTTTATAAACATATTTCATTTTAGTTGCTACTTAATGATTCTGTTTTAGTGGGTAGCTTATGGATTCAGCCATTCCAGTGCAATGAACTAGAATCATCTTCAGAGCTAGAAACTTTATTAGTTTGATTATTATGCCAAATATGATGAGAACATGTAGATTTATAAAACCAGAAAAAAGTTACAGTCCATTGACTATGCCCTTTTTCAGCCTTTAAAAGCATTAATCAGGACATCTCCGCACTGTTAATAGCAGTGCTCTTCCCACAAAGTACCTTACTAATATTTGTGGTAGCAGATAATAGTATGCAGATACTTTCTGACAATATTCAGGTTCTAACTGTGGGATATGACAACAAAATTCAGACTGCAAGCACTCATGGTCATTAAAGATTCCTTTACGACCTACTCAAAAAACAGAGGTGTTAGAATGGGTTATAAAAATCATAATACCCCTAATTACATTGTAGTTGTCTAAATTCACTAGAAATGCAAATAAAGTTGCCTTCATAGATTGCTTAGAACTACTGTGCATTTCTGCTCATGCCAGCAACTAAACAGCACCTCACACACAACTTTACGTAAGGCTACTTATGAGTAGGTGATAAATTAAGGTTTAACATATAATTAATATAATTAAGGTATAATTATTAATTATTAAGAAAATATTAAGGTGAGAAATGCATTATTAAATTCAATTCTAGGCTTCATTTTTTTTTCTTAGACAAGCCTCTACAACTAGATTGCCTTGGAATTCAAACCTAATTTCCAGTTCAACTAGTCAACCATTATATGTATACAAGAAAAGATGGATAACCATTGCAACTTGGACTGCTTGGCAGAGATTTTGGTAATCCAATAATAAGAAAAATGATATGGGATTAAAATCACAGTTTGACCAAAAATACTACAATGGCAGACTATTCTCCTCTGTTTGCCGAAATCTTCCTTTAATTTGTTTACATGAACTGACCAATCACACTCTTTTTTCTGTTGCAAAAAGGTTTTAGGAGTCCTCAGTATTTGTCCTCAAAAGCATATTTTTGTTCAATTAAAAATAAACTACAAAAATTAATCACTCAAACCATCAACGTATTATATTGCTACGAAAATAATGACAAAATCCCCCATTCTTTAATCTTCTAATTGTGCAGACTTTGGGGAGCTGGAGTATTTTTGCAATTACAGCAGTGGTATTTCTACAAGACTTCGAGTACCCATCTCGTACCCACACATTATCCAGTGTGATAATGGACAAAGATGTCATTTCTTTCAGAGCTGCAAGACAACAGGCCTTTCTTAATTCCACACTCACTGTCTTCCAGAATGCGCTTTCCTCGCCCTCCTCCTGTGCCCTAATTCCTAGTTCTCCTTGTTCAGTGGCCAAATCCCTGAAAGCACTGTGAAACAGGCAATAGAACTGAAGTTGAGCCAGAAACTGCAAAGAAACAGTACTATTGCACAGTAGCTGTTTACATTGGTTTCCATATGGACTTTCTTATGCCTAGGCACCTGACTTGTTTCCATGCAGTGCAGCAACTCCTGTGAACCTACTAATGCAATTTTTGCTCATGCAGTCTTCTGGAACTGACTCATTTTCCCATGTGTGCACAATAAAAAACATTTTAGATCCCTTTTCTTAGGAAAAAAGCCCCCATGATTCAAATAAAAATAATGTTTTGTATACTGACTGACTCAGTATATATTGTAAAATAGACTTCTTTCATATGCAAATGTTTTATCTAGTTACCTTGAGACATAATGCCTTAAAATAATTGAATAAAGCCCTGGTTGCTGGGGAGCAATCACTCTGCTTCAGAGTGAGTGGCAATTTCTCAAATACCAAGAGAAAAGCTGCAACAGATAGCACATGATAAACAGGTAGAAGTAAGAAACTGTTAAGAGGAGAGATCTCCTGGATGAGGGTTTATATTTTTGTGATAGACAGATGAGAGGTAATGCCTTTTTTGAGGCACTAAAATATTGTCAATATGAATGTAGGCTAAAGTATTGCTCTTTGATGCCATAGAAATAAAGAATTATGAAGTGGATGCTGTCAAAACCTGCAATTACTCCATGCCTTGAACTACTCAGATATACTGTGCTATGTACAGAAAAATGGTGAATATTTAATTGTTTAAATATTTTTTTAATAATTTTTCAAATACATTTTTTTAAAATCAAAGTTTAGTAATTCAACAATCCCAAAGAAATCTTTATACTATTTTAAAGTAGAAATAGACTGTACACCATTATACAGCGATACATACCTATGTTGAGCATTTACCCTATACCAGTAGCAGGGATATCTGTTGAACATTTGAGTGTTTCTTGGCATACACCTGGGTATTCTAAAATCCTTCTTGATTTACCCTCAGGGTCAGATAATAATTCTGACAGAAAAGAGATCAAAGACGTGGTTGCAGTGACATGGAGGTTGCACGTTTCACACCAGTAAACAATAGACATAACTCTTCTTTTTATCTTTTTTTTTTTAGGTTAGTGCTTGTTTGTATAAGACAAAGAACATATAATATAGGACAGCATATAAAAATAGTCTTTAAAGAGAACCCTTGCTGAACAAAATTACAGGTATTATGTTATTTACAATTCTGAGTTTCCCCTCACCCCATATAGAAATCTTACCCGAGAAGAAAATTTTACTGGTCAAGCTGAGAATCCATGAACATTTAATTTTGTTTTTACAACTTGCTAATTTTCATCGCATTTTAGAGGGACAATACAAGGTACTGTTAGCAACAAATCTTTTACTTTTCACATCATTTTTGACAACATGCTTTTTGGTAACTGTAGTTATGGAGCCCTTATGGTTTTAGAGAAAAAGCTGGAAAAACAGAGAACACTTTATTAAAAACTAACTTTGAGAAAAGGCAGTTTCACCTGTGGAGACAACACAAAAAGTGAGCACTGAATGATGTAAAGATATTACGTAAATGCTTAGTTCCCTGAAAACTGTTAAGCATTTCTCAGAACACTTTTGTGGTTCTTTTTGTCTGCCCTCTAAAAAGTGGTCTGTAATTTTTCTTGAATACAATAATTTTGCACAAAAGTCTGTCAATATTTCAAAACACATTCTTCAGACTCCTCACAGTTATTCTTGGGGAGCCTGTAAACAACATCAATAGCTTCCTGTACCATCACAAAGATCCAGAGTTTAGCGACTACAGGAACTGTGGGTTTGGTTATTAGCTGAGAATGGAAAAATTATACACAAGTACAAAGGAGTTTGTATGGGATATTACTGCACAAAATGGTGGCAAGTGTAGCAATCAATATCCATTCCAACAATATTTCAGTCATGATGCATTTCTGCAGCTAAAGAGATTCTAGAAAATATGTTCCCTGGCTGCCTTGTTTAAAAAGCTGATGTGAATATTTTGTCTAATTCAAAGAGCATTGCAAACTATATGATTGAATTTTCATTACGGTGAGTGGAATGAATATTGCGGAATACTGATTTTGAAATGCTGGCAATGTATTACTTAAATTATCAGTGTCATTTCACTTTCACAAATAATCTATAAAGACAATGTCACTGAAGTCTCACAAAAAGATAAATTTTAATTTTGAGTTTTATTCTCCTTTCAGAAAAAAAAAGAAAAAAAAAAAGCAGCAGAAGAATGTTCTGTATGCCAACCTTTGCCTCACTTACTGTCTTTCCCTCACACACCCATTACTTTATTCAGATAAACCTAGTTATGCACAAGTGGCAAGCAAAGGAGTAAATATATAGTGCATTTTCATTTAATAAAAAGAACATTGACATTGCTTAAGAAATTAAGTACTTTTTTCTCCCCATTATATGCAAATATATGTTTAGAATAGAGAAACTCCTAAAATTCAGAATTTTGTTATGTCAAAGATGAGCAAATTGAGAAGCAATAACTGAAGGCTCCAAAGCAGTTGTTTCACCCTGTTTCACCCTGTCATTTTCTGGAATGCAGTTGCAAAAAAAAGTGATTCATTGGGAGATTGTGATATATGGCTTAAATATCTTTCAAAAAATAATAAGAATCTAAACAGTTTCAGAAAGTGACAGAAAACCAGGATATTCTCTGACTTTTCCTCTGATTATAAATTATATACATATTTCGAAGAAAGATAATCTGTTTCATAAAACAAAGTTTTAGCAGAGGCTTTTAAGATCTTTGTCTACAAAATACTTAATTACTACCTCATTTTCATGGCTTAACATGGATATTGGGATCTACACACTCATGCATATATACACAGCTGGGGTAGTGGAAGAATTTAGTAAGATAATGTTAGTGACTAAACTAGGTAATTTGTCCTGAAAGACCTTCTATTTACTTACATGACTAAAACAAAGCTTGCCAAAACCTGCCATCTAGAGGAAAACATTTACACTCCTGTCCCATTCAGACCAAATCTTTAAGGCTACAAAAATTCTGCTTAACTACTGTAGCTTCTTTGTACTCCATGAAGTTAAATGCATTGTAGTTTCTCTTTAAGATGTAAGTGCCTAATTCTACTTTTTCAGTTTCAATTCCATAAACCTTGCTGTCCTGTGCAACACCTTAGCAGTGAGTGACTAAGGAAATTGGCAGTGTAACATCTCAAGGGAATAAAGTCTGTCAGTCAGATGGGCACTGTAGTTTGAAATAGAGTATTGAAAGAGAGAAAACAAAAATTATAGCTCTATTAGAGGAAAGGCAGTGCTTCAAGCTGGGTAAGGTATTTCCAACTAACAAAGCATATTCAGAAGTAAACAGAGAAGAAAATGCAATACATTAGAAGTATAAAATTAGTTACTTTTTTCAGGAGTCCAAAATAAAGTTGGGAATCTTCAAGTTGCTGTTCTTGTGTGCTGTATCATTTGTTCCAAAGACATGACTATATATATATATATATATACGAGATTTGAAGAGAGAGAGATAAAACAATAAAACAATACCAGGTAAAGCAAGGCATTTCATAAATAGATGTGCTGCTCTCTGAGTACTTTAGTAATTCCTTTTAAGAGAGACAGCATCTCTGGAAGAACTGCAAGCTCCTAGTAGAAGGCAGAATATTTTAGGGAAATAGCTCCATATGCAGTAACTTCTCCAGCCTGTCTCTGGCAAGAGAAAAGAGTAGCTGCCTTAGTGGAAGTAGGTTATAAGCTGTCTCTTGTCTCCATGAGAAGTAAGGCCTGAATCCATTTACATACTGTTTAGTTGATGGTCTCTCAAAGCATCAATTAACTGTCAATTAGCAAAAGAGCAAGTGTTCTAAATAATTCAGAATGCAGCTGCTTGCCTGGAAATTAGCAGTTTATGCAGTGAAAAAATACTTGAAAATTTAAATTATGGCAGTATGACACATTGTTACATAATGCCTCTCATTAAGTCCCAAGAATATGAATACAATGTGTTTGGCATATGTATCACCTTTCAAAAGCTATCAAAGATGAAACTCTTCTCAGTATAGGAATAAATCACTGCAAAATACAGAAATGGCAAGATATTTCTTATTTCAGTGCTTTTAAGCTCAGAATGCTCTCAAAGAAATTTCATCTTGCTAAACTTAAAATGCATTTACCAATAATTAGCTGTAAGATAAAATACTACACTATAAAACACTGGGAAACTAAAGAGACCTGGAAATAGACACCTACCTTGTTTCAGACTCCTATTCTCAGAATACCACAAAAAAAACCTTTACATTAAAGTCTTGATTAGAATTAAGGATACAACTGATAGTGTTGGCTTTGTTTACAGATACAGAGTTTACAGATGACGTAGACTGTTTTTAAATAACATGGTTTGTTTTTTTTTTGTTTGTTTGTTTTTTTTCATTTATTAATGTTATTTACTATACCTGTGATGTAGCTGTGGACCAAAACTCAAAGTCTGGATATCAGACAGCTAAGGTTTTTTGATTAGAAATATTGTGAGAATACATATCAACTGCAAATAATAATACTAAGTTGAGATATTTAGTTTTGGTGTGTTTCAGTTCAAAATGTACTAAATTTGAGCTAAAGATTAGAGAGTGGTCAACAGAAATGGATGAGGGTGTAAGAGCTGTGCAAGAGACCACAGCACTCTAACCTCTGTTTCCACTCTTGCTGCCTGCAGGAAAACTCCAGTTTCAACAGCTGGTGCAACAATGGGTATCAATTCCACCTTTTCCTTCACTGGCTCTGGTCTTCTAGCATATTCTGCTTGTTCCATTGATCTAACTCAATACTGTGTTCTTAATGCAATGTGCACCATTATTTTGGGTTTCCACATATTGATGAGGCAGGTTCCACAATTACCCTTCAGATGACTCCCTTCTGCATGTGGTAATCAACTTCTCCATTTGTCCTCTAAGAAAATGTTAAAGGAAATTCAACAACTATTGACAGATGTTCTGTATTCCATTCAGTTATAACCCACAGCAATACTGCTATACTGCCTATCACATATTTTGCTTCTCTGTTTTTTCATTACTCCAATAATTTTCCAACAACTATACATTTTCATTCTTCATTCTTTACACTACAATTCTCCTTAGGTGTCCCCTTTCTTTTCCATTAAATAATTTTTAAACTTATTACTCTGGTTTCAGATTTCAGCTTCCTCCTCTCTGTGCTCTCACATGTTCTCTTGCAATGTGACACTGTGTTGTTTCATGTGCCTCCAACCTGACACTTTCCTATTTGCCATCTGAAGTTTCTTGTCCCTATTACCTTTCTTTCACTGTAGAAACACTGTTGTTTCTCTCTGTATATGATCTTCATTTACTTTTCTCAGGAAAAAAATATCAGAACTTAGAATATCTCTAGATCTTAGTGTTAGTAAAATTGTCTCATGTCATTATTTGACATATTAACTGCCTTACATGAGAAATTTACTATGGCCATGAATAATTACATGATCAATATATTGTCTTTTCAACTTTTCTGTGTCCTTGTTATGCAATACTTGTTGCAAGGACAAAGGATCTGCAGTTGCCTACTTAATCCAAGGCTAACATTTTGTCAGCATTTAGTTATGCATCTCTACTGTGCTTATTGTTAACTTAAAATAGAAAAGTTTTCCTAAATAGTGGCTCACATGGGGGTCAGAAAAAACATCTTATACAGCCAAAACATCCTGTCATTAGAGAGACAACAAGCTCAGATCTTTTGCACTGCATAATGATAGAATATTGCCTGAACATCTACAATTCCTAGTTCTGAACAAAGAATGAACAAGAATCCTCCTCTTCCAGCAGCAGAAACAAATTCCTCATTATTCAGTTTCTAAGAGGAAGGAACATATTCAGGAGAATCTGTCTGAAAGATCCTAGTTCCTGGTCCTTCATCTCTCTCTCTCTCTGGGGTTCTTCCCTCATTGCATTCATGTTCTCAAATCCTTCTCTTCTCCAGCTGATCAGAAGGGTGTCCCCCCAAACCTCTCTTTTCCAGCCACCATCCATCTTACAACTGTTTTCAACACCTCTCAACAATTCTAGTCCACTCTTTCATCTAATTCTCTTTTCTCCATAGAGGCTTTTGTGTAAAATGTTTTTAAAAATTATTTAATGCTTACTCTGAAGTTCCTGCTCAGAATGTTTCCTCCTTAATCCACAGTCAAACAAATAGAGACCCTTTGATACAGACTATGAAAAGAAATTCACACAGTCACGATCACATGCCAATGTAAGATGTCTGAGTGTTGTCAGCTTGCCTCACATTGGTAGTTGCATCACCCTGCTCCTGAGACAACAGCCTTCTACATGGCAGACTTAGGTTATAGACAAAAAGAAATGTAATGCTCTCTTTCTCCCAGAATATATCTGAGAAATACTAAAATCTATATTTTGAAATTAGCAGCATATCCTTATCCAAATATGTTGGTAAGAAACTGCATGTTAATAGTACTTGCTTTGGTGGCGAGTCAAGTTTTCAGTACTATACACCACAAATTACTTATTGGCAGACAAAAAAAAAAATGTGCATCACTGCTTCTTCATTTTATCAGAGGATTAGGCATGAAAGAAATCTGTCTTCCATGTTTTTTTTCCTCCATGATAATAAATGCAAGTTTTTGCAGAGATTGTGTACCAGCAAAAACAGTCCATCCTACTAAGCCTGAACATCCAAGAAGGGGTGCACCACCCAGCTTTTTCTAAAATATCTGCAACCAAGCTACAAAAGGGCTGAGCAATTGACTGTACACCTGCTCTAAGACCAGGTTTGGACCTGCACACTTCTTCAGAGAGGTCCCAGCTAACAGGAAGCTGGCAGACATTGTCTCTATTTTCAAGAAGGGCAAGAAGAAGGAGCCTGGAAACTACCGGCCTGTCAGTCTCACTTCAACGCTGATAAAGTTATGGAGGAGATTATTCTGTGTGATATTGAAAATACCCAAAAGATAATGCAGTCATTGGTCACAACAAGCATGTGGAAAGGAGGAAAGTCCTGCTTATCAAACTTGATTTCATTTTATGGCAAAGTAACCCACCTAGCTGACCAAGGGAAGCTAGCTGAAGTAATCTTCTTGGATTGCAGTGAAGCTTTCAATACCATCTCACAGTATCCTTCCAGACACAGTGCCCAGCACACAGCTGGATAAATACACTGTGTGATGGGTGAGCAACTGGCTCATGGGTTGGACAAAAAGGCTTGTAGTGAATGGGGTGGCATCAGACACCAGACTGATGGCATCCATCCTCAGTCCTGTGCTCTCCAACATCTTCAAAAATATCTTGGACACAGGACTGAAAGGGATACTAATCAAGTTCAGAGATAATAAAAAAACTGGGAGGAAATGTTGACTCCCTTGAAAGCAGTGAGGGCCTGCAGAGAGGCCTTGATAAATTAGAGGGCTGGACAATCACCAACTGTATAAATCACAAGGGAAAGTGCCAGATTCTGCACCTGGAGTGGAACAACCTAGGAGACTGAGGAACAAGAGGCTGGAGACCACACTGCAGAAAGGGATTTGGGGGTCCTGGTCCATGGCAAGTTGACCATGAGCCAGCAGTGCCCTGGCAGCCAGGAGAGCCAACCCTGTCCTGGGGCCATCAGGCACAGCATCACAGCCAGGCAAGGGAGGGGATTGTCCTGCTCTGCTCTGCTCTGAGCTGGGGCAGCCTCACCTCCAGTGCTGGGGGCTGCTTTGGGTGCTGCAATGGAAGAAAGACATTGAGCTCTTAGAGAGCATCCAAAGGAGGGAAATTATTATGGTGAAGGGCCTTGAGGGGAAGCCTGATGAAATGAAGCTGAGGTCACTTGGTCTCTTCAGCCAGAACAAGAGGAGACTGAGGGGAGATCCCATTGCAATCTACAACATCCTTGTGAGGAGAAGGAGAGGGGCAGATACTGATCTCTTCACCTGGCAACCAGTGACAGGACCTGAGAGAATGGCCTGACATTGTGTTGGGGGAAGTCTAGGTTGGATATTAGAAGAGGTTTCTTCACCCAGAGGGTGTTTGGGCACTGGAACAGGCTCTCCAGGGAAGTGGTCACAGCACCAAGACTGACAGAGCTCAAGAAGCTTTTGGACAATGCTCTCAGGCACATGGTGTGACTCCTGGGGATGTTGCTGTGCAGGGCCAGGAGTTGGACTCAATAATCCTTGTGGGTCCTATCCAACTCAGTGTATTCTGTGATTATGTGATTCTGCTACAAGAGTCAAAAGAATCAGTAGTGTGGATAACGACAGACATGAAAAGAACACAGCCTTGTTTTCTTTTTCTTTTTTTTTTATCTCTCAAAAAGTTTTTATTATCTTCAGCTGAAAATATTTGATAAAGGCAGATACAATTTCAGACCTTGAATCCAGATGTGGATGATTGGTGCTAATTTTTATAGATGTTGCAAATTCAAATTAGTTTTGAGATGATGTCTGGCCCCAAACATGAGTTTTGTTACATGTAACAGATTCTACTAATCTTCAAGGCAAGTAATTGAGAATCTTTTAGCCCTAGCTATGAAACATATTACTCAGTCTGACAGGCAAGCAACTATATAGGTAAATAAGTCTCTCTAGATTAATGCTTTCAAATGTGTAAGTTTTGACAGATGCTGGAAGAAAAATCTAGATATATCACATCCTCTGGGAAAATCCAACAATTAAGTGGACTGTTAAAAACTCCACTGGGTGCATTGGGTAGTAGGACCTTCAAACACTGGGATACACATTTAGAAAAGGCCACTTGGTTAGTCAACACTAGAGAATCTGTCAACTGGGCTGGCACTGCCCAATCAAAACCTAGGGGGTCAGGTTCCTCTAATACATACTAAAATATAGGCTGGGGAAACCAGTCTGGATCATTCCTGCCTCAGGCAGAGGCAGATCCATCTGTGGGATTGCTTTTGCTCAAGGGCCTGGGTGCACTTGGTGAATAGTGCAGGAGTCTGGTGTGTACATCTAGGGAATTTGATTCTGGGTAAGATGAGACAATAAATTAAGTTGTACATTGTTAATTGTTTTATAGCACTATATATCATTAGTTGCATTACTTTCATATGTCATATTAAGAGTATTACAGTAAAAACTAACCCAGATTAATGAAGAACAAATGTGATGGAGCTGGACAAGTGCAACAGTGATGCAATCAAAACTGACCTTAGCTTGCAACAATCCAACATCACAGGCTATCTGTACTGCCCTGAAATTTTATGACTGATGAAGCCCAAAGTCATGGACTAAATGAACTCAACAGACTTTAGCTGCATAATGCATAGACTAAAGGAAGAATATTGTGTGTATATATGAAAAAACTGGAAAGATGATGATCAGCAACTGGGATGTAGAGAAAGAATGGGATGTGAACATGATACAGATGGTATAATAAGGAATGGATGCTGTTCTGGTTTCAACTGGGATAAAGTTATTTTTCTTCCTGTATCTGGTACAGTGTTGTATTTTGGATTAGTAGGAGAATAATGTTGCTAAATTGTGCTTACACTATGTTGACATCACTTTTTCTTTCTTCATTCAGTTGGAAAAACAAATGTTTCAAACTTTTAAAACACTTGACAAATTTTAAATTTTCATATATAGCATTAATTGACACCTCTTCAAAATGTTCTAACATAAAATACTTAAATCAAAACACCATCCTGTTCTAATGAATATTAATAGATGACAATTTTGTGAAAAAATAATTTAAAAATCACATTTAAATTAATTAAACTAATTAAACATTTAAAAAACATAAACTTTTCCTTACGAAAATGTAATTTTCATAAGGAGATACATCCTTGTGAATATGAATGTATAACTCATCTACTACTGCATTGCTGAGTAGTTTTAAAATGTACATGATGTTCTATATTACAGTCTTCTGTTCAGTTTGTGATCAAATACCTAACTCATGTTCTAGAGAATGAGCTATAAGAGAGATTGTAAAGAGTTAACAATATGTGTAAAATACTGGCATTTTGAAAACTCTAAAAAACCGATGGTTTTTAATGTCATTTGATCTGTTAGATACAGAGGCTAATTTAAAATTATTTTTCTCTGTCACTTTTACCATAGATACACTACCAGTGATGAAAATGAAAATTCATCTCTAATGAATTCTGTTGAAGTCCAGCTAATGAAGTACATAAGAATTTGCTTTCAGAGATTAACATATTTGATTTTTGAGAATCATAGGAAAACATTTATACGCTAAATAACTTCAAAATTTTTAGTAAAAAAATTACTGCTTTCAAGAAGAAAAAGAATAGTAATACAGGTGAGCTGTAACAAAAAGAAGAAATTAGAGCTTCTTCCTCCCACTGTTCTAATTGAGTTGTTTTTATTTGATCAGTGGGAAGCATATGAATTGGCAGAGGGAAACACAGACATTCCTTATATACTCAATTTTGGGGTAGCAGGGTTTAAACAATAATTCCAGATGCAATGGTATATTTTTTGTATTTCCTTGCTATGCACAAAGCCAAGAATTTTATCAAACATGTAAGTACATAGCAGCCGCTCATGTAAATGATCCTATTTATATATAAAACAATTCCAATAGCACAGCGGAAAAGAACTCAGTATTAATATGTGATTTGCATGGTAACTCCCTGTCGTATTGCATTGTGCAATGATGATCAAAATGTTTGTGTTCCTTTTGCACAGGAAGCAAGAATGACAAGGTGAAGGAAAGGCTGTTTTCTTCTAATTTCAAAATTTTTAATGTGGGTTCATCCTATCCTTTCCTATTTTAGCTCTCTGATCAAGTAGAAGTATTACACATGGGTAGGCAAAGGAGCCTCATCCCAGCTCTTCATCTTGTTCACTGGTCAATTTCCTCCTTTTCCTCATGACAACTCTCCTGTTCTGTGCTTTTCTCATGCTTCTTATCCATTTGTTTGAGAGCATTTTTTGTGCAGGTTACCCAAATATCATGTTATATAAAGGAACATAGGGCATGTCTGGCTTAGAAATGATTATCTAGCATTTTCTATTCCCTACTGAACTATTTGCACTAGCTCTTCGCACAAAGATCCCATGTTCAAGGTTGCTGTATTGATTTTCAAAGCACTGTATGCTTTGAATCTTGACTGTTTGAAAGATCCTTGCTCCCTCTCTTGCAATTTCTTTGCTCCATTGAAAACCAGAATGTAATGGCAAACTTTTTCTGTCATCTGGGGAAAATAGAGTTTTCATGAGAATTAGGCTAAAATTCATAACCCAGAACAAACAGCAGCCCTAACCTAGCCTTTCTTCAAAACAAAATGGGAAGCCTTCATCTTTCAATTCAGATGCAACACCTCATCTTTACACTTTCACTATCAATGCATACTATGTTCAGTGTCTTTTTGCTAGTTAAGGAATGGGGTTTTTGAAAGTGGGAGGGTTTTGTTTGGTTTTGTTTTTCTTTTCTTTGTTTGGGGTTTTTTTTTTTTTTTTTTTTTTTTTTTTTTTTTTTTTTTTTTTTTGGTTTTGTTTTATTGAAGGAGAGGTAGACAATTATGAAATCTGGGCTACTCTCATATTAATAATAAGAATACTGGAAACAGTGCTTTTTGCAAGCTAAAAATTCAATAAAATGTTTTATGTGGAACCTGTGGAACCTTTCTAAAATGCAGTGTTTGATGTACTAAGTAGTCAAGTGCACAAATCAACTTCTCCAGGGAAAGCTGAATGCCTAAATCAATGACAGGATTCCATAGACACATGATACAAGTAGATTTTTCCTCTGGATAGGCATACTGTTTCAGCTTTCCTTAAGTATTGTGGTTCTGAATTCCATTTAAACTTCTTGATCAAATTTGCTGACTGGTGATCAGAACACTGTGAAGCATGGAGATACAAGGAAAGCTGACAGTAGGGATAAGCTGTGTAAAATTTAAGATTAATTACATAACTTCATTTCATGTCGTATAATATGTAGTCTCTGCAAACTGGTCAAATTTCTGTGTAAGTTATAATCAGACTGGAAAAAAGTTCAGCTAAAAGGAGGGCATTAGGTAGTCTTGTAATTATTTGAATATGATGCAGAGTATTTAATGCAGTAGATATATTTCATCCCTAGACAATTTTTAAGTGAATTTTTCATGGATATATTCCCATAATCATAGACTTAACAAGCATAGCAAAATTGAAGATTCAAGAATATAGTAACTTTCATAAGGGGATTAGAGATTTCATAAAAGCTTTTTGTTATAGATAACACCATTGGTTTTTTCCTATTCAAATTATGCTGCATTTGCCTAAAGTGAAACTGTCAGATATTAAAGTAATTATTTTTTCTTATTCAGCAACATTGGCACTCCATAGGCTATGAAACTTGAAGAAAAAGAAAGCGGTGGGGGATAACAACAGAAAATCAAAATGAAGAATGTAAGAAAACAGCTGCTATTACTGGTGGGAAGGTGTTAGTCTTCCACAAGAGATGAGGTCTCAGAGGATGCAATGTAGACAGCAAATTTACATACTGTTTAAATCAGTGTGAACATCTTGTCATACACTCTTTTAAAAAATCTTATCATAATGTTGTCCACATTCTACTTCTGGGACCTCAGTTCAATCATTCATTTAAAACATCCTTAATCAGCTTTTCTTAGTGTTCTACATTCAATTCTACCTCTCTTCAACTGTTCACATTTTTTTCTGATTCAATAGTTATTTTGGTATTTCATAATTTCTTTTCATATAATCATAAAATCATAAAATGTCTGAGATTGAAAGGGACCTTAAAGTTCTTCTAGTTCCAACCTTCCTGCCATGAGATCAGACTTTCCATTAGACAAGGTTGGACAAAACACTGTCCAACCTATCCTTAAACCCTCCCAGACATGGGGCAGCCACAGCTTCTCTGGACAAACTGTTTCAGTGCCTCACCACCCTCAGAGCAAAGAATTTTATCCCAATATCTAATCTAATCTAATCTAATCTAATCTAATCTAATCTAATCTAATCTAATCTAATCCTACTCTCTTTCAGTATTAAGCCATTCCCCTTTGTCACTCTCCTGTCACTACATGCCCTTGTAAGCAGTCTCTCTCTATCTTTCTTGCAGGCTTCTTCAACTATTGGAAGACCACAGTAAGATTACTCCAAGGCCTTGTCTTTCTTTAAATCCATTATTCTGGTTTGGGACAGATTTGGGAGGGATACAAGCATCACAAAGTCACCCTAGGACATCCATATATTTTATAATCTTTGCTTTCCTCAAGTAAAAGGTACCCTCTAAAGAAAGACGTGTGGAGGTAACTGTCACTTTATAAATTCGTCAGTTGAAAGATTTCATTCTTCTGTTCAAAGAAGCAAAAGCTTTAATTTGAAGATTTAATGACTCTGACATGATAATTGCTCTACACAAAATACTTGATTGAGCTACATGTAGGTCAGAGGAGATCTCAAAACTTCAAACGATTGTACTACTATAATACAACAATTATACTAGTACTAATTTCTGTTCCATATTATGCATTTATATCAGGTTGCACATACATAATTCTAGCTGCATATTAGGACATTTTAATCTTCTCTGTCATGAAAGCTTTATTTCCCCTTTCCTCATTTAAACAGCATACTACTGAAATTTTGTTACTGTGATGTAGGAGGTGCAATTGCTGTTCAAGATAACAATCAGGTCAATATCTCCATGGAAATTTGAGATAATGGAGTCTCTTCATAGCAGTACAATTATGTGAGTCAATAGATTTAATAGTCAAACTGCTAGTCCATTGAGACAGTATGCTTTTCATTGGCTTTTCTCCCCACCCCAAACATGGCAAGAAATTTACAACTAGATGTGTATTTGAACTGATTAGTGTCGTTACAGAGCCATGAGCACATGAAGGAATGCATAGAGTGCTACACAAAAAAACTTTTTAGAAGCAATGGACCAAAACTGAACAAAAGTAACAATTTATTTAGTATTTTAAATACCTCAAGATCCCCTCTCAGACAACCAGAGTAAAACTTCCCTAAACTTTACTTTGTTCTTATCTTTGAGAGACTTAATGAAATATGTTGTGATAAAAGTATTGATTAGTTATGGAAGACTGGAAATCACATACTAGAGAGAATATTAAACTGAGTAGAAGTTTTCTTTCAGTCATACACAGAACTCCAAACTACAGTTTTGGAAGATTACATGCAAGAAAGAAAAACAAAGAAACAAACAAAAACAATTTTAAAAGATGAACAGTGACATTATTAGGATTATTCTGAAGAACATTATCATACACTGGAACTGCTACAGCTTCAAGGGGTAATATTGAATCACATTGGTTATGGGAAAGGAAAAGTTATTTTAGCAGAAAAAATATAATTAAGTGATAAAGATGGTTCTAACTGTATTTACCAGCCTGAACTAAGGAGAATTACTAGTCTTAAAAGATAGGCAATGACTGTGATGCCAGTTTGGATTTTGCCTTTTTTTCCCCTTTTATATGTTTTCTATATTCTTCACACATATATTTGTAGTTCTTTAGCCTATTGTATTACTAGCTAGTCTTCCCATTACTTATCCATGGCCTTTCCCTAGGCAGAAAAACAAAACAAATTCCAGAGCTCCAAGCCCCAGGTGGTACAAAGCCCCAGTGCTGTATTGGTTATTCCTGGGAACCAAGAATAAGAACAACTCTTGGAGATCCTTTCTCCTGGACAAAGTACAGCTAGTGCTGAGGGGGCTCCAGAGAAGGGGCTTGACCTGAGCAGGAGTTGAATCACCACTTGTGTTCCTAACTGGTGTTTTTTATTGACTATGGTAATTTCTTAAAACCTATAAATATGTACTCATCCCTGTAGGAGTTGGCTTTTGTGTACATCTTCCCATAACTGCCCCTGAAGGCCTTCATTAAAGATCCTCTTTTATATTATCTCTTCACTAAAATTATCTCGAGTTTCATTTCCAGATTGGGACAAAGGCAACAACTGGTACTACCAAAGAAGTGTTTAGTTAGGAGGTTCCAAGGACCTGAAATGCAGATATATCTGTAGTGATACAGATATATACTGAGCTATCTAAATATTAACCATATTAGCATTCAAAAATGTATCAATTTTAGTAAACTGAAATTTAAAATTCTAGAATTAATCCCTTGTTTACAAAGGGAAGGGAATGGGAAATAATCACAAGTTGTCCTCTTGCCATTGAGTCAAACTGTCCTCCAAAGAAATAGTCATTGGTGATGGTACAGAGAGTGATAAAATGTAATCTTCACAGTTTTTCTATTAGTATTTGATGCATTATTTACCTTGTGTTCTTTTTATGCCAAGACAAGCATACTTAATTTTTTATTCTTGCAAAACCTAAGCATTTTATAATTGGGGAAAAAAAACTAAGACCAGTAACAGCATGCATTCTCTTATCATACTATAATCATTAATTTTCTTCTTTCAAATAAAGCTTAGAAGCTTTGTTTATCCTGCTCACTTGACATTACTAGTTCAATAAAAATAAATTTTATGGAACAACTCTTCACATTTTCACTTCCTTTTTGAAACTTAGAGTAATAATATGTTTCATTCTTTCCTATGTCAAGTTTGGTATCTGATTTTTCGGTCCTGGGATTCAAAAAGAAAGAAACAGGATGGTGGAGAAGAAATAGGATACAAAAAGCTTGAATGAAGAGAAGAAAAATGAGACCAAAAGAGACCTGTGCAATGATACACTTGAATTATTTTATGATACATTTCTGAATATCATAACAAGATTGCAAATACCAAGTTAGCACAGTGTCAAAATGTGTATCTAGTACATGAAGATCTACTGCAGCTATCGCTGTCTGAGTTAGTCTGTAAGCCAAGCCATGTGGTCTGTAATTCCAAAAGAAAAAGAAATGTTTGCTCAAATGTATTTTATCATCACATACCTGCACCTGCTCAGGCTGTTGGAAGTAAGTTGGTCATCTGCTGGAAACAAACACTATGGGTAAGCAACATTTTTTAGTAATCAGTTACTGGAAATTGAGCATGGAAACTTTAGATTTGTCACTACTGCTTCACATACTTGCTCTTCTTGTGGTAAATAGACATATTTCCCAGATCTAAACCATGCCATCCTCACACCATCCCAGTAGATATTTTATACAAAAATAATCATGTCATCAAAATTAAATATATGGATAATTTGAGGCCAGGGAGGCATACAAATGTATGCATATAAAAATGTATATATATTTTATAAGATAAATGGCAATCTAGGGAAAAAAAAAAATATTTGAAAAAATTGTTATAAGATCCAGATTTGCAGTAATAGAAAAGATATCTAGGAATTTCTCTCACAATGGTGAATTCAAAGTATTCATGCTGTTCTGAGCAGACCGATACTTTTTACAAAGCTTAATTAAACTTCAGACCATTCTAATTTTACATGATGGCAAATTTAAATCAAGAAAACTTTACTCAAACCTGACCATCCCTGAAAGATAAATGAGATATTGTAAGATATGAGTTTCCCTAGGTAACTACTTTCCGCATTTCAGTAAAAGGGGGTTGGCTCACGATGGCCAGTAACACAAAAATATTTTTTATTGTTTTTTATATTACTCTCAGTTTATTATTTCAAGAGAAAAAAATTGATCCTAAACATAAAATCAGGTGGTCCTTCCTTCTGTGATAGAAAAAAAGTTGGAATCCATAAATGCAGGTGAAATAACCTAGACAGCAAAATCTGGAAATATTAGCAAAAGCACTTCATTCAACTTGTACTTTTCATATGAGCTAAATTATATGATTTTGAACCTATTCCTAAAAATGAAGTGAATTTTAGAATTAACTTCAGAATAATTTCCAAATTCAGCACTGGCAAATAGAAATAAGAAAAACATAAAATGTAGATTAGTAGAAAAATAAATCCTACAATTTATCTTGAGAGTCTGATTAAGCAAAATGGATCCTCAGTTGTTGTTAAACTTGGAAAGGTTTCAACAGAGAGTGTTCAAGAGGTGGTCTATTGAATATCTGAAACCTCTGTACCATCTGCATATCATGCAGAAAAAAAATATATCATGCAGCATGAATGTCTTAAAAGCAAAATCTATTTGTAGCATAAATGGTGATAAAATTTGAATTGAATTTTCTTCAGCTAGACTTAAGTATTTTTTCATGTTTTGGTTCACTGGCATTATTTGTGTTTCATTTTAAGTTATGATGGTTTGTATAGTCATAGAAAATGCAGATGAGACAGGACTTTTCATTAGAGAAAGTAAGCTGTGGATAATGATGTCTGCATCCAAGATAATGCTAGCAGACACAATGTAATTGTACAAACAACTAAAATGTTATACCTGTGCTGCATGAAAATTGTTGTTGGATAAAAAAAAAAAATTATCCCAGTAAAGATATTCATGCTTTTTGCTTTGTTTTGGGGTTGATAGGTAGTGGGACAGGGAGTAATGCTCTAAAAATTCTATTGCTTCCTATTTGAATATAATTTATTCTTATTAAGCCATTTCAAAATTACACAAATTTATCATGAACAGAAGTCAGCCTTGCATGTATATGATTGCAGAAAACTTGCAATTCCTTATCTGTCTGGAGAAAATGTCCTTGAATAATTAAACATCTGAACTCTTTGATTGGAGAAAACGTCACAAAGGGAAGAGAAGAAGAGCAGGCTTTTCTGAAACAAAGAAAAGTACTAATTGGCAAAGGAAAATGTAAGGCTAATCAGAATCTTAAACACCAAAAATATTCAAAGACGTAGGCTTTGGGATTTGAATAGTATATTTTGCTAAATCAAACCCATACTTTTTCTAGATGTCTTGGGATTTGTTCCTGACATTACAGTCTTGAGGTTTCAGCATGTTTGATTTGTCCATATATAATCAAAGATCATATTATATAAATCCCAGTGCAGAAACTGACTACTTAATTTAGACTAACTATTGCCATTGCCTGAATAATGAGTAATAGCCTATAAAGTTAAATTTCTGTTTCTTTTTTTTCCCCCCTTATCAGGGAAATGCAATCTGAACATCTATCAGAACTAATTGCAACACACTCATATTATTAGCTGTAAGATCAGTTGCAAGCCTTAAGCAATGCAATTCTATTCAACTAGCCACTAGCTTTTGTTTTTATTGTTGTTTTAAATAATCAAGATTAGCTGGCAGCAGACACTATCACTGACAACTGTTGAAAAGAAATCAAATTACGATAGATTCCTTAACTAATGAATTAATTCAAACTGACTTCGATGTAATATCGCCATGAGATCTGCCAGCCTGCAGAGTGACTGTAAATTATAGATGCCATGGACACAAAACCAATAAGCAAATCACACTAGTAAATCAAACTGAGGTAGTTTGCAATAACAAATTGGGGGTTGGGAAAGAAATACTGAGAACTTTGCCAAATCTACTTTTAGTGGAACATCTAAAAGCACAGAAATTCATAACAACCTTTAAAAAGAAAATAATCTGCTGGCTGCTATGATTAGAAGGAATTGTTGCTAATGACAGAAAAAAAAAAAAAAAAAAATTAGTCTTACTGAAGTAACTCTTGTTCTTCCAGATTCAGCAATACTGGATACTGTTGTAGGTTTACATAAATTGTGCATGCATGACCTCTCCAGTCTCAGGTTTGTTTCTGTATCTTTTGAACTTTCACATTTGTTTTTAGCTGAGTACACACTAGCCCAGCCATGAACAAAAAGACATGGTGAATTCCAAAGGCAGGAGCCATATGGAAGATGCCCAAGGCAGCGATCACTTTGATCACAGTTCACAGCTTCCTTCTGTCACACAAATAATTTGAAGAAGAACCCAAACATTAATAATATGTTGGTATGTGCAGAATTAAGGTATCAGTGTATGTGAGTTTCTGGGTATGGATTCTTCACAACTTTCAGGGATTGGAGTATCCTTATTAAATTAAATCTATATGGTAGTTCTACTGTAACTGTCCAAAGATCATATTTTCGTTTTGAAATTTTTCTTACTGAACCAGTAACAAACAAAAGAATGGGTTTTGCATAATAAGCAAAAGAATTGCTGGAATTAGGTATCACTTTAATACCAGATTAGGAAGGCAAGGGGCAAAAGTAGACAAGGGAACATCAAGGAATAAAGAACCAAACATAGGCTGAGTACTGAAACTTCCATTGCCCTTATTCCCTTTTATTGCTACAACTGCAGCAGGGATGGGCTTTATTTTATGCTCATGTGAAAGCAGTAGGGTCATATGCATTTCAAATGTAGTAACAATTTGGATTATATGGGTGAAGTGTGCACCCTGTCAAAGAAGATATACTTAAAAATTTATAAAAGATGTAGAAATAAGTAAATAAATAATTACATTTATTAGTGAAATATTTATATTACCCAGTTTTGAAGATTTAAGAAGAAGTAAAAATTTTCTTTTTTCTTCTGTAAAAAATGGAAATTGCTAATACTGAAGCAATAGGCAAGGAACTGGACATTAATTTCCCATTAAATACATCAGCAAATAAATATAGACTGTTATACTTTACTTCACACAAATATAATTTATTGTTTTGTCATCCACTAAGAAGAGAGATCTTCACAGAATATACACAAATTCAGAGATCTACAAAATACCTGAAGATTTGACCATTTTTGCTTTGGATTATACTTTTCAAATTCGTCACTTCAGTCTTTGAATATTCTGCTATTTTCTTCATTTATTCTACACCTTACAAAGTTCTTTAAAAATCTTAGCTTTCCAATTACTGCCTCTTCAGTAAAGAGAGGTTACTTTTTTCATACATTTATTGTCTCCCAGAAAGTCCTTGGTACTTGTAAAATCTCCACATACCTCCAAACTGTCACTGAATATTGGAACAATTATATCTGAATAGTTATTCAGCAAGGAATTTGGAGATTGAGAATACATCCTTATGACCACATTGATTAATCAAAAATTTAGAGAAGCAAATGTCATTTGCATTTGAACAAATATTACCTTTCCTGCACTGTTTGATCAGCCCTTCTAACTAGATGTCAAGCAGCTCATTTTCCTGGACTGACTTTAGGTTAAAGCTACTCTTTCATCCACTCATACAAAATTATGTCTGTAATCTTTATCTATGCTTTTCTTAATTATATGAAGTAAATTATGACAAGAAGAAAAAAAAAAACAAAACAAAACAACTGGGCCTATACTGAAAATCATATTTTACCAGACTCCATCAATCAGTGGAATGTATTAGCATGGGTTCTTAAAATAGGCAACACCTCAAGAAAAGAATTATGGATGTTTGACCAAATGACATGGCTAAGAGCACTTTCAAAGGACCCATTCATATGTTGACCCATAAGCAGTATATATGCAATAATCTGAGAAAAAAAAGGCACAGATGTCAGTTATTATTTTGTAGATTTAGGCTGTTATCAAAGCATTTTGAAAGGGTTAGCAAGCTGAAAGCTTTTACATCAAAACCTATATTAAGTCTTTTTTTATATTACAAATGAAAAAGAAATTGTCCTTAGTATCTTGCTTGCATGATTTCTGTGAATGTACTCAGATCTACCACATAAGGAGTCTTGATTTACAGGGTTCCATTTTTGTACTATATTTCTAAAAATCAGATTTAATTTCAAATATACTACTTCAGGCCATCTAAATCCATTTCTTTACACACAAACAAACCATCTTAATGCATTTTTTCTGTTGAAGGTTTTAAACACATTTTTCTGAAATATAATTTTGCTTGCCCCTAAGACAGGTGAGTTCACACCAGTAGGTAGTTCCTAAATTCGTCCTTAATAAATTTTATTTATGCCATTACAACTGTACTAGTGCATATTGAAACTAAACCTCAAATCCAGTATCATTCACTACGGAGAAATTTTTTATCTGAAACAAAATAACAAATTTACTAAAAAAGTCTCCTTTAACCTTTGGTTTACTTAAAAAAAAAATCAGAAATTTACAGAATTCACATCAGATTACAATTACACCTCAGCTTCAAATGAATCTGTTCTCAATTTTTTGAAGGGTCATTCAGAATGTTCTATTTATGATTAACCTAAAGAATTCTTGGTTTTGAACTACTCTCAGGACTCCAGGAAATAAGTTTAATTAAAGACTTCGACACCAAAATCCCTCCAAATGAAGGAGCTCAAAGTAAGTATAATTACATATCTTCATTGAAGTGTAAAATAACGGTATTTAAAATTTAATCTTAGTGTGCCCTCAGATGTCTTCCTTTTTAGATCCATCCATGATAAAGTTTCTCCACTCTTTACACTTTTTTGCAAGTGTCTCAGTGGTGCCTAAAGTTTTTAGCTTTTATGTATTCTTCATGTATTTGTAGCTTTGTACACTGTCAAGTGCTTACTTATAACATCTAGAGCTTTTCCAGCTTTGTTTCCCATAGTGAAGAGACACATATTGATGCATTCCTAAAATTTATATTAATCTTGCCTATTAGTTCACCAAGGACTTTTTATTTTGCATCATGTAATCATAGACATAATAAAAGTAAGGCAGAAGATTGGGCAGAGAGCTCCAATAGGCCTGAACTCAGGGGGGGAATTACTTAACCAACTGCTCCTCTTATTGGACAATATTGGCTAGATATTCCAATTGCCCAATCTTGTAAAATTGGACTAATCTGATTTGGGGTGTGGTTTTTGCCATATTGTGTACCTGAAGGCTTTCAAATAAAGGTTTGCTTTTATATTATCGTTCTACATTTTTTTTTGGAAGTTTGTATCCTATTTGTATTTCCAGCCACCATCAGTTTTTACTTACACTATGGTGCTTATGCTTACCAAGTCACTTCCCTGGAGCATTTACTTTCCTTAAAAACAGCTTGTTAATCGCCACTTGTTCCTTCTCCTGAGTTTTCAGGCTGAGCTAGAAGACAGCAGGTGGGGCAGGGCAACAGGAAGTCTGTCTGCTACCTATGTCCAGATGCTGTGCCCTTTAAAGAAAGAAAATATATATAGCAGACAATGCCCTAGGAGAATCAAATAAACAAATATGCAAGCCACGCTTACAAGAGTTTCATGCAGGTTTGTGTTAGACCTTTGCAGCACTCATTAGACAGAATAATTAGCTTTATTTCAGAATCTCAATATTCAGCAAGGGTATCTGAGTAACTGTCTAAGAGAAGGATACAGACTTCAATGAAAATTATTGCTAAACTATTACAGAGTAATCAGAATTGTCTCACTGAGTTAAACATCTCTATCAAATATCCTGCGGAGAGCATCCAAAAGTCATTTTTTTTCAAATATCTATGAAGTTAATCAAGACAATATGAATTTTAGTGCAATCTGTTGACTTAATCATTTTTCTTTCTCCAAATTCTTGGATATTATTTTAAACACCTGAGTCTCAGGTATTCCATCTGTCCCAATATGTATAATTGTGTCTAAAAACAGATTTATAACTAAAGATCATATCATACCCCGTATTGTATCCTAGGTCAAATGTGATATTCCTTATCCCTATTACAGCAAATAAGATCAATAAAACAAGGCAGTACCAGTTTATGAAAAAAAGCCTGCCCTTCCACAAAGACATTTCGTTCAAAGTCATGACAATCACATTAAATGTATCATGGAAAATGGAATGAAGACCTCAAGATAGGTAAAATGCATTTCTTTCCCATTGGGCAGATGAGACTAATGCTGATTCTATTCACAATAAATCTTTAGACCTTTTAAATAGAATAGCTGATATATTGAAAGATGCACTATTGGTGATATGTATTGGGGATGTGGAACAAAGCTTCGTACTGTAGGAAAGCAATAAAGGTAAGATTGCCGCTGTTACTCACGGCTATGCTTACATTAAGTGGTGCTGGGCTGTCATGTAAGAATTCAGTCACAGATTCTTCCCATTTTCAGCTTTTTATTCAAAAATCACCAAATAGTCCTGCTTTGTCATCAGAAAAATAGAAAGGAGAACAAAGCTGCTTCAAATATCTTCCTGTGAATTGTGACTGTAAACCCAAGGCAGCTGGTTCCATATATACATAGGGGGATATCAAGAAGTTCTGAAGCAACTGTGAGCACCTCTTCCCACTTTTTCCTTCCTCATAACACCCTTCAGCCAGAAACTGCCTATTAGTTTCCTCTGCCACAGGAATTGTCCCAAACTAGCCCTTTTTAAATGAAATGAATCCTGTACAAATTCTCTAATTTCTGCAAATCATTACATTCTTTCACTGTAATAATAATGAAGCCATAACATATATCACTGAAATGCCTCTGGCTTGTTAGTTCAAGATCTGAGTTGACAGGTAACAAGAGTAATCTCAAAATATACAAGGCCTTAAAAGAAAGACAACTCAGGCCATTCACAAAGCCTTATACTGCACCCATATAGAAATTTTAACGGTAGTAATTTGCTAGGTAGTCATTAAATGTTTTTTTTGCCTCCTCTATTCCAAGGGAGTCATAAGATTTTCTCATCAATGTAGTCTATCTGAATCTTCAAGACATGAACCTTTAGGACACAATATCCTACATATAATTAGAACCCATAGGAATATGCTTATTTTAATTGCTATAGTCTTATCACTAAAAATAAGACCAGAGCAAATTTTAAAAAGCTTTCCTCTAATTTTAGTTAAATTATGCTTTCAGAACTGACACTGTACACTCATAGATATCTGCAGATTTACTTCACTTTTACTTATTTAGGCTAGAAATATTATTTTCTGTTTTTATGAAGCATAGTTCCTACTTGTATGATATATATCATGTACTTGGAAGTTGAACTAGATTCCTAAATTGTTTTTTTAGTTCTGAGGTGGACCCTGAAAGATTTGACGTGACAATAAAATAGGAAACATAGAAAATAAGGAAGCAGTTATTTGACTGTTGTTTGATACTGATGCATTTATAGGCAGCCTGGAAGCTTATGTACTTGCATTATGTGTGTCTGAGAAATGCTATGTAAGAATTATTAGTGGTATGGAAGCTGTACTGAAATGGCACTGGAAGCAATATCTGCATGTAGCAGTGTGTTTCTGTAGGTATTTAACACTCGAGCAAGACAAATATTCACTTCAAAGACAATCCTGACTGACAAAATATTCCCTCTTCCCCTCACTTGCAAGCCAGCTCCTGTCATGCATAGAAGAGGCATCAGCTGTAGTTGCAAACTGTCATCATATCTGGAAAATTTAATATTGGGAGTCTGATTCCCAGTTAGCTGTTAGCTCCTTTTCATTCCGAACTTGAGATTCTCTAAATTTTCGGCAGCCAAACCCAAGCATTCTCACACACAAGCTCTTCTTTTAGCTGCCCTACTGAATTTTTTTTCTTTCCCCAACTTTTGCTTATGCTTAGTCACAAAACTTACCTAACTCCTACTGAGAATGGTAGTCTGTTTATATGATGTGAGTGGAATGGGCACTTCATTTTTTATATAATGCAGTCAGAATATGCTTTTTGTTGGTTACCCAACTTTTCCCTTATTATTCATAATGCTATTTGTGTTTTTCATCACTGCTAACAGGAAACAGTGTTTGGACTACAGTGTTTTCACAGCAGTTTCCTCATTTCTTTCCTAAGAAATGGCAGCAATCAACGTGCTGAACATAAGGAACTTTTTATCCATGTACTTTACAGTGTAGTCAGCAAAGCTGAATTCCACCTACTATTTGGTACAGCTAGTCACTTGGTGTCATCATACCTTTCTATAAGATTTTATTCCAGCTTTTAATTTCATATCACTTGTGAATATACTTGACTTCACCATATCCTTTTCTACATAAGGCTGCCCTACATCTTTTGTGGAAAGAGACCAGGTGTTCTTAACATCTTTTTCACTTGTCTTTCATTATGGTATAAATCCATGAGAAAACATACCCTCCTAAGTAAAAGAGGTTAATATAGCATAAGAGACACATGTAAGGATCCTTGAGTAAAACTACTATAAAAATTCATATATCTGTTTTTAAATAATTTTATCAGTATCTAATTGACTTCCAATGACAATGGCAGTTTTGGGATTCACATTTTTCTGACTCTTCCCAAATACATGATTTCATATTGGGTCAAAGAGCTGTATTCTTTTTTGAAGCTTCTATCTATTTATCCTGTATAGAAATCAATCAATTCTGGTCAGTATATTTACCCTTACAGGTTTAAAATATTAATACTTTTTTCTAAAATCTTCTTCTTAAATTCATATATGATATCTTTCTCCATTACATTTCCTTCTTTTTCAAGGTGATTGCCTTGTAACCCACTTGTACTGAATACCAAAACTGTAATAATGGCAAAAGTTATGCTGGAATCAGAAGCCAGATTGGCATTTACAGAATCAAAATCGCTTCAAATATGAATGAAAAGTCCACAATGTATAAGTACGCTAACTTTTAAAGGACATTATATTAAAAAAATATTGTATGAAAAGTTTCTAAGTCAAGCACTCAAAAATTCAGAAATGTGAATTTATTCCTACTGCATGCACATTTTCCTGCAGCATTTAATACTTTATATTTTACAGTTTGTGTTTGTTTTTTTTTTAAGGCTCTGTCTTGCTCCATCTTGTTCAGGTTTTTTCTATCTTCCACATTCGCTGTTTGTTTTTAAGTCTTATTTGAAGTATTTCACAGAACACAAAAAACATAAAATAACTTCTAAATATTTGCATAATGGTATTACTATACCTTGAGAATTCTTCATTTACATCTACTTTCACATAACCCTACAAGATAAAATTATATTATAAACCTTTTATGTTCCTTGAAAGATGCACAGGGTGACAACATATTTTAAAACTCCTCAGCAATAAGACAAAATCCAAAGAAAACAAGAGTAAATTATTAAATGTGACAGAAATCTGATTATAGGTTATCTGAAAGTAAAAGGTGAAACACTTAGTACATTTTTTTTTTTTTTTTATTTTGGTTTTGAAAAAGACTAATTACATGACTAAAAATTATCAGCACAGCTGAAAGACTTCTTCCCCCGATGACCAGATGAAGTTTTACATTGCCTGGATCAGGGACAGATGGTGTCTTCTCAGTGAATTACTGATTCCATTATTTCTTTTTTTCCCCATGTGGAAACTTCTTCAAAGAAAATAAATAAACAAACAGAAGCAAAAGAGCTTAGAAGCATGGCTTTGCCTTCTAAAGATTCACAAAATTGATTTAGACCAGAAATGAACATTCAGCTGAAAGGAGTTTATCTGAAGTATTTGTACTTCTCAAAAAGTAGTTCTCTGGGATTCTCTAAATTCCTTTAAATTTTGTAAAGGCAAAGAGTCAGTGAGAGAAGTCAAGAGTTCAAAGGAAATTATGGACTTGAGTTTATCTCGATTTCAGAAATATGTAAATTTCTAAAGAGATAATTTCATGATATGTCATAAACAAGTGTCTCAGAGAGAACTGAAAGGGTGCAGACTCTTGACAATTTAGACTATGGCTCCTAATGGGACAGTACAAGACTAGAAAGATCTGTGCAAAGGCTGGAACAAAAAGGCATGCCCAAAAGCCTTGCAAAGAACTTTAAAATATTGTAAAATCAAATACTTCATTTTGAGAAACTGTGATGAAGAGCTTCTCTCTGGAATAATAAGCTTCACCCACTGGTTAAAGTAAATATATTTAGAAGTGTCCTCTATTACATCAGTCTCTTATCTGTGCCGAATCTAAATCACAGACATTCAGAACAGATGATTGACATACCTGAAAGGAATTAAAGGAGAAACACCATAAACTACAGTATTAAAATAATGGTGTATAGACTGTTTACATAAAGTAATTTTTCTCTAATCAGCTGGAAACCGTGAAAATTGCCAAAAATTACTTTGTAAACCTATGAGACTCTCTCACAGCTGTCATCAGTTAAGCTTTAGAACCAACAAGAAGTAAGCCCAGAAGAAGAAAAATATTTACAGAAGGAGAAAAGGACACAAGGCACTATAAACCAGGCAGTAATTAACAAAATTAATTAATGGAAAACTATTATAAAATAAATCTTACTGGTTTGGGAAGAAATAGTTGCAGTGTATTTCAAATACAAGAAAGATTTCTATCCTATTCTTATGTGAATCTCTCAAGGATAATTGAGTGATACATTTTAAATGAAAATACTTTTATTGTGGGAACAAAATTAAGTGCTGAAAGACTCAAAACTCTGATAAATAATCTTTCTTAACTTGTAGGGTTGTATCAGGCAAGGTTCTGCTTGCATAGGTCTTGTAACCTCTGGTATTCATTTTACTAATGAAAAGGAGAAAGGAGCAGAACATATTTACATTTGCAGATGAAAATTCCCAAATTTGAAAAAAATTATCAAAATGGAACACTATTTGCTTGAAATAAGATGCAACTATATGTAGATATGAGCAAATAATGAGCATAAATTACAACGGTGTGAAGTAGATGGGTAGATTTTTAAAAAAAAAAAGGATCAGATTTTGAAATTTATTACTCAAACTCAACATGAATCAAGAAATGGAATTAAATTATATTACCATATGCAAATACAAAGTTATAGAAAAAGTTGTCTGAACAATCGTCATTCAAGATATTTATGTAAAGTTCAGAGGACAAACAATTGGCTATGTTAAGGTCTATTCCAAAGTTTTTCATCTTTAATTATCTCCATTTAAATGATGGAAGTTTAAAAAATAGGATTCCCTGAGAAAGAATGGAAAAGTTGTCAGAATGTCAGATGAGAACCTTTAGAGAAGCTTTAAAGGATCATCCTCAGAGCAATGTTGGTCAAATAAATCATCTGCTGAAACCCATTATCTCCTCCCTAACTTAATGATGCACCTTAGTTTCAACAAAGGTTTTCAGACTGCTTCATGTAAAAAGGAGCTAATTTTCAAAATTCAACTAGGATATAGGATATGAGATTGGAGAGTTTTATATTCTCTTTTTTGTGTCTGCAGATTTATATAAAGATAAAATGAGAACATTTTCACCGCACCACAAAAATAAAAAAACAACACACACCACAAAATATCTTCAAGAGAGAGTCAGTTCCCCATTTTCCACTTTGCAGGAAGACTTATTTCCCTAGATACTAAAGTTCAGCAAAAATCTAACTTATCACATGCAAGTTGTTTTTTCTAGGGGAAAAAATATATATAACCTTAATGGTTAGGTATTGGTCTGACAACTGCTTGTAAACATGCCATTTTGGGAGCTGTCACCTTGCTCTATTTGCATAATGCTCAGATTACCAAATTAATCTCTGAAGAATGAGAAAACTTAATAATATTTGGTGCCCAAGACTTGCAGACTGGAGGAATAAGAGAAAGAAAATTAAATGTCAATATTTGTTCATGAAATCATTATGAGAAATTTCTGTGGCACTCTTTCACGGTACCTGGAAGCTGTTAAAAAAACTTTTAATCAGATTTAAATGCAGCATAATAAATAATTTGTAATGCTTTTTCAAAATACTTCTTTATACTTCACTAAAGAGTTAAATAAAATAAAGGAAGGTGTATGCAACAGTCTCTGTGATTCATTTGCCCTGTTATTCTGTTTATGGGTAATTTGAATTAAAAAAAAAAACATTAAAAAGGTCATTGAAATACCTAATCTTATCTCATTGTTATTTTCACTGTTATTTTATGTAACAAAATAGATTTTTCCTAGGCAAATTTACTAACCTCAGACATGGTTTCTGAAGTATTTATTTCTCTGAGCAAACTGCATAATTATTTTTGAATATTCTTTCACAGTATCAAAGTTTCTAAAGACAGAACTCAGTAGTTCCTAATTGTACATTTCAGACAATAGTATTTTATAATATCTATCTCCATTTTATAAGAGTTAAAGCCTACATATCTTGAAAAGACAGAGGTATTTATGTTATTGTGGGAGACCAAATGATACTCATTAATTCTCTTTGATCTATTTAATGCTACTTGGTGCTGGTTTTGTTTTTGTTTTCAAAATCAACACTATTCATTTTAATTATTCAGATAAGTGAAACATTGGTATGATTTATAGCATAAACTTCTCATTGATTTTTTTTTTTCCCAATCAAAATCTGTTGCAAAAACTTATTCTTAACCACTATAGGGCTTTTCCAATTCATACTGAATTATCAGGCTTCCTTTCACTGAATTAAAAGAGAGAGACTAGATTATGGCAATAGATTATGCCAATTCCTACATTTATTTTATTTATGATTCTTTCAGTTCTCAAGACTTATTTTTTGAGATAGAATAGTTAAGAGTTACAGATACAAATTTTCCCTCCAAACTGGGAAAACTCTGTCCTGCATAAAATAAAAATAATATTCATAGCTCTTGTCAAAATAAACAGAAGGGATGTTCTGATACCTCTCCTTTTGAATCTGAATTACTACTGATATGACTATGATTGGCAAAGTTCTTCCACACAGAGCTTAATAAAATATTTCTAAAATGGATAAGACAAAGGTGTTAATTTTTCGAAGCCTATCAATTTTGTGGACCAAAATAAAATGTTTGCTCCTTAGTTATATAGCACAAATCTTTGAGTCATTTTAAGTTGCTGGACCATGAAATGGCACACTTTGGACATCTTTTAGAAGTGAATCTTTTCAAAAAGAAGGTGACTTCTTGAAGTAATAATGACTGTACTGCCACAGCTCAATGAGAATTAGCAGCTTTGAAAGAGGTCTAAAGGTAAAGTGGTTCAAAATTATTTACAGTTTTTTCAAAACCATCCTAAATCTTCTTCTAGATTTCTACAATGCAGTACAATTTTCAACACTGTTTGTCTCCAGCCTCTCAAATACCAGGCATAACTTACAACTTGCTCCCTCCATTTCTAACTCTTCAAACTCCTGTTACACATGGTAATATTCTTTCTGAAGATTTTTCTATCTGGCCTAGTATTATATTCACTATGGCATGTCAATCCAAATTTTACCTGATGAGAGGTCAGGTTAACCTTGACCTCGAGTCTGATGTACATCTGAACTTTGGGAAACACAAAGAAAACTTGGGGAAAGCCGAGGAGTAAGAAAAATAAGGAAGAGTGATCTTTTTAATTTTTTGAAAATTTTGAAAGATTTTAAAAGAAAATATACATACTGAGAGTTAAGAAGCAGGGAATTCAGAATTTCCATTAGAGTCTGAGACTCAATTTATATAATATTTTATCTTATTTTTAAAGCTGATTTGGACAAAAAAACTTCCAAGTACACTGTTGTTTCTCTATTCAGAGGGTACCTTGAGCTGCTGAAAAGTGCATTCTACCTTCTGAATTCCTGATTTCTGGTCACAATATGAAATAAAATAATCTTGAAAAAAAAAGGGGGAAAATAATTTCTTCTTTGTACTTAGGCTTTATGAACACCATTCCTACTATTATTCATCAGTGATAATCACATCCTACCTGTCAAAACAGCACCTAAACTTTTCATTATTCATTTATATCCTGTGAATCAAGAATAGAAGTATTTCAGATGATAGCTGTTAGTGTGGGTTACTCAGGGTTATTTAGAAATCCTCTAACTAAACAAGAAGACATAGCTGATTCTTTATATGTCTCTAAACACAGATATACATACAGAGAAAATTAAAGACTCCTCTTTTATATATCTAAAGTGATTCTTCTTTCTTCTCTCCTTTTTTTTTTTTTTTTTTTGTTTTTTAACACACATGCTGTCCTTTTAAATTTTAAAGCAGAAATTTAAAATATTGCTTCTTAGTAATAAAACATATATTAGTTTTGTGCAACTCAAGGCCTAAAGAGAATTCTAAAGAGAATTCTAAAGAGAATTTTAAAGAGAATTCTAAAGAGAAATATTTGTTTAGATTTTTATTTTATCACTCAAGAACTCAAGAAAACAGTGCTATGGTCTACACAGTGGAGAGAACCTACATGCATGGGATACAGCAATATTTTAAACAGATGTATTAAAATTAAGTGTAAGCTGTGTATTTCAGAAGCATAGCAATAGAGCAATATGAGAAACATGGAACATCACAGGAGAGTTCTGGAGGTTCACCCTTCAATCATTCCTAATAGATAGCAGTCACCAAGATGATTTAGGGCTGCAATATGAGACACAAAATCTTGATTAGGAGAGCTGGTTTTGTTAAGTGCAAAGTAGGAAAGGCTAAATGCTATCTTCAGCTTCACTGTATGGCTGCAGATAAGGTGGAATTAGCATTTTCTTGGCAATACACAATTTTGTCCTTGGCAAAAGAAAGACAATGGGTAAAAACCACAGTGACTGATATCCCAGTTGGATGTTCTAAAAAGCAAATGACAATGTCTGTCAAACACCAGAACTGGTAACTCAGGGAGTTCTGAAGAAACCTGAGCCACCTGAATGAACTAAAAAGCAATATCCAGCCTCAAAGTCAACCTTATTCTGAATAGTGAGTCTGACTATATGATTTATGGAGATAGCTTCCAATTCCGTCTATTCTCTAATTCTAGTCTATAGTACACACATCTCTTTTTCCACTTCCTGCAGTCCTTACTCAGTTTTTGTGAATAGTGCTCCCAAATCTTTCTGCTTTCCCACAGAAACCTCAGACATGAAGCCACAGCACTAACTGTATCAAAATGGACTAATGTCTTGATTTGAGACAGTTTAGAGGAGAACACTCTGGAATGAATCGCCTCTCTTCATAGGTTCAACCAATCCCTTTCCACCAACAAGGAATGAATACAAGATGTAAGTGAAAAAATACCAGTTTACTAACAAGTGAAACAGCCCCATCAAGAAATAAGGGCAAATAACCACCAGATGCAAAACTGCTGGGTTTGCCCCAAGGTAGTCTCTCTGAGATAAAAAGAAAACAAAAGAGAGCCCAAAAAGGAAAAGCCTCTGCCTGCGCTGCTTCGACTCTATAGCAAGAAACCAGGACCCAAACCAAGCGGCCAGAGGGAGCTCTGCCTAAGGCAAGGATGAATACAAGTGAAGCAAAATTCATGCAGCTAAAGAGCTGAAGCTGCTTGCCAGAGCACTTTAAAAAGGCCATGACACCGTCCCCGACCTCGCCATTCCTGCTGCACTGCAGGCCTTAGAGGACACAGTAGCAACCTTTAGGCACAGATGTATATGGAATACAATGACTTTTTGGGTTACCCCAGGGAACCAATACAGTACAAAATAGTAAACCTGTGATGCCTATACCTGAGAGACTGATCAGAAATAGCTGTGATTACTAACTATTGTAGCTGACTACAGGCAGGCAGCAATCCAATGCATTTTTCAGACTGAGTTTGTCATCTCTTCTGACACCCTGCACAAAGTGAATTACCTGCAGTATTTCAGAGACTGTAATATGCATGTAAAATGTATACATAACTTTTTTTTTCAAGGCTGTATTAATGTCTTCCATGGAAACAGGATGAAAAGAATGATGAAAAACTAGAAAATGTTACTGCTTTTAATTGTATAGAAGTAGAAAATCAATTGCAAATGCAAAAATGTAACACAGCAATATGAACAGTGAAATTTTGAGGATGCACTTCAGAATTGATAAGTGTACTTTTTCATACCGATTTTAATATTTCAGTTTATACAATACATCAGAATATATAGTTATATGCATATTTTGGACACTGTTCTATAACCATATAAAATATTTATAACAAAGACCCTATATCTTCCATAAAGGATCAACACAACAGTGGAATTTAGAATTTACTTTTGCTGAAAACTCAGCTTTCAACTTACTAATTGAATCAAATGTTATTTGTCTTTTTAAAATCTAATATGTATGTTCTGACATTGGTTTAGCATATCAGGTAATATTAATGTAAGATTACTTGAGAAGCTGTGCATTTTTGAACCTCCCATGTGGAAAATTTTATGCATATTATTTGTAAATATGAAAGCCTCAGGAGCAGGGCTGCATTAGCAGATCCTGTTGAAAAGGTATCCTCAATAATTTACAAATCAAAAAAGACTGAATTAGATAGAAGTTTTTTCTGGCATAATAAATTCTAAAATAAATGCAGAGAGCACCATCTTCTGGAGCCAATGAAGCATTGACACTTTTTACAGTTAAAGCGGAGCATTGAGTTTCAGTTAAATAAATGTTTATATATGCAACAGGCTTAGCAAATTGTTCTGTGAGCAGAGTAACAAATGGAGCATGGTTTCAAACGAACTCCTGTTCTGTCTCTCACAGCAGAAAACCTTCCTGTCCTTGCCAGCTCCCTCTGCATCACTAGAGCCACCTCTCTGTGGCGTGATACACAGCTCTCTTCACAGAAGCTCCTTCAAAGAAGGTTTTTTTCACTGGGCAGTTGCTACTCACACTCTGGTTAGCTCAGAGCTACAAGTGAAGTCAACTGGTACATGTGTTGTTTGGCAAAATGTTGGCTTGGAGCAGTTAAAGGACAGAAAATTTTGCTGGAACTATCCAAGAAATTAAAAAGCTGCTGGGAGTTTAACAAGAAATTGAGGCTGATGGAGTTATATTAGGCTATTAGTCCAAAACTACTTGGCATAAAGCAGGTAAGCTGTACCAAATGAAAAAGGAAAGCTGATATACCAATTGGCAGTTTTGCAGGAAAGGACCTGGGGTCCTAGCAAAAAGCTGATCATGGGCCAGCAATGTGTCCTTGCAGCAAAAGCAGCCAAAAGCATCCTGGAGTACTGCAGAATCATTGCTGCCAGTGGGTCAGAGGAGGTGATTCCTCCGCTCTGCTTAGCCCTGGTGAGACACATTTGCAGTGCTATGTCTAGAACTGGGGTCTCTTGCTGTGAACATGGGGTTGTGGACAGTGCACTGATTGGGACAAAATTACATTTCTTTGTAGCAGTCTGTACAGTGCTAGGTTTGGATGTGGGGTCAACACAGCGTTGATAACACAAGAGTGTTTTAGCTGTTGCTGGGCACTGCTTGCACAGTAATGAGGCTTTTTCTGTTTCTCACTCTATTTTTCCCCACTCTCCCCTTCCAGCAGGTAGCCTGAGGGTGAATAAAAGGCTGGAAGGGAACACATCAGGACAGAAGACTTGAACAGACCAAAGGGATATTCCATGCAATTTAACATCCCACTCAGCAATATAACTATGGGGATGGGGGTACTATTTTCAAGGTAGCCATCACTCTGACTGACTGGGCATCAGTATGCTGATGACTGATTGCCTTTGTATAAATTTTATTTTTATTTTTATTTCTTCACTCGTTAAACTATCTTCATCACAACATACTTTTTTTTTTTTTTCCTTTTTGCCCTTTTAATTATTTCTTCCACCCTGCTGGGGGTGGATGGATGAAAAAAGGAAAGTGGGCTTAGCTGCCAGCAAGGTTAAACTCCCTCAACTAGATCATCTGCAGGGGGCCTTCTGGTTCCTCAGCTATTCCGTGCTCCTAAAATACCTACACATGGAGCTGACTTGCCACAGGATTGCTCTTTATAATATTATATTCCTTTCTGATCTTGAAAGAAACAATTTAAAAGTGAAAATTGGTACTCCTTTCATGTTCTATATTTTGTCCATCATGTTTTGCACCTATGATTTAATGACAAAGATGAACATTATTCCTTTGCACCAGATGTTGAATACCCCATATGAAGAATCTCTTACTTAGTCTAACTCTTATATTGTTTTGTCCTTAGCTCCTCACTAGCAACAGCTCACAAATTGCAGCATTTTCTATCACAACACCCATGTACACAAGCCCATAAATTCTCTGTTTCTGTCTAAAATTCTGAAGTTTTAAAAGGACAAACCAATTTTTCAATCTAAAGTAGATTTAAGTTTGCAAAACAAGTCATTTCTTGCACAACTATTTTCTAGCATAATTTTCTTTACATTCTATTATACAGCATAGTTGCTTTTAACTGAATGACCATTACCACAGTCATTATTACTATGTCTTCTTGCTCTGTTGAGCTATGAGCACGCAACTTGCTACAAGTTAGTTTCAGATTTATCTTCTCCATTAGAGGTCAGCAGAAGACCATTTATCTATAGAGGATCTGAATGGTTCCCATTTCCTCTTGAAATTTAAGGTCGTTAAGCCATTAAGCCAGTCTCAAAAAAAAAGAATTTGACATTATGGGTCAGAAAAAGTTAAGGCTTAAAATTCACAATAGCTATCGCCTGTTCCATGTGGAATAGTTTCATTGTAGAACCATTGTAGGCAAATTTAGATCATTTAAAAATGTGGAATGTGAACAATTATGCCATGAAAATGAGTGGCAACATGAACAGAGAGATTCATGTATAGAAGATATGCCTGTAAAATCCTTCTTATGCAGACAAACTGCATCGAAAACTCACAGTTTTGTTGTCTTTCCTCACATTTTCAGTACCACTGAAAAGTCACCTTTACTTAAGAAACCACCTAGATCAGAAGATTCCTCTTGTAGTTTTTTTTTTTTTTAAGTATCCTGTATGAAGAGAGCATTTCACTTCATTTTCCATGGAAGAATTTCTATAATGTCAAGGTTTCTTGAAGTCTGAAGTTTGCAATGACCTTCAGACAGTCACTAAGAAACCTTCATAGGTACCCATTAAGGAAACTTTTAGGAGCAAGGGTTATTTTTTAATTTAGCTGCTATCATAGGAACTGTAATATGTTTTCATTCCCAAACTTAAGCTTAGAAACTCTTTTGGTCAGAACTGAGGAATACTTCCAAAATTATTCTGACAAGGATTTGTGAATGAATGGTGCACTCGTATGCATAAAGTTGTTATAAATACTGAGTTGTTTGCTCACAGTAAACTGTTTTGCCAAAGGCCACACTACCCATGAACTCACCAACAATCAAGACCGAAAAATGTTCTGACTAGTGAGTTTAGGAAGGCGCACTGAGAAGCAGCTCTTAAAACACAAAAAAAAAAAAACCCAAACAGTATCTGAAAAATACATCACTTGAGAAAAATACTGACAATACTGAAAAAGAAATAATTATCTGAATTATGATAATATATAATAAAAAAAAATTCCCCTTGCTTCAATTTTAATTTTTTTTTTGTCTTACCTCAGGGATTTTTGCATCAAAAGTAAGCTTGTCTATAGATAGATCTCCTACATGGAATCTTCACAGTAGCAGATTCTCTACCACAGTTTATTTTTGAATAATATTAAGCAGAGGTTCTTAGTGAAAATAATCTAGAATGGAATTTCCTAGCTTGAGAAAAAAATGCTTTTGAGGATTATCAGACAGCTTCAAGAGGTTGAGGTCATAATTACCAGAAAAAGAGTAATATGCAGGCAATTCACCAAAAGATTTTATCATTTCCAGAAAATAAATTTCAAAGTTATTTTCTTTCCTCCTTTAATACATTCTAATATAAAAATCATCATCTTCACAGGAAATGTTGCATGTCAGCTTTTGATGAGTTATTTCTTTGTTTGCTTAAACAGTAGGCAGTTTCCCTCTCTAAAAACATTCATAAAAACATATATATATAATAAACATATAAAAATATATATAACAATAAATGGATAAAAAATAAACTAACTGATCAATAAATTTGTGATAGTATTTCACTGGATGTCATAACTAAAACCTCTTCCTGAACTCCATTTTCAAGATTTGGCCAATGTGTATAAAATTGAAAGACAAAAAAACTTTCCACAGAAAGCAGCTTCGGTTTTACCCTAAATGATAATGTACTCTAAAATTTCATGAATGCAAAGCCAAAGAGAAACAAGATAAAGATCTGCACAGCTTGGAAATGTGGTATCTTAGAACTGCAGGACAAAAACCAAACCAAAAACCAAACCAAACTAAACCAAACCAAACCAAACCACAACAAGCAAACAAACAAACAACCCCCGCAAAACAACAACAAAAACAACAGAAAAACACCAACAAAAATAAATTTAAAAACTAACAAAAGACTCCATAAAACAAACAAACAAACAAACAAACAAATAAAAGTAACTGTATGTTGCTGTGTGTTGTGGGAGAGGAAAATATAACTGCCATTCCTTGTTTCAGAATGCTGAAAGCAGTTCTCTTCCTTAGAACACTTAAAGAACACTTAAACACTTAAAGGCATGTTCACAGGTTTTCACAATGCCCTAATGCATTTTCCAGACAGAAGAATATGAAAATATACTAAACTGTAAAATCTCTCTGAAATAATCCAATAGGAGACTTTTTTTCTCTTCCTCTAAATGACATCACACTTCAAGAAGGGTCACACCAATGTGGAGCAGTGGACAAGTTTCACTGGATCTTAACATGATTATAGTGATGGCATGCAGGAGCCTGAAAGGGATCCATGACACTTTTTTTTGTATAATGAGGACAGAAAACACTTTCAAACTCAAAGGTCAGATTTCATTAGAATATAAACCAGTTTACCCAACTTTTCAGTTAAACCTAAAGCAACTAGACTAGATAATGGCACACTCAGGACGTTGTTGCTGACAAAAAGTGAAAACACAATATACAAGTGAGAAAATTCTAGACCATCTTCCTCCTATTTAAAGCATCAGTAAATTAACAAAACCACAGCAGTTATGACTGGTCCAGTAACACTATTATTCACAGTCCAACTGCCACAGTAAATCCTCATTAATAATATCCTCTTTAAAAACACGATAAAAGAACAATTGTTAATGCTGACCTTTTATTGTTGGTACTAAGATCACCTTTGCAATGCCCTTCTGGATCTTTCTGTGAGCAGTTTCATTCTTCCTCAAACTAGCCCTGGTGGGAAGCAGAGGACCTCACACTCAAAGCCTTTGTCAGAAGAGATTCGTGGCTAGGGTTTCTTCCTCCTGTTGTCTGGCAGTGTCAGTGATTTCTTCCTGCTCAGCCTTGGGCTTGTTTGGGTTTATACCTGCACTTTTCCTCAGCACAGCCCACACCACTGCTGGTACTGTGCAGAGCCAGCTCACACTGGGGAGGTGAGAGTCACCCACCCCAGCAGCACCACCCAGACCAGGGCCAGACTCTGGCCCCACAGGTCCTAGGGCAGCACAGGCCTTCTGCTAATAATGACAGAACCATATGCATGCAGATCCCACACTGCCACTCTGCTCTTGAGAGACACCACTACAGCCACGAGCACAGTCCCACGGTGCCTTACCTTGACATGAGCCCTGCTCTCAGACTGTGTCTCATTATTACAGGCTCATGAAGGCATCTCACACCATGTTTGGCTTACATCTACTTCTGCCAGTTGTTCTGAGTGTTTAGCATCTCAATGGCTCCTGAAGACTTCAGAGAAAGTAATCCTGAGGATTTAACTTTTGAGCAAAATGCATGCTTGTTGCAAAGGAAATACAACAGAACCATAAAAAGCAGATCTTCCCAGAAAAAAAACCACAAACAAACCACGCAATAAAGCATAGAGAGGGACTTGTATAAATATATTTGATTGACATATTTTTACTTCTTTTCAGGCCAGAAATAGGGGTTTTACAGACTCACAGACACAGATATCAATTGATCAAGTAACTTGATCAAAGGCAAAAAGGGACTATGATTACTTGCCGTCTTTTTAAGGTCAACAGATTATTTCCACTGAAGAAATAAATTTACAGCATAAATTTATCTTCTGAGAAAAGTAATTGCAAGTAACACAAAAACATAGGAAAAACTGAAGGCAAAACTGTAGTCTGATTAATGCAGAATAAAATCTGTGGTGGAAAGCATCATGTCTTTTATGAGGCAAATATGAGACTGTAATTGCTGTGTTTGTGAAATTGTAGACAAAAGATAATTGCTTTTTTTATCCATTTCATTTATTTTGTGAAACATGTGAAATATTTGTTTAGTGTTGTTCTATGGTAGATTACATTCTATCCATTCTATCATCCTCCCATTTTTCTAGTCTTATTCTGACTCAGATATATTTTACTTGGATGCTGCTGAACTAATTGTAATAGAAAGAAATAAGAAAACAAACAACTCCATCCATATAATTTCTACTGTAACTCATCAAATTTGGGGGGGGAGGGGGGGGAGGGGGAGAGAGAAATACCCCAAACAATCAAAATTACATCAAGAATAAAGGTAGATATCTAAAGTAATTTCATATATTTACCAGAAACCTGGTATTTTTGAAAAGCCCATAAAAATTCATAAGACTGTGCTTCCTTTTCAGCAGTCACAGAAAATAAAAACAGTATGCATGCATGCACTAACATCAGTGATTAGACAGACCCTATGACAATTACTATTTTTTGACGCAACAATAAATTCCTTTATAACTGCTGCCATCATCTCTCTTCTATTTCTTCTCCATGACCTTTCCCCTGGCTAAATAAACACAATGATATCCCAAAGAGTAAATGGCAAATTACAAATCCCAATATTTTTCAATTGTTTTGTGATCCAAACTGTGTAAAGCAACGTTACTACATACCTATGAAAATTTTGTTTTAGCCTCAATTAAAAAATAAAATAAGAAGAGAAGTTTATCAAACTAATATAAAAAGATAGCACTGGTCTGATACATCACAGTACTGCAGCCAAGTAATTACAGCAAAAGCCCAACATGCTAAATAATCATCATTGTGCATATTAGCCCAAGTTATATCAGTCTGTCTGCTTGCATTCATCTCTCACAGAAAATAGCCCAAATGCCACCTGTTTTATGAGATTGAATATACACTACTATGACAAAAGATTTCTTCAGCAATTTACAAAATGTTTCTCACTAATTATATTATGAAGAACATCATCATCATATTTCTGTTCCACTGGCAGGAGGATAAGTTTCAGACAAGCCTGTCTGTCTAGCAGAATTATTTTGCTAGTGATACTGGGCTTGATGTAGCCTGAAAAAGAATTAAATCGACCTTTTCTACCATTCTGTGTTTGCATTAAAGCATTATTAATTTAATGGCCTTAGACAGGCAAAATTTCCAAGGACTCTGAGATGAATCTTCTGTGTTGATACTGCAATAACTGATTTAATCCTCTGAAAACTGTTTCTAAAAATCAAACATTTTGTCAGATCTATACTATCCACATCATGCAAACTGCAACACAGGAAACAAACCGTAATAGCACGAGAGCTAGATCCTAGCTATCCAGCTACATTCAGTCAAGCCTTCCACCAATGATGCTGCAGGATTTGGCCTGACATTAATATCTGACTGGTTTATATTTACTTGTTTGCCACAAATCCCTACTCTCCATCATGTATGTAGCTGTTTCTTTGGAATTCTAACCCCTAACTATAACAGAGTTGGTATGTGCAGCAGCAGCCTGATGACCAGTATCTCTTCTACATGTTGGCTTCTTGTTGTGTGTTTTGTTCTTTCAAGAAGACTGACCAGGCAAGGTAGATGTGGAAAGAGGGTAGTGATATTCCTGGGGTTGATGAATATGCACCAGAGGAGAAGTTTCCACCTTGCCAATTACAGCAAGCAGTCATTGCACAGGCAGCCAGACTGCAGTTCATGCAAAGGCATAGGCAGGCTGCTGTGGGGACAGGAAAAACTAATAAAGAGAGGACTTTTCTTAAAACACAGTAACCAGATGCATTTTATGCAGACTGAAATAAGCCTAGAAGCACAGCCCACCTTCAGTGATCCATGAATAGTCAGGGAGATGTGTATATAGAAAGACAATTTGGTCTAATATGTTATATAATCATCCTACTAAATAATGGTGGATTATAAACCGAAAAATTCCAGGTTTTGTGTCTCAAAATATTTTGAGGCATCTTTGAAGGACTCAGAAAGAAGAACCAAAAGCCTTAGAATGATTGATTTGTAAGTTCTGTCTAATTCCTTATTTCTGTAGACTTGTACTATATGGTATATAAAACTACAGTGAAATGAATAGGTATCATCATTCACCCATAGCTCTCTCACATTTATCACTCCTTTTCCCTGACAGAAGATAACATTCTATGCCATACTTGCAGAGAGATGGGCTGGTTCAGCCTCAAGCAGAGATGACTGAGATGAATGATGGCTTTATTCAAGTGTGTAAGTGTCTGTAGGGAGGGTGTCAAAAGGATGGAGTCAGGCTCTCCTTGGAGGGCCAAGCAATAGGAGAGGAGGCAATAGGCAGGAACTGATGCACAGGAAGTTCCTCCTGAACATGAGGAAGAACTTATTTTCTATGCTGGTGACCAAGCACTGGAGCAGGTTGCTCAGAGAGGTTATGGAGTCTCCCTCAGGCTGCAGATGTTCAAGAACCCTCTGGGCACAACCCAGAACCATCTGGGCACAATTATGTGCCATGTGCTCTAGGATGACCCTGCTTGAGCTTGGAGGCTAAACCAGATAGCCCACTGCAGTCCCATCCAACCTATGTCTTAACTACTCCCTTGTCCGTGCAACTTATTTTTTCCTTAGATATTTCTGAACAAACTTATCGAAATTACTACCTTTTTCATTGCTGTTATGCATAAAAAATATACACATTACATAACTATTTCAGAATTTTATTTCTAACTGTTCAGTCCAAACCTAAAACTAATTCATACCTCTAAAAGAGAAATGACCTTTCAACTTCCCCAGCCTTCACAAAGAGCTCAAACCCAGAAATTCATGTTGACTGCAGGAGAAGGGAGTATTTGAGTTCTTGTGCAAGAGTTTAAGAAGGCCCAACACATCTAGTGGGACAGGAAGGAACAGAACTAAGGGTAAAACACAAAACACAGGGCTGGGCATTTATAATGCATGTTAGCATGTCCTTTCTATAAAGGACGGAAATTCTTCATGGCCATATCTACTAACTGTTCAAGACATCAATAAAGGCTACTAGAAAATATCTCCAAACATGTCACCATCTAAAGTAACAGGTGGAAGATCTGGAAATTGCTGATCCTTATTACACACTCTGAATTAGATGAGATCTAAATGGTGAGTAGCCATGCACATTTAGTAATTGGAGATACAATATTTTTGATTTTCACAGCTGAATGCATCTGTACTTCTTTTTGCTTTTATTTAGGTAAATCATGGGCAACTCCTCCTCAGAACAGAATACCACCACAGTTTTCTAACCAGAGCACGCAAAAATTCAAAAAACAATTCTGTTTGCTTAACCTATGCACTCTATCAAGTAAAGTTACCATTAATTCCCATCCATCTACTAAATGTGCAATCAGCATGTAAGTTGATGGTTTAGAAGCACAAGAGGCAAGAACGTTCGAGGCTGAGAAGGCTCCTGAACTACCCTTGTGCATTAAAAACTTTAGTGCCTCAGTGTACACTGAAAACAGAAAAAAGGCTGAAGTTTTAAATTGCATGTTGATATTCATATCAACATTCAGATGTATATGTTTTAAAACTTTGTATTCTATGTGTAAAACTTATGAAAGTACTAGTAACAGTATGCAACAAACTAAAGCCATGATTTTTGTGTCTTCTATACTAAAAGAATAACAGAAAATATGAGATAAATAATTTTCAGTGTCTTAGAATTTTAGAAATATCCAGTTGTTATATGATAACCAAATACTGACTTTTTAATATACTGATTACAGGATGATTTCTATGCATGCTTGAAATATATTTTGTTGGAGTTTGTAATTTGATCTTAGATAAGAAGAGATCAAAGGAAAGGACAGGAATCATTCATGATGTGATATGCATCTATTTTTTCTTGAAGAACCATAACCCTCAGACAGGGTAAGATAGTTCTCCTTTTTCTGTTTCAGGTTCATAGCTCTGAAATAAGTGGATGGTTTTCTTTGTTTCAGATAATTTTAATGGTATCTCTCAATCAGTGCTGCTATCAAAATTCTAATAACCAGTTATTCCTCTTTTCATTTTAATAATTTAGTAAATAAATAGATAAAATTATACTGAGCGAGCAGTCTAACATAGCTTCAAATTCTGAGCTGACAGAGATGTTATTTTCAAAATAAAATAATTTTAGGTCAACAATATTTCTTCATTTTTAGCTAAAACAAGAGGTATTGCATGTTTAGGAGTACAGAGTAGTCTCTCCCTTCTGGATTTAAAAGGCAGCAGTAGTAGATTCCCCCCCACACCCCCCGAGTATTTGTGTTTTGATAGTTTTCTATTAATTATAAGAGCTTTCTCCTTATTGTAAAATCTACATTTTGCTGTTCTACACCTGATTGTAGAATCTATCCTTTTTTGGACATTTTCCTTACCAACATTACCTAACCCAAATAACATTATTACCATGGCTGAAGACAGAGAAGAAATTGCTATTACAACAGAAACTTCTTTATCTTACATTTGTTTCTTCTCTAAGGATTCCAAACATTACAAACACTTGGTGTTTGTGGAGTAGAGGTTTATTTGTTGGTGGTAGCTATTTTTTGGTTTGGTTTGGCTTGAGTAGCCAATTATAAAGTCTTAAGGTAAAGGATTATAATTTATCTTTTCTTTGTTTTGGTTACTCACCCGAGCCAATCATCCAGTCTTTTTTTACAGTCAGTGTATCAAAGCCACACTTCTAGGACATTTTTCATCACATTTAATTTGCTTTTTTACTCCATGATGCAATCAATAACACCAAGGAAGTACCTTACTCTTCCATGACTGTAGGACAAATGCATGTGATTATTTCAGGTATGTGTGTTTTTTCCTCTGGGAACTTGATTCCTCACTTAAAATACTGTAAGGTGCTCACCAGGAAGAACAGCTAATCATGTGTTGCTTCATAACCTCTATACTGAAATATAAAATTTACAGGCCTTAAAGAATGCAGTGGTTCACTACTTCTCTGGCAAGTGCCTGAAGGGAAGGCACAACATTTTGCCTACCTTGCCTTTCTCTCTCTCTCCAAAACTATGGGTTTTGCAAATATGAAGCTTGCAAATATGCTGTAAGATAATACTGTTTTTAAAATTTAAAAATTCTTTGCAAGCATAGTGATAGATTTGCTGCTAACAAGCAAATGAGCATTGCAGGAAGAAACAAAAGTAGCGCAGTACCTTGCACGTTTTTCTCCTGCTTCCCCACTCCCTGTCCAGTACATAAATCTACATTACTATTTAGTGCCCTGTGGTGCTGAATATTGTAGGTTGATGGAATATAATGTTGAAAAATTGTCAGAGAATGTAGAACTAAACGATTCTATGACCTTTCAGTGACATAACATCACAAGATGTTGAGAAATTTGCATGCAAGCTGAAAGGTTTTGCACAAGTTACTCAAATGTATTTATGTGACATAGTTCTATATTTAAATTTACCATTTCCTTTAAAGAATTCTTCACTGTCTTGCATGTTAAAATAAAACCCAAAACAAAGAAGCATAGAACAATAAAAATCCTAGCACACCTTTGTTAGGAGGTCTGAATAACAAATAAAAAATTCATCTGAAAACTATTTCATAATCAAAATTCTGCATTTTTTTTCTTTATTTAATTATAGTTTACATTATATTTAAGCAAGGATTTATTTTCATATCTTAAAATACTGAGGATCTTTGTTTGCCAGTACACTACTTGTCATTTAAATGAACAAAATAATGAATTGCAAATGGAGAGAACTTAATGAAGCATAAGACCATTCAGGAAAATATTTATACATGCCACACAGATTCTTCCTGAAAAGGTTATTCGAGTGTAAATGTGACATTTTGAACTGTGTGAGTAGTGAAAACTGAATCAATCATAAGTCATTTATCACTCAGTAATGAAATTTAAGGTTTGTCTTCCTTCTTATTTAAAAAGGCCTTGTCCCTGTAATTTAATGTTTTGAGTCAGACCTTCCTATTTTTTCCATAAAATTATTATTTTCTTTGATTACATTTGATCTGGTCTTCTATAATAGATTAATAACCGAATTTCTGCCATTGATATATTGCAGTATTTTTATTTAGTTCCACAGCACTTGGCCCATTTGCTAAATCTTTTGCAGTACGTTTATGTTTTGAAGCCATTTTAGGCAACCAGACAAAAAAACTGTGGTCTCCAACTTCATAGTCCCAATCTAAATGTTTCTCCTGCTTGGGCTTTTGCTTTGGATTGTTGGTTAAATCAGAACAAAAGTGAATACATTCTTTGTACCAGTAGAATAGACTATATATTTATAAATGCAGTTTTCTGCTTCTATGTTGTTTGAAGTTTCCCAACTTGTATTAACTTCACTTATGTATTATGCATCCATATTACCTGCACAAATGTCTTACAGTTATACTTCAATAATATTTAAGGCATCTTGTGCTGTTTTTGTACAGAAATCAATTTAAAATTTTGTACAGAAATATTTTCCCTATCCCCATTGTCGTCCCCCCCTCCAAAAAAAAACCGCAAAAAACAAAAACCAACAACAACAAAAACCCCAAATGATCAGGAATTTAAAGTTTGTCCACATACTGGATCAATAAGACAAATTATATCTGTATAAACAAAGTTAATCTTAACTGCAGTTTTGTTGATCAGAAACTGTTCTCTGCTAACTCACAAAAATTGTATACATGTATGCATGTTCTTGATTAAACATATTATTAAATATGATATCTTCTTCAGGGCATGCATTTTGCAAAGTTTGTCTCACAATTCTTTCTGAAGGGATTAGCAATTTTAATGTTTCAGCAAATGCCATTTCATGAAATGCAATGGTGGTGTGGAAAAAAACCCAGAATACAACTTGGATGGGGTGAGGACAGCAGCAGCGTGTTTGTTACTGCAGCTAAAGGAGAAAACTGAGCAGCAGCAGCAATGTGTCATACTGCTGATATGAATTCTCCCCATATGAGTCAGAGTTTATACACACCTTTAGGTTGTACAATCCATTCTGCACCAATACTGTGTCAGACAAGCAGCACATGATAAATAACAACAGGATTGAAATCCTCGTGATAAGGAGTACAGAGTACCTACCGCCTGACAGGAATAATCAACTTCTTTCCTAAGAAACTTGTGCTGGTCTTGTTAGCAAGATCATTAGCTGCTAATGTTTCTAAACTAGTGAGATCTGCAAAGACCCATGAGACCTTCATTCCCTTGCTTCCACAAAGGACATGTGTATCAGAGAAATGGTTTGGGCAGGAAGGGGCCTTAAACGCAGAAGCACTGCATTACTAAACTTTCCACCAGTAAACAAGATTATCACTGCATAGTTTTGGCTGGTGACAGGAATTTAAAATAGATGCATCCTGTGGTCAAGCTTATTTTCCTCAGGTAAGAATGTGCCTTCCATGAAGGTACTGCTCATCAACAAAGGAATGCATTTCTATTCGGTCAAGTGGAAGTCAAGCAAAACAATAACAGAGGTTTTAGAGAGGTAAAACACAAAAGAATAGGAGAATCCTATGCATCTCCCTCAGACAATATACCAGATTTCACATTAATGTTTGAGTGTTTGAATAATCAGAATTTCTGCTCAGAATGGAAATAAGTTATTGACTGTTAGCTTATTCTGGGATGGATAATTTCTTATTGTTAATGGTAATGCTCTTACAGGGAAGAAAGTTTACTTCTTTGATGTTTTTATGGGACAGCAAACCCAGTTTATTTTCATTTCAGTTGAAGAGCCATTCTTAAACTATTGACTGACTCTAAGAATGAGTAAGACTTTCAGAATAGCAGGCTGAGGTCCCTTTTGCTACAATTGCAAGGCATACTTCTTGAACCTGCCTTTTGCAACATAAGAACATTCCTGACCTCCACTGCACATGCATTTTCCTTCTGATCTGTGAACTACAAACAGCATTGTAGAAAGGTGGTTCGATGCTACAAAACCTGTGTGTAGACTGCTTTGTTACAGTGGTCAGTAATCCCTAAGTCAGCCTTGGGTTCCTTACCCAGCTTTACACATGACATTTCCTGTATCTTTGTCCTTTTCAGAAGCTGCTCAATAGTATGTTGCGTTATACCATGCCCACGTGACAATTCTCTCTGTGCATCCTTTGGCATCATTAATATTAAAATACCAAGGAATGGTTAAAAAGTGCAAAAATTTTAGAATTAGAGTTCAAGCAGTATAGTTAAGAAAATCAATGACTAAAAATAAGCTATCAAATATCAAAGACAAAGCTTCTTCCAAACTGATAATTTTTGCTCAGAGAAGATGATTTTTATGTACAGACTATCAGAGCTTGCATGGGTGAGGGAGAAGTTGTTGCAGCACACAGAGCCCACACAAACTGCTGTTTTGTCTAACAACAACAGGTGCCTAACAACAGGTGCCTTACTGTCCTTCTGTTCTTTTGGAGCATATATGTACCTACCTTTACAAGACATGAGGCATCTTTGTAATTCAGTACATGGTACTCCCCAAAAAGCCCAGTCTGCAAATAAGATAATGGCTTCAGCATAAAAGTACAAGACAAATCCACCTCTACATGGAAGTATTTCCAATTCAATTATTGAGGGGGGGGGGGGGTATATATTTTTCTTGCTTTTAAATCTTATTAAGACATTTACTGAATATAAAGAGGCATGAGAAATTCCTACATGAGAGGAATATGCCAAAGAGGCAAAATGAAAAAAGACTATCAAATAATAGTATCAAGGGACATAGTAAAACACAAGAAAGGGATAAAAATATACATTTGTGTCAAAGCATGGGAAGTAATAGGTTGTTGTTACTGAGCTACTGAGTAGTTTGAGAATACCCAAACTTGGAAGCAAAGTGACTCCATAGTTTTTTATTCTTCCTTGGAAATTACATTTATTTACAAAACTAACTAGCTTGTCTACTTCAATTAGTCTCTCTCAGGCATTTTTTGCTATTACATATTTATATTAGAGATTATGGCAACATTTCCTAGTCTAATTTGGCTTTGAATACCAACAAATAGGTATAAATAATACTAATTAGAAAACTTCTGGATTTGTTTAAGAGCTATCCATGGTTAAGTGGGCTTTTTTGTTTGTTTTGTTTTTAAATATAGCTTTGTGCTGATCATTTAAAAAAAAATATACAGACATAAGAAATCCCCTCTAACAATTTATCTGGCATTTTATACTTCCATAAAACACTCCAGAGTGCCTATTACTGTATGATATCAACATGCATGTTAAACTCAGTGTAGGTGAGCTGTGTTAATATTATGCTTCAACATCACACCCTGGAGTGTCTTATCACTTAAATGATGGAAAGGTCAAAGATTTACAGCATACCATCGTGTTTCATAGAACAGTTTTACACTGTCATTCTCTATTACCTCATCTTTTCAGGAAAAGTGTTTGCAAGATAAAATTGCAAACATCATTCATTTAAAACAGCTTTCTCAAAGTGCTAACCTGCAGCATAATCTTGCAGTTCTCTTTGGGTAAGGTCACATCCTTCACATACAGTGCTAACACATACACATGCTGATACATAAATTATGTATCAGTAGAAAATCCAGCAAAACTTTTAATCAACAGTTAACTTACTTAAGAAAGCACAGAGATGCATTGGATGGGAAACAGTTTGGGTTGCTTATCTGTAAAACATCTGATGAAAATATTCCCATTACATAGCTGGGATTCTTACATCATATAGTTAACTATCATTGATAATGAAGAAGCAATCACTTGTGACCTACTTCGGTGAAATGCAATATTAGAATGATTTATTTAATATATTTATAAAACTCACAGAAAAGACAGAATGAACCACCAGGCTTGAAATGACATAGAATTAGAGGGAATAGTCAATGCTTTTAAGGCCATGCAGAAGAATGTAGAAAGGCTAGAGAAACAGACCAACAGGAATCTCATGAACTTCAAGATCAAATGCCAGGTGCAGCCCTGGGCAGGAGCAGGAAGCAGTGGTGCAAAGGCACAGGGCAGTGTGTGCCTGCCTGCCTGCCTGGGAGAAGGTCTGAGGGAAGGGACCTGGGAGCCTTGGCAGAGTGTGAGCAAGCTGAGTGTGAGCAAGCAGTGAGGGCTGCCGAGATGGCCAGCAGACCTCTGGAAACCATCCATCAGTGCACAGCTAGGACATCAAGAAAACAGATTATCTCCCCACCTCTGACTTCAACACTTTTGAGAGCCCATCTGGATACTGTGCCCAGCTGATAAGGACTGACAAACTGGACTAGGTTCAGCAGTTATAGCTGAAGCACTTGCCATGTGAGGAGTGGTTGAGCCTCTAGGACATGATCAGCTTGGCTTACCAGAAGCTGTGAGCAGCTTTTAGTATCTAGGAGGACTTACTGAGAAGAAGCTGTCAGACTTTTTATGAAGGGTGATAAGTTGTTGGGTCATATAAACAGTAAGGAGATATGCAAAAGTGAATAATAAATTTTCTTACAGGCTTCACATAGTTTTAAGACAGCAAAACTTAAAAAAAACATGCTGAAATATTGCCTTGCATTTTTGCATGCACACATTTATATTTTTTTCCTTAAGAAAGTTGGTATTCTCCCCAAATTATTAACAGTTTTTCACAGAAAAAACAGTGGTACTAGAAAGCAGAAGGAAGACACAATGCATAAAAACATTCTTCAGCGATTCAAGAACCAGAAGTAGTCTGTTATGCTCTTCACTTTTCATCATGCAATCAGCAGTACTGTTCAGTTTTTCTTACTTCCAAATTTCTGTGTTAACTTTATACTTGCTCTCCTAGATGCTGATATTGCTTTCCTCCTCAATTTATCTGTCTCGTCCTTTACTCTCAGAAAGTCTTTTATTCCACCATATCAAATCAACTGATGGTTACTGATGCAGCAACCAGTTTTCTCCCTCTATTTCACAGATAAAATCGAGACAGTCAGAAAGGAATTACGGTGGTGCAAGGACAGAAAAGACATTTTGCTGTCTTGATTTGATACCAAAGCCCTCTGCACTTTTTTCTGAAGATCAAATAGTTCATTTTAGAAACAGATTATTTTTTTGTTTCATAAGTATATTTTTCAAGGCAGTCAGTTGGCATTGCATTGTTTCATGAAGGTTAGAACTTCAAATCACTTTTTGTAAGTATTATTTTCTCTTGTAGCTCTTTAAAAATATTAATTTAAATGATGCATTAATATCTTAATAGAAGAAGTGTTTTAAAAGTAGCTCATAAAAAGTTTTCATATTTCCTAGCAGAGTCATGGTGCTGTTTTATAACTGAATAGACATATGTAATAGGCTATAATAAGAAACGAAGAGCATAGAAAGGTAAACTGTGATTATAACAAAATACTTGTGGAAAGTAGATTTCATCATTTTGGTTATAAACTTCACAAAAACACTGAGTATTCAATCCACTTTTTAAGGTAGGAACAGTAGTCAACAAAAGCTAGCTATTTTAACAAGACAGGCTTCAGAATTGACAATGAGACATTAACACATATATTTTCAAATTCTCAGCCAAAAATAATTAGGTACATTATTTTTTTATTAGTGCAAGTCTAGTTTTGATTTAAATACAATTACTCTGAAATTATGTAGTTTTTAACTAAAAGAAAAATACAGTGAATGCATAAGTTCCTCAAGAACTCCCTGCAGAATTCAGGTTTCTGAACACCAAAATTTAATTTTCAGCAATCATAAGAAATGTTGAGAAGCACTATATATTCTCAACTAGCATGTCAAGAAAATGTTTTGTCACAGTCACTGCCATCACTCAATATGAAGCATTAATGTTTATTTAAAATTACAGTGCTCAGGAATTTGTATGAGCTCTCAACATTGCTAATGACAGATAAAACCCAGAGGTATTTCATGCACACACTGAATAATGTGACAAAGACGTACTAATGAAGAGGCGGGTTAATATAAAAAATATTCAGCTTTTTAATCAGCTGAATTTGATGCGGACCTAAAAAAACAAAAAAGACTTGATAATTTTTAATATTTTTTTCTGTTCATCTGTTAAACTATGACACTGAACAACAAAGATTTTGACTAAGGAAGGCCTAAGAAGGTTCCATTTGAACTTAAATGGAATGCAAAAAATAGCAGTGTTAGAAAATATTTGTTCTCTGTGTTCTCACACATTCCCCCTCCTGTCCTCTCCCCATGTCTTCTGATGAATGTTTCAGTACATTTATCACTCTGCACAACACATCACCCCGAGAAGCAATGAAACTCTCCTGTGAGTGACATGGGCTAAGTGACAGCCCTGGTGAGCAGTGTTCCTCTTGAATGAGGGACAGCACAACAGGAGTGGTCTGGCCTGGAGTAGCCACCACACAGGGAGAAAAGCATTTTCACCAGACTACAAAATCTGTGAGTCTACAAAGACTCACTATAAGCTAACAATCTATTATGCTTGGCAAAAACATCCAAAATTACCTCTGGAATGTTCTGAAATAGACCTTGAAAGTGAAGGCATGTGTGTGTAAAAACAGGGAAAAGAGGGAAGAAGAAATTACAAGATATCTATGTCCAACCTTTTAAAAAAATGATTAAAAACATAATTTGCAACTTCAGATGCATTTAAAGGTTTCTATATTAGAAAAGTCTTCATATCATGTGTTAGTGCCCAGGCGCCAGTGGCAGCACAGCAGGGATGTCCCTGCAGCCCCTCGTGGGGCAGGTGTCTGTGCTGTGGACTGTGGAGGAGCCCAGGCTGGAGCAGGCATCTCCTGAAAGATGCATCCTGAGGAAAGATCCAGACAGTTATTCTGTGTGCAGCTAATAAAATGCTTCTACATCATATTTCTCCTAATGAGCCAAATATCATATTCCTGGGTATTTTTTATAAAACTTCCTGGGGGAGTTTGTAAAGATGACCATTATACTCCAATAAAGTTATATTAAGGCATTTTACTCAGGCTCTCATATGAAAAGATAAAAACTTGAATCTCTAAAGATTACCCTCTTCTATCCCCCAAAGGCTTAACTATCTACCTGAGCACATTCAGTACTCAGAAAACCATGACAGACAGTTATCTTTTATCCCAGCAACTGAAGACAATCCCCCTCCCTTCAGATATGGAAGGAAATTCAAACATTTCTCTTCCACCTTTCATTTTGAAGCACTACCTTTAATTATTCTGTTCCAGAACAGCTTTGGCTACTTTGCTGTTTTCCACAGTCATGGGATTTTGATTCAAGTTTATCACACCTCCTGGATTCCAATAGCAACATCAAAGGAAAGCAAGTAAGTTTTACATTTGCATATGGGACATTGAGATTTCAGAGAACAGCTGGCTATACTCACCAGTAAATGGATAATACTCATTTGCAGATGCAAATATTTCTATTTGCGTATGAAGTTCAAACTCAAAATTTATTCAGGAAAACTAGCTTAGCTACAGTAACTCTTACTGAACTCTAAACTTTAAGTGAAGGCCTCACAAAATGTGCCTAATGCACAGTAATTTTTTTTTCCTTGGGTTTGTATGTTTGCTTTACTATAATGTACATAAAAATAAGAAAATTTAAGAACATGCCATAAAAAGCAGACAAACATTATTTACTTTCCAAATGAATTATAAAAGCATCTGAGACCCTTACTTGTTTTCCCTTAAAGGAAACAAATACAAAAGGTTTTCTTCCCCACAATTCCATTAAGATGTTAAAAAAGTTAACAAGAATCAGAAGATATTACTGAATTACCAACTACACTGTAATCAAATAGTTCCTAAGTCTGAAAGTATCTGAAGGAAAAAGAGTTGAAATACTAGTGTATTAAAGAGGAAAAATTTAAAGGGGTTCGTTTCTATCTATGGCTTGAAAATATAGCTCCTGGATGCATATCTGTTACAAAGTCAAGGCTGAAAAAAGAACAGCTGCATCAAAAAGGACAAGTCCCCACAGGTACAGATTCCTCACAGATTGTACAGGCACTGGGCCATCAAAGAGGAAAGAGTGCTGTATGACACCTGATTATGCAAACTCTTGTTTTCCCAAATTCTAGATAAGAAATGCAGTTATTACAGTTCAGTACAAGTGAAACCAGGAACACATATGAAGACTAGTGAATAAATAGGATAACATACCTAATTATGATAGTGATGAAATCACTTTAATTAAGATGGCAGTGAAAAGATAAAGTAGACATGTAGTCACATCTGACTGGTGTGTATTCATACCACTTAAAAGCTGTACAGTTAATGATAAAATATAGGCACTGACTTTGCAACATACAGCCAAATTCCTCATTTAGTGTGATTTTCTATTCTTAAATGAATGATTCCTAATGCAATTTATTTTCAAACAATTTGAAAACTTCAAGCAACGTTAGCCAGAAATACCCAACATAATGAAACTGAATAGCCCAGAAAAGGCTACTACCATTTATTTTCATTTTAGATCTTTGCAGAAATACAAACAAATGCAGCATTCTGTTCTTATCTTACTGGTTACTATATGGAGAGTCCCATATATTTTCTGTCACATATTTAAAATGATGATAAAATCTCTTTGTTTTCTATGATCTGATCTGTCTGAGCTTGTTTTGTTGTGTTATTTGTTTTTTTAATATTGTACAGACTAGCTATTGTTCTTCCACAGGTAAAAGCCAAGTTTAGTGATCCTAAAGTGGATCCTCAAATAAAATGAAGACTAAGTGGAGACCACAGTATTTATGTTTGCTCCCACACTTCTTCACATTTCTTGTCTGAATTCAGGGCAATGAAAATCAATCAGGTCTGTCAGCTCACTGCTCTCTGATACGATGTTTAGTAACTACTCAATAGTGACTTTCTGTCTTGAGTCCTGACTATCTTCTCAGTTAAGCATTGTGCACTCCTGAAGCAGAAGCAGATCAAGCACAATATATTTGTCATTTTCTTCTGCATTAGGTTAATATGGCAAGGTTTTGACAGTGAAGAGGGCGGCAGGGGTGACTTCTGTGAGCAAGGACAGCTAAAGCTGAGATAATTATCAATGGTGGTAACCCTTTTTTTTTTTTTTTTTTCCCAAGAAAAATATTTTTAAGAAAGAGTAAAAAATTCTTTACAGCTTTTACAAAAGTAGAGTGAGAAAACATGATAGAAACAACCAGGTAGACTCTGAGGTGAGTGGAGAAAGAGGGGGAGAAGAAAGTCCACTCAATGGAGCAGGGATTCCTCTGCAGCTCTCAGAGAACACAGCAGAGTTGGGACAGAGTTGTCCCTCTGCAGCCAGTGAGAGTCCATGTCAGAGCAGATATCTGCCCTGTGTTCTGTGTGAGGGACACCACATGGAGCAGGGAAACAGTGTGAGGAGCAAAGAGTGATGGGGGCAACGTGATAAGAACTGACCACAACCTACTGTCCTTCCCTGTGTTGCCTGGGGAGGGAGAGAAGGTAGGATAATTAGGAGTGAAGTTGAGTCTGGGAAGAAGGAGGAAGAGGTGTTTTTGGGGTTTTGTTTTGGTTTTTTTTTTTTTTTTTTTTTTTTTTTTTGTTTTGTTTTGTTTTGTTTTGTTTTGTTTTGTTTTTTCTCATGACTATATCATTAACTGACAATAAATTAAATTAATTTCCCCAACCTGAATCTTTTTAACCCAAAACAACACAAAATCTCCCTGTCCTTCTGAGAATCCACAAACCTTTTGAATGTATTTTCTCCCCCTGTTGAGGAGGGGGCATTGAAAGGGCAGGTTGGTGGGCATCTGGCAGGCAGCCAAGGTTAACCCACCACAGCTTTCTTTGAACCAAGACATCAAGACACACAAATGTGTGTATAGGGACAGTACATAAGCTTTCATTAACACTGTAATTCCACTAAGTATAAACAGTAGGGAACCCCAAAAACAAATAGGGACTTGCAGGATAGTTGTGCAAACAAGGTACAGGAAAGCATGCACATACTAAAATCTGCAAGATAAGAACCAAGGATGAGTGAAAAGATATGTAGTAAAACATTCTGTAGAGGGTAGTCTGGGGCAGCCAGAATGATCCTGCACAACAGAGGAGGGAAATGACTGACAAATTACTCCAAAATGAGTACTACTTCAAAAAGATTAAGATGAGCTATGTCAGAAGCAAATAGATTCTCCCTATTTTTCTGTGTAGGAAACTGAGGAACATAAACCAATGGAACTGGAAAGGTGTGGAATAAAGTAATAGCCCACAGCAATTCCTCACTGAGAGCTCTCAAGCCTCATTACTGTTATCTCCACAGCTAAACCCACCAACAACCACAGCCATCAGAGTTACTTTATGGCAACAACTCCCTGAAGTAGTGCACTCTTATGTCATTGTAGACAAAGTCTTAAAAGTACTAATGGTGTTCTGTATGGAATGGCAATAATGGATACTGCATATGAACATATTAGCAGTATGTATTTTTAATTAATGACAGCCTATTTCTGTTCTGAAGTTTGAACCTCTCCTGAATTATCAGTCTTTTAAACAATCTAAGGACAGTGGTCCTTGATATGTATATTGATAGGCACACCTTCAGTTGTGAAAACTGCATAAATCCCAGATTACTTAATTTTGAGAATTAAACAGAAAGTCAGTGGGTTTAATGTTGCATTATACTCAAAGAGCCAAACATTTTGGTACATGTGGGATCAATAATTCTTCAGAGAAGATACTCTAAAGTAGAATAACAAGGCCTACTTTTTCCTGTACTCCAAAAAAACCCAAAAAACCAAACCAACAACAACCTTCTGAAAAAATAAAACCCTCAGAAAGCCCCAAAACAATGGCAAAACAAACCCCATTTGTTGTTGCAGCAATAGCAATAACTGGTCTCCAGGTTTCAGCATGGGATTTAGCTGCTCCTACGAAGTGTATAGTGTTGGGAAAATATCCATGTTTTGTCTTGTAGCTCTCTAATAACTGCTTGTGTTTTGGTGATATAGCTTCTTGGTTCCCAAGATAGGTAGACAGGCATATGATGAAGTGAATTTTTTCTAGAGCATCAAATATAGTGAAAAAGGATCTGAAAAGCAAAGCAGATGTGTAATATTATCCTGTAATAGAGCAAACATGCTACAAGGAATACAATATATCTTTTCTCTTAACATTAAACACACACTGTATGCTCTAATTCTTCTCACAAACAAATTTCATTGAAGTTTGAGAACATGTCATATAGGGAAAAAATCATACTCTATTGAAATTCATTTAGTTGAGAGCATGAGGAGGTCTATTCTGTAGGGAACAGGATGTGCCACTCATACTACTGAATACTTCAAGCAGAGTTTTTCAATTGCAGCCCCTCTTTACAATTTCTCAGTCTAACACCATTTATGATTTTTACTAGAGCTGTACCAAAGATCCTGCTGCAGTAGATGAATGGTCTACTTGTCAGAGGCATAGTTACTAATGAAAAAGTCCCCTACTTTATCCTTTTGAGCACTACCTCATTCTCAGATGGGAATTTTAAATAACTGCCTTCCATCTGACATATTAAAGTTAGATAAAGGACAGGTACCGTGTCAGTACTTGCTGAACAGAGTCTAAAAGGCAGTGTGCTGGTTTTGGCTGGGGCAGAGTTAATTTCTTTCACAGTGGCTGGAGTGGGGCTGTGTTTTGTACTTTTGCTGAGCACAGGGCAGATAATACAGAGATGTTTTTGTTGTTGCTTGAGGAGGGCTCACACAGAGCCAAGGCCTTTTCTGCTTTTGGTACTGCCACACTGCTGAGGAAGTTGGGGATGATTGGGAGCTTGTGAGGAGACACAGCTGAGACAGGTGACCCAAACTGACCAAAAGGATATATATTATGCTCAAATATATATATCAGATATATAGACAAGATATAGATATAGATATAGATATAGATATAGATATAGATATAGATATAGATATAGATATAGATATAGATATAGATATAGATATAGATAGATATAGATATAGATATAGATGATAAAAATATAGATATAGATATAGATATAGATATAGATATAGATATAGATATAGATATAGATATAGATAGATATAGATATAGATATAGATATAGATATAGATATAGATATAGATATAGATAGATATAGATATGCTCATCATGTATTATGCTCAGTATATAAAATGTGGGGAAGAACAGGGAAAGGGGGAACAGTTAGAGTGATGGTGTTTGTCTTCCCAAATCACCATTACACATGAGGGGGCCCTGCTCTCTTGGAGAAGGCTGAACACCTGCTTGCCCATGGGATGCAGTGAATTAACTCCTTGTTTTGCTTTGCTTCTTTTCTCTCCCTCTTAAAATATTTTTACCTCCACCCAGGAGTTCTCTAGCTTTTACCCTTCTGATTCTCTCCCAGTGTTACTGGTGGGGCAGTGGGAGAGTGGCTGCTTGGGGCTTGGATACACTGCAGGCTGGAGTTAAACCATGACAGTCAGGGTTTTATTTGCAGAAGATCAAGCTAGGCCTTAAATTTAATTGTTAAACTTGACCATCTGAGTACAGAAATGCCAAAGTGGTTTTACTTAAGAGAAATAGAGGATCTATATTTTTTGTGGTAGTGATATTATCACAGATAATGCCATATTATTGAAGTAATTGGTCAGCATTTATGGAAATCTTAGCTAAATCCAAAAAAACACCATAATGCTGAAATATTTAGGATATAATATTATGCAAGATATCTGTACTTCTATTCAGTAGATATGTATACATTCTTGTAGTAGCAAACACAAAGAAGTACTGATATACCTTTTTCCTGTATGCAGCAGTTCTTATGCTTCTTCCTCATCTGCTGTCAACTATCTGATCAGAGATGTCATTAGGAAGTGTAGTTGCCTTATCTTATATCATGAAAAGAAATATCCTTATGTTCCTTAAGTTACATCCCCTTCCCCTCCAAAAAACTCTACAAACTCCACCCCAACCTCAAAAGCACAGAAAACACATAAAAACACCCCCCAAAGCCTGAGAAGTTTAAAAAACTAGCACTGCATACAAGGATAAGCCTACTTTGTCTGATGCTCATTAGCCCACCAGTTTTCCAAGTGGCTTTCCTGATCCTAGGGTTCTGATCCTAATATTTCTTTTACAACACAATCTGATGTCTCAGCTGGCAGTCTTTGTAAGTTAAGAACAAACTCCTTACTAGCTGATGAACACAAAAATGATGGTAGTGCCAGAAAAGGAGTGAAACACTAAGTAAAACTGAACAAACACTGACTAAAAGGTAAGAGAACAAGTTCAACGAAAACTAAGTGTACTTAACAGGAAACTGCCTGAAGTCTGATAGATGCAGAAGTTTGCCCTTAACTTGGAAGAATAATCACTGTCTACCGGTTAGAGTAGAAAGCATGTAAAAAAAAGCCTTCAGACATAAAAGTCAAGACAAAGAAATAAAATAATACTATACTTCTGTATGGTTTTCTCCTCATTACTAAAAATAAAGGGGAATTACACCCTAAAATAACTGAACATTAAGAAGTTAAAATCTCTGAACCACTGATAAACTCCATGAAAATTACTCTAAACTTAAAATTTCACACCAACCCCTACCAGCCCCCAAGTACTTGAAATGAAGTGTTGCTGCCACAGACAAGACTGGAAAACAGTTTTTTGCAGATAGCTTTATACTATTTTGCCTTTTAATTTTCTTGTCTCAGCCTACTCATTACTCCTTTCTTTGCACTGCTGGGGAGAATATAGGAAAAATTACATTTCTTGCATAACTTTATTATTATATTTAACATCCAATAAATAAAATTACTGTACTTTCCTGCACTGGAAGTTCCATTAATTCTCAAGAAGAATGCTCTTATGCCTTGCCTTCCAAAATGAAATTCATGTTTTTACAAATTTTTTGGCTTGTTTAGTTTAGTACAAGTATCAGGCATAGTTAGACCACACACATCTTAACTGTACCTATAGATACAGTTCAAAGTATTCCTTCATGCACTGCATTCTCTGCAGGAGTTAGTGATCAAGTGCTTATTCAAATACTACCAGAATTACAGCAAAACAGCTCATTTAATAAAATACTTTACTGTCCTTTCAGACTCAAGTCCTCCACTGCATGTTTTCCTTGTATGTGCCCCTTTATAATTTATATTTCTTTCTTCATACATTAAGGCCTTGTGTGAAGTTTCAGAGATTATGAATCCTCCTACTTTAACTCTTAACAGAGGTGTGAAGTATTTATGTTAGATGCCATCTGTTTCTTTGCTCCAAAATCTCTGGAACATTGGGATTCAGAGATATGCTAGATAAACTTCATGATTTTATGATTTTAGCTTGAATTAAATCATATTATTTTGTTTATGAAGCTTTAGAATAGTCACAGATGAATGACACAGATAACTGCTATAACTAAAAATATAAAGATAACACGCTAAGTTTATGCTGAAATTCCATTCAGTTTATAACAACATCAAACAGCATCAGAACACTCTTCAAAATATAATTTACATCCTAAATATACCCAGTGTCTGCTAAGACAAAAGAAGGTAAATAGAGCTGGCCTGGAAAGTAAGAAAAATAACAGCTCAGATTTTACTACCAAAACCCAGAAATCAAGAAGTGTGATTTTTATGATAAAGGATATGCTGTTAACTAATTTCAAATGTATTAAATTCAGCATATCCACTTGAGAAATAAAAAGTACTGAGAACTGTTATGAAGAAGACAATCTGACAGAAGTCTGAAATTCAGACAGATCTGAATTTCCAGGACAGCAGCAAATTTCTGCCACCTCTAACAACATGATTGCAGGTAACAAGCAGAAAGCCACTTGTGATCCACACATGAAATATGTTAATATTGGAGGGTCATAGAGAAATCAAGACCAACAAGTGAAATAATAATAAAAAGAAGTTTATGCTGAGCTTGAAGAATTTTAAAATACTTTGTATTCAGAACATGCAGCCCACTCTCTTAGAGAGAATGCTTGAGAGGGGTCCTTAGAGGATTAAAAGGTGGCTGGCAGAATTGTTACTTGATGAGGTGAGGGGATTCTGTCCATTGATGCACCAAAAAAAAAAAAAAAAAAAAAAAAAAAATTGTAATGTAATACAAATATAGAATACACTCTAGATCACTTTCATTGTCTTGTGGGAAGGATCATAGTTGCCTAGAGGTGCACATCCAAGACACAAAATGATCTGAAGCAGAAAAAAAAGAGAATTTCTTTTCCCCTAATGACAGAAAAAATGTAAGCAGACTCAAGTATTTCCCTTTCAATTCAGATGGGCTGCAAAAGACATCTAAGGATTCAGAAAACCCTGACCAAACAATCCTCCAAAAGGATAGGAAAATAAATATCAAGCACATAAGTATTTATTCCTGTGGTTCACTAAATTACCTCTATATGTGATTTTTTAAATTGTTATTTAGGCAAGAAGGAATTTATTTAAATAGCCTTATGAAATAATATATTAAATCTCGATAATTTCAAGCTAAGAATTAACCTCTAAACTTCTGAACTAGTGGAGTTCTGTCATTAAATGATTCATTGGTACCTACTAAAGCAGAAATTATTCAAATGCTTTTTTTTTTTTTTTTTTTAATTTCCTAACTTGTCCATTATATACAGATTACTTATATTAATTCAGAGAACAGGACTGTTTTAATCTTTCTTCAAGCCTATGACACATATGGGAAGGATTTCCATTCTGAATGATTGGGAGCATGCAGTATTGTCTATAAGCCATAACAAAACATTTTGTTGTTGTTTTTGGCTGAGGGCTGGTATCCTCAATATGAATATATATAAAGTACTGCTCTACTCCATATTTAGGTTATATGATAAGACAAAATAGATAGAAGATAGATGAAGAATAGGTGAAGATAGATGGAAATAAACACAGAAAAGCTGGAGTTTGCAGTGTGTATTAAGAACCTGAGTTCAAAGGTTCTACACACTAGTGAATTTTCAACAGTAGTTTGCACAAACCTTTGAGGACTTTATTGTACCAACTTGGCTTGTCCTTTTGAACCAGCCCATCACCACCATTATTTCCAGCACATATAATGATAAGTATTCCTCACATAGCTTATAAATAAACATACCATTTCTGACACTGGCAATGCTCTTATTAGCTCTGTGGTTTTGTCATTAACTCCTAACAGAACCATTGACTCTCCTTAGCAGCCCTCTAGAAACCACAGCTTAACTTATTATAACAAAAATTATGAAACCTTTATCAATTACTGCTTAAGCACTTTACCTCTTCTGGCCCGAAATATTCTATACAGTGGTGTTATCACTCCCTTTCCAGTACTAAACAAGTATTACTTATCTGCTTGACAAATATTTAAATATGAGGCAAGCAGGAACTGTAAAATACCCAGCAAAGCATAGGAGGTAAAATAAATGCAAGTTACACAACCAAAAAGGGTTGAGGTACATAGATATTTCTCAGCTTCTATCTCTGTGAAGAGGGTAACTCTTCATCACTCACTAAGTCCTACATGAATATATTAAGTGCTAGAATAATCAAACTATTTACTCAAGTAAAAAGCACATGCAATTCACACATGGTTACTACATGCTATTTCCTATAGAAGCTGGATTTTCCCTGTAGTCTTAGCTAAAAAAAAAAAAAAATAATTATGAAATGAATTTTCATTTTGATGGAGACAGAAAGATAGCAAGACTTAAACCAGACTGGGGTTTTTTGCCCAGCTTTTAAAAGACAGTTGGATAACAAGAAACAACTTACAATTTTCTTCTTTTCTACCATGGCTGTTACAATCTCATTGAAGAGTAGAGAAGCATAACCTTTATTCTTATGAAGTTAATTTAAAATGAAAGCATGAAAGAATGAATGGAGAGTCCACATGATACAGAAAACTTAATTTTTGAAAGGGGTTCTTGACATAAATCTCTCATAACACTGCAGTAAATATTGACATTCAGATGATAATACAGGGGTAATTTTTAAGATCACAGCTGCTTAAAACATTTAAAGGTTAGAAATCATTAAATGCTTAACAGTGTAAGTTGTAGATATGAGAGTAGGAAGCCAACTGTTCTTTCTATAGCTAAAACCACAAAAATGAAGTAAAAAAAAGGCAATATGAATTTTCAACTGCAGTTATTTTTCAAGAAAAATTACATCATGCCTAATGTTAAAAATGGTAGGTGTGGTTTCAGAGGTACAGACAGAAATCACATCAACATCTCTGACAGCCATCTATTAAACTGTAGTTTCTCTGAATATCCTTTCAGCCACCTACTAAGAGCCTCAGGTAATCTAATGGAAATTCTGGATAATCATTTTTATTGAATGATTAAAATGAAATGGGGTAAAATTAAAACTGAGTTTTAATGCCATCTTCTCTGAAGTGGAAAATGCATCAATGAAAAATTTGAGTATAGCTAAACACAGTGAAGGATGAAGTACTACTGGGCATTCATTTTGAGAGATGCTTTGATTAATAAAGATTCATCTTTCAGTCCTCAAAGGATAATAAGTCTGAAGAATAGAACTCTTCAAACTGCAATAGAAGGTCTCAAGCAATCACAAGGAGTTCTAAAACAGAATAAGTACTTTCAAGTCTATTATGGATTGGGGAAAAAAAAAGAAATAAAAAACAGAGATTACCATAATATTTTTGCTCTACCCCCAAACTATCTTTCTGTATATGTAAAATAAAACAGCTTGCTAGTTCTCCAGTGGCCACTAGATGTCAACAAAGTCTAACAATATCTGAGTTTAGCTTTTAAATGAGGTGCAAAGCAATAGACTTGAAGCTATCTTTGTTACACACATTTTTATTGATGTATGCTGACGTAAATGTATACTACTTGGCTCCATATAAAATGCAATCCAATCCAAAATCCAATCGACTTAATGTAGTGGCAGAATGGTAATAATCCACACACATCTGCACTTCCAAGTCCACAAAGGCACATGTAGCTAACCACGTTGCAAATATATTTTTTAAGGTATCATCTAAGCTTCCATCAGGTGTCAAAATAAGCTGATCTTCCTTGCCTGGTTAGCTAGTGAACCATACCCTGTGCTCACATTCAACTGGGAAAAGGCTTGAATAACTCTTGCTCTTCCTGCTTTAAAATCTGTGCAATTTTATACAATAAAAGTGATTGAGAAGAGATTTGCTATGACCTGCATAGTGTATGCAAATGGACACTTTCAGTTTCTATGCTTTCTTTCTTGGGCATCTTGCTTCTTTATGACACATTTGTGTGTCTCTGAGAGAAAGGGATGAAGCTTATTTTTACTTCTGTGCTAATCAGGGAAACTGGGAGGAAGAGAAATAGAATTTTCCCCATAAGAAGAAAAAAAAATAAAAAAAGCTGAGCACTCCTTCATTCTGACAGGAAAGGGGAGGCTCAAACTTACACTGTTGAGAACTAGAAAATTAATAACCCTTTTTCTCTTTGAAGTTCATTTGCCTAAATATCAATATGAGCAAATACTCTGATGACAGTCTCTTACTCTCAGCTGCACCAATTCAAGTCATAACAAACTACTCCAGATCTACCTGATATTAACAGATAGCACAAGTGTTTATTAACTAAAATAAGGAGGACACAAAGACTACCCAGTACCTTTCTTATGTCCCTCCACTTTCTGATGACTACTTTTTAATTCATGGAGATTATGAACAAAATTTTTCCGTCCTATAACAGATTTAATTAAAGACTGGCAGATTTTCCTATCTGGAACTCTTAGTATTTTTATAGCCACTTTTAACCATGCCGTTACTAAATAGAAAACCTAGAAGAATTTTGTAATACTTCTAAAACTGGCATTATGATTCTGGCAGTAAATCAAGTATTCATACCACAGCTGTTTCAAAGAAAAACTGAGTAGAAACTCTGGGATTCAAATTGTCTAAATGCTATGAATACTGTTCCAAAATTTCATGGTATATTATGCTTTCTTTAGTTGTGAAAATATTAACAAATCCATGCTTTACATTTACTTTCAAAGAGCTTACTCCTCAGTTTTTGAAGACAACTAGGAATTATAGGCTGTGTAGACAAAAGTGCATATGAAACTTTCAAACAATGAATGAAAATGTGAGTATCATAGATTTCTTTCTTTCTGGACTTTGGAATAGTGAGATATGGTATCTTATCAGATGTACTGCAAATGAGTACACTTCAGAGAAAACTCCTCTTTTGCTTTCATGAGTTGTTTCAGCAACTAATCTGATTAATAAGATTTCTTTGGAGCAGAAACATGTTCAAGTATAGAAGAATCCTCACAACCCCAGGGCAGATATCAGGAAAAAACTTCCCATAACCTAGAAGAGACAAAACAAAAAAATTGCTTCAAATCTAATGAGCAATCAGTTTGTTTTACTTCTATCCTAATAATTGTTGGTTATTAAAACCAGATAAGTCTCACTCATCTATTATAGCTTTTAAAACTCTCAATTTGCTCCATAGAGCCCAATAGTATTCAGTAATCTGTCCAATGTTATTTTTGCTATGATCATCATAACATAAAAGACAGTCACATTGACTTTCTTCTCCTATACTGTTCTGAGCTCACACTACATGGTCTTTGCTCTTTGGTCCATTTCATTTGTGGTAAAAACACACACTCTTTCTGCTCCCCCACTAAGACAGAATAATTTGCACTGGCATACTACTCATATGCATTCAGAGGACACTTCCATGTACAATTATTTCAAATTAATGAAAAGCATCAGATTTTGAAAGCTTGGACTAAAATGTCTAGGACAAAAAACTGCTACAATTTAAAACCTCCTCAGTTATGAACACAGTCAATTAATTTAATAACAAGGTGTCCTTTAAGGAGGTCAAACCACTTTGTGAGGCTTTGGATTTTCTCTGCTTAAAACTGAAGATGAAGTTTCATACCAAAAGTTGTTAAAAAAAAAAAAAAAAAAAAAGAGTTACACTAGCATGAAGTAAAATATCTCCAAGGTAAAGGAATTTGGAATTTCTCACCGCAATGCATATACTTTAGCAACATTGAGGGTGAAGGTTCCAATAAACAACATATAAGCAGTTTCTGAGAATACACTTTGATTCTAAAAGAGATAGCACTGATAATTATAGCACAAGACCCTTCCTTAAAAGGAAATGTGGCAGAGGGGAAGAAAATTAAAATAAATCCAAGAAAAACAAACAAACGTCCATAAAAGACTCTTAAAAGTAAACAGTAGGAAGAATAAACCTATTTGAGAGCCTCAAAGATGATGACAGGGACTGGAAAAAGAAAAAAGAAGCAGTCATGAAAAGCAGTGGTTATTGCAGCAGCTGGTGTTTTCTAAAGGTGACAGAACATTGATCCTTTTCATGACAATCCTATGAATATAGAGGATTGCCATCAGCATCTCCTACCTGTTGGTGTTTGCTCTCCTTTGACAGAAGACTTTTGTTCTTGCCAAATGGGCAAACCTGTCAGTAATGTAGATTCTGCTTCAGAGGCAGCTGTAACACCCAGAAAAGAGGGCCTTCTTGTTGGCTTGAAATTCAATTGGTCTTAACTCTTCCATTGTAACACTGCTGGCCAGAGCTCTGGAAGGCTGTAAAAGTAAGATCCATTAATATACAAGCATACATATTTGTAAATATATATGTATTGTATATACATATATACATACTTGTAGTTGTATTTTTCCAGCAGCCCATCTCCTTAGAGAAAAGACCCTACATAGTGTTGATAAACTTACACCCCAAGGCATAATTTCCATCTTCAACCAGTCACAGACAAAATCACTGTTCTGTTATATATGTTTACATGCAAGGGAAAAAGCAGAGTGGATTAAAAATTCCCTGCTACATCCATAAGAAAGGCTGAGCTCTATAAATTCTGCCTGCTGTTTAATTGCCTCTCTCTAAATCACTAGACTGTATGTGATTTTTCACTTGCTGTATATAATTTCTAAATGACCAAGGCTGGCAGATCAGCTTTCATTTTTACATGTGGTAACAATTTTATGCATGCATGTGTGCATATAGTCAACCCATAAAGTAATTGGGACAAAGGCATTATTATTTTAATTTTGTTATAAAAGGCTAATTTTATAGTAATGTAAAACTGCTGGATTTCTCAATCAGCCATACAGCATGCACAATCCCTAACAATTAGTTTCATCAGGCAATAAATCTTTATTCAGCAAAAAGAAAGTACCAGGAATGCAGCATTGGAGAACAATGGGATGACATACACAGTGTGAAAAAAAAAAAAAAAAAAAGAAATTAAAAAAATAAATAAATTCTGATACAAATCCAAACCAAGCTCATAAAAATCCAGGCATTTACTCATGTCTATCTGAGAACCATATAGTGAATCTTTTAACCTGCACAGTGTCTATAAACATCCTGTACTTTTATTGCTATGAATAGTAAAAAAATATGACTAAGAATACTTAGTTTTTTTCTTCTCCTGTGTTCATGGTCCCAGTGCATGTGAACCACAAAGTATTGCAGGCAGATTACCAGAATGTAGTAAAAAAATTTCTCCCTCTTTCCTCTCCCATTGCTTCTTCCTATCAACAAATAGGTCTCAAATAGATCCAGACAGCCTCCCAAGAAGAAAACTTTTGACATCTTAGTGCACATCACATGGAAAGGTAATGCAGTCATATCAGCAGAAAACACCCATCTGTCAAAAAAAGCCATTCAGACTGGCATAAAGTCTGATAAAACTTCCATAACAAGAAATTAGAATTCTTACAGCATAGATAAAACTCCTTTTTTCAATTCCTGTTCTTTTCAAACTATCAGTTTTGGCTGGGATTTTTTCCTGTGTGGCTGTCTGAAAATTATCTTATAAAGTTATGTAACTGCTTTACTCTAATAGGTCTCTTGATGAAAAAATTAAGTGGACAAGGGAACCCCATGCCAAGCAAAAGAAAAAACCTACTCATATTCGAGTTATGCTGGACAACTTTGAGTTCACAGCCAGCAGGATAAAATCATACAATCAGGTTTCATTTGCTTTTCCTATATTAAAAATCTTAGAAAATTGAGTTGCACAGTCATCACACCTCATTCCTGGTACTCATTATTTTTAAAAACTAAGACCTCTTGTGCTCCCTCTTAGTCCCCAGCCTTCATTTTCTAAAAGCCACAGGAAAAAAAAAATGGGTTTAAGATGAAAAGCAAGAAAGACTAGTTGTCAAGAGGCTAGTGCTGTCTCAGTGTCTCGTTATTTGTCACTGAGAGACTAAACAAGAAATGCAGGCATGAAACTGCTCAACATGACTCACCCATTTTTATGTTTATAAGGAACAGCATGAGGAAGCACAATCAAAATGATTCTTCTACACAGCATTGGATATATTTAAGGAGGTTGCTATCATAGTGGGACAGAAAAGGATTCAATAATTCAAAACAACAGATGATACTATGGTTTGTTTTGCAAATTTGTTCTGAAAGCACAAATAAATTACCATCTGAAATGGGTTGGTAGAAACTTTATTTAAGGTAATTATCTTTTCTTATGAGCTCTTGTTTTTTTGTTTTTTTTTTTTTCTGTGAAGGAACTCCATCACTATGGATAGAGAAGGCCAACCTAAATTGCTACTGGTGTCACCTTTATGTAGCCTCATGATGCATGAGGTCAGCATGGAATTTGTTCTGAAACCAACAAAATACTGTGGGTTTTTCCTGCTTGGATTTTGGATGATTAATTTAGGATTGGCCAGCTTAGAAGTGTGACAGCTGTGAAATTGACATCAAAGTGTTCAAGAAAACGAAAAGCAAACTATTTGAAAGGCATAGGGTTTTCAGCTACCTTTTAAGCACTCCTTTTTGTTTGTTTTTGACATCTTTACTTACCATCGCATGTTTAAAGACCAATGCCTAGCACACTTCCATTAAAGATTCTTTGTAAAAACTCAGTGTCTGTGCTGTGTCAATTACAGAAAAGATCTGCAGTACAGAAAAATGTGGGAAAAAATACTGACAACTGTGAAATTTTGGAGTGTCAATCACAATGTAAGTAAATATACCCCTATTCCATTAAATATTAATAACCACAAAACTAAGTTACAGGAAGATTATTAATCAAGCTATTTTAAAATCATGATGAATACAAATACGCATAGTTTAGCTTCCTTTAGGGGAATGAGATTGATTTGTTCTTCTTGAGAATCTGTGTTCAAGTATAGGAACCTAAGGATGTCAGAAAATGATTGTGAATATCAGCCTAAACCTTGCTTGACTCCTTATTTAGTTCCTGTTATGCAAAATTTTATTATGAATTAATGGAATTCCTTGTTATTTGTGGGTGTTTCCTGTCTGTCCTAGGTCATCCACTTGATAGACTATTCTCCAGGAAGATGCTGAATATTTTTAACTTCATAATTTTCTACTTTTTGATAGAAAATCACTGTATCAAAATAGGAAGCAGATTTTAAAAAACAAACAAACAAAAAAACCCAAAGCAAAGCATTTAGATATGAACAGGTGGACTTAAACAAGGGATTGCTAAACAAATCAAAATCTAGAAAGCAAGATACAGCAAGAAATTGGGAATATTACTCTGAATAATTGGTCCTGTCTGTAATTTCCATTGCAGAAGCTCTTGCTGGCTAAGGGGAAAGCTGATCTGATTGAAGTTTTTCCTGTAGATATAAAGGAAATGTATATGCATATGACATACAGAAAATGCATATGACAGACAGAAAAAAGAATGGTAACAAAAATGTTAGTTCAAAAATAAAGTCCTGTACTTTTGAATTATTTAAATATTTGTTCTACCTCTGTGGCAAGAGTACCTGTCCCACCTTGTCTGATACCTGGTGGCCCCAGTTGGGGCAGGTACACAATCACCTCTCTTCCTCCCTCTTCCTGTCCCCCACAGTGGAGGGAATAGGAAGTGCAAATTCCCTTGGTCAGCAGCTTGGATCTCCTGCCAGTGAGAGGCAGAGAAATTTCTGGACCATGAGTGTGTACAATAATGAGCCACAAGCCAACCAGGTTATAAATGGAGCCTCTGACAGAAACCACATGCAGTTTTCCCTGGAACAGCGGTTCTGTGATGGGAAACCTCCCCTTGGGGCTGGGATGCACTCAAGAAGACTTCCAGGGGCTGAGTGCCTTCATTCCTTTGCCAGGTGAGTGACTGTTTCTAATGGGCATCTGTGAGTGGTCCTTTGACCTTTCCAGAGAAGTGAACCTACCTTTTGGGCATCCCTGAGGGAGAGGCCTCCCATGCATGCAGGAGTGCAGGTGCACTTCGGGTCATTGTTCTAGTCCTTGCAGGAACAATGTCTCTGACTAGTAACAGTAAACTTGTTACTGCTATGGAATATAATCATAGTTACCCTTCCATTTATTAGTTTTAGCCATTGGTTTTTGGTTGCAAATTTATGTTTGTTCAAGTGTGTTACCTTTGTGAAATTCTTTTTATGCGTGTCCATGACAATACCTCTTATATAACGGGAGAAATGTCTTGTAAGGATCCTGCAGCTGAGTGTTACATACATGGAAAAAAAAGCTTTGAACTTCTCTAGAATCAATAAGCCAAACTACCATGACAAATTGAACAATGACTACATGGAAGGGACAAGATTGATTATTTTGTCCCCTGTCTCATAGGGTCACAAAGTTATCATAGGGATAGAGCATGTCTCCTGTGAGGAAAGGCTGAGAGGAGTGGGATTGTTCAGGCTGCAGAGGAGATGACAGCCTTCCAGTACCTCAAGAGTGTCTATAAGAGGGCTGGGGAGGATCTTTTTACAAGCATGTAGTGATAGGACAAGGGGGAAGGGCTTCAAACTGAGAGAGTATTTGAGCTCATGACTGGAGTTTCAGTAGTTTGTCATGGCCAAGATAAGGTGCATTTCCAAAGTCAGTTCTTTCCTTATATAATCAGCTAAGTTCTGAATTACCTGTGCAGAAGAGATCACTGCTTTAAAGCTCCAGAAACATTGCTGCTGGAGTAGGAGATTATAGCTGTTTTTTTATTAGTACTCTAAGTCAGGAATTTCTGAAGTATACTTACATGTTAAGTACAAATTGAACAGTTACCTCAGGCTACAAGAAGTTCAAAATGATGCTTAGAGGCAATGTCAAAAAACACCTTGGAGAGCCTAATTCCTGGAATATTTGGAGAGTGAAAAGAATAACTTGAAAATGTAAGAGAAGAAAATGCTTCCATATGTGACTATCCAGCACAGAGGAGCACATTCTTTGGGTTTTGTATGCATGCTTCACAGTGCAACTACCCAATCCTCTTGGCCTTGGACTAACAGGTAGTTGCAGTGACTTTGGGTGGAGAACAACCTTCCAGACCAAGACCAGAAGACCTTGGAATTGACCTTTTCATCATAAAAGCTTTACTGATATAATACCTATTGAATGGCACATTTGTCTTTCTTGTAAGACTATAATTCAAATCACACACATCAGATTATTACCTATTAGGAGCTATTAACCATTTGCCAGTGCCTAGTGGTGCAATTATTAATTGCAAATACAAGCAACAGAAATTCACAAAGGAGCAGCTAAATTTCTGGTTTGATCATTTTTAGTAGTTTAGTCCAGGTTTTGAGGTATTCAGACCATACTGAAAGAAGAGTAAGAAATCCGTGTCTGGGTGGACCTGCAAGCCAGATGAACCTTTTGCCAAGATACTGGATGGTAATGGATGAATAATATCCTCAGGACACCTAAACTTGGCAGATTTTGCTACAAATCTAAAGGTAAAACTCTGAGTTTCCAGAGGGACCTGCAGTTTTTCAACTGGTGTCTGATGGACTGACATACTCTAATTGAAAGACAGCAAAACAGGTTTTGGATATTGACACAGGATTTAGAAGTCCAAGGATTTCTCACTTAGTCATGAGTATGTTAGATGGGCTGAGTTGGGTCCAATAAAAATATAGAACTTCTCAAGATGGAAAATATTACAATAATATATCCCTTTAAAAGAATAGGGAAGGAAGTGGCATTCTAAGTGGCATTCTATTGACTACTTAACAAAACCTACTTAAAACAAAAAATAAATGAAGCTTAATGAGAGTTCCAACTGTCAGATTTCCTGTGCAATTCTAATTTTTTAGCAAGTATGCAACAGTTCTCCATTTTATTTAAAACAAATAAAATATTTTAAACAAATTTTATCAATACCTTTCTTTTCAAAATGTGCATGTGTATAGCATACTACATTATACACATTAAAGCAAACCTCCTACTTTGATGAATTAATATTTTTAATCTCATTGTAGGCAATTGCATTGCACACATTCAAACTCAGAATACTAAAGCATCTGGTAGTATTATTTGTATCTGTCTAACAATTAGACAAAATGAAACAATGGACCTTATTACTGAATTTCTACAGTGTCCTGCATTTCAGTTTCCAGTGGAATTTAGGTTTAGGCTTTTTTCTGTTCTACTCCACAATTCTTGGGAGAAGTACTGATAGGTTTTTGCTACCTATGTTTCCTTCAATCTGAAAGGAATGTGTTGACATAAAGAATCTGGAGGGAAAGAAAACTCTATTCCCTTTCAAAAAAGTGTCTGATATACTCAATTCTTTATCTGTTAAAGTTGTATTCAGCTGATTGGCACCAGTGATCCACCTGTCAGAGTGAATATATTTTATTCTTTCATATTGGTGTATCCAAACCCAGAATACTTAAAGATACAGAGCACATTTATTTCTCAGAAGGAGCAAAAGAAAATTTCAAAAAGTTAGTCATTTGCCTAACACTTCATTGCCTTTTAGAATATGACTCTAGTGATTATATCAAACTAACATGATTAATAGAACTAATTATTAACATAAGCCACACTCATAGGCACCTTCACTCATATTCTATCCAATTTCCAAGAACTTATGATTGCAGACAGAAAATTAAACAAACTCATTAAAAATGTTTAATATTATAAATCAACTAAATGGGAACATATTGAAAGTACTACATGCTGCACATATAAACTAAAAAAAACCTCAGTGAACAGATATGCTGAAAAGGAGATACAGTGGACAATAATTCTTATGAAGACCTCTAGAACCTAAAAGTCTGAGATATGGAAAGCAAAAAATAAAATATCACAAGCTCATGCAGACATGAATATTTGCAAATACCAGCTTTTTATTAGAGTAACATCTGTAATGAGTGCTCTGGACTATAAAGAAACAGAAAAATAAATACTATTTTGTATTATACATAAAAATCTTAAGTATTGCTTAACAATCTCAAAAGAGTTTGGATCTTTAACTGAAGAAATCTTCTAACAGATAAAACTCAAAACATTTTATCCCAACCTGAAATTTTTGTTGCAGAACTACTAGATATTCCTTTGTAATGTTTGTGAAATGCTGGCTTTCACTTTTACTACTAATATAGGCTTCCCATTTTAAACCAGAAATCAAACTGAGCTCTCCAGTCATGCCCAGTCAGTGATTCAGTAACACTGAATTAAGCTGCACTCTCTTTTTCCTTCTTGCTTTCTCCTACATACCCATTTAATGGTGTATTCCAGCCTCTAGGAGACTTGTATACACACAGATTTTATCTCCATCACTGCAGTAGGGAGGAAGGTAATTATTCACCAAGTGAATATTTTATTCATTTCTAGACAAATAAGCACGATTCTAAGACAAATAAGTGTGTAAATTGGCATTTAAGTAGTATTACAATGTTAATCCCTCAGCCACAAATTGCCACTCAACATCTATTTTTGCTATCAGTAACAATAAGCAAAAATTGTAGGTTTCAAACTCTTGGTTTCTCTTTAGATATGTATGCATACCTCAAGGAAGTGCATATCTTCTTAAATGGATTAAAAGAATCCCAAACAACAAAACTTACTGTCCTCTCGGTTTAAGTGTAACCAACAAATTTGCAAATAAGCTACCTTTAAAATATCTGTTTTGATGTTAATGTAATTCTCTATCTTATTTCTATATCTATTATACTGAGAGTGAAGCTCAGAATCTCTAATTGCATCTAAGAGAGAGAGGAGTGATGCTGATGGTACTCAAGGCATTTAATATCAAGAATCCTGTACTCAAAGATTTCACTTGATAATACATCAGAACTACACTGAAGTGTACAACACTTGCCAACATATTTCTGACAGGTGATTTGCTTGTTAAAATCCACATGAACAAATAAGAAAATTATGCCATAATTATAGTCAAATTTCAGTGTAGATTTTTTTTTTTTACTTTGTAATGCTTCTCTGTCATATGAAATGTTTTAAATCAAATGTTTAAATTTCATTTGCTTGTCTTTGTAAATTTTATATCTTTATAGATTACTAAAATTGAAATACAAGGTAATCAGATATGGCAATAGATGTCAAAATTAAATATATGGTCTATAGATAATGAGATCTCAGCATGTATGATAGGAGATGCAATTATAAAATGGGAGAATATAAGAATTATCAATAGCAATTTACATTCTTTAGGCAGCCAGCTGTACACCTAGTTTATCAGCAAGGAATAATTCTGTTATTATATTTGGTTTGAAAACGCCTTGCTAGATTTTTAATAGATTCTCCAAAGCTGACTGAGCACTATTATTTCACTGATTTCTCTTTTTTTTTTTTTTTCAAAGTGTTAGGAAAAGATTTCTTTGGAACCTGTATTAAATTTGGCTGGGATAGACTTAAATTTCTTCATAGCTGATCATATGGGGCTATGTTTTGGATTTGTGATCTAAGAAGTATTGATAACACACTGATATTTTATCCATTTCTGAGCACTACTTACACACTGTCAAGGTGTTTAGTACTTCTTGCACCATCCCACCAGCAAGGAAGCCAGAGGTGCTTCTTGTGCACTGGAACAGCTGATCCTAACTGACCAAAGGGTTATTCCACACCAGATGATGGTGTCCTGCTTTCATCTGGGATGGAACTAATTTTATTCTTAGTAGCTGGTACAGTGCTTTAGTTTGAATTAAAATCAGTATTGATAACACACTGATGTTTTGGTTCCTTCAATGTTTGATGTTTAAGTAGTGCTTACTACAAATCAAGGACTTTTCAGTGTCTCATGTGCACAGGGAGCTGTGAAGGAGCATAGGTGGGAGTTGTCCTTTTCTGGAGCTGGCAGTATACCTGCCTGCTGAAAGGAAGCAGTGAATTAATACCTGTTTGGATTTGCTTGCATATGTGTCGTTTGCTTTCCCTTTTAAACTGTCTTTATCTCAATCCATGAGTTTTCTCACTTTTACTCTTGCAGTTGTTTCTCCCATCCTTTTGGGTTGGAGTGAGTGAGTTGCTGTGTCAAACCAGATGGTATTAAACCATGACATCAATTTGTCTACAATTTTTTGGACATTCAAACTGCTAGAAACTATATGCTCCTGTGCATTTTGCTTTGTCTGTCTTTTTTCCCCAGAATCGCAAGCATCACATAGAAATACGAATTTGAATATGGACATCATGTATTCATATATTATTTAACAATTTTGGTTCACAGTTGACTCTAATCCAATTATCTGGTCATGCTGCACTTTGCCCTTGAGTACTTAGTGAAAGAGAATGTCAGATATCAGAATACAACCAAATATGTCTCAATGGTGTCATAAAGAACATAGTCTAGGAAATACAGAATACTGAGTTAGCAAAAGCATGAAAGAGAGTTCACTGAACAATCTGCTACCCTGCAAAACATCCTGAGAAGACAACATCAGCTTCTTTGAGCAATTTTATAAACCCTGACACAAGAGTTGCAATTATTTCTGTCATCCTGATCTCATTTTTCTTAAGGGAAATATCGTGACATAAGTCTCACTGATTTAACAAAAACATTCTAAATAAGAATAAGGCTATCTGCTCCTCAGTTTTTCTGTATTCAGAAGATTTATGATTGTCATAAAAACCATTACTATCTTCTGTCATTTCCACTCTTCGTTCTTCCACCTGCACTGCTCCTGTCACCTTTAATGCCAATACAAAATGGCTCATGCAGGATTGGCATGATGAACCTTGCTATTCAACATCTTTTAATAGAAGGGGCTGCTCATGAAAACCACAGAAATTCAGCACTGGTAGCACCCAAACTGGGGACCAAGCTGGATTGCAGCAGGCATTTAGGAAATCCAAAGAGAATATGTGCCTGGACAGAACACTTGCTTTGATTTGTGAATGACAGCATAGTGTTGCACCAGCCCCTGTGAGGGAAACAGAAACATGGTAAATGCAAGGCAAGAAGTACTTGAATGAAGAACTCCAAGACAGAGATTCTGTTGTGCTTAAACTGGCCATTTATACAACAATATGCCCATGTTGTTAGTACTAGTGAACTCTTAAAACTGAACAAATAAATTGTTGTGTTATTCCCTAAAAATTGTTATTAATGAGATAATGAGGCTTACTCTTTCATTGAATTATTTTTAATTGTTTTGCCAGTTGATCTTTGCTAAAGAGACATTAATATGATCTCTATTACATAATCATTATTACTGTTGTACTTACATAAATGATTGAAAGTTTGAGAGTGCCATAAAATATTCATAGGGAAGAAAAATAATTTCTAAGAGTACAGCCTCAATAGACTTAATGAAGAAAAAGTAGTAAAATGAATGTAGAAATTTAGCATAAATCAAAAATTTTGTGAACAAAAATCAAATTTTTTGAGATATATGAGAAAATTTGGACTAACATGGTTGGTTGCACAACTGATAAAAATACACTTTCTCTGTGGAAATATTTTACTATCTATTGTGCATCAGCAGTATCAAAGTTAGAACAGTTCTGAATAAAATATACACCTTGAACAAGTTTTCTCACAACAGGCCTTAAAAATTGTTTGAAGTGAAAGTATTTAAAGCACCATCTGATGTTCCAACATAAATTCTGATGTACTATAGGCATGTAAATGACTTTTCGCATATAAGTTTAAAGAAAAGATAATTTGAAGGATAAAAACACATTGAAATATTTTTAGATTTGTAGTGCTTGTGATATATAAACACAACCAGAAGACAAGTGAACTAGCAAAATACATATTTGCACACTAAGTATATATTCACATATATTAAAAGGCTCAAAGATAGTTCACTTAAAAATTAGGATGCAAGGGAAAGACTATTTGAGAAATTGTTCTATTACAACATAGGATTTTTTAAAATCAAAACATAAAAATCTCCTCCTCTCAAAACACCACATAAAAATCTGGCTGAAGAAATCTATTTCATGTTTAGATGATGACAAACACTTCACAAGCACCTCAACATTGATTTGTACAACTTCTGCTGTAGGCTTGAGATTTGCAAACCTCATGAAGTTTTACTTCATGGTCAAGTTCAATTTCAAGGCCAAATACAAGATCCCGAACCCGGTGGAGGGAGGGTAATCCCAGATGTGAGTGCGGATAAAGAGAACTCACTGAAAGGAGGCCTGAGGAGAAGGACTTTGGGGTTTTGGTAGACAAAAAGCTTGATGTGGCCCAGCCATGTGCACTCCAGCCCACAAAGCCAAACGTGTCCTGGGCTGCAGCCAAAGCAGCGTGGCCAGCAGGTTGAAGAAGGGGATTCTGCCCCTCTGCTCTGCTCTGCTCTGCTCTGCTCTGCTCTGGTGAGACCCCACTGCAGTGCTGCCTCCAGCCCTGGGGTCTCCAGGACAGGAAGGACATGGACCTGCTGGAGTGAATCCAGAGGAGGGACACCAAGATGATCAGAGGACTGGAGCACCTCTCCTATAAAGACAGGTTGAGAGAATTGGGGTTGTTTAGCCTGAAGAAGAGATGCCAGTCTTAGAATACCTGAAGGGCAGCCTGAGAGAGAGATGGGGAGGAGCTCTTTATGAGAGAGTGGGGAGACAAGGGGGGAGGGCTTCAAATTGAATGAAAGTGATGTGGGTTAGATGTTAGTAACTAATTCTTTACTGTGAGAGTGATGAAGGAGTGGAACAAGTTGCCCAGAGAAATTGTGGATGCCCCATTCCTGCAAGTGTTCAAGGCCAGCCTGGATGGGGCTCTGAGCAACTTGGTCTAGAGAAAGATATAAACCCAGCTTAGCTGAAGCTAGAACTGATGAGAATAGTCTAAGAATGAAGAAATGAGGAGACATCTTCATCTGCAGTAATTAAAAGGACTATTTTCTGATAATTTAATATTCTTATAACATACAGTACATTTGATCTGAATAATAAAACTAGATTTTCTGCACTATTAGTTCTCATTTTGCCTATATTAAACAGCATAAAAAATAGTTTATCATATGGATCGTTCTGAAATTTTGTGGAATTTTATAGACATGCTAATACTTTTTTAGCTCAATTCACTCACAAACACTTTGTTATCCAAGTGATATCAAGGCAAGATAATTGTAGATTGTAGGCAAGATCTGACTCATCATTTGATCAAGTGGTTAAAAACATATTGAACTTTTAAAGTAGCTATTGCTCAAGAAAACATTAAGATTGATACTACTATTCCTTTAAAATGTAATCACTACACATGAAAGTCAGCCTTTTTTATCTACAACATATGCAATTTATACTCCAAAGGAAATTAGTCAAGCCACTAAAATGTACATAGGAAAAACCATCTGCACAGATAAGGATTTTTTCATTTAAGTGATCACAAAAATGACAGCCCCTGAAGTGTCTTTGTGCACACCAAGAATTATCACGGACTTGCTCAATCATGCTCTGCAATGCTGAACAATATTCTTTTTTTTATGCGAACCAGTAAGATCTATGGCTTGTGTTTAGCACTCATTTTAAAAGGTACTAAAGCAGAGCCAATCATTGTATATAAGATGAAGCGATAGTTTAGGAAGAAAATGTGATGAAATGGCCCAAAAAAGGGCTTTTGTTAACCACAAGGTGATAAGAAAAGTACTTCAACAATAAGTAAGATATCAATTTGTCAAAATTAAATTATAAGAGCTGTTGAACTGGAACCTAATACACGGCTAATAGTAAATGTGACAGGGAAAATAGTGTCTTCTATTAAACTCTTAGAGATATGTCAGAAATTTCATTGCTTATTCAACATTATTGGATGAGTGCAGATAAACAAAATAAATTGAAGAATTTTCTAAGGTTTTCTTAGATTGTTTGCCTATTCCTGCTTCAGTTTGTTACACCTACTCAGCACAATTGTAGTAAACTTTTGACCAATGGGACTATTTCATCCAGCCTTGACAAAGCAATAAAGACCACAAACAAGAAACAAATTCCCACAGGCTTTGTATAGACAGAGCAAATCTCCGCAGTGGGAAATGCAAGAAGAATGCAGCTATCACACATTGTTTGTCAACAGACATTGTCCATAAGGACATGCTGATCCACAGTGGCAAAGCCATCCTTGTCCTCTGTCTGATGGTAGATGTTACAAGTTTGAGGAACAGCTAGGATTCAAGGAAGAGAAGCAATGCAAGAAAACCTTGAATATATAGAGTACATACCCATAGGAAATGGGGTGTTATTAGTTGAACTGTTTTTAAAGGATATTGTGTCTGCTCGGATGTGAATAAACTACAACTGACCTTGAGAAAAAATAGTTTGAGGAAAAAAGAATGCTTTTGGGGGAGCAGAAGGCATGGCATCAAAGTGTAAAACACATGAGAGATTCATACATCCTGAAGTAACACTATATATCAGATATAAAAATATATTTTGTATACTGCTTCCAACAATGGACAAATAAGAACACATAACACATTAAGGGGGCAAAATTAGTGAAATTCAAGAAATCTTTTAATATTGTAATTTCATTTTCATTAATCTCTCACTGTAATAATTCACTTTGATCGTCTGAAACAAGACGTTTGAAAATTATGCTTTAGACAAAAAGGCAGTTTTAAAAAAGTGAGGGGGAAATAACATGCACACTAGCAAAAAATTCTGAGTAGTAGAAAATTATTCATTTACAGAGGAAAATATTACACATTAGCCTACTTGAGAAACTGCTTTTAAATCAAGTTGATAATGGAAAAGTTATCATTCTCAGTGTTATAACTATGAAACAGAGATCACTAACTACGCTGAAGTGAAATACAAAGTCTTTAAAATTTGTAAAATACACCATCTGAAATTTTTAAACATTCCCTTCCAAATTATTCTTTTCTGTTAAGTAAGAGAGAAACCAATTTGGGAGAAGGCAATTTCGTCACACAAGCCAAAATTCATTCCTGAGTGGAACTTATCCAAAAAATTATCACCTGAGATAATTGGTAGGTCCTTACCAGCTTTCTACTGTCAGTTCTACCAATGCCAAGTCTCTTAGTAATTTAAATATTTCCTAATATAGGAACCAATCCACTAATTCTAGACACACAAATATCTCCTACAATTTTATCACAGTAGTCTTAATTGCATTAGATTACATTAAGTTGTCTGAACAGTCACACATTTTAATGTTATATACAGAAATAATTGAAAGAATATTTTTCTGCCTTGAGAATTCATTCATGTTATTAATATATGCAGACAATCAGTTGAAGGAATGCCATTTCATCTCATTTCCCAATTCATTTTCAAAGTTTTTTTTGTTTTGTTTTTGTTTGTTTTTGTTTGTTTGTTTGTTTGTTTGTTTGTTTGTTTTGTTTTTGTTTGTTTGTTTGTTTTTAATAGAAGTTTGGAGTCTTTTTCAGTAGGTAGAAGCAACCATTCAGAATCTATCATTACCAACTGGATTGTTGCTACTAAGAAGATCCTTTACTCTAATGGTGGCTAATTCCCTTTAGACAGAGAAGCAAACAGAGGCTCAGCCTCATTCCAAACCCTATTGCCAAGCACAGTGTTTCAAACGTTACCATGGTCCTTGAGACCTGAAGGTGAAACTTTCTCTGCAGATACTTGTTTCAAACTTTCTGCTGCCCGCACAGAAAACTTAACTACTTGTGTATCAAGGAACACAGCCTTGACAAAGCTCAGATATAAAACTGCATGACCCTAGCTCAGGTTTCATTAAAATTTTAAACAGTGAGAAAAAAATGTTTGTAGACAAGCGAGTTAAAACTCCAGGCAGAAGCTAAAGTGACTGAGATGGGATCATTAGTAGCTAAAAGATGAAAGCGGAAAAGCAAAACCAGGTTATGGTATAAAATAATTTAAATAACTGGGGACGCTAGTTGGGAAATATCTGGTCGAGTCATCACCATCACACCTAGCAGCAACTCAGAAATGTTGTGGACTCTGGAGATAGACTTCTGATCCAGACAAATGCATGCAATAAAACCTCTGTAGATTACCTCCTGCTGGTGGTGAACAGAGAAATAAATGCTTGACCAAACAGCTCATTAACCAGGGCCAGGAGCAACAGTGGGCAAAGCCAACACTCCATAAAAACTCCTTCTGAGCTCCGCTCACACAAGTGATGCAGATGCCCAGATAGACCTTGTTAGGGGCATGGTGGCATATGGTACCTGCTGTGGGGTGTGCCTTGTTCTTGTGCCATTACCTCAGAGCAGCAGCGAGCATCCCTATGGGAGTAATGCCCAGGCATAGGAATTTCTTTGATTAGAGCTCCAGGAGAAGGTGAAAAGTTTGAGGGGTTCAAGAGACAGACTAATGGAATCACACTCTACCTTCCCTGGGACAAGCCCAGCAGGAACACAGGATGTATGATATGGAGGATTCCCAATTCTCTCTCCCCCTAGCTGGACATGGTGGCTTAAGGAATAGGGGGCAACAGCAATAAGCTTCTGCCCCTTGCAGAAGACACATCTCCTCTGTGGCTACCCCACCATCCCAAATGCCCTTGCATAGTAAGTATGAGGGTCTGCAACTGGACTTGAATGATGATGATGATGATAGTCCATTTGGGTTGGAATAGTTGCCATGGTTACATTGGCCTATATGCTGTTTCAAAATCACTTCCATAAGGAAAAAAGACAAGTAATTGTCATAGGAGACTCTTTCCTTCAGGGCACTGAAGGCCCGAAGACCTGACTGGATCCACTTCTCAGACAAGTCTGCTGCCTCATGGGCACATGGATTAAAAAAGTGATGAAACAATTTTCTACCATGGCACTGCCCTCACATTATTATCCATTATTGTTTTTTCATGCAGGAAGTGATGAGATGCCATAAGTCCAAGGGCAATCAAGAAAGACTTCAGAGCCTAGGCATGACAGATTAAGGAACAGGAACACAGTGTTCTCCTCTTCCAGTTGCAGGGAATGATGAGGGAAGAAACATGAAGAGCCAGCAAATCAATACCTTGCTGGTGTCACTGGCAGAATTTGGGGTTTTTTATGACTGTTCAGACTGTATTTCACCAGGTCAATGGGCAAGAGATGGAGTTGACCATTCTCAAAGAGGGAAAAGGATCTTCATACAATGGTTAGCAGAGCTCACTGAAAGAGCTTTAAACTAGTTTTGAAGGGTTAAAGGGATAAAACTAGGCAGACTAAAAAAATAGATATTCTCTTAGTCATATAGTTTAGTTTAAAGTAGTCCTGCAAGGAGCAGGGAATTGGACTTGACCCTTATCAGTCCCTCCCAGCTTGGGATATTCTATCTGAAGATTTATGAACACAGTGGCCTAAAAGAAGGGTGGCAGCACTGCGTGCTTGAATCCACACTCAGTCCAACCTATTACATCAATGGGATAAATGCTAAGGTGCTCAATATATTTATAATCAAGCTTGAATAAATGAACTAAGTAATTGAAAAAAAAAAAAAAAAAAAAGTTTCCATTGCTGTAAGAGAGTGAATAAGACAAATCTAAACACAGTAAATATCAGTGTGGGAACACTGGAACAGTGCACAAAGAGTCAAACAGAGAAATTGCCAAAAATTACTTGTATTATCTCCATCTCTCTCAACTCTCTTTTCCCAATCAACACACACATACCTCTGCTCCCTCAGTTCTCAATTCCACTCTCCTAAAAAAATCAATAGTGAAGAGTATTAACAACACCAAAGTTTCACATTTGGGCAGATCAAAACAGCATATGTAAATAGATGTATATGAGATACTGGTGGCAGTATGATGCATCCTAATTTCCAGAAACAAAATAAAGAAATAATTTTAAGGAAACTCAATGTGGCAGATAAAGTTGGTCATTCAATGCTTACATTTTTCAGAATATGCCAAGACAAGAACCACAAGAAAATTCTGCTAATAGACAGGTATCTGTATTAAGCAGCAAGACAGAAGATGCCCTGACTCTTATTCTCCAAAACATATAGATAAAAATCACTATATGCAGGACTCCATATATATCTTTAAAAAGTCCTTGCATACTTTAAGAGTTTTCTATTATTTTTCTAAACTAATGAGATAATCATCAAAAACATTACCTATTGTTTAACTAGTTTTGCACACCTACCAGGTCTTCTACACAGACATTCTCAAGAGATTCTAATTTGAATTTTTGATGCAGGCTCTGAAGTTGAAATCTTCTCTCCAGCTCACACAGCTCCCAATTATCCAAGCACATGAGATAAGCACATCGCAAAGAAAATGTTCTATCCAAATTTTATGCTATCTCATTTCACAATATGTAAAAGAGCAGGTCTAAAAGAAACCCCAGCAACTTTCAAGGAAGAGCCTCGTGATGGGATGCTGAATGTAATAAATGCTATGGAACTATAAGAATGGATAGTCTAGTTCACATTTTAAGAGACCAATAACAGAAATTATTAGTCTATGTACAACACAATTCAAATTATGACAATATAGTCTCAGTGATACAATTACCAATAAAGATAAAGTTGTGTTTACTGTCTGTGAGAGTGATTTCTCCATCCTCAGCCCTAAGCCTGTGTAGGTTTATTTTCATAGCTTTCCTTATAAACTTTTTGCAGCCTTGGCTAGATACTCTGGGCAGCACGGCTAGCGCCTGCGGGTCGCCTCCAGCCTCTGGCTAAACCCAGGCTGAGTGGGTCACGCAGCAATGACCACCACTGTCACAGCAGCAGCACAGCTGGAACTGCACAGCCCTGCTCACCCCACAGACCTAAGAGTCACCTTCCAAGAGCCAGGACAGCCAATGCCACCCTTAGAGGGCCCAGGCCCCAGGAGCCCCAGACCCTTCCTGCCAGGGTACTGGGGAATTAGGGAGATTATATTAGTGATGGCAAAAAAAAATTAACACTGGCTCTCATCTGCGTGCAGATCCCACACTTCCAATTTGTTCTTCCGAAGCATTGCAGATTTCCTGCAATCTCAGTGGGGTCATAATTTGACAGGAGCACTGTCTGCAGACATTTTCTGAGTGGCATCACAGCCAGCACATTTTTAAAAGGTTTTAAAGTTTATTTCTTACTAAACCTTTTCACCAAAACAAAATTCCTGCACTTATCACATTTACAGAAGCCTTGTGGAAGGAAAGAGGAAATTAATTATTCTCCTTGGAGGCAGACAAAGCAGAAGTGAATTTGTAGGAATGTAGCTCCTACATCAGGCACAAAATATCCTGAAATATGTCAGGAGCACTGTTCCTGTGTAATTTTTAGCATTTTCAATACCTTGAAGAGCTACTTAAGAAGTATTTCTGTTTTATAGTTGAGTGTCCTAACACAAATGAATTTATATATTGTAACTAGTATTTTCAAGTGTTTTAAGAGCCTATTTTAGTACTGGACAGCATTAAAAAAAAACCCTCAAGTGTCACTGAATGTCAGTTTTTGACAAGTTTAGGGACCTAAAGCTGCTTTTTGGTGCCAGTATCAGGTACAAAATATATTGCTAGGAGTTTAAATAAATGGTCTCTGACCTTACAGTAAATGCAATACTCTTTTATCTCTGTGTAGGTTGTGGAAAATTCATCTATGACTTCAGTATCTCTAACAAGCTCTCTAAACGACCATCATCACAAACCAACTTTGAAACTAGTTTGCAACAATTCTCAAATTACAATTTAACAGATATCTATACAAATAAACAGACAGCCGGCAGTAAGCTACATAGAAACTCTTAGTACTAGGGAGGTGATAAGTCAAGAATTTTAGGTATTTCCAAGATACTTTGTTTACAAACACCTTTGTAATGGGTTTTACATTAAATGTGTAAAAGATTACAGTAGACATTTTACAAAGTAGGTGTCATAACACTGAATCTTTAATAGAAGATGCTTAACATACACTGAACAGAATTTTTAAATTACTTTTCAGTGTACTCCATGGCGAGGTGCTGGTGCCGGGTAAGTACCGGGGCTGTGCCGGGTCAGTACCGGGTCAGTACCGAGGCAGTTTCGGGGCAGTACCGGGGCAGTACCGGGTCAGTACCGGGTCAGTACCGGGGCAGTGCTGGGGCTGTACCGGGGCAGTACCGGGTCAGTACCGGGTCAGTACCGGGGCAGTACCGGGTCAGTACCGGGCTGGCCCCAGCGCGGGTTAGTACCGGGGCTGTACCGGGCCAGTTTCGGGGCAGTACCGGGGCAGTATCGGGTCGGTACCGGGTCAGTACCGGGTCAGTACCGGGTCGGTACCGGGGCAGTACCGGGTCAGTACCGGGTCGGTACCGGCTCTGCCCGGCCCGGCCCCGGGCGGTGCCAGCGGCTGCAGCGGCCCCAGCGCAGGGCAGGGCTGAGCCCCTCAGCCCCGGGGAAAGCCTGGGCAAGGGAGGGCAAACGCTGCCCGGCAGCCAGGGCTGAGCCAGGGGAACCGAGCGAGAAACAGCCCTGCGAGCCCCGAGGGGACAGCGGGAGCAGGGACGGGGCACAGAGACCCGGCAGGGATGGCCCTGGGCACCCAGAGACCCGGCGGGACACGGCTTTCCCTGCGGGCACCCAGAGACCCGGCGGGACACGGCTTTCCCTGCGGGCACCGGGAATGCTCCGGGATGGAGCAGGGAAAAGTGTGAGAAGGAAGAAATAGCAGAGAGAAGCTGCTGTGGACGGACCACAGTTTCCAATTTCCCACCCCCCTGCGCTGCCCAATGGACGGCAGGAGATACAGGAGCCAGAAACGTACGAGTGAAGTTGAATTTGGGAAGATAGGAGTACAGTGGGCTAAGGTGGGGTTTTTTTGTTCTTTTTTTCACACGATCCAGCCCTATTTTAATTGGCTTTTTTTTTTTTTTTTTTTTTTTTTTTTTTTTTTTAAATCGACTCTCTTTTATCAGTGATGGTAAATGATGAGTTTCCTGTCTTTATCTTGGCATATACCTTCTCAGTCCTTTGTCTGGTAGAGGAGGGGGACTGAGAGAGCTGTTGGGTGGGATCTTGTTGATGGCCAAGGTCAACACATCAACAAAGCTGACTACAAGACAGCAATTTTTACGTGCTAAACAATGCATTACAGTCCATTCTCATAGTCTGAGCTGCCACAAAGAAATTATATAAAGCTAAGTAATATTAGCTCTGACTTTATTCCCTCTCTGATGTCACAAAAAAATTTAGCATTTGTAATAATTCAAAGCTGATGTATAACATATCTTATTCAGGTACTGTGTAAGGCAATGGCTTAAAGGCTAGAAGACTGGAAACCTTCAAGTGTTCTCTGCATTAGCAAGAAATTTCCAGGAGGTTATTTCTAGGGAATTTAACAACCTTAAGAGAAACTACTTTGATTTTAATGAATCATTTATTCAAGTAAAACCAGACAGCAACAACACAACCTGAAGAAAGAGTAGGGTAAGTGGTGGCCAAGCAAAGGGAATGAAAGTCCTTTATCATCTGTGACACTATAAGGTTTAGAAAATCATCAGAGAAGTCGTCTTCCTTTCTTCTTGAAATAAATATAGAAGTAAAGCTATGCAGTAGTAAATGAATATCTAAAGACAGAACAGGGGAAGAAGAGTGGAGGGTGAATATTACACTGTATGATGCATATACATCTATAGAATAATTGAAGCACATCTGTAAAAGATAACTTACCTACTTGCTTAATAATAAAAGCCTGGATAGCCTGGAACCCCTCTAGCCTTTTAATCGGTTGTAATTTTTTAAAGATCAACACTGGGTTTCATAAGACGCACATTTCCAAAGGAATTTTAAAATTTTTCATCAGTGAATTGAGTTACTTGGCTAACATAATCTGTAGATTGACTTCAGTTTTAATCACAGCTTGTCAATATTCAGAGTTCTATAATGGATTATAATGTTTTTTGATTAACTTTTTCTGTGGACAATACAGTAATCACAATTTTACTTACTGGCTAAACAATAATTTTATGCTATTAGTTATGTTAGTTCCATTCTTAAGATGGAGGAAATACATGTGTCTCTTTACTTACTAATAGCCCTTTCTACTTTATGGGCCTTGTGATTTCTACCTTAAAAAAATTCCATGTGTAAGAGTAAGAGAAAAAAAATAGCTTATATAACTCATATTAATAGTTGTCCATTTAATAAAATGAGACACTAAACATTATGTAGGAAATAGGCACTTTTTTTCCTCAAAAAAAAAGAAAACAAATCAAACCACAAAACATCCCCCCTCAAAAAAAATCCAAAAACAAAAACAAAACTAAACAAACAATAAAACCTCAACCCCCCAGAAAAACTGCAACAATAAATAGCTGTAGACTGGAGTGTCAGATAGCTTACAATGTCACTAGGAAACAGAGTCTATTATAATTTTCTACATGTACTTCTTTGCAAAATGCAATTGCCCTATTACTGGTGCCAAAGGGAAGATTTTAAAAAAGAACATAAATCAGCTACATTGGAAGTTGAAAGGTTGAAAAAGAAATATCACAAAGATCACTGCCAGTGACTTGGGAAACAAATGATAATTTTAGAGTATTTATAAACACTTGGAATAGTAAATGAAAAGAGATATTGAAGACTGCTGATGGGAATTCATCAAAATGAATTCCTAAGTTATGTAACCCACATCTATTCCTCCTGATTTGAAAACACTGCAAGGAAGGGACTTAAGAAGAGACTACATCTTCAAAAGAGGAAGAAAATGCTGAAGGCAGCAAGTATGGAACTCTGTCAGGCACTTTCAAGTTTTACTATCTCACATGCATGGGAGATAATTTAGCAAAAAACATATAACTTATTGCTCATAAAAAATATGTCACAAACAGAAACAAATCCAAAGATTCCAAGTCTATAAACAGACACTAATTTTATAATGGGCTATTTCTAATTTTGAAATGGGTATAAAGAAAAGTAGTGATTAAAAATGCATGTTTGAGCTGCTGAGACATGCTTTAGCAGTGATATTTGGACTAATCTCCAGAGGAAGAAAGCTGGTATTTGCTTCTGATCTTGAACAAGTCAAGCCATCATTTTCCTATTTTAATTAATCATTTGCACGTATTTGATTTTCTGTCTTGAAAATTATGTTTGGAGTAATTGCTACAAAGCTGTAGAAGTATTTACATTAAGATTCAAGAGAAAATTATGAAAGACGATATTAGACATCAAAATTCTTATAGAATCAAATTTTAATCTCTTTAAGCCTCTGAAAAAATAACAAGTTATATGTTTCCTACTGTAAAATGCAAGCATATTATAATTAAAGAAATATGCTAACCAGTCTGAGAAACCAAGGTCTAGATTAAGTTTGTGAACAGGACTAGCCAGGCTATTCCTACTTTACTTAATCTTACAGTGTAAATGAAGACTTCATACAACTCTAATTTTCACCTTCTCCTATCATTTCTTCTCCCTGCTGGAATGTTAAAATTAAAGAAATGACTTTTTCCACCTCTATGAATATTTAGGGTTTTTTTCCCAGAAAAATAAAATTAAAAACAAAACAAAACAAAAAACAAAACAAAAATGAAAACAAAACCAAAAACTTGACACAGTAAATGAATGTTTTTATTTATTTATTAATTTCACCTCTGTAATTGCACTTGAACAAGCCACATCCTTGGCATCTCCAATTTTGCCCTTTGAGTAGAAAAGCACAAAAGCATAACTCATAGTGCATGTTTCTTAAATATCTTTTGATTCTTCACTTGAGAAGACAAGTGACATCTACTGAGACCTAGTGCTGTGAAAATCTCTGCTGAGCTGCCTCCTTCTTTAAGTCCTCCAGACTTGTCCAGCGCTGAAGGAGAAACAGAATCTTCATCTCCCCAGCAACAGGGGAGCCCTACAACATACACAGCTTACTGTTTCTGCACTGTATCCCTGGGATTGCACCAAACTGCCTTTTTGCAGAGTCCTCAAATGCAGGATGCTAGCAGATATTTAGCTGGCATTCATGGTGTTATGCTGAAGCAGTATATCAGGCCCCTAATTTAGAACAGCTTCACCAAGACTTCTAGCTCAGAATAGTGTAGATTTATTTTCCCTTCACACACTGTGTAATTTATTCCTGACATTAAAGAACTATTTAAAGGACAAATTTGTCCTTATTTTTTAGCTACACTACAAACCCAAAGTAAAGGCCTGTGTTAGGCAACTGAACCCTCCTAAAGGATACAGTTATTATACAGTTATTTTGATATCTGATTTAGGCACTGAATTTATTTCAGTACAGCCACACAATGTAAAAACCTTAAAGTAGAAAAACAGTCACAAATTTTGCAAAAGAAAAAGGTTAAAAAGATAAATAAATTCAAGGTAAAATGAGACCCACCCAAAAGCTGCCTGCAACTTTGGGAGACCAGCTTGCCCAGCTGTCAGGTGCTTTAAAATGGAAATCTTAAAGGTACAGGCTGAACTTCCAGCTTTGTCTGGGACTCAGTGAGAAAAAGAGTGTGTCACCTCTGCAAGAAGGGGCAGGCAAGTCAATCAGACTACAAGGATATTGTGAGGTTATGGGGGAGGAAAGTAGAAGGGCCAAAGATGAGCTGGAATTTAATCTGGCCACTGCTGTAAAAGACAAGAAGAAATTTTTATACAAATACATCAGCAATAGGGTGAAGGAAAATCTCCATCCTTTATTTGAGGTGGAGTGAAATATAATTACAAGGGATGAAGGAAAGGCTGAGGTAGTTAATGCCTTCTTTGTCTCAGTCTTTGAGTCAGAACAATTGTCTTTAAAGTATCCAGTCTCCTGAGCTGGTAGCAGCATGAAACCCCCATCATCCAGGAGGGAATGGCCAGCAACATGCTAAACACTTTAAACCAAGTCCATGTAGCTGGATGGATTCACCTGAGAGTACTCAGGGGACTGGCAGAATCCCAGTTGTCAGGGGGTCAGCAAATGTGATGTTCATCTACAGTGGCCAGAAGTACAATCTGGGGAACTCCAGACTTGCAGTCTGATCTCATGGAGCAGATCATCTTGAGTGCCATCGTGCAATATGTACAGGACAATCAGGTGTTCAGGCCCAGCCAGCATGGGTTTAGGAAAGGAAGGTCCTGCTTGACCAAGCTGATCTCCTTCTACAACAAGGTGACCTGCCTAGTGGACGAAGGAAAGGCTGTGGCTGTTTATCAGCCTGGACTTGAGTAGAGCTTTGGACACTGTTTCACACAGCATTCTTCTGGAGAAATGACTTCCCATGGTATGGATGGATGTACTCTTGACTGGGCAAAAAAATAGCTGGATGGCCAAACCCAGAGAGTGGTGGTGGGTGGAATTATATCCAGCTGGGAGCTGGTGGGGTTCCCTAAGGCTCAGTACTGAGGCAGTCCTCTTTGACATCTTTGATGGTCTGGACAGGGAAGATCAAGTGCACACTCAGTCATTTGGAAGAGGGCATCAAGTTAGGTGGGAATGTTGATCTACTGGAGGGTAGGAAGGCTCTGCAGAGGGATCAGGACACCCTGGATTGATGGCTCAAGTCATGTTGTATAAGGTTGAACAAAGTGCCAGATCCTGCACTTGGGCTGAAAAAATCCCATGCCGTACTACAAGCTTGGAAAAGAGTAGCTGCCTGGTAGAAAATGTGCTGGTTGACAGCAGCTGAACTTGATCTAACATGTGCCTAGGTGCCCAAGAAAGCCCATGGCATCCTGGCCTGTATCAGCAATAATGTGGCCAGCAGGATAAGGGCAGCCATTGTTCCCTGTGCTCAGCTCTGGTGAGTCTGTAACTCAGTCCTGTGTTTTGGGCTCCTCACTCCAAGAAACACACTGAGCATCTGGAGCATATCCAGAGAAGGGCAATGGAGTGGGACAGAGATCTGGAGCACAAGTCCTGTGAGGAGCAGTTGAGGGAACTAGGGTGGAGAAAAAGAGGCTCAGGGGAGACTTTAACACACTCTGCCTGAAAAAGAGGTTGTAGCCAGGTGAGGTGCAAATCTCTTCTCCCAGGCAACAAGTGATAGAACAAGAGAAAATGGCCTCAAGCTGGATTGGATACTAGTGAAAACATCTTCATGGAAAGGGTTGTCAAGTGCAGCCTTAAGAAAGGATGTTGAGGACATCTAATAGCTGTTGTAAAGTTTAGCTAAAGCAACTACTGAATCCTCCTGGGAGTCCCTCTGCAAAGAATTGCTTTTTCCAGAAGTTTGGTTTTGTTCCTGAAGACAGTAAGCACCTTACCAGTATGACAACATTCTCTGTTAATAAATATTTATTATCCTTGACCTAGACTTCCACCTAAACTTCATCTTGCTCTCTTTATGCCATGTTTAGTTAGTGAATTCTAATAATGGACCTCTCAGATGGAAGCTGTGTAATGAAATAGTAGAGCAAAAATGAGTGAGAGCATTCTTGCCAGTAGCAGAGATTAAACTCATGTAAAGGTTGAGTAAACAATGAAAAAATCTGCCCTTTATGTTTTGCTTTTCTTATTGTCATGCTAGTTCAACCACTTAATCTGCCAGTACACTTCTGAAAGTCTCCCAATAAAATAAAACTGAAATTTAAAAATGGAGAAGGTTATACTGCATCATTTTCACTTGCTAAATAGAGCTTAAGTGCTGATTTGCACATTTCAGGTAGTACTCTCAAGGCAATGCATTATTTCCCTTCAGAGACTTCATTCAGAGTCAAATTTGACAGCAGATGTCACAAAGAAAGTTTTCTTGTGTAAAATCTAAACACACCATAATCCACTTCTAAAGGCCCCCCAAAGAACTAAGAATTTTCTCTTCTGAAAAGACAGAATTTCTATTCACTCAGATGATTTCTTTTTCTTTGAAATTCTATTCCCTTTTCTAAGGTCAGGAATTACAACAGATGGAAAATATAGAACCATGCATTCACTTCTGGAGTAAGAGTTCCCATACTTTGCATCAGCAAATGCATGCTTCCATCTGGCATGATGTATGACATTGAGTACAGAGGTTGCATCCTGATACAATTCATTTACCCAGAGGTTTGATGCCCATGTAGACACACCTTGGCTTGACTATTCATCCTTCATAGTGATATATGCTGGGAGAACTCAGCAGCCTGGAAAAATTCCCAGACTTTCTGACTATACTGAAACAATCCAGCCAAAACCCAAAAAATTAGCGGTTATCTTTGAAAAATGTGGCATTAGACTTCAGGCTTCTCAGCTTCAAAAAACATTAAAAGGGATAAGTAACTATCCCTATTAAAAATCTGGAGCTCTGTATCCCAGTAAAAGTGACTCAAGCCTCTCCAGCCTGAACCAGGTCTATGTAATACTGTTTGTTGGATGCTGGTCCTGCTTCCCTGGTCAGTCAGAAAAAGAGGTGAATGCCATAACAGACCAAAATAGACATCCAAGCTGAATAGAAAGAAAGTGGTGATGCTGAGATCATGGTTTTACTGGCAGAGGAAAGGAAGAAAGCCCCACTATGAACATTACATGCCTTCTGGCAAGGACTTGTGGTACTTCTCCATGCCTTCCCCTCAGGGTACTGTGAATGACCAGCATGAAAAAAACAAAGGTGCACTGGCAGGTTGAATATAACACCAACAAAGAAACAAAGAAACAAAACCCCTCTGTATTATTACCTAGTCTTTTCTGTGTTAAATAGATGATTTGGACTATTGGAGTGTTAAAAACCCAACTGAATAACTATAAATTATTGGCTCTACATTGGCTCTACCCTTTTGACCATAAGATGATTTTGAGTGAGATGGTTCTTAATGAAAACTGTTGGGTGAACATTGCTCAGTATATTTGCGTAAAGGTGAAGACATGCAGAACAAGGGATGAAGCAGCTTTATAATATTGACAATTAAGACTCATAATGTTGCTGTGCATTAGAACTCATCCTCATGTAGATAAATATTCCTCCAAATACTCCAAAATACCCTTGTATCTGCTTCCTTACCAAGGTGATACCTCCCCAAACATTATTGGCCTCCTTTTATGCAGCCTCCATTGCTCTATTTGTCCTATATTGACATATTTGAATCAGAATTTCTCATCACAGCTGTCCTGTTAAAATAAATGTTTAGTTTTGAATGCTACAATATTGAATTATCCATGTTAAAAACTTACGGCATCTGCAAACATATTTTACCTAAGAAACATGCTTAGAGATCTTCTGTAAAATCAGTACATTAAAATATTCCTATGCAGCTTACTAAGCTTGAAAACAGCAATAGTTTTTGTATTTAGAATAAGCTGTGATTGTAAATAATGATAAAAGCATAGTCAAGTAAGCAAAACCTCCTTTCCCTGATTGTGCAATTAATTAATGTGTAATACCTCGGGCAAATGGTGCTAAGAAAATGTTCCAAATCTTATTTTTCCATGTCAGAACTTATTTAAAACAGTGTATTGTTAAGTTAATATACTGCTGTCCTGTTTTTTTAGAAAGGTATCACACCTATGCCTCCCAAACAGTGTTAGAGTATCTCATGAAAGTTTAAGAAATAAAAACTATTACTTTCTAGTCTTTCCTCAACCTACAAATGATTGAACAAGAGCACATTTTTTCACCTTTTAATTCACAGACAATTAAATTATTTTTTTCACTTCAATTGTTCCTTGCAAACCCCTGCACTCCCCTCCCCTTCACCCCCCCTTAAATTGCAGATTCCATTTCAGAAAAGGCAATGTAGGACACTTGGGTATGTAGCAAAATATAACTACTATAGAAAATACCTTGTGATGGGGAAAGCTGAGGGACAAAGTTCTCAACAAAGGCTTATCAAAGTTTTTTACTTTTATATTATTATTTTCTAAAGTGAATTGCAAGCAAAGATGAGAAAAAGAGAAAGTTTGTGTATTGTGGCTGTGAAACAAAAAGTACTTTTTGTTTTTCTATTTGTTTTAATCCATGACTTATACAATTTGACCTGCAACATATAATGGTAAATTCTTTTGTTCACTAGAAATTTTATCTCCAAGGATAACCATGAAGCAGAGTACATATATCAAAACAGACCAGTGGTGTCACAGTAGACACATCTAGAATACTAAGATTAAATTAAAATGGAATAATTTCATTAAACTAAATTTCAGGAGAAAATTATTCCAGTTCAGTAGCATTTGTATTGCATTCCAAGTCTCTTATTCACCCAGCTTGATTTCAAAATGACAAAGTGCTGCAAAATTTTAATACGTATTTGATTTTCAGTAGGTAAACAGTGTAAAGGCTCTGAAGAATGAACTTTCCAGTTGCTATAAATTTTATAAAATTAGATGGGGACACTGAAAAATAAGGAGAAAATTAATATTTTTAATATTTTATTCATTAAATATTGCTAGGTTATATCTGATGTTTGGAGCATTCAAAAGATCTTAAATGTTCTATCTTTACAAAAAGAAGACTGTTGTATAAAATCATTTGGACAGAGAGATGAAGAACTGAAAAACACTCCCATGCAAATATTCAATTGCCTTTTGATTCCATTTTAATAGTTCAAAAGTTAAATTATATACATATTTTTGGTGGTTTTTCTTTTGTGTGTGTGTCTGCGTGTGTGTGCATGTGTGTTCTTAGAAACAATATAGGAACAGCCCCAAATGCTTTCTAAAAACTAAAAAAGAGCAAATTGACAGTTCAGTTGAGAGCTGAATCTTCTGACCATATGCTTAGGTGCCTTAATAACATGGGCTTATCAGTCAAAATATTTGGAGAAGGAGAGAGAGAGAGAGAGAATGGCATTGCAAAATAATGCTGAAGAAAATGGCTAAATTAAAAAAAAAAATGGAACACTTTAAAAAAGATTTATATCTGAAATTTCACCTTTATTTCAGATATGGTGCAATCTGAACTGCATGACTTTTGAATCTGAGAATCATAGCCCTAATCTCTTCCTATAAATAGTTCTTTGGTCTGCATCATCTGACTGATTAGTCCTTTTCTTTTGAAACAGAAAGGTTCCATGGCTAGGAACTTATTCATCTGGTTTCTATGGTTTTGAAATCCTGGGGAGCAAATATCATGGGGGTTTTCTCTGATTTAGTAGTCTATCCAAAGAACTGTCCATCCCTCAAGCTGTGCAATGGAGTACAAGATACACAAAATCTTGAAAAGAAAAGGCATAATATCCCACTGTGTGACAACTTACTTCCTTTGTCAATGCTGTGTTTTATCTGATACCACTGTCCAAAATTCTTTCATGTAAATATGCTGAGAGTCGACAGTGTAGGGAGAAAACAAGATCCTTTTCCCTTCCAAATCCTCTGCCATCTAAGAGAACTATCTACTGAAACTAATGCAGAATAAAGGAAGGAAGGAAGGAGTTCATGGTGTTTGTACACAAAAGAGCAAGTTTCTTAAGAGGACTCCCAAAAATTTCCTATTAAATGTAGCAAGAAGTTTCTTCCTCATTAGCTTTCCACTCACTAATAAAGTTGTTTTTGGCATCAAATTAGAAGTTACTTGGAGAGCTAACATAGTGCTAGAAGAAGGTCTATACTTCCTGCAATAAGGCATTGCAGTAATGATGATCCTTCTCATATGCCAGGGAATTTTAAAAAATCCTCTTCAATAACAACCCTCTTCAAACTCCAATGTATCCTTCCCAAAGACATCTCAATGGCTTTAACCATTTATACTTCAGTTCATACTATGAAATACTTCTCACATATCTAGCATAAGAAAAATAATAATGAAAAATAATTAGTGTGGCTGGAAATAAAAGCTCATGACATGACTCAAAAATATGAAGAAAATCTGACCATATTCAGAAGAGTGCTTTTGATTTTATGTCAGCTTTGAGCAACATCAAGGATCTCTGAAGTTATGTCCTTTAGGGATAAGAGGTAAGGAAGATGAAGTGTTTTATTTCTTTCATTCCCACATCAACTAATGACTTTATTTCTTGAACTATCAGAGATTAAAACAAAAAAAGTATTTTCCCAAATATTCTTCTACTATGGTGGCATCACAGAGTAAAGTGACTCATAACATGAAAAGCCTCTAGCTATCATCATACATAATGACAAGCTTGAAACTGTGAATAGTGTAGAATTTTCCTGTAAAGAATTAGAATGGTAGCAATCAAAGTTTTATTACACTCTAACCTTTGGATCCAAACTCAAATTAATTCACCATCAGAAGTCTGTCAAGGTCTTCCTGCATTTCTTGTAAGTCACAAAGCAGAGAAGCTTTGTCTCAGTCACAATTTTTTTTTTTTTTTTTTTCTGGAAGAGCTGCATTTTGTTTTCACATTTTCCCAGCAAGTACATTATGATACTTGGTATTTCATGTCAGGTTTAATCTGTATGTTGGCTCACCGATGATCCTGACAGATTCTCACACACATTTTCTTGTGAGAAAAGTGTTTTAAACAGTCCCTGATCTTGTTTCTGTCTTTGAATTGTAGTTCAGTTTTCCTAAAAATGTCTAGTGTTACACAGTGTTGTACTTAATATCCTACATAATCCTACAATTAAAATACATCCCTCAAAAAAATTGATATCCAGAAAAGGTGCTTGGACCATTACAAGAAAAACCTGTGCTTACCCAAACTCTGAAAAATCATTCTCAATTTGAAGTAGAGAGCATCTTTGCACAGATATTTTAGGAACATTCTTGTCAGTCCCATAACACAGCCTTAAATCCTTAAGACAGGCTCTCTTCTGAAATGGGGCAACATGGCTATTACAGTGAATTCTGTATATATATACACACATCCAGTACTATCCAGTTCATATCATCAATTACGGGACATGTCAAGCTAGGAGTTTCAAGAAGCTACTCCTTTGTTCACCTCCTCTTCAGAGTTTAATCTACCAGTGGTTAAGAAAGATCATGGTAACACCCTTGCAGGAAGTCAGCTCATCTCAAGGATAAGACTCAAGGTAATCATGTATATCAAAAGCATCACAATGAGGTCTATAGTGTCTTTTATTATTTTGAAAAGACATCCTTCATGTTAAATGTCAGGCCTCTGTAAGAAGATCCCATTGCAAGTAGGGGCAAAAAACAATGTGACTCCACTAAAGACAGGGTCCTGACTATTATGAAAAATCATAGTGTTACACTGACATCTTTGGGAGTGCTCTAACCTTGCTCCAAAGAAGACTGTTGCTCCCTCCTATAGATAAGTATTTTAGTATTTAAGTGAATTAGAGATAAATGGATACATTTATTTATTTACAGACATTTTGGAGCACTCACTTACAGACTATATTATTTCCTACTTCCAAATCTCATTCAAACACTCACCACAAGCCCCTCTTCAGCTGCAGGTGCCACTTGGTAATGAGTACTTCACGCCTCAATAGCAAATTACAACAGAAGTGCCAGCAGTCTTCATATTGCCATTTTCCTTCCTACTTGACTCAGACATCGCTCATTGCAAAACAAATAGCTGACCTGCCTCCACTTCATGTGTACTGAATCCAGACCTGGCAGTTAGCTCCAAACACTTTGTGCAGAGCCAGCCCCAAATTTCTTCTAAAATAACTATGCTTTTAGAAACATTAGATATCAAAGTTCTGATTAACATGAGAACAGAGGGGAGAAAAAATGTTTAATACTGCCTCCTCTATATGATGAATATCTATTCAAATGCTATCTTAAACTTTCAAAATGCCTAATTTGAGACTTTATGCAGTATAATTTAGCAAACCAATTTGGGAAATCAGGCATTTGGCCAGCCATAGCCACAGGCAAATACTTAATCTGTAGTTACAATTACGGCATTTTCATGGATATAATTGCATACATACACATATCACTGAAAATCTTTCACCTCTACCTTAGATCAAAACATTATCAGATCTTACAAATTAGGCTCACTGATGTCTCATCATTAAAGTAGATGTTCTAACAGAAGCTCAGCAGAGTCAAGAGATTTAAAAGATTTCTGCTGTGTGGGGTTTAAAGTAAGATAAAATCACCTTAAAGAATGAAAAAGCACTATGCCATTAGTGATGATGCATCTTAAGTGAGATTTAAGTGCAAGTCTTTCAGATCCTTTTGTTGCTGAAACCCCCATGTCATCACTTTCAGGAGTTATAAAGCCTCACTTCTCTGCACAAACTCCCTCTATTCCATTAATTTACATTTGAATAAATTTTCCTCTGCTTTTCAATTACATGTAACACTCATTGCTTTTCTTAAAAGCCTTTATAACGTTGCAGTCAGCAATTGCTCTGCTGTATTGTTAGAGACAGCTGTCCTACAGAGGTAAATGAAATGGTATTTGCCTGTAACAGCATTAGGATCATTTGGGAGGCAAAGCGCTAAAAATGCACTGCTATCCTTCTCTCATAATTTATGAGAGACATATTTTCACATTTACACTACTTCAAGTCATATTCCCTACTCATTTACCATTGTAAATCCAACTTGCATATTTAAAAGGGAAAAATGTGGAGAGCACAATACAGTATTCACTAAATGCAACATAGAAATGAATAATTACCATTTCTCATTAATTTTCAGTATTTGCTGTACTAGAAAAGAATAAACAACTGTATCTGGAAATATAATTTTTCTCCATGTTTAGTAAAAATTTCTGTACTAATTTTCTGAGCTATTTATAATTCAATATTTTCTACTCAGTCTTACTTCATGGTGAAAGGAAAACTAATTTAGAAGAAGGGAAAGGACCAATGACTATTTCCAACAGTTCCCTTGGAGGCAAAGAAATGTTTACAGTATCATCTGAGTAGATGAATAATGATCTTGTGGCTGAGGTAAACTAGTGGCAAATGCTAGGTGAGGAGAATACCTGAGTGACAATCCTCCACTTGCCCTGGAGTCAGATAATGGCATTAACATTGCCTGGAATTTCTCTCTCATGCTGATGTCACCTCATGAACTTCTGGGAACTGGCAGGAAATTTAGGCCGCCTGGAGGTTCTGTTCTTACAGTTTTAATGTGGGAAATATTCAATTATCTGAGAAAAGTGAAGACAATTTACATACAATGAATGAGAATTAGCTATGCAGCTCTCTGACTTAACTGATCTTTGTAACTCTTGGGCAATAAATCACCCTGTGGAATGGAGCCTTTCTTCCTAAACTGTAAATACTTGAGGAATGACTAACATTGTCTTTGGTTTGGCATTTCTGTGTCTGTGGTGTATAGAGCTACAATTAATTATTTCAAATTTATGAAGAAAAATTTCTGTTGCTGAAATCAGAAGGATCACTTAGCAGCACTATTTTTTTCCACAGACTCCAAAAGGAGCTTCCAGTGTTCAGCTCATATGTGGACAACTAACATTTCATCTGACGATTTCCACGATAGGAATCAATATTCTGTAATTTATTTAAGCATTGACTTCTCTCATCTACTTCCTGTTTCTGATTATCAGAGAACTGGATATATTAAAAAAAAAAAAAAAAAAAAAGAGTTCTAAACACAAACTTTGACTTATTTGTGTTTTGCTTGTGCATCATTGTCTCAACTGAATTCCCAGAGAAACAGCAACTGCTCTTAACACCTTCTAAAAATGCTCATATATATTCTCTCAATGGAGCTTTGTGTCTTGATTTTCTCAAATACCTCAAGAACCAGAATATTTTTGATAGGTAGTGACCAATAATCTGAATGCAGAATTCATACAGCTCCTGGTCTTAATAATGAATGAATACAGGTCAGCTAACATACCTTCTCAATTGCTGTATTCTCAGAGACTATGGAGAAAAAGCACAGATTTAGTCTAAACATTTTCTCATCCCCTTTTCCCACCAAAATTCCAATACATGTATAACCAATTATATTGCAACTATTGCAGGTAGCTGTTCTAGTTAAACTTCTGCATTAAGCCATCAGATGCTTTACAAAACAATCTTCTTTAAATAAAAATCACATTTGTTTCATTTTTAGCTGTAATCTGTCAATAAAACTGGTGGTTCACCTGTAACTGTAGAGTTTTTGTTTATATGTAATATCATATAAAAATTCTGGGTCATTGTCTTGGTTATAACAAATAGATAAACAGCAAAACTGTGGGAAAACAAATGGGAGAGGGAACAAAGAGCACAGCAGAACAAGATATCATGACCTGGATAAGATATAAGCCCTGGAACAGGAACTTGTTGATAGGGTGAAGTACAGCACATTCAGTTAGAGGGGGTCTTTGAAACTATGTGGTTTTGTAAGGCTGCTAAGTGATGCAAACAATAGGCTATCAATAGAACTTTTTGCTAGAAGTGTTTAGCCCTGGAACTGTAACAGTATAAAAGCTCCACTGCATGGACAGTACTCTGACTTCAGGTTTCAATACCCTGTACTTCTAGGTTAGGATGCTCTGTTTTCAATAAAACTTCAACTTGGACTTCTTTTGCTTGGGCTTTGGTTTTTTGCTTGGATTACTTTTGCACTCCTTCCAATATTGATGTCCTGTATCTCAGTCACTGGCAAATAATTATGTCAGGGATATTTAATCCCCAAATATGGAGAGAGGAGCTCCTTGGAATGTCCATGACAGACTACAGTCATGCCTTATGTCTTTCTAATAGCAATTTTTTAGACATTCACAGATCTTAGTCAGTAACTCACTTACCTGAGTTCTGACTTTTTGACCAAATGGACCCTACCACTAGGGTAGGTAATTTTTCTTTATCTTTTTCAAAATCTCAAAATGAATACTCAGTGTGAGTTATTTGTGACTCTTGTCAGACCAAGTAAAATAAAAAAAATAAGAATCCATTGATTCAATAGTCATTATATTTGGAGTAAATTAGAGTTGCTCTAAAATTATAAAGACTGTGAGAGGATTTCTTAGATTCAATTTTTCCACCAGAAATAAGTCAAAACAAAAATGGTCTTCTGCATATTTAACCAGGACATCCCATTTTGTCTTGAAACAAAGGCACTCAGAGCGTGATAGCTGCAGATTCAGAACTTCACCACTCAGTTGAATAATTTTCCAACTTTATTTACTGTCCAGGAGGGCGATAGTGGGGGGACATCAATTTCTGCTCTATGAGAAATACACTCCCTCTGCACTGACCATGTTTACCAAAACCAGGGTCTCTGGTCCATTTGTGGTGGGTACCATAGGCTCAGGACAACAAGACTCCAGCTGGTTGACGTGTCCACGTCTTGGCTGGTGGCCTGGCCTTTACATTCAATAGGCCTTTGGCTCTTCCTTCTGCACTATAGATAGACATATCCATCCCCTCCACCAATGAGTTACTATTTTAAGTGGTTTACTTTCTACCTCAGGAGGCCACCAGCAGCCTCATGGTTCATATTGCTCCAAGCTCATCTCTGATTTTCTGTAAGCAACTTACCTGGGTTAGTACTACATTTCATTCTACCCCAAATGGGCAACATGGGTGTAAAGCTACAGTTTTTCTGTCCCTGTTACTTTCCTATGCCTACCCAGACCATGACAGGATGGCAGATGTAGGCTGTGTGTTTTGGGTGAGCTACACACACACATCCTGCCCAAATGTACTTGGTTCATTTTCACAGGACATACCAATCATCTAATGAGTTTCAACTGGGCAGATGTAGCCAAACCCTTGTCTACCTGAGTTATGCTTTCAACACTCATTTGGGAGCTCCTTAAAAAAAAAAAAAAAATTATTAAAGAATTAAGCGCAGAGGAGCAGAGAACTGTACTAGCACACCAGAGTCTCTAAAATGCACATTTATTCAGATGTCATAATTCAGAGGACATCACCTCTAAACAGGAAAACCTGAATAACTCATGTTTTTCATCACTGCTGTGATTGTAATTGTTTATAATTCTTTCTGCCTTTCATTATCTTTCCTTGAAAAAAAAAGTGTGAAAATGGCAACTTCAAAACTCCTTTGAGAGATGGGAAGCATTACTGTTACTGTAATTGGAGGCAGTTGTTGTCTAATTTGTAAGTTGAATGTGAAGATGATTACTTTTTGTTGTGAAATAAATCAAAATAAATTTATCATAGATTCAGCATAGATAATCTGCTCTACAAAAATAGCCTGGTTTTTTTCTCATAATTTTGCCTTCATTCTTACATTCTTCAATCCAAAAGTAACAAGAGACCTTGAATCTGTGTGTATTATGCGAAAATTTGGTGAATGTCACCCATTTCCTCTCAGTGTTCTCAAACCGGTGAAATGCGAATGAGGCAGCAAGTTATACCTAACAATATATATCAGACTGCATCAAATGAAGGTTGAAGAAATTATGAATAAAATATCTTTGAGCTTAATATTCTTGTAGCGTCCCTTGAAGCAAAAATTACCAAATACATTGAAATCTGTGTTATTAACTAGCTGCCTCCTGGGACCCACGAAGTGCTCATATTCTGCACAGGCTGCCATCGTACATCACTTGCCTTATATGGTATTTGGTCTTTACATCCTGTAAATTTAAAATATAACTGGTCCTATATGAAAAGCTATTTCTGCAATTCCAAGACATTTGTATTCCAATGCAAAGTGGGAGTTCAATACAAAAAAAGGATGTGTATGCCATTATGCACCAGCTGTCTCATCTAGCTGTTTGCAATTGCAAAATATAAAAAAGGTCTTTATTAGAAATGCAAAAATGAGATTAGAATCTGGATGGTTTTATGCTGAAAAGAATCTTTCTTGTAACTGCAGAGGAGTCATGTACTTCTAAGGATTTCTATCCAGAGCACTGACTGGAAATGTCATTTTTAGAGGTATCTGCCTGCTTTGAAACAAATGCTCTCTGTTGTGGTGTCTTTATTAGCTACTTTGTGTATGGCCAGGGAAACAAAACCTGCTGAGAAAGAATTATTGCACCAGGAAAAAAGAAAGATAGAAGGGCAAGAAAATACTTAAAGTATGGTATTAGGTATGGAGATACCCACTCCCATAAGCTAAATTTCCCATCTGCCACCAACAAATATCAAACCATGAACCCAAAGCCTTTTTCTTTTTTAAGCTGGGCAGTATGTGTAGAATAGATGCATAGAAATTAAAAATTATAAATTATTAAGACATGGTATTGCAACTGTAAAATCCTAATATCAAACTTTATGTTTTAGTCCACCATGTGGTGTCATATGGGTTTAGCATCTGGTCATTCTCCACTTTATTACAGGAATTCATGATGTAATCCATAATGCCCAAATTCATAATTATCTGACGAGAGTTTGTGAAGCCCAAACAGATGTTGTGCATTAATTTAGAATGTAGAAATAAACATTCGTTTGCAAACATGCTGTGGTTCTGGAGGTCTAACAGAACTGCAGATTTATAAATGGGCACTTGCAGTTTGCTATCAGCTGCTGGTTGCTACTCCATTTGAACCTGTACTGGTGACCTATAGAACTTGGTCACAAGTGCAATTACAATATTATTCACATACTGATAGCAACTATCATTTAAAAATAATGATTTTTGACTCTTAATCAGCAAGATTTTTATATGTTGTCTTAATGTACTAAGGGTAGTATTTGTGTGGCACATATGCAGTTAAGACCTCCCTAAATTGACTGATTTCTTGAATGAAGCAATATAGTTCAGCATGAAGCTTATCAAGTATTTTCAAAGAGTAAGAAACCAGTCTCCTTCAGCTGAGGAAAAGAACACCATCTAGCAAGCAGTCATGGGTTTCCCCTGGTAAAACATTTGAAAAGACAAGAAAACAAAATTATTTTATTGTAAATAATTCAGCACTGAAGTAAATTCTAGTTCAAAAGAAAAAAAGTATAAGGTGTTCTGCAATGAAAAGCCTCGTTACATTAAAATAGATTAAATTTTGTAGAGCGAGTTTTGGAATATGCTGCTCCATGTTGAAATAAACAGGTTAATATGGCATTATGAGTTTTTGTTTTTAAGAATCGCAGAAACAAGTGTAGTATGCTGGTTTGACTAACTGATCAAGAAACAATTATACCTGTCCTGTAATGGTGATTGTGGACACTGCTGAAGGCCTAGGCAGATTTCAGCCAGGCCTTTTCTTAGGTTATTTTTCTCAGGCCGTGAAACTTTCTCAGCTCCAGCCAGGATTTTTCCCAGGCTAGAGGCTTTTCTCTACTGTAAACACAAGAGAAAGAATTACAACAAAGATAAACACCTGCTGGATCCGTGGGAAAGCCTGGGACCAGAGGTGTCTCCTTCTCTGACCAATGAACTGTCTGTATTGTGTTTTTCACAAACTGTCTTATTTAAAGCCATGGCTTCCTTCAATAAACTGCTCTGTTCTTTCTTGCACCATGCAAGAGAGTGCCTTGTTACTGTGTCCTTTCACCACTCCGTAACCCTGATACAGCAACAGGTGATTATTCCCAGCAATCACCTGAGGAAGATGGGACAACCACAGAAATTGACACAAGACAATCCACAATGAACACTACCACATTATGTTCAGTAACTTTTATTAATATGTTGAATACAACTGTTTAACTATTATTACATACAACAAGACAGATACCAACTACAAACTACGATTTGACATTCCATTAATTATATTTGCACAAATTTGATATTATATGCATTTTTATAAATGCATTTATGTAGATGTCATTAGATGACCAGGATAAAAACACAAGCAGATAAAAAGCATTTTACAGAAATAATCACTACCAGAATTTCCTATCAGAACCATTACATAGTGTATCAAAAATATGCACTAATTCAATATAAAAAATCCCCCAAAAAACAAGAAACAATATGTCCCAAGAGTTTTTTGGTAGCTATTTCTGAATTTTGCAAATATATTGTTAACATTGTATTGCTTTATGGAGAAAGCTGCTGATTAAGTTCAGTAATATACTCTTCAAGATTTATGTCTCCTCTAGGTTAATAATACTACTTATACCATGTGATTATTACCTTTGATCTTCATTTAAGACTTTCAACCAATTTTACTCAGCGTCTTAATACTCACAGCTAAAGTGATCTCTTAGAAAGCTATTTAAACCACAAAATGTTGGGTTTTACTAAAAAAAGAACTAAAGAGATTTTTAGCAAAGGAATTAAAAATACTAAGCAAAAACTGCTATGTCTTTCTCAATTAATTTCATCTTTTCATTTATTTCAAAGCACTTTCCAAATATAATGCAAATATCAGCTATATCCTCAGCTGCCCTGTGATATCAGCCCACATTGTATGCAAGGTATAATTTCAAAGCAGATTTTTCATGATTTCTGCTGTGTAGCTCTCTAATTTTGGAGGATTTCCTTCTTATATTGACTCATTATTCACTCTATCATCTTTTCTCTAATGTCAGTGGAAATTTTGGCAACAATCACGCTGCTTAAATGTTCAGCCTTTGATAATGACTAATGCTATCAGAGAGCCCCTTTACCTTCTCTCATTAACATGTGTCTTCTGTTCTGTGTATTTCTGTATCTCTGATCATGTGTGTCTGAGCTGCTTGTTTAGCATGGAAGGCACAGCACAATGGCACATTTCTTGAGGCTCTGACTCTGCACTAAGCAGGAATACTTCCATTCTTGTGTTGCAAGAGCACAAATTTTCCTGTATTTTGTCTTCCTCTCTTCAACCACCAGTCACCTTCAGTCTCAAAATTCTTCCCTAACTGCTTAGCACATCATTTATATTTGTATTTTGTTATTATCTTTCACATATTTTATATTCAGTTTGGAAACATAAACCTGAAAACTTGACTAGATAGGAAGGCAGATAGGAAACAATGGGGGGAGCTTTTAACTGGGAAAATCCTTTGGTCCTGTGACTTTAGAAAAAAGTAATAATCAAACCGATAAGCTGAGATTTATCAGGTTTATGGAGCTTTATTAACTGAAAAAAAAAAAAAAAAAAGTACTAATATTCCTCAAAATCCATGAGCAGTTTCTCCTGAAACACTGCAGCACCACCACCAGAAAATGTTATTATTCCTTCTGAGCTTTGATACCACTATTTTTGTGTTGGCTATCAGGCTACATTGAGATTATCAGATACCAATAATAATTATATCTTACCCCCTAGGGTTACTTCAAATTAATAATATCAAATTGATAACTAGAAAATTATTTGTTTCAGCAGAAACAAAAGACAAAAATTAACATTTTTCATTTCTGTAATTAAGGAAGCACTTTTAAAAAGGCAAACCTTTCTAAAACCAAGGCTGGCAGAGAAACTATTTGTAAATGGTCTTAACAATGAAGCCAGCTTTGAAAACCCTTTTTAAAATTAGCTATCACATTTACATAATTATTTTATATATATCCCATAACACATTTTAAGTACCTTTGTCTACTGACTAAAACATCTCAGTCAATTCCACATTTACTGTATCATGAAGATGAAAATTACCTGAAAAATATTTAAAACTTTATTTTAATTGAAATAGCTCCTTCTGGGATTCAACAGCTCCTCACAAATGTCTTATCATCTCTAATCACCATTCTAGACACCAAGTTACCTTGTCACTGAATTCTAGTTCTCTAATTTAAATCAATTGACAGAAATTAATTGTGTTTTTCAGTATCAAAGACAAATCTTTCCAGATCTTGCTAAACCTAAATTATTAGTATTGGTACTAAACTATGTGCACAGGGTTTAGGGTCATTCTCTTTGAATGTACCAACATTCTCTTCAAAATGTGATAAGAATTACAGGCTCCAAGTTCTCTGAAAAAAATATTAAAAAATATGTAAAATAACTCCAAAAGAGTTCTCTGTAAAATAATTTTCCAATATTAGGGTAATTTTGTTCCTGGATAAAATGAGGAACATGACAGTGAAAAGCAGAAGGCTACAATAAGAGTCTTTCAATATTTGACAGCAGATATCTACCACTTACAATGAACTGGAGACAGCATGAAATTACTTCTTAAGTATTTTTTTCAGGTCATTTAAGAAACCTTAGTTTTCAAAATTTAGTACGAAAATTATCAGAAAGTTTGGATGGAAGCTATATACTCCACGATTCTGATCTGTTCCTGTTACCCCTTATAAAGCCCTGGGTAATTACACCAACAAATCCAAGTATGGCTTCAAGAGCTGTCATTGAATAAATCAGGAAAGATTATCATTACACAGGGGCTTGCTAGCAAAACAGCTGGATGTAGAAAAGGGACAAGAGGGCCAGTCTATTTGAAAAAAACACTTTGCTGATGCATGGTGATTGGCCCACATTTTTTGAATTTTTTTTTATACATATAGAAATACATGCAAATTCCATCAAAGCTGTGTAGGCTCATCATAATGTAACAAAAAACCTCAGCCATGCTATGGATGGTTCCAGTCACTATGGTTTTGATAACACAAAACAGATCAAAATCCAAGCTGCTTTGAACAGCAACTCCAAATAGACCATGTGGGAATTTTGGCTTTGTACAAATGCACAGTGTTGTGTTCCTTGGCTGCTTGCATTCTGAGCCATCTGTGAAGCAGGCAGAAAGCCTTATTGCACCTCAGCATGCCAGTGTCACAGGAGCTCCAGTGCCAGCCTGAGGGAGCTTCAGATAGGCAATCTGCATGGCTACCCTAAGTGCTGTCTATCCTGCACAAAGCAGCTCTTTTGTCTTTGCTGGTCTAATAAAGCAATGGATAGACTTTGCTTAAGCATTACAGTAGATGGTATGCATATGAATTGGAATGGGATAGGAGACTGGAATGGTGTGGGCTGAATGATGCACACATGTGTTCCAATATACACAGAATGAATGTATGGTGTGTTTGAGCACACACCTGCAAAGCATACATATTTGTATTATCAAGGAACATTTTTAAATTTTAAAGTCACTTGGGCAACTGAGAAAATCTTCCTTCCAATTATCATGCAGAATATTAGTATATGTGCCAAAAGTTACAAAAATCACCTAACCTGTACATGTTTCATTAATATGCTTAAAAATTCTTGGTGCAAATAGGTACATGTGATCTTGAGTTGTGGTCATCTGAAAATATCCCCACCAACATATGATTTAAAACGTACATATTATATGTGATATCATATGATATGAAAAGCTTAGGTCTCTTTCAAGTGCTGCCAGAATTTTGCCTTCCTGAAAAGTATACTTTTCCACTACAGTTGACAGAATGAAAATACATTATATAAAAATATCACTAATCATTTTGTTTCAACTATGTGCTAAATCACAAATTAGGCTAATTTTCTACTGGATTTTAATGAGAAAATATTCTATGCTTTTATATATGTAATATTTGGAGAACATGGTGTGCTGATTTTAAGACGTAGCTCAGGGTTATAACAGACCTCCCAGGTAAAATATCAGTAATCACAGAAAAATGCAAAAGCCAACAGCAGTCTTTAACTCTTATGACAAAAAAAAAGAGCATGGCACACATCAGATGAACTAGTATTGAGAACAGATGAATCAATATTGTGACCTGCAACTGTTAACAGATAAAAAGACCTTCCAGTACACTTTGGTCAATATGTTATTGTCACAAACTCTTCAAGCCCCATATTAGGCACCAAAAAGGACTGTCATGGCTTAACTCCAGCTGGCACCCCACGCAGGCACCCGCTCACTTCCTCCCAGTGGGATAAGGAGAGAAGGGAGAGAATCACAAGAGTAAAAGTGAGAAAACTCGTGGGTTGAGATAAGGACAGTTTGATGAGGTAAAAAAAAAAAAAAAAAGAATGCACATGCAAGCAAAGCAAAACTCAGAATTCATTCACCACTTTGCATGGACAGACAGGTGTTCAGGTATTTCCAGGAGAGCAGGGCTCCATGATGCACAGTGTTACTTAGGAAAGAAGAACACCATCCCTTCAGACATCCCCATCTTCTTCTTCTTCTCCCAGTTCCTCTCCCAGCCCCTTGTGCACCCCCAGCCTCCTCACAGGTGAGGTGCTGTGAGGGGCAGGAAAGGACTTGACCATGTGCAAACCCTGCTCTGCAATAATGGAAGATCTCTGTGTTATCAACACTCTCTTCAGCATAAACTGAAAAAACAGTCCCATACTCAGCTATGAAGAACATTAACTCTATCCTAGTGGAAACCAGCATATGTGGTTTATAAATTTGTTTCAGTTATTGTATTCAACAAAATATCCAGAATTATTAAAGAAATTCCTGGAAAAGGTCTGTATTATGCTAAGAAACAGCAAGAGACTTGTTTTATCTTCATAATCTCTCATACCTAAAAGACTATCACTTTTTTCCTTGGCTGTATATCTATATATTTTCATTTATTTGTACTTCTTAGGTACAAATTAATAACTATTTAATATGGCTGTTTTTTAAACAAATGCTGTTGACATTTGTATCACATCAAACACTCTAACAATGAAACAACTGTTGTGAGTTCATTCTATATTTAACTTCAGTACCATAAATAGGAAAGGATTGAATCAATGATAGCTGTCTAATACTTTTGTTAGCTGCTAGAAGTCGCACAGAATGAAAACCAGAGTTGTATCAACCAGTATGCCTATTTGAATTGGCCAGTTGTATAGCTAATATATCTATTGGCAATATTACTAACCTCAGACAAAGGAGCTGTTCTGCAGGTCTGCTTGCAGGGTGGATATCTGTCTCCTTATACTGTCCCAGGGGGACTATGCAGGACATGAGCCATATTTTTTCCATATATTTGCCTATGGTATTGAGGGAGATCTGTAGTCAGGTAGCAGGAATATAAGAAGCAGTCTGATGGTGGAAACAGAATCATCTTTAAAAACCACATTCCTTTGTCAGGAGAATTGCTGAGGGCTTGAGTTAGTCAAGAGCACTGTGAGGGACAGCCTGAAAATGAGTCTGAGTTAGAGGCTGAGGTTCAGGGGAAGGACAGCAGCAGCCTGCCAGGAGGAGGCAAGCTGGCCAGCCAGTTAACATTTATTCTACAATTTAGTTGCACAATCTAGGAAAGGGAGGAATCAAGCAAAAAGCCAGCTAAGAGAGAACTGATTTGGTCACTAGAGAGACTAAAAGAGGTAAGGGAATTAGAGAAGGCAGCATCTGGAATCAGGAGAGATTACACTGGAACAATTAAAAAAAAAAAAAAATCCTAGCTAAAAAGCCTCAGCATGTTTACATGATTTCCACTGTTCTGCAGGTGAGTTCTAGCTCTTAAAATGATAACTTGGTTTATCCTGCTCTAGTAAAACTTCACTCTTCACATTTATTTTTTGTCTTTTCTTTTTATCATTTCTAACTAAATAGGAAAAATGGAATAACATTTGGCATGGATAAAATAAGGTCTTGATCTGAAAATTATCTTGAATTTTATCCAGTAAGTAGCAATATATTGATGACAAAATCCTTCTGCTCCAGGTATATAGCCTTTTCAATAAATGTGCCAATATATGCTGGGTAAATGAAACCAGTATAATAACATTTGTTTTAGTACTCCTGTCTTGATAAACTGCGTTTATTTAAATGTTTATGTGGCTGTCCATTAGCAGGTGACTGCAAATGACTTCACTGCTTGCTGTTCCAAATGGTAATGCACAAAGTTATTTATTTTTCTAACCATGCCCACATAAGGATATATAATCTGGATAAAATATGTGATGTTCAGGACCAATCATTCTGAGGGGACAGACTAGTTGCCACCCTAGATCTAAGAGTTTATAGTTCTCTCTAGATTTATGTCACATAGTTACTGACTTTGGTGTCTCCAAAAGGCCTCAGCTATGAATGAAGCTTTTCCCAGGTTAAGTCTTTGTAAAAAATCATGCTGTTAATTTTTGTGGATTCTTTTTCATCTCTTAATGCCTTGTCCTCAAGCTGCAATTTTTCCTTTACTCAGCTCTCCAATTTAACAACATGTTAAAGAGTTATTTCTAAGAACTTGACACTCTTGAAAAAAGTGTTGTCTCCAGTGAGTTTAAAAGGTAGAGAAAGAACTTTCCCAGCATGCATAAAAATGTACAGAGATTACAGTGTTTGTGTATTCAGAGAAAAAGAGCATGCACACGCATTCTGAATAAGAAGCTGCCCTCAAAACCCCACAATGTTTAAAATTTATGCTTGCAGTAATATTTGGATTGATTCAACAGTAGACAACATTTAAAAGTTTTAAACTGTCTGTAGGAAAAACCTTTCACCTTAATTTATAATAATAAAAATGCCATATAATTAATATTTTTATTGTAAAAGAATAAACTGGTAAATTGCTTTCATGGTTATCTGAATGCTGAATTGAAATTTAGTATTCAGTAAGCTTGAAAAACCTACCTGTTACCTTGCACATTTCCTGTCAACATGACACCTTTTAGTGTTACAGCCTGGTAAATGATTGTTTTGTTATTTGTGGTCTCACAGCTGTGTGTTAGACTAAACCCAGAGAAGCTCTCCAGGTTGTAACATTCAGGTCAGCCCTGTTGGAAGCAGCTGCTGTGAGGGCAGCACTTAGAGCAGCAGCCACGAGCAGAGGCAAGGGCTGTGAGGAGGCTCTGGGGGGCTTGCAAAGCAGGGTGGCAGGGATGGGCCAGTGGGAATGGGTCATGGTTGATGTGTAGCTTTGGGAGCACGGTGACAAGGTGCTGGTCAGCTGGCAGAACTAGGCAGGTGCCTTGGAGGCTGCTGCTGCTTGTGGTTGCTGCTCTCAGTTTGGATAGAAACTGCAGGCTCTGCTGACAGCTCTCCTGGCTTTGCCTAACGTGCAGGCTGCTGCTGGGAGCCATAGACTGAAACTCTGGATCTGAGGGATGGTGGATAGTCTATCCACTGAGAGTGCAGCTAGTGAGGAAAGGCACACAGGGGAGTGCCACTGCTGCTCAGGACTGCACAGGATCACATGGAGACACTGCAGTGATGGTCTGAGCGTGCCACAAGTCCCAGTGCTGGCTGATGCTAATTGCTCTGACACAGAGGAGACACTGGCCACTGCTTAGATTTCATGCTGCAGATATGAAAGGGTCACTTCCATGGGAGGTGTGCTCTGACCAAGGCACTGAGCTGCTGGATGAAGGAGCAGTGGGGCGAGCTGAGAGGCTGCACAGCATCAGGGAGTTTGAAGAAGGCACTGGAACATTATTTTCAGGAAAGCTGCAGAGGCAAGAGTCTGATCTATACAGGGCAAGGAGAGTGCAGCAGCAGCTGGTAATCAGGTTCAAACAGGTGAAGAAGAAAAACTTCAGAGAGAACAGACTGTGACTTCTGGCAAGAACACCTCCATCTGCAGATCTGCAACCTGAGCACACATCTAGTGCTTTGGACGTTGGTTAAGGATGAACCAGACCCACTGAGGGCTCTTTCAGAGCAAGCTGAGCCCAAGCAGGTTTAAAAAGGCATCTAGTAGTTATAAGAAACCCCTTCCTAAGGGGATAAAAACAGCTGTCTGTCAACATGGTGTGATTTTTCAGGCTTTTTCTTGTTTACCAGTACCTCAGATCTGAGAGGTTGCAAAAGAAAAGTCAAGGCTTACCTAACCCCTGGACCAACCTCCTGCTCTGTGAGCAATGAGCAGAACTGTGTAGTGATGGGATGTCTAGCAGTGAGACAAGAGTGTCTTTGCCAACAAACTTGCTAATGAGTGAGAAGTACTTTAAGCTATGTATGTTGGGTAGAGTTTTCCTAAACTGAAGAGAAGTGAGGACACAAGGGGAAAAATAAATGCACCTCAGCAGCAACATTACAGGGTATGTTTTTCCACCTGGAGAGATATGGGATAGGATTTGGGGCCCAAATCAAATACTTGTATAAAAATGGATGTAGTATAGAGAAGAAGCAGGATGAATAAGAAGTCTAAGCAAAGTTGCAGAACTGGAGTGTCACTGGGATTATGAAGTCAAGATGGTATATCTCTCTATAGTGGAGCATTGCAGTGGGTGGATTAAGGTGGGAAGGCAAGGAGGATGCTGTGTTTCAAATCAAGGAGTGGTTCAAATGTACAAAGCTGCCTTGGAATCAGAGAGAAAACAGTAGAAAACTAGTGAGTGGGAGATAAGGATCAGAAGACAGACTAGCACAGGTGATGTGACAGATCTCTGCTAAGACCACTGGATCAAGAGGAAGTGGATGAGGCTTGCATTAGATGACTGGAGCAAACCTTACTATTGCAGGCCCTGGTACTCGTGGAAGGCTTAAATCTTCCTAATATCTGCTGTGAGGGGACTACAGCTGGTGCAAATGATCTGTGAGAATTCCAGAATATGTTGAAAGCAATTTTTGACACAGCTGATTGATCTACTGATTAGAGAAGGTGCTCTGTTGGACCTGCTGCTCACAAAAAATAAAAAAGCACTGGATAAAGCCAAGGCAGGCTTGGCTACCACAACCATGGGACTAGAGTTTAAGGTTCTGAATAATTTAAGCCAGAGACATAGTAGAATTACTGGAATTCAGGAGAACTGATATTCAGGAACCTTTTTGGCACAATCCCAAGTGAATTTCTCCTGAAGAGAAAGAGGCTAGGAGGCCTGTTTGATTTTTCAGGAAGAATATCTTCAAAGCACAAGGATTAATTTTAGTTAGGTCTACAATTCTAATTTTGAAAATCCAATCAGATAATTTTTTTAAGGTGGAAATAGGAGCAGGAACCTTTTTTCTAATCTATCATATCTACTAAATCTTTTTCATGGCTTCATTAAAAAGCAAAAAACTTTTTTCTTTTTTCGCAGTTTAAATCCTTTTGCTAGTGATATTAGGGAAATTTATTCTTTTGTTTCATTGTTATATGTCTGTCCTGATTCATATTTAGATTTCTTGAGTTCACACCAAATCATCTTTGAATATACAAATTCAACAGTACAAATGGAGTCTGCATGACGTGCATGTGCTAACTATTACAATAACATTTTATTATACAGGTAAAATGGGGTAAACAGCCACAGATCCATGCTAAGCTTAGCAATTGCCCAATTTCTAAATAAAAATTGATTTAGTTTAAATTATTTATGATCTGATTTTTATGTTAACAAGCTCTCTTTTTTTTTTTTTTTTTTAATTTTTTGGTGTTAGTTAGTTAGATTGTTTGTTTAATGCTGCTAATGTGAAATAGCTGTGGCTTCTTAGGTTCTAACAAGCTTTAGTGTGAGAAAGGTGTATCCTTACAAAAAATAACAACTCCAGTTTTAATATTGACCTTCAAATTATTCCAATTGTTTTGAAGACAATAATATTTATTTCTGTAACCAAATCCTACAGTTTATATGCCTTAAGAGCCTAGTGAAGATATTCAGTGTCCTGAAAGATTTTATTACAGGAATGAACAAGATGCTTTTACATCTGACTATTTGGGAAATGGATCTACATAAAAGACTTTAATACATCTCTGTAGCTGAAGAGCACTAATCCCAAGTAGTCATCATCTTTAAATTTTCCCTTCCATAAAAGACCATTAGTAAATCCAAGGATATTATAACCTAGCACTCCTGATATTGCTTTTCCCCCTCTGCTCTTTTACAACCTGAGAAAGCAGACTTAGCAGCCCAGACAGAACTCAGCACCAGACAGCTGATATTTTATTTACTACACACAAAGCTAGGCAATTTACCTTCTTGTTACCCAGTTAGAAGTTTGAATATGTACTCATAATAAGGAGTGGGATATTACCTGGTATGTTTTATTCTTGATAAGTCTTATACCCAGCAAGTATCACTTGATTACCTTGCACCACTTTAATCAGTAAATTGGAGAGAATTATTCCAAAATAAGCCAGTTCTAAGGCTGAGGTTCTGCACAAGTTATTTAGCAACTCCTTAAAGCTCTGAAAGCCTTTGCTAAGCCAGCCACAGACCTAACATATAGGGTCTCTTATCGAATGTGAAATACAGCCTAATGTTTAAAATCTGTTCCACATATACTGATGCATGCATTGCAAGCAAAATTACAGCAAATTGTCTTCTTTTTTTTTTTTAAACTGCAATTATTCAAATCCATGACACAGATAAGAAACAAAAACATACCTGTGATAATTTATAATCCCCAAAACTGTGCCAGGTTTTACAAGGTTCACAAGCCTATAAGAATATTCGATCTAGCACATGAATGAAAAATAAGAGATTTTTTTAAAAAAAGAAAGAAAAATCAAACAACACAACAAAATACTTTTTCAAACCATGTCATATCCATTTTCATTATTTTAAAACATTAATGAGAATTCTGAGTTTACTGAAATGTTTCATGATAATTGCATCTCCTTCAGTATTCCTGCCACTCTGTGATGGATAAACGTTGGCTGGATGACATGTGCACACTGAAGTTGTTTTGTCACTCCCTTCTTCAGCTGGGCAGGGGAGAGAAAATAAAATGATGAGCTCATGGGTTGAGATGAGGACAGGGAGAGATCATTTATCAATTATGGCCAAAATAGATTTAACTTGGCAAAATTAGTTTAATTTACTATCAACCAAGTCAGAGTGGGATAATGAGAAATAAAAACTAAATCTCAAAATATCTTCCCCCCTCCCCTCTCTTCTTCCCAGGCTTAATATCACTCATGAATTCACTACCTCCATCTCCTTGCAGAGGTGTATTCATCACAGCTTGTCTCTGCTTCACTTCCTCTGCAGGGGGAGGACTCCTTACACTCTTCCCCTGCTCCAGTGTGGGGTCCCTCCCATGGGAGACAGTCCTCCACAAACTTCTCCAGCACGGGTCCTTCCCACAGGCTTCAATTCCAGCATGGATCCCTTCCATGAGGTGCAGTTCTTCAAGGACAGGCTGCTCCAAAGTGGGTCCCACATAGGTCCTAACAGCAAACCGGCTCCAGTGTGGGCTCCCCTCCACATGAGGCCAGGCTTCCCATGGGGTTACAGCCTCCTTCTGACATCCATGGCACCACCATGGACCCTCATGGACTGCCAGGGCACAACTGCCTCATCGTGGTCTTCACCAAGGGCTGCAGGGGAATCTGCTCCAGCCCCTGGAGCACGCCCTCCCCCTCCTTCTACACTGACCCTGATGTCTGCAGAGCTGCTTTTCTTGCATATTCTCACTCCTCTCTCAGGATGCCATTGTGCAGGCTTTTTATGCATTCTTAAATCATTTATCCCAGAGGTGCTTCCATTGTCACTGATGGGCTTGGCTTTGCCAGCTGGCATTGGCTCTGTCACACACAGACAAAGCTTCTAGCAGCTTCAGAGTGTATACATCTATCCATCTATCTATCCATCTATCTATCTATCTATCTATCCATCCATCCATCTATCCATCTATCTTTAACTATATATCTACCTTGGCTATGTTTCTCTGATCACTAATTCCTATGTTATTTTACAGGAAGTCTGGACAAGCTAAAAAGTCAGGAAAAGATATTAGGACAGAGGTAATACACTTTATTTAAACCAGAAAATAGAATTGGAAAAATAAGACAACTTTTCAAGAATTCTAATTTTTCCTCAGCTCTAAAACAGATTCAGATTTTGAGGCTAGGTACCAAATGTGTATTCTTTAGGTCATCATCTCTGAAACAAATATACTTGATATATCTATGACTGTAAGCAAAAGGACTGGAAGAGAATGCAAGAGACAGATAGAGAGAGAAGGATATGGAGACCTGATAAATAGTTATCTCTTAGGTGGAAGAGAGAAGTAGTTAATAAACTGTGGAATACAAAGAGATTAATGAGTTTGGGACTCGTTGAGGACTATGACAATGTGTTACAAAACCATTATCTTTACTGGATTGGTGACCAGTAGAACTATGAAATTTTATTTCAAAATTTAGTTTTGAAAGGCGTTTTAGTTTTGAGAAATGAGACCAAGAGATTGGAGATTGAGCTATCTTCTGAGAAACTTCCTGTTCTGGGAGTTGAGTTGAGTCTGATTACCTGTCCAGATTCATGCATGTAGGATGTCTTAGTTTTATCTATATAGTTAGTCTGAGATGACTGTTCTCAATGTTAGACATATCAGATTCCCAGAAGCACAAGTATAGAAATGTGACTGTTCTGCTTTTGATGATCAGATGCCATCTTGCCACAGTGCTAAATGTATGCATCCCATGGGGGAATGTCCTTGGTTTTTTCAATATACTTAAGACTGGAAGGATTGGATTCTGATGGCACAGGGGGCCTGGATATTCCTTGGTATCAGTGATGCAAGTTATGCAGAGAGGGATAATGGCCCAACCATTATTTCATCCAGACATTTTTCAATTAAATATAATATGCAACTTCCTATACAGTTACATAATTTCAATATACATGGAATAACAGCAACCAATTCAAACACAAATGTATGAAAAATAAGGTCTAATTTTACTCAATTATGAGACTACCATTAGTGTCAATGATGTAGTTCTAAATCTTCTGAGAACTTATCAAAATCTTGGAATGAAAAGCCTGGGGTATTTCTAATGATTGATAGACATAAATATGCAATGTAATGGGATAAAGAAAACTATATCAACAGTGATTCAGATAATGATTATCAATAGATTATTCATTTCAATATCTTTTAAAAACACAATATATGACTTATCATTTGTATTAAAACTATGTCTGTAAAAGAAATAGTAGAATGAAGAAAAAGCAATCAACCAAAGCACCAAACTACACCAATTTAAAAATACCCACATAAACTAAAAACATCTTCTCAGATGGTATTTTTTAAATAGATCTTTTCTGATAGAAGAAGATAAAGAAAAGTCATCTATCAAAAACACAAATTAATTTTTATTAGATAACACACATTTAAGGTAAAAAGAATTAAAGAATTTTTTTTATCAACTTTAAAACCAGCTATTTCACATTTGTAATTTTCAAACCAAATTGAAAAGTTTTTATACCAACTGTTCAGTATTATATCTTATAAATATTTCAAGCATTTTACATTAGAGATTTTGTTACTATTTGCTTAAAACTAAGTTTAGACTTTAGGGAGAAGTTTTCATATATCTCAGCCAGATCTATTATAAAAACTTAAAATACTAAAATATTTATATAAATAGTATTTAAACATTTAAATACTATATGAGAAGAAAGTCAAGGAAATACATAGGTGGGTGCAGACATGTGTAAAATAAACTCTGAAAATCTTTTCTGACCACAGCTATAAAATTCTGCTTTGTAACAGGCACCTGGAATTTGGGGCATTTCTCAAACATGCCCACATATTCCTGTGAGGAACATGTGTCTTCCCATCCCTTTGAAAATCCCTGTGAATTCAATCAGCATATAAACCCTTCATGCTCAGAAGATACCTTTCAGAGCTTAACAAAGAAAACCACTAAACCACATGAGGCTTCTAAAATGACTTAGTCCACATCTGCCCAAAGCTGGAAGGACAGCCTTGAAGTTTCCTGTACCAGTTGGTCCACATCTGTGGAGATTGGAATAAAATATAGCAAATATATATTTTCTTTGCCTGTAATTGAGAAGCAAAGCAAGACAGAATGATAGGCCTTAATTAGAGCACAGAAGGAATGATAGAGATATCTGAAGAGTCTAATGCTGCTGTGGATGGTATGGAGTGGTGCTGTTCAGATGCACTTGATGCTCAGCAATCATTTCAGCAGGGCATGTCTCCTGTCGATCCTGCATTGTGTCTGCCAGCAGCAGGCCGGTATGTCAGATACTCCAGAATATCTAAAAGGGTGTGTTTAGACACCTGAAACTCTGCCAGAAAGCTGAAAAATGGGGAAGAAATTCTGGAAATGGGACAAAAGGCACACAAAAATTTTTGAGACTGTGACCACTTATTTCATAGTGCACTAATGGTCAAGGATTAGGAGCGAAGTGAAAGATATTGGGGTATTAGAGAAATAAATTGGGAAACTGTGCAAAAACAGAAGGCTGCTAGTACAGAATTTAAGAAAAAACAAGCAAACAAAATCCCAAACAAAACCCCAAACAAAACCCCAAACAAACAAACTCAAAAACAAACAGACAGAAACAAAATAAACCCAAACAAAAATACCAAAACCAAACAAAAATACCAAAACCATACAAAATACCAAAACCAAAAACCAAAGCCCCCTGGGAATAAGAAGTTCCAGATTATGATTAGAAGCCTACAAAAAAAAAAAAAAAAAAAAAAAAAAAAAAAAAAGAAAAAGAAGCAATCCGCAAGGCACTCGTTAATTTCCTGTTTTGAATTCAAAGTAATCTAAAAATTTATTGTGTTTTTAAAATTTTAATATTCTATTAAGTCCAAAAAATATTTCAGAATTTTTCACTGTATCCGAGGCATAATAATTAACAAGATAATCTGAAAATCTTGCTTAATAAAATTCCAAAACTTGGTCATTTGCTGCCATAAATTTTGTTTGTTCTTTTTAACTTGCCTCAACTTACTGAGAAGCACATCTTCTTTAAAAGTGGATATTTCTAAACACTATTTGTTAAAATGGAACATTCTATAGATGTATAGATGTATAGATGCAGTAAGATTAGAAATGCTATTTATATTTTCAAACTATTTTCCTATGCCTGTCATAAACTTAAGGAAGATAAATGCATGTCTTGTGATCTGAACACAAAGATGAAGAATTAGAACCCATCTGAAATAATGTCCTCATCTCTTTGCAATGATTTTTAATTATTCGGTTGTAATGATTCCTTTTATATAAGTTACATTTTTGGGAACATTTCCAGTCTCCATTATTTTATTCTAAACTTTAAAATTAAAAGTGTTTGGCTTGATGCCATTTACACCACACATTTTGTATAAATAGATTAGATACTACTAAAAAAAATTTTTACTCAGAGTGTAGTGAGACACTGGAGTATTTTCTCCTGAGAAGTTGTAGAAGGTGTGTCTCATCCCTGGAAGTCTTCATGGCCAGGTTGGAGGAGCAACCTGGTCTAGTGAGGTTGGTAGCAACCAGAAGAGCTTAAAGTTCCTTCTACCCCAGACTTTCTATGATTCTATAAATCCATTCTTTAACTTGGGTCAACAGCAGAAGAGGTACAATATCAGTTCCTTCCTTCCATATGTGGAACTAATCTATTAGGTTTTGAAATTAAAAAGTACCACCTTGTCAAAGAATAGACAAGTAAGTACATAACTTTTGACAGCTATTTAATCAGGCCTTTCCTAAATATTATTAATAAAAAAAATAACCTTTAAAGCCAAGTTCTCATTTTGTACCAACTACCCGATTTATGTTTAGTTGTTGCCTTCTGGGGATTTTCATCATTCTGCTCAAACACAGTCTCCTGGATTTTATATTTGACATACTGAATAATCACTGCAAAATTGAGTTTTTAAGAAGTTTATAATGGTTTTTATATAGAGATAAAATCGGAGGCCAGCATATAATTTATTTTAGCATTCCAAATATTAAATATTTTAGTGCATTTTCAAAATAAGATATTAACAATGAAGTTTCAATGAAGTTAAAATATGTTTCTAGAATGTCTAATTTTTAAGAAAATTTCTTAAAGTGAAAGTACTGCCTAAAACAATGCTGAAAATGAATACTAAGGTCATCTTGGCATGATGTCCAAGTTATCATTAATTGTTATTTTCAAGGATTAATTCTTGCAGAGCATTTATGTTTGAAAATTGTTGGTTTATTGCATTTTTTAAAAGAAAATAAAAACTTATTTTGATTAATCATATTTTAAATACATTTAATAATATTAATCTAACAAACATAGCTGCCTGTAGGTAACCATTGATATATTTTGAAAAACTGCTACTTCATGTATTATTTAAGAACCTAGCAACAGTTCACCATCAACAAATAAATTTACACTATATGAAGTGTTAAACATAAAGAAAATTCAGAAATTACAAATTTCTTAAGCATGTTTAGAGTTAAATTCTGTATACACAGTCATGTTATTTCCTCTTGTAACTGGCACATGGAAGTTTGAATAACACTACAGCAATCTCATTCCTCATTTCTAGGATATGTAGTATGGGATCATTATGAGGGAAAAGTTCAGGAAGAGTCAATTTTGTATAAGACACTATATATCCCAGAGGTGTTGAACAATAAACCTCATGTTTACCATCAAAATTATGTAATATTGGTATCAACTCACATTCAGTCTTCAGAGAAAGAAGATATTTCATTATGAAACTTCAGGCAAATGAAATCTGCCATCTTTTTGTGCTTGAGTCAGTAAATCCACAGTTTTATAGACAATAACTCAGGGAAGAATATATGTTATGTAATACATGTCTGCAAATTCTACAAGATCCACAAAACTGAAAAATAATTTGAAATTATCAATATTTTCCCATACAAGAGCCCATAAAAAGTACCTGTCTCAACAGCTACTGCCCTACTTTTTTGATTCCTAAATTATGGAGGATCACCAAAGTTCTAGCTGCTATTTTACTACAACTTAACTAACAGTTTTGCTGTAAATTCTAATCCATTTTCTGTACATTTATATATGAATGAATTAATATTTTTAAGATGGAGCTTAAATTTCATTCTAAAAAGTAAGAATCATAGGTAAATTAAAGTAATAGTAAAGACTGATGAAGATTTTTCTTAATGGAGTGGCTGTCAAGTTATTTCTAATAAAAATAAATAAATGAAGTAAAATATTCCCACATAACTGAAATCAAATGTGCATGATAGAAGACTGTGATAATTATCTCATTATTTCAGGGCCCAACAGCTAAACATAATGAGATGAAACCAAGTATGTAAAAAATTTCAGTCAATGTTATTTAAAAAATTGTTTCTGTTAAGGTCGAACTAATTCCAAGGTGATTTCCTAAGATAGGTGACCTTCACAGCTCTTCTATAGGTAATAATCATGAAACAGTAAAGACACCAATCTAGTTTCTTAAACTTAAGAGAGCCTAAGAGACTGAGATTTTCATCTATTCTCTTGAAATAGGACTTGCTAGCAAAAGAGGCCAAAGTGCCTGTAAGTTATATTTTAAAAAATTGCATTGACCACATATAGATATTTATAAATAATTCGTTCTTAGCCAGAAGAAATTGCCTTTCCAGATTTTATCTGTGCAGCAAAAGCTCTGTTGAGCAATAAACCAAATAATGTGATTATCAATATGTAAAAGCATATCATTCATTCTGATTATATGGTTTCTTATAAATTGAACCAGCATTCCAATATCTCAGTTTTATTTCTTTCCATTAAACACAATTTGTATCAGAGTTTATTAGCTATTGTTAAATACTTACTGAGGTTTAATCTAAAATGATATATGCATGTCATCAGAGGATAAAATAATGATATTCAATATAAGTAGGTGTGGCACTTTAAAGAACAGATAAGAAGAACTGGCAGTTAAAGACTTCTAAAATGTTATCTAGGATAATAGCATACCATCTCAACCAGTGTGGTGACCAGTTTTCATGAGGACATCTACATAAACCAGCAAAAACACAAAGTATGAAGAGAAATTATTATAGTGGGGATAAAAATTTTCAATTTTATCTGATATCTATAGTTTACATATCAGAAGTGGTTAATAAGGTGTAGTTAAGGAAAAATATTTTCGTGGGAAAAAAATGGTGGTTTTTAACAATGCAGAATGTATGGAATATCATTCATATTTAAATTCTGCAAATTATTTTTATTATCACAAAAAGGAAGAATGGATTAAGAAGAACAAAATGAAAGATGACATTAAACTTCCAGAATATTGGCAGGTAAAAATTATACATGTAGCAGTAACACATATCAAAAATAAGAAATTACAGGAATCCTGGTTAGTTTTATGGTAAAAGACTATCAGCCCAACATTCAGATTTTTTTAAATGTTTACATTTCGTCAATGCTAAAAAGGCTTCCATCCAGACCAGTTGAGTTGAAGCTGAAAAGCACACTGTGAAAAGCGTTTTACTGTTTGGTGAAATACCAAAACCAATCACAACTTGAAGGCCATAAACATTTTAACTTTCCCCCTTACCCTCACCTCTTCCCATATCAGTCAGTGAGGAGCGCGGTTTTCATCTGTAGTGGCACTACTTATGGAGGAAGTGACTCTTACATTGCTAAATTTACCTAAATGATTTCTTGGGATATGAAGATGTGTAACTAAGTCCAGACAGCGCTCCTGCAGCCCAGCAAAGGAGAGCAATCCAGGAAATGCAGAATGCCTGGAGTCTGACTGACAAAGTGACTCCTCCAAAGACAGAGCTGTGCCCTCTTTCCTGCCAGCCTGCCTCACCACCATGACTGTGTGAGCCATTACACACCTGGGCATTAACTTTAGCCCAGTATCAGGGAATTACTGCATTTCTTGCGGGTTTTGACCTAGCTATTGTCCCACTGAGATTACTTGGTTAATTATACTACTGGCTTGTATTTATTACAGTATTGCTATTTAGAGTATTTAGAGATTTTTCCCCCCCCCCTAAAAATGTTAGTCTGATGTCTGTTACCATATCCAAAACCTATAGCTTGGCAGTGTTATGTTAAGCCCTTACTTTTTCTCAGGATTTCCCAGGGAAAACACAGGAACTGTAACCACTTGAATTTAGTTTTCTAAAGATTATTCATGAAATGAATGGTACCACAGTTACAGCAAGCTATGCTTCCAGCTTTCCTTCTGAAGTCCACAGAAGAGTCATCAGCATAAATATTTTATTAAGACAGAATGGCTAATATCATGTAAAAAGCCTAATTTGAATATAGCTACAGGTGAAGTCATTCATCTAGAAACAGGACACATAGATCAAATCTACACTATAAGTAACATAAATGTACTTTGAAAAGGTAAGGGCGAAGGTATTCTTAAATAATTGAACATGGCTTCTCGGTGACATGGTCTGGTCAAGACAGTTCAGATTGTTCATATTGCTGGAAAAAGAATGCAGTCTTGGAACAATCTTAAAACAAAAGTTTATGCAATTTATACACTTGATTAGTAAAGATGGAGGCACTGTCACCAGTTAAGTATTCACACTTCAAAAGGATGTTATAATATTCAAAAGGATTTAGGAAAGAGACAGAATTAAGTGAAATGCAAAAAAAAAAAAAAAAAAAATTATGCACTGAAAAAGTTAAAGCATTCAATATACTGAATTTATCAAAAAAGAAAATCTGTAGATGAGAATTTACTAGAAGGATTTCTCATACTAAAAGTACTATATATTTTGCAAATAAAAATTGCGTAAAAATATTTTGTGTCAGAAAAAATGAATTAGAAAAACATTGAGTTTGCATTTTTTCTTAGTGACAATGAGGGTAAGGAACACTTGTCACTTGTTTATCTTTGTATTCTTCCTTCCTTAAAGCAATTATTTTTTTCTGTCTTTTTTTGAAAAGATTTTTCACTCAAGCAAAAATCAGACATAATGTGAACATTCTCAAGTTTAGATCAATGACTTATTTTATACACAAATAAAGTTTAAATTATTATTAATTATTTCTGTTGTGTTTATTTGCAAACAAAATTTTAAGTGGGTATACAACCAGAGCAGCCAGTTCAAAACATAACAGAAGACATTTTTTTCCCAGGAACTCAGGTTCAGATCAAAGCTCTTGAATGAATCTCTAACAAACATCTAAAAACCAGACAACAAAGGTGATAAATTTAAAAAATCAACACCTTAATCTAGTTTTAACTTGGAAGATAGAAAAGAAACAAAGACTAATTCCTGAATTTTTCTAAAGAATATAATATTCTTAAATATTTTGGCATTTCCCTTGTGTTTGGTTTTGGTTTTCTTTTTAAAAGCATTTTTTAATATCTGGTATAGAGCATACAGTCATGCTATAGAACATAGGCATTTAGAAAACATTTTTCTTATAATTATCAAAAGAGGCAACAAAATTTATTTCAAATAAAGCTTTGATTTTTAAAAATCAGTATTTTTGAATGTAAAACTCCTATGATTTTAAGCAAAGATGGTTTTTGTTAGTTTAAATCAAAATTGTATGAATTCAGATATTCATTATTTCAAATAATTTATTTTGATGCTCAGATATCGTAACTATATTACTAACTCAACAATTAATGGATTTATTTATTGATCAAACACAGCAAATGAATTCATTTTTTGGTCAAATGAAACCCTACTTAAAAAAATTGTCTTTAATTCTACAAAATATAGGCTAGAAAGGCCTTCAAAGCAAAGAGTTTGGGAAGATAATTCACATTCAGCCATATTCAAAGAAGAATGTGCTTCTAATTGCATCACTAAGCTCAGTTTGATTACATGAACTTGAATTCAATTCATTATGCTTGGGCAACTGGAAGTAGAACTTTAGTTAAGAACACTAATTAAAACCAAAAGTGATTGTAATTCAACACAATGGAAGTGAAGCCAATGTTGTGTACTTACAGAGAATACTGTGCAGTAGGAAAAGTGCATTAAATATTATAGATGCCTACTGCCTATCAACCTTCACAAGAAAGGATATAATTATATAATTATTGTTCAACTGCAGCCCCCTACAATGACTGTTAAATCGACTAGGACATCTTAAAAAATAAGCTAATTTTTCATCCCTGCCCTGGGAAATAATTTTGACTGAAAGGGCTTTTAGTGGTATTACCAAAGATCAATCATTATTATTCAAGTAACAAAAGCAGTCTTTCTTTTGCATCTTGATACATTTTTAAAAATAGATTTTATAAAAAGAATGTGCCAAACTTTTCTTCTGTGCTATCTGCAATTCTCTGTAATTAGTTGAAGAACAAAAGTAATTAATCATTTACCGTCAAACACAGTTTTCTTTCAGAACTGTTTGAATTGCAAAGAAGAAAAGCAGTCAAATTCAGGTTTTAATATATTAAAATTTTTTTAATAAATATATCTAAATGTATGAATAACAGTAGCTGCTGCTTGGATTTTATTGAATCATAGACTGATAACCAGCTGCTACAGAAATGCAGCACAGCACCCTGGGAAGGTCAATCACCCAAAGGAGACAATGTTTAGCTCAGACTCTCATTCGTCTTTCTGGCATAGTGCAGTCACAAATATGAGCTCTGGCTGCCTCCTAAATAGAAAACTCTTTAAAACTACTTTCTGCTACAACATACATGGGAATTCTTTGACATATTTTCAGCTTTAATTTTGAATAGAGATGAGGTATTCACTTCAAACTGTATCCATGTAGAAGGGTTCTGTTGAATTCATCTGTTGATTCAAGCATTGCAGGCTTGATTCCACAGTACACAAAAAATTGGAAATAAAACATGTGAAGAAAAAATCACTGTAAAATCTGCCCTTCATAAAAGGCTCTCAAAATGTTTGTGTCCTAAATTACCAAAGACTAAGTACTCCTGTCACCTGACAGCATTCCTGGAGCTCATGTAAAAACATAATTGTACCAGATGTAAAGCAGATGAAATGTGCATTTTCATCAATTTAGCAAAATAGAGAATAAAAATTTAATAGGTTTTGCTCATTTTGTTTCCTAGCATTGATCAAAGCCAGTAACTGCTTGCCAAAATAAAAAGAACAAGACAGATGATTTTTTTCTTCCTATGTACTTCTTCCACATTAGCAAATATTTCTGCATGTCTTCTTATTTTCAATTTTCATGAAAACACCTTAATTCAGATCATGCTATTGTCTTGCTACAAACAACTAAAAAGTCAAGATCCATTTCCATAGTTAATATAGTTAATTTGGGAGGTTTGAATTGTTTTTTTTTTGTTTGTTTGTTTGTTTTTTTTGTTTTGGTTTTTTTTCAGTGCTTACAATGATAAATGATATGTGTCCTATCTTCTGCTTCTGGGATGCCATGTGACAAGCTGTTCTTAGTTTTCTGCTGTTTCTTTGCTACCTAAAAATTCAGGTGTCTTCATTCTGAAACTTATTTTGATGCTGAAAGCAAAGGAGAAAGCAGAGATATTCAGTCAAAGGGGTGTGACAGAGTTAAATCTTATAGTCCATTACAAAAATATTCTCAGATGAGTATGGTAAAATCCAGTTAGGTCTCAAAAGTACTTCCTTTCTTCTCAATGCTGTTGACTGAATCTAAAGTCTAATTGGCCACATACATACATAGCACACATGGATCTCAGGATCTCTACTTTTCAATAGTCTGTTCAAAACAAAATAAGATGCAAGGGAAATTATTTAGGTAAATAGACCAGCCTATGAAGCCTAGAAAATCATGAATAGATATAGTAACAGGCAGAGAAAAATTCTGTAACCAAGAAATATTGTAAAAATTGAATAACTGAAGATACCTTAATAATTTCTTTCTAGCCTTCTTCCATATTAAGCTGATTGCTAACAAAACAAACATTGCTATCAATAAAACATGGTTTGAATAATAAATCCTGGTGTGGTTATGTTATTACCCTATTAATTTTGAGTAGCAGAAAGAATCGCTTCAATTAACAAGACCTATGCATACTTGTAGCTCCTTGGACATGGACACAAAGACTCATAATGCTGAAAACCAGCAACAATTGCTATGCTTTTCAAGGCAACAGCAGCCAAACATAGAAAGTATAGGAATAACACTTATGAACTGTACTTAATAAGTTATTGGACAGAATATTATATTAATGTGAGTGTTCTATGGCAATAAAATGTCAAATTTCACCCCAGGTACTAGGGAAAATATGTACCACATGCACAAATAACAGGAAAAAAAAGGAAGTATAAGCCTTCTCCAGAGCTATAACTGCAGTGTTAGCATTTGGAATCTATGCTAGGAAAAGAAATAGTAGTTTTCAGAGGGAAAATTTGTTAATCCAATACAACAAGATCCCAAGAAATAAATCTTCATAGAGGGGGGAAAAAAATCTGCAACCAACTCAAAAAACTAAAGACAAGATGGCAGATGTGATACTGCAAAAAAGTCAGTACTGAATTAAGTATGCAAATTGAGATTTGTATCTTGGAACTTTTGCCATGATTTGTCTCAAGTCAGAGTGCATATGAAACAAGGTATGGTAAAAAGGTAAAATGAGCAGTATTGGGAAGAAGATACCATATTAAAATGAATTCTTAAGAAATTCCAAGAAAGACTAGTGGAGGAAATAGGAGTGGTCTGTAACTTCTAGCTATGGTAACCGTATTTAATCTATAGAGTAATTTAAGTAGGATGGAACTGGAAAATGGAAAATGTAGAAATTCTTTTAAAGGACCACTTCCAAAACCAGAAAATAGTAAGATTGATGCATGTGCAAGGCAAGTTAAGAGAAACTATAAGAAAAATATAATTAGGAGGATCAGGATCAGCTGTGAGGTCAGACCAGAGAATTCAGTCAGTGAGTACAAGAAGAAGATAGGATCATTTGATAAAATCTTTGATTATATTTATCAGTTTTATGATAAGGAAAGAGCAATAAGATGAAAGATCTTGCAGAGGGTAAATAACTAGTTCAGAGCTTGATTTAGATAGTACAAGCAGATGGTTGATTTTTATAAAAGGGTGTTCAGAGATATCTGTGTCACAACTCATGCTTATATTAAAAGTTTGTATGAATCACTTAGTAAGGAAGACAACCAGTGAGGTGATGCTGATGGTCTCAAATTATTCAGTTTATTAAATATGAAAGCTAACAGTAGGTGCACACAGACTTTCAGAGCAGTTCTTTTTTCGCCTAATAATTATTTTGAGCATTTGGTACTGTTTGAATGGTCTTGGTGGAAAAGAACTGCAATATAATGGAACCTGATAAAATTTATAATAGGGTTATACTTTTGAAAGAGACCAGATTATTATCTCAGTAGGCATAATTCATAAAACCATATTACACGTTATTTAGAGGTGATTATATGGCATATTCTTTGCATTCTGCATTTAATATCCATTTATCAGAAATCCTTCCTGCTAGGAGCAGTGCTGCTAAGCCTGAAGATTTGTTTTACATTTTCTGCAGGAGTTTGAAGGAAAAGAAGAACTGGCTTCCACTTACTGTTTATACACATGCAGGAAGAATTGGTACCTTGTAGGGTCAATAGTGTTTGAAGAGGAAGTGGATGAAAGGAGAAGGAGAATGCCTGAGAAAGTATCTGGAGGAAAGAAGGAAACAATAAATGAAATAAGTTAGAGTTTAGAAAAGAGCAAGATCATGTCAAGAGCAAGATCAGCAAAAGTTTTGTGAGGGGAAAGTTGAATGTCCTAAAAAAAGACATTTTGTCCCAGCTACTTTTACACAATAGGTCAATAAAGCCAAGTTCTTTTGCCCCAAGGCTTCCCTCTTCTCACTGCAGGAGAATTCTGGGCTCAATAAGCTCTGGTCAAGCACTACGGACAGAAAAACCACTCTAAAGATTTGCATCAGCAAGGAATACAAAGCAGAAGATCCATCACATATTCTAATTTGCTTTAGTGGATCAAGTTGCTTCTCCCCTCAATTCCATCATTATGGTTGGTGTATTTTAAGAAGTGAGATACAATATTATCCTGTTTCCAACAGAATTGGGTTTTGTGGCTTTTTTTCTTTTTTTCTTTTCACTTCATTTCCAGTTTCATCCCTTCCTACAAATCGATCTTATAGTTGATGACTGTTCACTTTACGTATTATATTCTGCACAAAGGTGCAGAATTACTCTTATACCTTTTTATGTACACTTTGGACTTTACAAAAATTGAATTTTGTAGGATTTTTTCTTAGCAAGCCATTTATTATTCTCTAATTAATTTAGTTTATTTGCACAACTTTTACTATTTTATTCTTAAAATGAAGTATACTTTCCATCCTTGCTATCAGGAAGCAACATATTACATTTGCTTAATTATAAAGGAACTTACTGATGGAGCTGAGAAGATGAAACATCAAAGAATATTCTCAATTGTGAAAGAATGATGAGAGAAATACAGTTCAATCTGAAAATTCAACAGAATTTCTTAAACTAGAGCAGAAAGAGCTGAAATGACAGCATACTATTTTTTCCTGAATTAACATTCTCAAATGTCCTTCCCCTGTACTCGGCACTGCTGAAGCATCACCTCGAGCGCTGCATCCAGTTCTGGTCCCCTCACTTAGGGAAAGAGCAGTGAAGTGGGTGAAGGGTCTGGAGAGTGAGTCCTGTGAGGAGCAGCTGAGAGAGTTGGGGTTGTTCAGCCTGGAGGAAAGGAGGCTCAGGGGTGATCTTATCATTCCCTACAACTGCCTGAAAGGAGGCTGTAGCCAACTGAGAGTGATCTCTTCTCCTGGCAGCCAGTGACAGGATGAGAGGACCAGAGATACTCAAGCTATGCCAGAGGTGGTTCCAGTTGGACACCAGGAGGAATTTCTTCACAGAAACCCTTGTTGAACTTTGGGATGGATTACCCAGAGAGGTGGTGCAGTCACCATCCCTGGAGGTGTTCAAGGAAAATATGTGGCATTTAGTGTCATGATCTAGTTGACAAGGTGGCTTGTGGTCAAGGATTGGACTCAATGATATCACAAGTCTTCTCAAATCCAGTCGATTCTGTGATGCTGTGAAGATCTTTACCCCTCTGTACTACTATCTTTATTTTTTTTCTGTTTTCGATGGTGATACATAGATGTTGCATTTGAAGAAAAATTGCATTATATACATAAAGGTAAAAACAGCTTAATATACTTCTGAGTGTGTCTCAATAAACAGTGCAAGACATAATGAAGTTTCATCTGTACCTGTAACACTAAGAATTACTATATTCACGCAATATATGACGGTCTAATATTGCTGTTGCTGAGCTAATCTTTCAATTAGTGAGAATTCCAACTGTACCAAGTCTGGAGAATGAATTAAGGACAAGTCTGTATACATTTGAACTACATTGCCTGTTTAAAAATCTTCATTAATGCAGCAGTAGTTGCTCAGCAAAAAGAATTTACCTCCTTTTTGAGTATGAGAACCTGCATTTGTGATACATTTGATTTAAAATAGGCATTGCTTTTCTTAAACAAGACATTTTTTAAAAAGTCAACAAATTCAAATTGTTGAAGGAGTTTTTTTGTATGTCACTGTTTCAGTTATCACTAGACACTCATTATTCATGCAGTTGTATAGTGTGTCCATGAGATCAAGTAAAAGGTCAAGCTGCTGCCTTCTGTGTCTTTTAGCATCGCTGACAGTTCACTTGCTTGTGGCAACTTTAAAGGTGTTGCCAGTAAATCAAGACTGACGAAAGAATAAGGTCAGCATTACTCTGCAGGCAGCACAATGTTTGCTATCCCACACTACCTGATAGCTTAGGCATTTGGACTGATTGTATCAACACACAAAGAAAACAGAAGAGAACACATTGCATATTACTAACATACAAAGAAAATGAAAGGTTGACATGGTTTGGTTGCTGAAGAATTAGTTGAATAAGTGAAGTTTTGCATCATAAATTTATTACATTTTTGTAAAGCAGTTCTTACAGAAAATGGTAAAAATACATCCTGAAAACAAATACTGTTATAATTCTAAAATTAAGTCATGTTCAAATGAAAAAAAAAAAAGGAAAATAATTAGGCAATCAATTCCTATGTCTCTTGTTATCAGCATTTTAGTGTTGTACAAAATTCTTTGTAATTAGAACTTATCAAAAGGCACTGCCAAATGATCAGAAAACACTATTTTGTATTGTATGCTGCAGAAAACCAATGAGGGAAAATTAGTTATTTCTTTATATCATTTGCATTGGAGCATATATCAAAGGCCTGCTAGCTGGGTCTCCTTTTCTCTGCAAACCTAAGGCAAGAGATCACAAAACTAGAGAGATTATAAAAAAGAAATACAGACTGAGTACTCAGAAATTGTGTAGACACATGTTCCCATTTACAACATGCATCCTTTTTTTTTTTCCCTAGGACTATGTTTTGTATCACACTAAAAGGCTGAAAAATACCTTGCAGACATCTAGTCTAAAATATTTTATTTTGTGAGGTCAGAATTACATTGTTACTGTTAAAAGTCACAAAAATTTACCTTTACTCACCCTCAGGTTATAAATGACAAGATAACACTTAGGGGATGGGAAGACTGTTTCTTCCAGTGTTCTTTTGCCTAATTCCTTCCTACCATCAAAATTAGTTCTTTCCATATTTGAAAAAAAACCCTACTGAAAAAAAACTCCTCCATGCCAAATGATACCTGAACTCCTACTTATCTCCCTACTTGACATCAAATTTTCTCCCTCAAATCTCACTAGACATACTATATTTCCAAGCATTGCCACACATTCCTCTTTTCCAACTCAGTCTAAGACAGTAGCTCACACATGTAGGATCTATAAAAATGTACCATTTAACAACATTATAGTGAAAGAGAAAAGGCCAAGATGGTTGTGCTGAAAATTTCTCTGTTGTGCCAAGTGTCACTGTTTTACACGCAACCTATATTTGGCAGACTATCATTCCTGGCTGCATCTCCTGACAAAATTTCCTATATTAATAGGACATGCTGGTAGAAATGTACATCAGATTCTTCTTTGTAAAAAAAAAAAAAAAAAAAAAAAGTGAATTGAGGTTAAAGCAGTATATTATAATTTTGAGAACTACTGGAAATAGACCTGGGATTGAAACTCAGGCAGTCTACATGGAAATACACAGTGAAGTCTACCAACCAGAAAGCTTTTCTGGCATTCACATAATCAACTTGCACACTTAGTAATTCTGCTCCTGCCCCAGTAATGCCATTCTGCCAAACAAAACCTAAAAATCCTCATATCCCTCACTGCACTTTTATCTCAAACAGTTTTGCAATCTATGGTGCATTTAGTCAACTTCTGGAAGCTGCTTCACACAAATTCAAGCCACAAAAAACAAGGACACAGATATTCACTGTCTACATATATGTGTAATCTCCATGATCTTATTCTCTAAATTATCACTATCCTAAATTATGTGACTGTGGAAAAACAGGTGCCATATTTAATCTTGAAGTAATTTCTATGTAATGGTGCTGTTCCAGGAATTCATACTGCTCTGCTCAAAATCTCACACTCCACTTACCTAAGTCAACCAGATATATTGTAGCAGCTTACTTTTGTTGGGCAAACAGGGTGTTTTTTAAAGTATAGCTGCTGGAACTGAGCCACTCGTAAGCATTTATTCTTTTATACCAGTATGATATCATGAACATAACCAACATTGTTCTGTGTTACACTGATTTCTAAATAAATCTTATCACAGCTTACTTATAATTAAGATATATTTCCATCACTTGAAATCTTTGGACTATGAATGGATAGTTGATATATAAGTTACAGGCATATCAGAAGTTACAACTTTTACTATGGAAACAATTGTTTTAAGTTATTTGGGCTGAACTATGGAATAGAAGATAAACTTATATGACCTTTTATTTTTAAATTCTTTAGATATCAAAGAAATAATATCTGAATGCAAACATTGCATGAGAGAGAAAGTATAATTTACTAGCAGCAAATGAAGAAATATCTTAGTCACCATCTTATAATTTTTATTTTTTCCAGTATATGTTTATGCTGCATTTTTATTTTCTTAATCACCATCCTTCCACATTTGGAGAGGAAAAATGTTGCGAGAACTCAGATGTGACTCAACAAGTCACTTCAGATTGGTGCTACATTCCTGTGAAAAACAATTTCATTTTGTAGCCAGACCAAATTCTTCATCAAATTTTTCAGAACACTGTTTTTCACCAAGCCATAAACCACCACAGGCTTTCAGCTGAACATGGTATTAGGCTCTAAAATACAAATCTGCATATGATACAAAATTGGAAGGCTGGTTGAAACACCAGATGATTATGCTGCCTTTCAGCAAAACCCAACAAGCTGGAGAAATGGGTCAACAGCACCCTCATGTTGTTCAACAAGGGGAAATACCAAGTCCTGTACCCTGGGGAATAACATCATTCACCAGTACATGCTGGAGGTTAACAAGCTGGAATGCAGCTTGGCAGAAAAAGATCTGATGGTGTTGCTGGACAACAAACTGATCATCAGCCAACAGTGCACCCCTGTGGCAAAGAAAATCTACAGTATTTGGAGCTGCATTAGGAAAAGCATCAGCAGCAAGTTAAGGGATAGGCTCCTTCCATTCTCATCAGCTATGGCTGAGGCCACACATCGAGTGCTCTTCTGTGTTCAAACCAGGTAGGCATGGACTTCTTTCTGAAAAAGCAAATATGGGCTTCCTGGAATTAGTCCAGCACAAGTCCATAAAGACCGTGAAGAAATAAGAGCACCAATCATATAAAGGTAGAAAGATATTCAGTATGGTTAAGCTGGAGATGTAAAGTATTAGAGAGACTTTATCACTGTGTGTCAGTACCTGTTATGGGAAGAATGAAGAAGGTGCAGTCAGACTCTTCTCAAAGGTACCCAATGAATGCACAAGAGGGAAAGGGCACAAATCAAACCAAGAAATTCCATTTCTGAAAGAGCAAAATCCAAAACCAACTTTTTCTGTTTTCTTTGTTTATTTGCTTGGGTTTGGTTTGTTACAGTGCAAATAGTGAAACAATAGGGTGGGCTGCCCTGAAAGATAGTGAGTCTCTGTGAAGATATTCAAAACCCAACTAAATAATATCTTGAACAATCTGTTCTAGAAGACTCTGCTTTGTGCAGAGGATCAGACTAAATAATCTACAGAGGTTACTTCTAACCTCATTTATCCTGTGAAATCAAGCAGCAAGTAATTTCTCAGAAGCCAAAGGGCTTGATGGACACTATTTCTTCCTTCACCACATGAGTTTTTCTATCTAATGTAAGTATGCAGTAATATGAACAAAAATACATAAATTATCATCCAACCTCCTGAAAAGAAAGTTATGTAGGGCAGAAGTGCATCATGTTGTTTTGGATAGCAAAATGTGATCAGATATTTTGGTGATAAGTGTGGCGTAAAAATCTACCTAAGCCAGAGTTTAACCCCTTTCATTGAATTCTATTTGGTTTTAAATATAAAGATGGAGATAAGGTATGTACTTTCTATTTAAGTTACTAAATGTATTTATTATTAAAATGTCATCAGATTTTGCTTCATACCTTTATAAAAATTAGGCTATGACAATACAACGACTAGGGATCCCAAATGCAAACATCTACTTTGAAATTTTGACAGATGTAGTACTTTTACTGATGAGGATTTGTCAAGAAAAGCTGAACTCTTCAAAGAAATACTTCCAGAAAAAAGTGAGCCATTTCCTTTTATTTGCATTGGAGAATGCTTATTTCATATTCTCATATACTGGATTGTGTATCCAGGTCTAATAATCAAAACAAACTTCAGTACTCAGGACTGTTATTTGTAATTTCAATAATTATTTTGTTTTTGTTTGGTTTTGGATTTTTTTTTTTTTCCTGAAAGTAGTTCAGACTTCACTTCTGAAGGAAAAGCACTGCCTGTAGGATGCATTAAGATCTTGATTTTCCATGTGTTTGCTCACTGTTACATATCTAAGCTAAGTATCGGAAAAACTAGTGTAGATACACTTGATACATTTATCAAGTTATAATTACCAAAAATTTCACAAGTTAGCTGGAAGTGCAATGATATATCTCTAAGGATTCCTGGTGCATATAAATAAAGCAAATAATGAAGGGCACAATCCAAAACAACAGGAAAGCAGTACACATTAAAGCATTTATGGCTTACTCAAAATAAAGCGAAGTCAAAAATCTGTATAAACATCAAGCTTGAGAGAAACTTTAATCCTCTGTTTCTCTTTTCTATAACATGAGAAATAAAACCAGAATTTAAAGAGCACTATATGTGACCTTAATATTAAAAAGATGTATAAGGTTTTATTATTATTTATTTTTTAAATATATTATTTTAAAGATTTACCAGTATAGTCATGGATATTTTCATGAAAGAGATTTTAAAAGAAAATATGTACATTTTAACTTTTATTTCAGTGATCATCCAATATTATTTTAAATGAAAGCAGTTGACTGCATTTTATTCACAGGGGCTCAATTCAGGACAAGAGGGGGAACCCAGAGAGGAAAATAGAATTACACTTCTCTAAGCTCAGCACACAGTATGTGTTCCATGTGATTGAAGGGGAAAAGTAAATTGCTACACAATTAATTGTGCAGATGCTCAAAATATTATAAATTTTAATTTTACCAAGATACTTATAAACACAAAACAAAACAAGAGGACATTGTATTTCTCTTTCATTTCCAGGCAGTTCCAAAGCAATTTTTCTTCTTCCTGTTTGTACTTTAATGATTCTAAGCCCTGTGAAATTCTGGTATTTATTTTAATGGGCAATTTGTGCTTCCTTCACATCATGCATAAGCTAATGTGAGTGCTCTTGTCTAGAAGTCATTACTTTGCATATATTTTGCTCAGAGCATTATCATCTTATCTATTTGATCTTTATTAAAACTATTGTGCGGTAAGTCTTACCAGCCTGTTAGAGCACCTAAGGAAGGATTGTTTTTTCACCATGTTTATCCCTTGCCCCTAGATATTTCTAGTCCATCACATTGAAATATATTTATAAGCATTATCCCTGTTTAGTTTTAGCATTTCTATTGCAGGCTAGTTGTGGGTGCTCAGACATGCCCACTTCTTTTGATACACATCAATGCATAAATTTTTGATCCTCTAAATGCCTTCTGTTGTAATAATATCTCTTCAAAATTGAAGTAGCTTCAGTCCTGAAATAGGAAATACTTTGTTCACCAAGCTAACATGATTGCAGTCTTCTTGTTTTTTATTGTCAAGACAAAGAAAGGCTGTACTTTACAACTTTTATCATCTGACCTCTTCATTGCTACACTCCCTATTTTGATTTTAACACATAACATAAGAGAGTGCATAAGCTAAAAAAATTAAGACTTTGATGTTCAGCTAGTGTAATAAATGTTCCATAAACACTTCATAGAAATCATATTTTAATCTATCAAAACCTATATGTGTCCTATAGCAAGTTTAGGAAGATGTGAATTTGGTTTTATCTCATATCTCCACATTTACTTTTAATAATTCTCTCTCACTCTCTCACTACTTTCTCACTATCAAAATGTTTTCTATATTCTGCCTCAGTTTGCTGACAGAGTATAAGCTTCTGGACAGACTTTTGCTGTTCTAGAACCAGTATGGCATCTAAGAGGACACCATCATTAGCACAGGAAGGCTAATAAGTTTAGCCATCATTTGTCTTGCATTTAATTTTTCCTGGTCTTCCTGCCCCTCTGTTTTCCTGGCTGATGGCCACACTCTCACTCTACTGCCTTGCTTCTGCTCACAAGAGCAGGGGAAGATGATAAGGGGCCAATTCTGCTGGGAAAAAACCCAACTGTGCTCTGTTCTCTGTGTTACTCTTGCCTCAGCTCCCTGATACAACCAATAAATAGTGAGACTTGGCACTATTAAAAGAAGTGGGAAGTGGGCAGGGAGCAGTAATGGGACAGCGTCAGCCAGGAACTGCGGGTTTTGGCAGAGTGCTGTGTAAATGCAAGTCAGGTGGCATTTTTGAGAGTAGTTACTATGGAAACCAAAGAAGTGTTACTTTCCTGAAGTTTTATCACTTGGAGTTATGCATTTGTCCCTCCATCAATATCTCCCTCCTCATCTTTGTGGAGAAAAGCAAGCACTATTAAAAATAGATTTACTGAATGTAACAGTGAATCAATTCTGAACATGGTTGTTTGCACAGAGTTCCCACTCAGAGACAGACTGTAAATTATTTCTCTGAAGAATACATTAGTGTTTTGTGACTAATAAGCTATTTAAATTTTAACTTCTACTGGAGGAGTCACAGAAATGAATTCTTCTGCCCAATGTTCTTGGTTGTACATAATCAGACACAACCGGGCTTAAAACTGTAGTCACATATCAATTCTTCCTCAAACTGCACACTCCTCATCCCCAAATCTGGTGAGTAAATATGGCAGTGCTGGCAGTGCATGGCAGGAGGGACAGGGCTGTGTGGTGAACTCAGTGGCACCTGCCATGCTGAAGGATGCACAGAATAAACGTGAGCTGTCCCAGGGAACAGCCTCCTGACACCAGAAGACTTAGAGTGTGCTGGTGCCTTGGGGCAGCTCCACCCATCTGCCCCCAGTGGGGACCAGGGGATGGATCCCTGTGAGGGTGAGCATCCTGCCAGGGGAGAGGGGAAGCAATTGAAGGGTGGACAAATACAATCCATGTTTTGTATTCAATGAGATTTTCTAATTCATTAGGTAACTTGGACTTCTGGTTGCTGGGGGATTCATTGGACTGATAAAATTTTTAACACTCTATGTACACAAACATGTAAATATATGTACTTTATGTACACAAAGGTGTATATTAATGATACACATGTGACTTTTTTCCTTTACTCCATTTTAAGACTCTTTCAACTTTTGACTCTATCCAGATCGTAATTTTAAACCCAGAAACCCCATGAAGTCCTCACTCTTGATGTCCTTCTAGGGCTTGAGATTCATGAGAGAAAAAAAGAGTTTCCTATAACCTCACTCTACTTTTGTTTTTAAGTGATTTAGTCATAGTGAAGAGTACATTCTTGTAAATGTAGTCTTAACAGTACGGCCAGAAATAATAAAAATCATCTATAGATGTGTGTACCCTACCTGCATCCTAACCCTTTATAGAAACAGAGGTTTTGTGTGTATTAGCCCTTTCTTGCTCACCATATGTTCAATTCCATAGGAAGAAAATCTCATTTCCTGTACCACAAGAGAGACACAGCACACTCCCAGCATCTGGATGATTTGGAAACTAAAATTCTGCGTTGTGCTGGAGTGTGTTGCCTCCATGTTATGTTGGAAACACAGTTCTTCTAAACATCTTCCAAATGTACCTCATTTAAAGAAGGTTTTACTTTGCAATTATTGTAAATAATTCTCTCAGACTGTGTTTGTACAGAATGAAGTCCAAGAAGAAATCCTTGGAGTCTAGATAAAATTCTGACCCTGCTTCTCATTGTCTCCTGGTTTTGTAGGGGCCATCTCCACTCTGCATACTCCACACCTCCTCTGAATCTCATGGGGAAGGCCTATGGCCTTAGAAAAATATTTTCTGTTTTTTTTTTTTTTTTTTTTTTTTTTTTTTTTTTTTTTTTTTTTGCTATTTTTACTGCAATGGCTTGAAATTCTTCTAGATTATTATCCTGGCATCAGTCTGTTAAATAGCATTTAGGAGTTGTGTGATATGTATTCTGTCCCTTGGAACTTGGTGTGAGAAATTTTTGAGGGGCTATAAACCTGTTGAGGGTATTGGAGAAGGGTAACAGCACAGAGCTAAATATGGTTTGGCTATATTCATGTAATCTATAGAGAGCAATACCTAGAGCAGGCAGTCCCCCAAAATCATGATCAGATTTTTCTTGTAAGGAACTATTTGGTTAGTTCTGAAAGGTAACTTGAAAAAAATACACATGCAGACTCATAATAAACACACCAAGACAATCTGGGAAGGTAAATTATCAGGGAAAAAAATGGCACAACTTAAAAAAATATATACTTTCATTTCCCAAGCTGACAAAGTAAAAGAAAGAGAAAAAATTAGCTACCTGAGTCCTGAGAATCAAAACTGTAGTCTTTCATCAGAAGTTATGAAGAATTAAAGGCCTGAGGTAGGAGATAGCACTGTAGGTGCAGAAACCACTCAAAGCATGATGAGAAGAAAACCTATATATTCAGCAAGATTACTATATTTTACAAACATGAAAAAATTAAATTGTAGGAATCCCTGTGAGTAATAAAGGAATGCATATTTCCTATTTCTTATGCACTCCAATAGAAGGGATTTCTGAAAAAAAATGATGTAGTTAGGTTTGGTTTAAACATTGCATAGAGAGGTAACCATAAAGATAACTGGTTTAAAACCCCCAACCTACTAACACATTAAGTGGTACTATGGAGTAGCTGTAGTACATGAAATTATAGTTGTAGTTATATGCAACTTTAGATCAAGTCTTTAAATATATTTTCAGAGTTGTTTGATTTTTAATTAATATAATAAACCTGGCACAGAAATTTTCAATTAAATGTTCTCATGACACGTTCAACTTAAACTGTGTTGCAAGAAAAAAGTGGAATTAAGAGAAAAACTTGTAACAATTGTGAAAATCTAATTTAACTTGTATCAAGAGTAGTTTTCTACTCATTTTTTGATGGAACATAAATGAGACATAAATGAATTTTTTGTCATTTTATTGTGAAATACAGATACACTCATACTTGATACCTTAATCACAAATTAGATCAATTTTTCTACTATTCAATGTGGCTGTCTTGTATTATGCTCTGGCTGTATATTCAAAGGTAAAGAAAAGAAATACCAAAATTAAACACATTAAGGTGCACCTGATAGAAATTTAAAGAGTGGGGAGCATTACAATCTGTTTGCTATATAATTAAGAAAATTGTTTTTGTGAGACTCCACAAATTAAACGATTACTGCAAGGTATTCCGTATTGGAATGTACTGACTCAGCTGCCTTAAAAAAAAAAAAAAAAAAAAAAAAAAAAAAAAAAAGAAAAAAAAGAAAAAAAAAGAAAAAAAAAGAAAAAAAGAAAAAAGAAAAAATACAACAGCATTCACCATAATAAAGTAAATAAATACCTTAAACAGAAAAACAGCTGGTCTTTGAAAATACGAATTTTTCAGGGCTGCAGTCTTGACCCTCAGAAGTTTACTTTTTACCATGTGTTTAATTAACACTGTAGTCATGGAAACTTCAAGCACCTCTAATTGTTCCTTAGAACCACGTTTAATAGTCTGAAAAGGTCTGTCATGATTTTTAATTTCTAATCTGCTCTGAATTTCACCAATATTCTTCATGGCTAATGTGTTACCCTGCCTCCCCTTTGCTCCGAGGCTCATGACCTGTGAAACTGGTGTTCAGAACAGCAGCTGCTTCAGGCTTCCTTGGAGCATGTCCCTGTCAGAACTAACTTCTGATTCCACAGCATGTAAATTCTGTGTTACAAGGTCATAGGCTTCTTCCATTCCTTTTCCATTCACTAGTGTGACATCAGTGCCCCAGAGATAAATTCATTTTCTCTCTTACCTGGAAACTTATTTCTTATCTGTTTTGATTTTCCAAGTATTTTCTGCAATTTTGCAAGAATATATAATACACTGGCTGTCATAGAGCCCCACAAAAGGCAGCTTTATTGTTTAAATGGTGAAGCATCTTACTGTGGAGTTTTAAACAGCAAAGAAGGGAAGTTGGTCAGACCTTCTTTCAGTGTATCCTTTCTTGTGGAAATATATGGAGGAAAATACACAGATTCCAAGATATTAGGGAAAGATATGTGCTTGGCTGACAGACATTCCCTTCAAGAATAAAAAAGATAAGCCAGAAAGTATTCATACACATGTAAGCAGTGCTAGTATTGGAGACGACTCCTTTATGAAATGAAGTGGCCTAATTAAAGGAACTCCAGTTGGCTTTAAGTTAGAGGTAAGTTTCTTCCAGATCAGTTACATCAGATAAAGCTACTACAGATAGAGCTACTGTTTGCTAGCTGAGAAATGAGGAGTGGATGACCTTCATGGTGCCTCACTGGAGCATGGGGCTCCCAGTGGAGATCTCTGTAGTTTTACTAGACTGTGAAGATAGCTCCCAAGAGACTTTTGTAGTTTGAGTTTAGAGTTCTTTTCACAGAGGGAGGAAAAACTAGTCCCTTTGCTCCTTAAATCTATGATCTCCACAAACAACTTCAGAATATTATGTGTTACAGAAAGCTTATACTTTTCTTCCTTGAGACTTCTCTGCTTTTAGGCTTTTCTTCAGGTATCCAGCTTAGTTTGATGCAAAAGCACTATCTGCCTTGTATCACAAATCACGCATTATTCTCAAGCTCCTGCATGGTTATGTTTCTTAAGAGAAAACATGCTGTTAGTTTTGTTCAAGGAACAGTTGCTAAATTATTATTATTTCCTACAGATTATATCATCCCTTAACAGCAAATTGCTTCTTCACAAGTTAATAAAATGCAAAAGGAAGCACCCAAGTTTCATTTAAAATAAACGATGAATCTAGTAAAATCTAAAAAGGCTTTAAAAAGTATCTGTAGTCTCATCTGTCAAAAAGGATGGTGCATAATATTGTGAAAAAATGATGGAGTTTTTTTCTAATCTGTAAATCCATAAGGTTCTGTGAATCCTTTAAGGCAGCATAATTCAGCACTGCTGCTGGAGAGAGTAGAAACACCATGAACTCTAAAGGGCACTTAATCCACTGATTAGTTTTAGCCCTGCCATAGAGGTTTGCTGCACTTAAAAGCTTAGTATGATGTAAAATGGCATGGACTAATTGGAGCATCATGCCTTTCAGTGGAAATTGATGCTTTATCATCAGCTTTATTTTCATGCTTGTAAAATTCTTAGAAATGTTGTGATTATGAAAACAACCTATTCATATTGATTATACTTGAATCAAAGCTGCATCCTCTAAAATGTAATTTTAAAAAGCATAATTTCCTTCTCTGAGAAGTTTATCTTCCCACAAAAATTTGATGATGAATTGTAGTTATTAAGTCTTCCTCTCTTTTTTTTCTATGAAACTATTCACTTCTTCATGGCAAACTGAGAACCAGTGTTGGGGGATCATTGGTGTGTTTGTGGCTGTGGAAAAAATATCCTTATAATGAAGTGATTCTTAGAGAGCACGTGTTGGGATAATGAAATGCATTTCTTATAGAAATTTAAAATGCTTTTTCTATTTATGAGTTACTTCAGTTGTACCAGAGATTCAGGGACAGTAGGTAGAAAGAACAATGCACACCAGCATAATTGAAAACAGGTGGGAAGAACAGTGTGGAGACATGAGCTACAGGAGAGACATTCTCCAATGCACATAGTGCCTGCAGTTGAGTCACAAACACTCAGATGACTGTGACTCTCACACTGCATTTTATTTAGATAGTGTCAAGTCCTTGCAGATATGAAAGTCAGTTGCTGATTTCTCTCATCGTGGTACCAATCCAAGTCAGATAGACTGATTTTCATGTAATTTATTCCTTCTCAGAACACTAAGACTAGAAGTTAGATTCTTGCATAGAGGTGCAGACTAACCTGATTATTGATCAAGATTTTAATTTTACTTCCTTTTCACTTCTGAAGGTGACAGACTTGTAAAGGCAGGAGGAGGGAAATATTTTTTTTACTTTAAAACGTCGTTAGAAAATACCATACAGACAAAAAATAGCTCAAAATGAACTCCATGGATCTGCTAATGCCCCTGTTAAGTCAACACTTTTTGAGATGTTAAGTCAATATGCTTTCAGATTAATGGGAAATAAATAAGTTATTAAACTATTTCCCACAGGAATTCTTTGCACTTCTCCATAGAGCTTTTTTGTACAGGTGGTCACAGATGGAACTGAGATAAGCAGTCTATGCAGGACTGAGTCACAGGTTTGTGCAGATCAAAAGCTGCTTCCCAAGTTAATGAAACAACATAATGAACTGCATAATTCCCATCCCATAAGAAACTGCAGTCTCACTTCTGAGCACTGGTGACATATGTCCTTGGAACCCCCTAGTCCAGTTTCTTGGAGGTAAACTCAAGGTTGTTTTTTCACAGTTTCAAAAAAGCTCCAGCAACTCTATAAGCAAACAAATGAAAAGCAATTTTGTACAGGCATTTTCCTGCCCACGAGGCCATTTCTTCTTCTTAACTTCAACCCATTTGTGCTGATTAATGGCTCAAAGGTCCTTTTTACTAAGCAAAAAATACTTCCTTCTGAGGGAGGCAGATCATATTCAGCCTCCCACAATGTCATATTCAATGGGGGACAGCTATAAGCTAGCAGAAAGTAATTATGTTACTCCCTTAAAAGTGTGAGTCTTTCTCTAAAAATGCTCTGTGCAGAGCAGAACATCTCTAGCTGACTGTGTATGTATATTGGCTCATTCTGCTTTAAAAATACACTTTTATACAAAGAGCTGGTTCAGTTCCCTATGTATGAGTTTTTTGGTTTTTTTTTTTTTTTTGCTTAGCCTCAGCACATCCCCTAATGTAAATAAAGTTCTGAGTAATGTTGCCTTTAAAGGCTTGCATTTAGGTGGGGAAATTGGGCTGGATTTTAAGAACAAGATTATATCTTTAAAGTAGGAGGTAGCAGCACTAGCATGGAACTAAATGGTGGAGCTGTGTAAAATAAAGGATAAATACAGTTTTGCCACTCAGGCTGCTCAGTGGAAATGCTTTTAAAGTCCAAGCTGAAGAAACACAAGAGAGATTGACTGTAGATGGCAGACTCCTGTAATAAACTGGGAAGGAACTTTGATAGAGAAACAAACATAAGAAAATTACTTGTTTTTCCTTGGACAGTGACCATTATTATAAGAATAATTCAGGCCACAATGTCACTTAGGAAAAAAAAAACATATCATCTGTGGGAGAAAATCCCACCTGTTCAGAGCAGGTCTAACATAAAGAAGAGTGGTAGGACCATGTGTTTAAGCAAACTGTACTTCAGGTAATACAACTACACAGAAGATCAGCTGCTACTACAGTAGTACGAAATCAAGTCACAAGCACTAAGCACTGGCAAAGCTTTGTAACTGCGGATGTGTTGCAGTAGAAACAATATATCATAATGCCATTTGCTATTTTAAGACTGGGTATATTTAACTGATTCTTGTATTTAACATCTGAATCCCAGCTGTGCACAGCAAGTCTTTATACCAGCAAATGAAAATATTTGGACAAGTTCTATCTTGCTAGCACCACAGAATGCACAGCATGATCACAGAATGATGCAACTTGACTTGTGCTTGATATTAGATTTGTTCTGACCTAGATAGCCCACAAAGCATTTGAAGGATACATGAAAACATGATTTAAATATTATTGCATTCCAGGTTGTTGCAATTCATGAGGGATCAGAGGCTAATTCTGCCTTTAGCTGCTTAGAATACAACCAAGATTCAAATGTCAAATGTCTTCACAGAGCAGCTGTATGTCTCACATTTGCAAAAATTCCAACTCATATATTCCATTATTTAAGCCATACTCCTTTTAAGTGGCAATTCTTGATAACATAAAACCTGTGGTAAGACTTGCATGTACAAATGAATACCATTAATAAGGAAACTGTTTATCTGGCTTGACAAGATGAGGTATGTACTGCGCAAGATCTGTTTCCCACATGGTAAGCTTTATCACATAGTGGCTCTAAGCAGTTGCATTATTTTCTGTCACTAAAATTAAATAAAAATGTTAAGAAAAACTGCCAACTGTGAAAACAAATCCAAATAAAAAATTAAACACCCAAACATGATTTACTGTTTCATGAGGCAAAACATTAGTAGAACAATGAGAAAGCAGTCTGTCTATAGTAATTTATTTTTTACTGTGAACACACATAGTGTAATTCATCAGCAAGAGCAACTTTCGCTTTTTGCATATCCTCCAAAAAAACCCCACCAGAAAAATGAACCATATAAACACTTAAAAGAACCTGAGAAATCAGAAAAATTGAACTTATTTTAAGACAGTTGCATTGTCATCCGTGTTTCCTATTCTGAGGATAGTAACTGATATCTGTTCATTTCTAGCTAAAAAAGTGCACCTTGCTTGTGGGAAAAGGTGCAGTAAAGCAGGAGTAGAACTACATGGCTTAGATGGCACAGATTTATGACATTTAGCAAGTATATGAAATAGTAGAATATACATATAAATACATTTTTTATTTTCATCCATGATGTACTTACAGCAAGACTGCAGTCTTACCCAAATTATCACAAGCCAATGCAGTTTAAACTAAGCATAATGAATAGATAATGTTTCAAATACATCGAAATCAGAGATGAATGTCAAGTACATAAGCTTACTTTTACTTTAATGTCATTGAGCTTCACCAACAGTTGTATGTCACTCTACATACCGTATGTCACTCTGCTGAGTATTTTAATGAACTGAGTAATTGATTCATTCAAATCAACTATTACCACTACTACTACTATTTCAGTCCTACTTTGCAATCCTTTTTTCCACTTTTTTTTTTTTTTTTTTTTTTTTTTTTTTTTTTTTTTTGGTGACAAATAAGTAGTTTGTTCATCAAGAAAATAATTTTGCTTCTTTTCTACTTTTGTCATGTTGAGATTCTGAATGTAAAACAAAACTGAAAAGATTTGGCCCTTGATTTTGAAACGCAGGACTTGTGGAGAAGAAAGAATGCTTCCTCAACACACATCCCTCAGAGATGCCTACAAAGATATTATGATATTACCTAATATATCCTAGGACACTAAGACATTCCTTGGCATGTTTGAGACTGCCCATGCATGAGCTTGACAGTGAGAAGAGGTCACAGTCAGCTTCCAGAATAATTTCCATGCATAGCAGTAGCAATCATGAAGCAGTAGTCTTGTTCTTGAACAGTCAACAATTATCTGGCATGGACATAGGAAGGAAAATAATGAATCTCAGTTCTGCTAAATGAACACTACAAGCACCTTCTAGTTTTTCTTTGCTTCCCTTTTTTTTTTTTTTTTGTTTGTTTGTTTGTTTGTTTTTGGTTTTTTTTGTTTTTGTTTTTGTTTTTTTGGGGGTTTTTTGTTTTTGTTTTTTTTTTTTTTTTTTCTCCCTGCAGTCAGGAAGAGGCTGGATATTATTAAACTTTGCAATATGTGTCCATTCTGTCCTCTATCAAAAAAAAGCAATAAAAAGATGCCTGTCTAACCTTTTCTATCTTGAGATGAATCTTTTCTTTACTACCTTTGCTATGAGAGATCCAATAACAGCATAAATTCTTCAGGCACTGATACTTTTTAATGATCAGACCAGTTATCCTAAACTTTGTTTTTTGCACTTGGAAGGGGCAAATGGGATTCAGAGAAAAGTTCAGGAGCTACAGGTTAAACTTGTAGTTTTTTCCTTCTGTTGTTAACTACTTTCACAACTTGCATCTATGTGGAATGCATAATGCATCCATGAAGAAATGAAAGCAAAACTGCTAGAAATAAAGAGGTGCATTACCCTAATAAACAATTTGAGAAAAGAAGGGACTACTATGAAAACTGGTAGGCAGCTGTCTGATCCAGTGACTATGTGCAATTCTTCTTTTCTGTGAATTATAGCTGAAGTGATTAGATCTTCTCTAGAGGATAACTTCAAGGACGTAGATCACTCTTCCCTGTGAAGTGAAATCGAGTGTACTCTGCAGAGTTTTTTGTCATCCTAACTACCTGATATCCAAGCTTTTTAAATGCCTGATAAGACTTATTTTCCTTTCTAAATTTAACTTACTAAAATTTTTAACATACCTAGTCAGTAAAGCATCAATAGTTTATTATTGATTAGTATTTCGATTACATGTTGAGATTTGTCGGTTCTAATCTACCATGGGAATTCCAGCTTAAAATGTGAATAACTCTGACATGGTCTTTAGCTCTATGTATATACAGCACATTTACAATGCTAAATATTTATGTATGTTGCACTTTGAAGTCATGCAAAACATTTTGTGATTTGATCCCCTTCATGTTTCCAGAAGAACACGTAATCAGGACAGTGTGACACCGACCCACACTGGTAACAGGCTTCTAAAAGCCCTAAGTATCTGTAAAGATTGTTTTTAACACCATGGGCAACATAAATGCCAATCAAATTTTCTCTCATTAAAACTGTTCATTGCTCATTCATAATCTTTTTCTGGGAATAAACCTCTAACAAAAAATAGGACATCTTCCTTATTTTTTCTCTTCTTTGGTGTAATTTTAAGCAAGATTACACTGGATGACAGATTCTTCTGAAGAAATTTTCATCAACCATCCACTCTATTACAGCAAGGCCAGAGTCTGCTTCAACTGTGTTATTATTCTTTAATGCCATTTCAGCTCTGTGATTACTTTATAACACTCAGTAAAGAAAGTTTTTCCTCAATTATCTGATTGTGTAACTAGGAAACATCTATATGTATCATCTATACATGATGGAAAAAAATTATAATTGTTAATTTCCCTATAATATTGATACCAAAATAAAATATTAAAAGATTACTTGCTTTGAAAACAACAAATATTCATCACTTAAGCAGCTCATATAAAGAGCTAGTTCTTCTGCTATCTGAAGAAGAGATTTCTCTAGGTAGGATTTTTTACCATGGAGTAAACCTACTGAGTGATTAGGCAGCTGAGTGTTTTCTTATATGAGTGACTTTTATTTATGATGCAAAATATGTTCTGAAGGAGTTAAAGATTTCCTCACTGCTAGTACTAAAGCCCTTATCTCACAAATTAGGTTTTACCTTTATTTCTTTCCTATCCTAAATTGTATATAAGAGTATTCAAAACTAAACTTTGAGGTATTAAGTTTCATCTGATATCCTGGGTTTGCATGATGTGTTTCTTTTATGAGATGCTATATAAATTTTGTTATTATGTAGTGTACCTCTTGCCTTATCACTCTTAATTCATTAATTGCATTGCAGCTGTTCCTATACAAGAGAAAGTAATTTTGAGCATGATATAGTTTCCAAGAAGTCCTCATTTTGATTTCTAATCATGTAGTTAAAGATGATCTAAAAAGGCCATTTCTGTGATAGTGTCTGAGAAATCAGGCATCACATACCACACCATAATACTGGAAATTGCTACAGTTTACTTTCAAGGGAAAGAAAACCCTGACATTTTAAATAAGAAATTCTTAAATTAGCCCATCTGTGTTTATGTCTGTGTGTATGTACTTTCTCCTGTATTGCAAATTCATTGTATTTTGGTTGTAATTAAGTGGACATCACCAAAGCTTCTTCAGATAAGGGAAGAAATTATCTTATGTCTTTGCCAAAATGTTGTTCATAGGTATATATTCATTTTAAACCACTTTCTGTTTCATGAAATAAAAAAAAAATTGAAAATAATATCAACATTTTACACATATCAGACAATATGAGATAAACTTATTTAAACATAACTGCTTTATGTCTTCAGGAATCTTATATATAATTTTACTCACTGTTTAGACTCTTCCAATCTCTTTATACATTAAAAAAAAAAAAAAAAAAAAAAAAAAAAAGAAAAATAAAGAAATTTGGTATTTAAAATATTAAATACTGTCTAACCACAATGGATTTCATAGGCATTTAATTCCCTGTACAGTCATTTACAGGAAGCGTGCATTTATGTTACATTTTTTAAATTATGCTCTTCCCTTTGACAGTTAATGAAGACAATGTTATAGGCATGATTTACTTTCCCACTGAGTTAACTGCTTCAGGATAATGATTTAGAAAGAATTTTTTCCTAATTTCCTGAAAAACATTAAATGGTTATTATGAAAGCAGAATACTGTGAAATACATTTAAATTAAAAAAAAGACACAGACCTATTATTATCTAGCAACCTACTGCTTGCTCCATAGCATGATAAAATTATTAAATATATCTAAGTATTAGCAGTTTCTACTAAAACCTAGTTTTAAATGTCAAAATATTTAAAACTAATCTACATATCATAACAGAGTACACTTCTGTGTCTGCATTTAAGTAATTAAATTTTACAGGTTTTTATTCAGTAGCATCTGCTTCATATTTCTGCACTGTAGTTAAGCTATCAATTTTTGGCACTATAATAACCCTGTTGAGTCAATAGCTACTGTTTGCTCTGACATTATTGACTCAGCAGCAAGATCATTGTTTTGCTTATTTTTCCAGTACATGCAATTCATACACATGATCACTTTTAGTTGATGGAGTGTGTTAATAAAATATATACTTCACTGGATAGAGTAGGGAGCCCAGTGTCCCCACTGAGTGGAGACCCTAAGAAAAACCTTTTATAGTACCATAACTGGAGATATCCTTAAAGCATATGAAGAGATACAGCACTGCTACCATATCTTGGGCTTAAATACCTCTTTAAACTGACTCAGGTGCTATTTGTTCTTTTCCAAGGAAACTGTCCTTTCAATTGTTCATTATCCATAGCTTCTAGACACTAAAGTGATCTAAAATCATAGAATCACAGGATAGCTTCGCTTGGAAAGAACCTTCAAAATTAATCTAGTTCCAAACCTGCTCCCATTGACATGGATGCCATCCACCAGACCAGGATGCTCAAAGCCCCATTCAAACTGCCCTTACAAGGAGTGGGCATCCATAACCTCTCTGAGCATCCTCTTTCGTTGTGTCATCACTCTCACTGTAAATAATGTCTTTCCTCTATCAATCTAAATCTATCTTCTTTCAGTATAAAGGAAGATATTTGTCATTCAAATTATTCGGAGGGATGAGAAACTAAACCATATATTTTCTTTAACTTCCGTTCAGTTGTTTAAAGCAATAAATTGTGAAGTTCCTGCAGGTTAAATAAAGTACTATTACCCTTCTCTAACAGTAAATTAAATTAATCGATCTTACCATTCAAGACTAAGTGAAATTACAATCCATATTTTAACAGAAATGCACCAAAATCTGAACTACCAACTGGACAAAAAAAAATATGTAAAAATCTTTGGCACATATAAAAATTATTTTTACCTCTGAAGAAATGCTTAGAGTTACAGAGAGAGAGTCATGCAGAGAACATGGAAGAAGGAAAATGTTGTTACTATGTTAAACTGTATGCATTTTGTATTTGGCAGGACTACTGAGCAGTTTCTGATCTGACTTAGAGAGAAGGAAAAAGGAAAGAAGAAAGAACAGGCATAGAATATTTGCTCCCCTGCATATCTAGGTCAAGTTCTTGCTGCCTAGGTTCCCAGGTGTTTTGAAAGATGTTATAGCACCATCAATTTCAGTAATCACACAAAAGATAAATGGGTCAGCTACAGGAGGCCCAACTGCTCTGGCCAGCTGTCCATGGCTAGTGTTGGGGATAACATGCTTCAGGTCTTGCTCAGTTTATACTTCCACAACACATAGGGGAAGGCATCCCATTCATCTTCCTTCCAGACACAGTGCCTCCAGGAGCACCTAACAGGTCTTTGACTCCATCTTTCCTCAGCAGCAAAATTACAGGGTGAGAGTATGGTCAGATTGCTAGAACTGCAAAACAAATTAATGCTGCTCAGAGCTACATTAACGCATAAATGACTTGACTATTCTGCGTACTGACATCTGAAACATAGATATGAGAGAAAATAAGAATGCAGTCCACAGTGTTAAAGGACACATTTTATTTCTTATTTGAGTAAAGATTTTGGAGTTCAAGTCTTTCTTATTTGATCAGAAGTGCAGTACTGTGGATATTTTTTGATGGAAGTTTCTTCTGAAAATTGTATAATAAATTAACAAATAGTCGATGTACCCATTACATGTTTGTGTTCTGAATGCTTCAAAATTACTTTCTTTTCTGATTAGTGTCTCTAATTCAGACAAGTATATTTTTAATAAGACAGATGCCAGTGTAAAACTTATTAATATAAAGGAAATTATAGGCTTTTTTATACAACTAGAAAATAAATTCCCAAACTTCCCTACGATTAGCAGACCAGTATGGCTATCTTACCTTCACTAAGCTTCAATTTTGCATGAAGCTAGCACAAAGGTAACTTTTTCAGGCAATCATCTCTATGAAACTTTGGAAAACTAAGTACACAATTCTGAAATATCTGGAAAAGATAGAAGATGGCTAAGACTAAGTGGCAGACACACTGAGGAAGCCAGCTTAGAAATGTTAAATACAAGTATCAGAAATTGGCAGTAACTGCATTTTACATAAGCAGGTTATTGAATACAAAGCACTCCTCAGGAGGTTTCTTTTAGAAATAAACACTGATGCTGACTCTAACAAAGAGCTTAAAAGATTAAAAAATATATCCAGTTCTGTATTAAGGAGATTGTAATTTAAATGTAACTCTGTTGACTCCAGCTTGTTAGTATGGAATTAATACAGTTTTGCATTGAATAATCATATTTTATTGCAAAGAGCAAAAAAATGTGTTTGATATTAAATTATATTTAATGACAAGACTATGCCCTGTCAAATGCTGAAATTGGTGGATCACATGGCCAAAAAAAATGCACAATGTGTCAAGGAAAATTTTCCAGTGTGAGGTTAACAATAATTAGGAGTGCTTTTTGATGCAGGAAGGAAAAATTAACATACCATTGGCTATATCGCCTTAGCATAGAATTAATCAGATAATCAGAGTAAAGCTGCAACTTTGCTCTTTGGGTTTGTTAAGAAATGGAAAGCTCATCATGATCCCAGGTTTCAGAGATTTTGGGAACCAGCTAAAGCATTTCTGTCATGACAAATTATTTCACATTAAAAAATAGTTACTTGCACTTGAAATAAAAGGAGTATAAATTATGCTGATCATATATTCCTTAATAATTAAATAAGAAATGGCTTGCTGATAGCAGAACTTAAATTTTATTTTAATTGCTACCTTTAAATCCATATGTCCCACATGCATAGATTTTGAGTGGGATAATCCATTTATGTGCAAAATACATCAATCAGCCATCTTGCTTATGTGGCTACTTTGAACTTACATACATGTGAAAAAATATTTTGCAATCAAGACAAGTTTTAATTTGAACTCATTTCTTAATGTCTTTACATCAGATTTGTTCTACTAAAACACAAACAGTGATTATTACTCTACTCTTCACATGAGTGTTCTGCTTTAATTACTGTGATTGCCTTCAAACTTCTCTTTACTCATTTCCTACTTTTTCTTAACAAGTTCTTGCTTTTTATCTTGATTTTAGATGAATGTTGCCAGTTTATGTGAAAAGGAAATACTACTTCTTATTCTTTTCAATGAAATCTCAAGAACATAATTCAGGCCTCTGATTCTTCTGCAGCATAGGTAAAACTTTAACCTGTCCTAAAGTAGACTCATGGTGTCACCATTGCTGTCAGAACCACCTGACAGAATATTATAAAAAATAAAATAATAATGTTAAATTCTACTGTAACATCTAACTTGTTGCAAAAGAATCCACAGTTTTTAAATGGTACACAATTTAAATTCATTTCCATTACTGACAAAGTACATTGCACACAGTTGTTTTATTTATTTTGCCTTGCATTCCTTTGTATGCTGGAGTGTTAGCCTGTTTTGCTACTATATTTTTAAACATGATGCCAAGGGATTCTTCAGAAAATGAATTAAAACCCAATTGTGTACTCTGTTTCTTTGGTCTGTAAATCAAAGCTTAAATATCTCTGTCTTGCTAGTGTTCAAGAGCAATATGTTTATTGCAGATCACATGTCTGCTACCAGCTTCCCTTGTGGTTTATTGGCCGATGCTTTTATTAGTTCATATGGTCAGTACTTATGGCTCCTGGATTTGTCATGATTAACAAGCAGTACTTTCTGATTTTATTACCATTTCTAAATGAATCTGTGCAATTTATTTACCATAAGGTATTCTGTAGAATAAAATATGTTTACATTTATAATTCAAAAATGTTGATGACTCATGGAAATTCTGCTTCAAATATAGACTATGATGGTTACTATCAATTCTACAGTTGATTGTAATATTTATATTTTCTCAGATAATTTAAATTATTTCCTCATTTAATTTACATAATCCAAATAAATTAGGAAGCATTGCAAATAAACCAATTATGAAGTGATGGTTTATTATAGAAGTAGATGACAAGATTGAACACAAGTATTTGTTTAGTTCATAAATTTTAAAATGAAAACACAGAATTTTCTTTTTTTAAAGAAAAATTTTAAAGATATACATCAGCAGAACTTTGCTTTATATACAGTGTTGTGTATATAGTGGGAATAGCTGGCAGAAGTGAAATTTCATGCTATTATTCTGTCTTGCTTAAGAGCTGCAAGTATTCAAATGTTCATGTTAAAACATAGAAAACATAGATTTATTTTCCAGTTTGCAGTCATTTGAAAATTATCTTCTTAAAATAATTTTTCATAATTTACAGTTTAAGTAGCATACTTTATTCTTTAGGAATAATTATTATTTTAAATATTTTACATTTTTTATTCTTCACTTTTTTCCTTAATTTCTATTGGAGGCAGTGGTTTTGTACAATGCTCCCAACAGCAAGTAACCCAGCACCATCTATCTCATTATTGAGAAAACCTCCTTTGCTGCCCTGATCTCTCTTGAGCTTCTTGAGTGCTGCATTCAGAGCACAGCCCCTGTGCAACCTGCAGCCTTCTGTGTCATATAGGCTCTGCAGCTTCCATGCTACAGCACCAAGACATAATTCCTAGTGAATGAATAGGGACACAGAAGAAGGATTATTTAAAAGCTTTAGGAATGTATGTAGCATAGTTTTTTTGTACCATTACTGTTTGCACTAAACGCCAATAAAAACTTGTGAAGTGAGAGGTTGAGTAAAGTTCAAACGCTGGAATAATAAAATGAGAAAGTGTGAAAAACCCTAAGGGATTAGTATTAGTTGAAAATGTGGGGATATCTTCTCATCAATTGGTACAAGGCTCAAAATGTCTAGACCTTACTAAGCTGGAAATTCTGTAAAAGGCCCAAATCTGGAAGATGATACCTGACAGTAAAGATTAAAATTGCTATGGAATTCTCAGTGCACTCCTAAAATGTTCTTTTGCATGTACTGGCAAAGACAAAATTCAACATCTACTTTTGTGACAGGTTACATCAAAATAGAATTAAATCAATTTCTTTGTTAAAAAAATCTGGTTTAAAAGTGATTAAATGTCAGTGGAATGGATATCTTCTTTGAAAAGCTACTTGATATTATCTCTATTTTTTAAAATTGAAAATAATAGTATTAATTTCCAGATTAATTATGTCTAAGAATTGTAATTCCTTGATTTTCCCCTTTGATAATGATTTTTATTTTCTGTCACAGAAACTTAAGCCAACATGCTTTTTTTTTTTTTTTTTTTTTTTTTTTTTTTTGCCAATGCCTGATAAAAGCACTTACCTGTATTTACAGCAGAATATTCATATTAGAAGAAAAGATTAAAACTGTAGTTTAATTTTCTGGCTCAAGAGTCAAATTTGAAGATATGTTTCAAATATCATCGAAATAAAACAAATACACACTTTTTTTTTTTTTTTCTTATTTTAAGCCATCCTAGCAAGAGTTATATATTAAATTGTGTCCTATCTTTACACTTGGATCTGATACTAGCAAACGAACTTCAGACAACAAAATCTTCTCATGGTAAATTCTCAGGGTGTGTGAAATCTACTTCAAATATTCTGAAAATAATAATCTGTTCCTCAGTAAATAACAACCAATATGTCAAGAACCTGAAGCATAATGTGGTACTGAGAACAAACTCTTTTGTGGTTGTTCTGTTTTCTGTCCAGCACATGCCATTTGCATTACATCCAGTACCACAGAAATGGCATAATTAATTTCTGCTGACACAGTGGTATTACCTCTGCTTATCCTCAAAAAACAGCAAAAGTCTAAGCCCTTGCAGAATTTCACCACCAGCACTGTGAGCTCTAAAACAGATCTGTTAACAGCACTATTATGGTTTCTGAAAAACTGCAGAGGAAATCAGGAAGAAAATACACAGGGAAGGGCATAAAGGGCAATGTGATTTTTAATTTTGTAAGCTGCTTTCTTCCAGTTTTGTGTTAAAATAAGATGCCAGATAAAGTTACTAGCAGCAAAAATGACACGAGAAACCCAAATTGAAAAGTAATTTAAACCTGAAGTAAATTGTCCCAGTGGAATAAGCAGTACTTATGGTTAGACCTCAAAAACCCTTCAGCATTTAAGGGCATTCTCAGGCTCCTAACAGTAATGTGTCTTAGGTCACCTTCGTGTCAAGCTTGTTGCGACTTTCCTTGGCAAAATGTTGAGAGGTATCTAGGGTGTTTAAAAGAAAAATGTTGCAAAATTTACTCTGTTGATATTCTTTATTTCTTTGGGAGAAATGTGTCAAGTGCTATGAACAAAATTACAATATTTAACTTATTAATAAAGGAACTATAAGTAATTCTGGAGGGGTTTTTTTATTCCTTGGCACTAAACTGGGCAATCAGTAGTTATAATTGCCCACTCTGAAGTCTACCAAGGACACAAGGCAGTAGCAAGTTTTAAGATTCATCTGCAGTAAAAGATGTGTGAATCAGACCCAAGAAAATGGAAAAAAATGGTACCCACTGAGATTTTTGAAATCAGAGATATTTATGTGATTTCATTTCCATATTGGTTTCATTTAATCTCCTTTATCAACATAATTAATCTTCCAGTGGTAGTGATAAAAAATATGCCAAATAAATTAGTTATAAACCATTGTATTAAATACACAAACCAGTTAAATATTAGTTATGTATGGAGAATGGTGGTCCTAGGAAGGAAGGAAGGAAGGAAGGAAGGAAGGAAGGAAGGAAGGAAGGAAGGAAGGAAGGAAGGAAGGAAGGAAGGAAGGAAGGAAGGAAGGAAGGAAGGAAGGAAGGAAGGAAGGAAGGAAGGAAGGAAGGAAGGAAAGAAGGAATTAATTTTTATTTTTTGCCTTACTATTTAGAGGAGAAACAGCAAGCAGCCTTGGATTCAATTACAAAATGGCTACTGAAAAGTAAAATCAGTTGTTTTTCCTAGGTTTGAATAGCCAATGGCAGAGTGTCAAAACATGTAAAAGCTTAGAGAAGCATCATTGTACAGTATCAACATTTGTTTCTCTCTCACTGTACTGTGTCTTTAGAGCACTGTTAGAGTTGACCTTTTCTAGCCCTTATCTTGAAATACAAAAGTATTATGTAATACATAAACAATATTTAAATACAATACATATAATATTTATTTTTACATCCCCATCACAACATAATGCAAACTGAAGTGCAATGATCATGCTTCATGAATAGATGCTAGGCTTGAGGGCTTTTTTTTCAGAGACTCACTGGAGCAACCAGATTTGTTATCTCAGATGTTAATCAATACATGGAAGCACATGGATAGTCACTTTGAACTATCAGAGATAATCACTCAGTTCCTTGAATATTCTACCTCTTGCAGCTATTTCCTAGCTCTTGCAATAATTAATGAAATTCTCTGTAGTGCAGCTGAGTAAACCCCCTTCTTTCAAGTCATTCAATGGGTTAATCTCAGCAAAAACTGGCTGGAGGCTTCTTTGATGAGCCAGGGAATTGCTGACTGAGCAGACATGGGCATAGACATGATATGTACCTATACCAAAATTGCAGGACAAACATGAATTTCATATTTACATAATATTTCTAACATAAATTCTTTGATATTGCCACCTTGCACAACCACATATGAGTTTTGCAATATTTAAAAAACAAAAACACTAGGTTTGTGTTTGTTAGGAATGTTTCCTCTCTAAAACAAAAAACAAACAAAAAAAACCAAAAAACTTTTATTAATACAAAATAAAGATGAACTTTTAGCAACTTCATCATTAGGACAAATAAGAGACACAGGCAATCACCAGTTGTTTGAAATTTAACAAAGACAAGTGCTGGATTCTGCCCCAGGACAGGGTAACCCTGGATATGTGGATAGACTGGAGAGTGAAATGGTAGAAAGCAGCACTGCAGGAAGGGACCTGGGGGTGCTGGTCCATGGCAAGCTGACCATGAGCCAGCAGTGCCCTGGCAGCCAGGAGAGCCAACCCTGTCCTGGGGGCATCAGGCACAGCATCACAGCCAGGCAAGGGAGGGGATTGTCCTGTCCTGCTCTGAGCTGGGGCAGCCTCACCTCCAGTGCTGGGGCAGTTTTGGGTGCTGCAATGTAAGAAAGACATTAAAGTATTAGAGAACATCCAAAGGAGGTGAGCAGAGATGGTGAAGGATCTGAAGGGGAAGCTGTATGAAAAACAGCTGAAATCATTTCAGCCTGAAGGAGACAGAGAGGAAAGCCTCTTTTGGTCTATCTCAAGCTCTTCCTAGTGGAGTTTTTCCTTATTGGAATGTTCAACTGTTCTTGCTACTGTTTAATGGGCTTCATAAGAAAAGATCACAACATGAGGTTATTGTAAAGAAATGGGATTCTTTCTATCCTTTTTGTTAGCAGTGTTTTTTGCTATAGTGTCAGAATTCTTGTGAAAATAACTACTTCACAGATGAAGAAAAGAGGAGTCACCGAAAGATTTTACAGACTTCCCCTACAATTTTCTTTAAAATATGGTCATAGATGTCCATCACAAATGTACATATGCTAACATTACTTTGTTAGCAACAAAAATTTTTTTTGTTTTTTTTTTTTTTTTTTTTTTTATTATTATTATTATTACTTATTTCTCCAATGGAAAATATAACTAGAAGTATAGAGTTCTTCAAACAACTCTGTGGCAAAGAGACAACATTTTCTTTTGCTTACTGTCAAGGAAACAGAACAAAAGAAAAATACTTATTTTTAAAATGAAATAAATACTGAACTACCTTCAGAGAAGGCATCATTTTCACCAAAAAAAGAAATAAAGCTTTTACCAGTCCCAGAGTCCATTTTCTTTTATTTCTCTGACACAGATGAGTCACATTTTCATTGCATGCTTAAAAATCCTCATTTACACCTCCACAGGTCTCCTAATGGACTCTTTTCCTAAACTTTACATTGTATAAGGCAATCTAATGTGCCTTTTCATAAAAACAGGCATCCCAACATTTAAAAAATATTTTCATCTAGTCCAGTGGGAAAAGTTTCCACTTCAGAATGTGACTACAGAGTCAAAATTACTCTCCAAATCTAGCCCATAGGGAAATGACAGAATGAGCAGCATACTCAGCCCACTTTTCCACTGTTTCTTTCCTCCACTTCCTCAGCCCCAAATGCACCTTTTCACGACTTTTAGAAGCTACAGAGTATTCCATCACATAGCTGGAAAAGTTACATGAAAGCTGTAGCAGTCAGCTTCTAGTAAGCAGTCTGAAAAGTTTCTGGGGAAATAATTAATGAAGGCAGAAAGAAAGCTAAGAAAGGGAAGTCTGAACGACTTGGAGCTAATCTGTTACTTGAAAGTGTCAGCAGCAGCAAAAGTGTTATCTACTATTTGCAGCAGGACTGTGGATACATGTCATGCCTAGATTCCTACTTTACTTACCTTAAGACTCCTCTCAAGGTTTGGGAACCATTTGGCTTTATTACTGTGATTAAACCAATGTGCTTTAAAGGATTTAAATCTTTCATTCCTAGCCACTGTAGTCAGAATTGGTCCTATGACCTCAAAAGACTAGACAAAACTGAATTTTGCAATCAGAAGAAGAAAGACATACAAAAGAAATATGAATTTCAGGAGCAGAATGACAATTGATAAATCTTTCTCCTTCCTGCCTGCCTAAGGGACAATGCTTTTATTTTCCTGGGAAGAGGTGTTCATTAGGGTTATACCAACAATAGTCTGGAGGACTGAGATTCAAAACCCATTGTATTCACACCAATTCCAAGGAGATGTTACTCTGCTCAATGTACAAGTAGCATGTTGCTATTCTGGGGAAATCCAAACTTCTGTCAAAAAACTGGTACAAGGCTGTTTGCAGTGGCAACAGGAATGACAGGAGTGCCTGTTAATGAGGGTGTTTTCTTTCCCTCAGCAATCTACCTGGGACAAGTATTTGTCTATTGCTATAATGCCAACCTAATTTCAGTCAAAAGGAGTAGGACTTTTCTGCTATTCAGACAGAAGATTAAAATCAGTTTTAACTTTCTTAATGCATTTTCTGGAACACAGGAGTAAATTATTAGGTGAATATAAGAGCTAAATAATTACATCTTCCTTTCTTATTATTTTTTTCATGAGGTAAAATGGTTTCTATTTATGGGCAGTCAATTCTTTAACATATTAATTTAATTGCTGTTTTAATGCCATTTTGTTGTTAACTTGTACAACCTTATTCAAAACAGTTGAAAGAAAAGTTTAAAAATCTATAGCTCAATTATAGTTCTAAAAATAATACTGAAGATTATGTGTCATTCAGTTTGAGGTTAATACAAGTAAATTTAAGTTTTGACAGGTTAGATTGCCCATGTGCACACAAAGTCTCTAAACTCATCTTTTCCTGACATTCCTGGGCTGAATTTGTCTTTTTAAATATTACCATCTGCTGAGATTTCATAGTTTATCTTAGACATCTCCCCCAGGATACATATGATACAGGTACAGACCATGAGGGAGGTTCATATCATCCTGCAACAGCAGACAGAGCCAGACAAGTCACATTGGAAGAGATGAAGTAGCACTTGCTGCCCATGTGAGGAAGTGGAGTTGAGCTCCTGATGGCGACTCAATGCAGTGGCAGCCTCTGCAGTGACTGACAAGTGTCTTGAGAAAGACACATGACAGGACTGGAGGTACAGTACCATGGAGGTTGGCTCAAAGAAATGGTCATGCATTTAAGAGTGCATTTGGAAATGGACTGGGACAAAAATACTTGCTGACTAGGTGGAATGCCCCCTCTACAGGATTGTGGATAATGCCAAATTGGGGAAAAGGTTCTGGAGGGATGGACTGCTCTGTAAAGGAGCTTAAATAGAAGAATGATATATGATATGGTATGATATGATATGGTATGATATGATACGATGCGATATGATATGACATGACAGAAATTGAAAAAGTGTTAAAATGGTAAACACTGAGTCCTGCATCATGACCATAATAACCAAAAAAAACTCCAGTACTGGCTGAACATCAAGTGAGCAGAAAGCAGTTTGGTAGAAGAGAGGGGTCCTGGCAGACAGCAAATCAATATGAGCCACCAGTGTGCCCTTGCAGCAAAGAAGTGCAGCAGCACCTTGAGCTATGTTAGGATGAGTCTTGCCAGCAGGTCCAGAGAAATGATTGATTGTCTGCCTCCCTTTGACATTTGTGACACTAGATCTGGAGTGCTGCACCCAGTTTTTGTCTCCTTACCATGAGAAAGACATTGATGTGCTGGAGTCAAACCAGCAAACGTTTACCAAGGAAATTAGAGAACTTGACTTTTGACATATGATGTATGAGAAAGGTCTAACAGATGAATGTGGTCTTGGCAAGAGGCTAAGAAGGAGGTCTCATAAATACCTTTAGCAAACCAGTGGAAGCATACAGAGAGCCAGGCTCTTCTAGAATGAGACATGGTGGACACAGTTTACAACATGGGAAAGTCTAAATATATAAAAGCAAATATATTTTCATTATGAGGGTGGTTAAATTGGCTTCCCAGAGAGCTGGCAGAATGTCTGTTTGTGAATATATTCAAAACTCGACAGGATAAAGCCTTAATTTACATTGCATAAATTGGGTCATTTTGAGCAAGAGTTTGGACAAGATGACCTCCAGAGGTTTCTTCCAACCTAAGCTATTTTGTAGTTAATGATTCTATGGAAAAAAAAAAAAAAAAAACAAAAAACAAAAAAAAAAAACAAAAAAAACCCAAACAAACAAAAAAAAAAACAAAACACAAAACAAAACAAAACAAAAAAACCACCAAAAAAACAAAGAAAATTGTTAAAGGTGTAGTAATGTTCTTAAATCATAACTTTTATGTTACTATATATATAAGGAAACAGCGGTTTCCAAACAGTCAAAACTGCAATATTCAGGTGGTACTGAGAGTTTAACAGTTGAGATTTTTTTTCCTAATGCACCTTTATTTTTTTTTGTTCCTTAAAAAAAATTTAAATGCTCTTGACTGATTATCTTCAGAAATAAAAAGGATTCCAGACCTTGCAAAAAGAGAATAGCAGACTTTTACAGGCAGCAAACACTGAGAGACTGTTTGCAGTCTTGTCAGTTTATTTTGGGGACTGGTCTGTCACGGCTGTATTAGGTATATAAATGTATAGGTAAATAACTGTGTATGTGAGTTTAAGGAATAGAACTTCAGTGTAATTTTGTTCTCTTGTGTATGTAGAGAGCAGGGATAACGATGAAATACAAATAAAATAACATAAACTCTTCCCTCAGCATGCTTTATTTTTATGCAAAGACCACTATATTCAATGACATGCTTTCTAAAATTAGCAAGCATTTCAAAATCAGAAAAAAATTGCATTTTTCCCATCTGTTGTACCTATTTAAATCTATCAAGTAGATTGATTTGCATTTTGCAAGACAGAAAGAACAGAGAAACACTCTATCAAGCACAGTCCGCAATAGATGGGGATTATACAACTGTTAATCAAGTTGACAAGAATATATTTAGAAATTATCCTGAACTTTTCAAAGGCATGCAGCTTCATCTTCACTATATTGCAACAGGGGAAAAGGGCTTAAGAGAGAAATACAGGAAAAGCAGGCTTCAGCTGTGGTTCACCAGGAACAGAGATCAACATATCTATGAAAAAAATGTACTGAATTGCTGATAAGTGATGTGCTGATAGATTTCAAGCATCTGGTCTCATCATCACTATATTCTTGCATAACTGAGTTGCTGTCCTTTTGGACCTCTCCCTCTTTTCCAATTTTAGCTGGCACACAACTATAGTGGCACAAATAAAAATACATTCATATACTACCATATTTCATCTCTCTAAACAATCCTGATCTCTTCTTTATTGTAAATTCTCAAAACAAAAATATTGAAATGGGGTAATTGCCTCCATAGAAAAAGAATACATTGTGTGAGTTAAGACAATTTGGTGTTTCTGTCAAATTTAAAGAACTCTGACTTCTAAATAACATTAGTTATATATATAAAGACAACCATATTTGTCTTAGTTAAATGACTGCTTTAAAAATACCTCCTTAACATAATTCTTAAAATTCCCAGGTTTCTTCGTTTTTATGCATATAAAATTCTTTGCATTTTAAGAAGACAAGTGGCAACAAGACTTTTTATGTCTCCCTAAAGAATTTGTTCAGAGTTACAAATTGCTTTTAGCTTTATAGAATTTTAAAATTGCATGTTCTTTCATACTTTGCAATTTCTCTTTCCATTTACTAAAAATCTCAATGCTCTTACTAAGAAACAGTTTACTAAGAATTTTACTGCATCCTGTAAAGACTTTTGCAGCCCTATCTCGTGCCACTTTTATCCCTGTTTTAAATAGATTATGTATCTCCTCCCATGGGAATCAAGACACTAAAGTGGCTGAAATTTGCTGTAAATCCTAAGCAAAATGAGGTACATAGTACTATTCCTACTGAAGTAGGAGTCTGTTGCCTGTTAAAGGGTTGCAAAGAGAGAGATGCATACTAGTCCTCATGGAGGACCAAAACAAAGTCATGAGGGTTTTTAAATAAAATGCAAATACTGAGTAAATGCAGATAAGAGTTTCAGGCAGGCAGTAGATTGCATGCTGTCAGAAGGAATGTGGAAAAAGACTTGCTTCTATTCCACTTAAACTGGAACCAAAAGAAAAGTAGAGTAATTTTCAATGTTACTTAGCAAAGCCTATTTGAGGAGATGATAAAGGCAAAGCTTGGAGCAGCACATTATATTTTCACAGCTTTATTCCACTGAATATAAATTGTGTTTAATGGTTTTATTTCACACATCTTCCAACTGACTTACAGGCATGGCCTGCAAACAAAATGGCAGTACTGACTTAATAGTCTTGCATTTCATGCTTCTCTTAGCCACTAGGACTCATTTTAATCATCTCACCTCATTGTCCAAGAGAAATATTATCACACACAGAAAAAAAATGCTGTCTAGGCTGCACATTGAAGATCAGTATTCATCACACTATGCAGAATGCTAAAACCAGATTAAAGAGAAAACTTCAGCACTCCAAATTAATTTGCAATGAGTTTTTAGATACAGAGCAGAATTATTATTGGCTTTCTTAAGTCAGAGTTTTGAAGAAGAAAATTATATTTGCCAAGGCAGCCTTACTGATTGGTAAGCTAAAGTTAGGACACTCACTGAATATGAAGGGCAGCTATAAATGATGTAAAATTACCTAAACATTGTTTGTAAAATGAAATTTAATTTTTTTTCAGATTCCTATAAGCATTTATGAGAGGTAGAGAGGACTTGATTTGTGATGTGGAACTTATGCATAACACCTGTGGCATGTAATACATGGAAAAACCAGTAATTATGGGCAAATAAACAAAAAAAGAACACAATTAAAATTACTGTAATTTAAAGAAAATTTTAATCCTGCTGCTAAAGGAGATATTATTCCAAAGTTCATTTTAGCATAATAACTTAATTTCATATGTTGGATATCTTAAACTTAGTAAATAATATTTATGTGGGGGGAAAGTGGTAATTTCCCAAATATAATGTTTTCTAGTTGAAGTAGCAGCAAATTTTATTTATGAAACTATTTTGCTGTTTTTGGATTATTATCCAAAAACTAAGTTTCTTTAGCAATCTTTCCACACAGCTATAAAGGCTTCTAGAATACACTCACAAATAAAGAAAAAATACTTTGTGTAAGCAACAAAAAACTGAACTTAATATCAGAAAAAAAAAAAACCTCCAAAATTAATTTTAATTAATTTGTTATTTTAAATCTTGTTACTCAAACACAAGCAGAAAACTGCAGTTTTATGTTCATTTTGTGCTTCTTTTCAACCTGCTATTCCAACCTTGACATCTGCTGGGAAAGTAGCACAATGAGACTCCAGAATGCAAGGGAGGGGATTCTGCTCCTCTGCTCTGGTGAGACCCCACCTCAAGTGCTGCATGCAGCTCAAGAGGTTTGGAACTAGATGGTCCCTTCCAATGCAGGTTTTTATTCTGTGATTCTATGATTCATTCTGACTTTATCTTGAATTGGAATTCCAGAAGTTGTGTAAGAATTAAATGTAAGAAAACTCAAAGGAAGAACTTTTGGAACAGATATTTTATTCTGAAGATAAAATGTTTTCAGGCATTCTCACTCAGTCCCTCATGTACTCTACTTATTCATTCTTTTATACTAATACCAAGAGGTATATATGCAATCAGTTAGGTTAGCATTACTTCTGGTGATGCAGAAGGTAAGTTTGCCAGTTTAGTTTCTTCTTGACTGGTGACAATGAACTGATTTTTGGCTAAAATATTATCTATTTTTGATGAGTCAACATTTTGTCTTGCCTGATATTTCATTCCCAAGGTCTTCTATCCCCCACTTCACTCCCAATAAATCTCAAGGCAAGGTTGGTGCCCATTGCCTTATTTTCCATTCCTTGTGGTCTTTTTTTTTAGTTGATATGACAAAAAGAGGAATCACGCTTGCAAGATTTCCATCCATCTTCTGTAATAGCGTAGATCTTCTTCTGAAAAGTAATCTGTACTGTAGTCTTGTTGTAAAAGTACATGCTTCAGTGTTCACCAGCTTACTGTGGTCAGCCATGTTCTGATTCTAAATACAGGCCAATTTTTTTTTCTCTGTTACTCCTTCTGGTTCTTAAAAGCCTATGCATTCCCATTCAAACTTCCCTCATACCAGAATTTACAGGTCTCTACAGAAAACATTTTCCCCATGCACTGTGTTTCAGACAAGCACAGGTGTATGCAAAATAATAACACATGAAGAGAATTATGGCCTTTTTTACTCAAACCTATTGACACAAGTTTGTTCTACACAGGAAGTATTTTGAACACAGTTAAAGTACATGGCATCTGTTACAAACCAGTTTAATCACAGAGGAGTGAAGAGAGCTACCTGTGAATAAAACAAAAAGGACTTTGAAGATTCTAAATACTCCCCAAAAATGAGATAAAAACCAAATGAGAATAAATGTGGATGCCAAAAAAAGTGATATATTTTTATTTGATAGTAAAAGAAGAAAAGAGAAAGAAAGAGAGAAGTAGCAAAAAGTTAGAAAAAGCTAAGGTTACTTAAAAAAGCATAGGATAGGTGGCTACCTTTGTTGCTGCTGAGACATGTAGAACTGGAGAAATCTGAAATAATATATTGCTTCCATGTGTCTAAATCTTTACCATCCAAGTCTGTTCTGGTGTCTGTCTCTTCAGTATCAGCTTCCTAATACTTCTGTCTTTCTTGTTCCAGATTCTGCAAAATTCTTTTTTAGATTCTTGTAATATGTTGAGGATTTGTCAAAATTATTTCCTTTCTAACAGTCAGTGGAGAACATTCTCTTTACTATTGGCTCACTATCAGGAAATTGGACTGAGGAAAAAAATCTATACAGCTATACTTCAAATCTCTAATTGAGCAGTTTTGCTACAATCATCTAAGCATTTTGGAAGATATGTACACCTCAATTCTTCTTTTTTTTTTTTTTTTTTTTTTTAAGAAAAACAAAAACAGTTGCCATTTGTATCTCACAGAATTTTCTATTTTGTCCCTCTTGCACACTTTTTTCCCCTCAGCTATTATTTTATGTGTTTTTCATTAAAAGTACTGCTATATAATAAAAAGAATGTGATTCTAGCAAAACTCACAAGCGGGGAATAATTTCATTACTTATAAGGTGAAGTACAACCTGCATCTCAGCTTCATATTTGTATTTTTATTTTTCTATCCTTTATTATAATATTTATAGTATTATAAATTATAATGTTATAATTTTTATAATATTATAGCATTTATTTTAATATTGTATCATTGGCATGATTTACAGTTCTTTAAATCTATAGACAGATATCTTCTCTTTTTGTGTCTCCCAGTCTTATTTTACCTCCTGGTTCATATTACATTCCTTTTCCATTTTGTTAACTTGATCTTAGTAAATTAGAGTCAGGAATGATTTTACAAGCTGATTCAGATCTGTCTTTGAAAGTGTTTAGTCTTCCTGTTTTGGTGATATCTGCAATGTGCCAAAGAGCATTTCACACTTTGTTGTCTGAATTATTCATAAAAACAGTGATTTGAACTGGGTCCATCCCAAGCCTTTGCAAGGGTCTCACATCATGTGTTCATGCAGCCTGAGTACATTTTAAATGTGTGTTAGCTAAATAATACCTGTTGTGCACTCAGTGGTTTTCACCTAAGCTGTTGAACTTATTTCACTGAAAAATACTGGAGAGCAGCATTATTTTAGAGAAGACACAAGGGTTGAGTGGCTGTGCATTCTTCAAGGGATTGGATATCCTGAGTGTCTCTACTCTGTTTTTTCTTCAGTGCTTGTAAAGGCATAGCCCTTATGCTGTATCTTTTTCGTGTCTTTTGCAGGTTTATTGTATGCATGTGATTAACTGATTCCCTCTGACATTTCCCTTCCTCACCTGCTCCAGTACTTCTGCTTGAACCTTGTGAAGTTCTATAAGCCATAGCAACCAGTTGAGTACATCTTCCAACAAAAGGTTATCTAGAGAATTTAACTTCAAAACTTGCTTATAAAAACAGTGTTTGAACCACAGAAGTGTTTGGTTTTTTCCCCCCCAAGACTCGATTCCAGTGCTGTCCTTTCTTTGGTAACCCAAATTACTCCAGTTAGTCTAAAACTTAGGATTGTGAGGTCTATACATGGATGTGCATATAAAAATATGCATATATTTATTTAACACCTATATGTGCATGTGTGCATGTGCATACACATATTACAGAATCTCAGCATAATGGAATTTTCTGAGTTGCAAGGGAATCCCTAGGATTATCAAAATCCAACTCTTGGCCCTGCACAAGACACCCCAAGAATCACACCATGTGCCTGAGACCATTTTTTAAATGCTTGAGTCTTGAACTGTACCAGGCTTAGTGCTGTGACCACTTCCCTGGGGACCCTGTTCCGGTGCCCAACCACCCAGTGGGTGAAGAACCTTTTTTCTAAAATCCAGGACAGGTTTGGCCTTCCTGGTTGCCAGGGCTCTGCTGACTCATGTTCAACTTGCCCTTTCCAGGTCCCTTTCCATGGCACTACTTTCTAGCCACTCATTCCCCAGTCTGTCTGTACATCCAGGGTTGTCCCAACCCAGGTGCAGAATCCAGCACTTGTCCTTATTAGACCTCATATGGTTGGTGATTGCCCTTGTCTCTAATTTATTGAGGTGTCTCTCCAGAGCCTTCCTGCCTTGGAGTGAGTTGACAGCTTCTCTCAATTTTGTATCATGTGCAAACTTACCTAGTATCCTTTCAATTCCTGCATCCAGGTTGTTTAGGTAGGTTATATGTATATATGTATACAAATAGGCATACATACTGTTTGTATGGTTAAGAGGCCTCTTTTTCTAACCAAATTTTAATGAAGGTATTTCCCTTTCGAACACTTAGGCTTTGTATTAACAGCACAACTCTATTTCAAAGTAGAAAACCAAAATATAACAAAATATATAATTACAAATATTTAAAAAGTCAGAGGGTTGGGCAGAACTGCAATTTTGTTAGATATCAGGAAAATCAGTCTCACTTGTGTTAAGTTTTAGGTTTCAGAATTTCATTGATAAAGATAGAATATCACATTCTACTGTCTGATATTTGC